>JAFHAQ020000001.1:0-1200000 GCA_017347545.2 Arxiozyma slooffiae | reverse complement strand
AAAAAAAAAAAAAATAAAAAAATAGAACCTTTCTAAAATTACACTACAGAACATTTTGGACAAAAAAAAAAATATGAGTTACGTAATTTACAAGTTTCTAAATGATACAACTATAAAAAATATGGATAATGAGAATCTGTTTCCGTATTCTCTTTAAAATCATCCCAAGTTGTTTCTTTTTGTTTCTTTTGGCAATGCTTTTCATAACCTTCTAGCAATTCCCAAGCCTTTGTAGAACCCTGTATTGGTAATTGTGGAGGTGTTGATGGTGGAAAAAACCGCTTTTTATTTACGCCATGAGTGTTCTCATTTCTCGATCGTATTTTATTAATATTTTTAACATTAGAGTTTGGAACTAGTTTCTTTCCCTGACAATAATTATTTCTTTTGAAATTTTTTGAAGCAGCACTACTGTTTCTACTATTTTGATGATCATTATATTCAAGTTTAACAAACATATTCAAAGTATTTTTTTCATTAAGTTTTTCAGATTCAATTTTTTTCACTACTGTTGGAAATGGTAATTGATCTAAGGTATCAAAATTTCTTGATGGGCAAGTGTAGGTCCTCAAATTAATTTCGCCCTTTGAATCATACAATCTATCCTTAGGGCCAAATTGTCCAGTTTTAATAGAACTTGAAGTATTAATCAAATTTAAAATTTCATCGATCTTTTTATCACTTTCTTCTCTCTTTTCTTCGAAGTTTATTGGTGATACCCCTGGGACAGAATTCAAACCTGGCTTATTTAAATTTATTTTCTTTGTTACAATCAATTCGATAGGTTTTCCTAAACTTTTTTTTCTTTTCAAATCGTTACATTTATTTTTAAGCCTTTTCAATTTACAGTTTTCCTCTCCTTTAACACAAGATTTATTATGATGATGTACCAAACGACTCCAAATCCCTTTATTATAATGGAAACTTTTTCTTTTAACATTATTCCATTTTTTAAACTTCATATTTTTCCTAGTTATAATTCGGAATATTTTACGTTCAGAAAACAGTAGTAATAATTTATTTGAATAAAGTAAAAAAAAACATAAAGGAAGCTACTTTTTTTCATTTATTATACTAATGTATCTTTAAAATAAATTTTTTTTTTTTTTATATTAACCATTAATTTGTGACACTTTTCTCACATACAAAATTTTTTATATTATGTCAAATAGGAAAACCTATGGAGATAGATTACCCGGAAAAGTGTCGTTTAAAAAAACCAAAAAGTTCTCTCCTTCGTATTTCGTCTGGAGTGACTTGATTAGTCATGAAAAACTTTACTTTCCAAAAGCACAAAAAGAAACGAGAAGAAAAAAAAAATGCAAAGATCAAAGTTTTATTCCTAACCCTCAAGAAATAACCGGTCTTCAAAATTGAAAAATATATAAAAAACCTAAATTTTATAATCTTCTTTAATGAGGTGAGTATCAATAACAAACAAACGCTATATACAATAAGTATATATATGATAAAAATATTTCATATTTAACGGATACACAGAGGAATAAAAAAAAAAACAAACCAGAATATCTAATGCAAGAACAAGAACCAACTTCTTCCCGTATTTGTTTTTTTTTTTTTTCTTATAACGTTTGTTTTACTCCTATCTATTTTACATGACCTAAAACTACTGCACATTGTAAAAAGTTTCCTCTTGTTTTTTTTTTCCTTCGTGGGCGTAACCTAATTGACTCTCTCCAACAAACAAAAGGAAAACACAACTGCAAATTTTTTGGAATTCTTTTTTGTCGAGATTTGGTAAAACACAATAATTCCCTATTTAGGACATAACGAAAAACGAACCACCACATACCTTCTCTTTTCTTTTGTTTTGCTTTCTTGAACAGATGAGACATTGTAACGAGTAAATAAAAGGACAAAAAACGTATAAAGAGGTTAGAAACGAGCAAATCTTGTTATATTACCTGAAATAAAATACGAAGGTATCCTTAGTCTTCTTCTTACTTTTTTTTTTGTTTCTTATTGCAAGTCCTTTTTTACTGATACAACTGCATAGATCTGCATATCTCAATATATTCAAGTTGATTTCAGTCTTTTTAGTGTAATAGAAAAAGTGTGTCTATCTAAGCAAATAGTCATATTTAACACATATATTCATTCGTTTTCTTTCTGTCTGTTTAACTAACTTTGTAACAACTTAAGGATACAAGTCATTAATAAACAGTTCCTGGTTGAATCTCATTAGAACATACACACTGCTTTTTTTCACCCCTTTTTTTTCTCTTTTTCTCTACTTCAGTTTAGTTGATTTAATCAGGTTTCTATTTTGGTGGTTGTGGTGTTGTAAACTATTTGTGTTATAGAGAATTACCATCGGTTATCTAAAAATAGTGATAATGCAGGTTACTCCTATGGATGTAATAACTGATGGAACAGCACCGTCACAAGTACAACCACAGACAATCTCTCAAAAACCAGCCATTAGCAATCATTTAGACGACGCCGACAACATTACTTCCAACACAAACACTAATAATAGCAGTAATATAGAAAATAAGAATAATTCTAGTTTAGATAAGCATGGCAATACTACCACCAGCTCTACTTTTTCAGTTGATAACAATAACGGTGAAGTAAAAGTTAAAAGAAAACGTAGAAGAATCCCTTTAAGTTGTACAATTTGTAGAAAGAGAAAAATAAAATGTGATAAGACTCGTCCACGTTGTGAGCAGTGCACTAAGAGCGGCGTGGGACATTTATGCCATTATATGGAACAATCTTGGGCTGAACAAGCAGTGAAGGATCTCTCTAAAGACATGGAATTGAAACAATTAAGAGAAAGAGTAAAATATTTGGAAAGAACTCTGAACAAGTTGCATGGGAATCCCGCTTCTAATTTTGATGGTACGCCATATAGTCAAAGTCGAACAATTTCAAGTGGGAAAAGTCCTCCCGCAAATACGATGAATGAAAATAAAAATAACAATTTTAATAGTGGTACCAATCTTTACGAAGGTGGTCACCATGTCAGTTTTACCACTGATGAAAATATAGACTTTGATAAAAATGGTACTGCCAGTAACAATGCTTCACCATCTGATGAACTGATTTTGAATCCAAAGGATAAATATGATAATGATGAGCTGGATCTTACTGAACAATTCGACATGTTACACATTAAAAATAATGGTACTATTCACCTAGGTGCTACACATTGGTTAGCTATAATGAAAGGTGACCCATATTTGAAATTATTATGGGGCCATATTTTTAAGATTAGAGAGAAGGTTAACGGTTGGTATTCACAAAGAATGAAGCTTAATAAAAATGTTAAGAATAAGAAACAATTAAAACATACAAATATGAATTTAATAGATAATAATATCAACAACAACACTAATAATAATATCGGAAATAAAATATCAGTTGGTTCACAACCCAGTCCAAATATAATCCCACATCCCATGTATTTAAATGAAAGTGTTGCTATGAGGAAGTGTCCAGTAACGGGACAAAGTTTCGAAGATTTTGCAAAACCAGCTACTAGTATGACCAATACGAATATGAAATCTGAAGGTGAAGTTAATGGACATGCATCTTTAGTTAATTCAAATGATTTAAGAAACGTTGTTGTAAAAACTGAAACATCTTCTGATATTTTACCTTCTACTGTAGAAAAACCGTTGAGATGTCCAGTAACAGGTGCAGTGGCTGCTTCCAGTCCATTATCGTTATATTCCTCAACTCAAACACTATCCTTAGTTCAAGAATCAAAACATGAAACCAGAAAACGCCCTATTCCATATTACATGAACCCCGCTGTAAATCATGCTAAAAATACTTCCTTGCCACCAATTGACAAAATACACAGATCTAATATTAAGAAACTTGATTATAGTTCAATGACTCGTAAGGAAATCCTGAAAAGAATTGCCGAATTATTACCACCAAGGCATATCATTTTCCAGTTTGTCAACAAATTTTTTAGACATATTTATCCAATTATCCCAATTATTGATGAAAAGAATTTCAAAAATCATTTGGAAGAGATTTTAAGCTCACATGTAGATGCATTAGCAGTTGATCCATCTCCGTTGAAGATTAGAGTAAGCAAACCATCTGACTATTGTCATCTAGGCATCATGATTATAATCTTGAGACTTACTTGGCTATCATTACCTGCAAATAGATCTGAGATAAAGTTAGGTGCCTTTGAGTTCAATGGTGTAAGTAATCCAGCATCACCCTCTTCTATTTCATCCACATCTTCATCCATGTCTTCTGCTAATATGAAAGAAGATAATATACTTATCAATTATGAGACTCCAGTGGAATGTTTGAAACTAGTTAAAGATTATTTAATAAAATTTGATAAAATATCCTCGTTATCTAATAACAATATTAATTTGACGACTATCCAATTTGCTATATTCTATAAAATGTACATGAGCAATTCACCAACGGAAGGATTTGTAGTCCAAGAGAAAAATGCTATCAATAGTATTAGTGACTCAAATGCCCATGATAATGAATCTAATCAAATTTTAATGTCATCTATTGTTCAGATGGCTTTCAGCTGTGGTTTACATAGAGACCCTGATAATTTTCCCCAATTAAATGTCATCTCTACATATCATAATAAAGAAAGTGGCACCACATTAAATGAAGCTACTACTGATGCAAATATTAATGAAAATAATGATAATAATATTAAGAATAAAGAAAATCAAATTGCAACAGAAAGATTCAAGCATACCTGGAGAAAAATATGGTACTATATTGTTCATTTAGATGTTGTACAGTCTCTTGCAATTGGATCTCCAAGATTGTTAAGAAATATGAAAGAATTCAGTGACACTAAATTACCTTCAGCATCAAAGATTGATTATGTACGTGATATTAAAGAACTTATTATTATCAAGAATTTTACTTTATTTTGGCAAATTGATTTAATTATTATTGCAGTGTTAAATCATGTTTTGAATATTTTCTTAGCCAAAAATGTTAGGAAATATGAATTAGACGCTTTAATTGAGAGTTTAAAAGACTTGACATATGGAAAGAAAAATATAAGAAGTATTATTAATGATTTGATTAATAAGAATCTGTTATACACTTCTGAAGCGTCAGTTAGTTTCGATGATCATGTTGATGATAGTTATGGATTACCAAGTTTAGAAGATATTTTATTACATGAAGCAGTCTCAACTCCAAATTCTACTGCTAATACACCAGGATTAACATCTCATGATGTCATAAGCACTGCTAATAATAATAATAATAATAACAGTAATAATGGAGAAAAGAAATTTGAGCTACCACACGAGTCCACGACAAAGGCTCTATTTTTCATCAAACATTTGATGTTGAGAATGATTTTGTATTTATTAAATTATATTTTGTTCACTCATTATGAACCTCTAGGTTCCCAAGACAGTGGGACTATTGAACTGACAAAGAAATATGCACAAGAAACTTTAAATTATGCACTAGATGGATACAGGAATTGTTTAATCTTCTTTAACAATGTAAGGAAGACATCAAATGCTTGTTCCACAATTTTCGATTATAGCAATGTACTGTTGTCACCAAGTTGTTTAGATATAGGTCATCGTTCACTTCAATTCCTTGTATGTTTAACCTTACGTGCCAAATGCGGACCTATTGAAGGTATTGATCAGAATATTTTCACCAGCAGTGGAAGTGAAGAATCCGAGGCTGATTCTAATTCCGATGATATTCCACAAAGTAAGTCTATAGTGAAGAATCTCTCAGAAATCAATCCAAATGTTATTAATGATATAAACTTAGATAGTGTATCAGATTCGCAGTTAAGTGAAAACTTGATTGCAAGAATGAAAGTTTTTGGAGATTTAACAAGGCAAGTTGCAGTAAAGTATCCGTATGCTGGTAGAACTGCAAGATCTACAAGTTTCTTTATCACTTTATTGGGTGGAAATTCGTCACCTGAAAAGAATAGAGCTAATGGTACAAAATGGAAGCATCCAAATATTTCTAATTTCTTCAAGAATGTTCCCTCAATGGTCTTATCAGGTGATAATGATCAGTTATCCAGATGTCCGGTGTTTCAGGACGCTCTTGGTTTTATTTCACCAAAGCCACTTGAGTCATCAAAGTCTACTAAATTACCACCAATTAAGTCCACATACAAACCAATTACATACACTAACAGTAATATAAGAAAGGCAGATATCGATGGAGGCCATCAAGAGGAGAAGAGAAGGAAATTGAATCCATCAGAATCCAATACACCAAAGAACAGTATAGATATTTTGAATCCGAATAATTCGAACAATACCGGGGCGGCTATATCTAATGGGAATATGATATCAAACAATAGTGCTAATGCTATTCCACCATTACCTATAATCAACTCCATTAATGGTTTGATTAATAATACACCAATACAAAATGGGTTTGGTCTTCCTAATAATAACTTGAATATTAAAAATATTGGTAATAACGTTGATATTGTTAATCCACCAAATGTAGGTCTGGTAAATGGACAATATATTGGAAATAATAATTTTACAAATAGTAACAATACCAATAACAACAATATTAATAATAGTGGTCAAATAGAAGATGTGCAACAATTCATTCCAATGTCACAAGGTCAAGGATCAATGGGATCCAACGGTAGTAGTAGTATACCAGTAAATGTTCCATTAGCATCATCGAGCCTACCTGGAAACAGAACTGATCAAAACAATACAAGTAATAATAGTACGATGAAGAGTGACAATGGATTTACAGACATTACTAATATGGAGTTATTAAATGAAGTTCTTGGAAATGACAACAGTTCCAATATGAATGAATTATTTAATCCAAGTAATGTTATTCAAGCTATTACACAATTTAACCCATTGCTTGGGATGAACGATATAGATATGAATAGATTTGATAATATGAGAAGAAGTAATGGTACCCCGGACAATGCTATGGATATGAATGTCAGTGGAGTAAATAATCCAGTCTCTCCATTTGGTAGCAGTATTACAAGTAATAACAGTAGTATTAATAATTACAAACATTCAATCCCGCTCATGGATAATCTGTATTCTAGTATGAATACCAATGTTAATAATATTGGAATTAATACAGGTGATAATATGAGTAGTTTTAACAATGCAGGTGGGTTTGTTCCTGGGATAAATATGATGGGTAGTAATGGTAACTCTCCATCAATAGGGTCTCAAAGTCAAGTGGAGATGGATTTTTTCATGCCACGTATTGAAGATGGATTTACAGATTTACAAGATTTTACAATATGGGATTAGGATGGAGACCAAAGTCAAACAAAAAGAAGAAGGGTAATGAGTAGATATTTTAATATCTATATTTTTGAGATGTTACAAAACACACAACGCACACATATATATATATTACAATGAACACATGATGATATATGCTGATCTTTTTTTTTTTTTTAACACAACAATTACCTGTAATATTATTATAATTAAAAAAAAAGCAAAAAAATAGAAAAAAATAATAAAAAAAAACATAAAAAAGAAGAAGAAGAAATCGATATTTATAAAAATAGTATATTTACGTAGGTTTATTCTCCTTATTTTTTTTTTTCTATATATGGTTATGATCTTTCAAATGTATGATGTTCCTGTTCTTTTTATTGTGCTTTCTTATATATAGAAATATATATATATATATATATATACTTGTTTTTTTTTTTTACTATTTTCTTAACGTTATCAAGCTTTTATATAAAAAAATCCTTTTAGGAACGAACAACATACAAATATATAGATATAGTGTCAATAACCCATTCTAATTCACATTAAAAAGAAACAACTAAAGTGGAACTAGTAAAAGAAGGACAAATGGTATTATTATTGTAAGAATGTTTCAACACTAACTTGCTTAGTGATGGATAAAACCACAAGTCTCTTTATAAGAACAGGAGGTTTTTATGAAGTGGATTTAAAATAATAACCTGTTCAACACTTTTTATTATTATCATTATGATTATTATTATTATTCCCCCCAATGCGGTCTATTTTAGGGGTGCAGACGTCGTTTCCCCAAACAAAAAAAAAAAAGCCCAGTAGAAATTTTCCCCCTCCCGCCCCTATTTCTCTTTTGTTTTATTGTAAAATATTAATTAAGAATCCCAAAAAGCGGAGAGTGTATGAAAGGGGAAGTAGAACAGCCGAACAGTGAACATTCGAAAAGGTGGTGGCATCATTCGAACACCTCCTTTATAACCTTTAGAGTTCCAAACCAGACATCTTTTATTTTTATTTTATTTTTTATTTTTGTTTTGAGTCACACTAGAGGGGCAGGAACATTGTAACAATAAGCTGATTCAAATACCGTTTGTCAACTCCCCTCTACTAATCTTTTTAAGCCAAAAAACAACAAAACAGCAAATAATAAATATATTTGTGGTTTGTGTGTATTTGTTGTTATTATTATCTGGAGGTTATACTCTACTGAATTCCAAAGTATGGCCCTTTTTTAACAAGTCATTTGAACGTTACAAATGACTATACGGGATTTGTATTATACTATATCTGTTTTCTGGAATCTTGGAGTAAATTGCAACAGTTTTGTAATAAGAACTACAAGCGGAGGGAAGAGAGCAAAAAAAAAAAAAATGTAAAACACATTGAGAGAGATCGAACAATAATATATTGATCTTGTTCTTATTGTTCCATTTTTTTAAAAAAAACATGTATTTTCTCTCGAGATTGAAGGATTTTAACATTATTGACAACCTTGACCACGTATACATGAATATATATATAGTTGCAAAATTTATGATATTGACAACGGTTTAAGTGGTCGTGTTCTTGTTCCCATAGTTTTGTTTTTTTTAAAATTGTTGCGTTTTTGCTTGCTTTCCATTTCTTATGTTGAAATATTATATGGATAAAACCTAAACCTAAACATTCTTTCACTTGTATTAATATATAGACTTATCTAGAAATAGAATTAATATTTGAAGTTTATACCATTTTTTTTTTGTCTTTGTTGGTTGGTTTACTATCATTATTTCTAAGTGACATATAAAATAATTAAATAATTAAATAGTAGAAATTATGACTCGTGATATTCAAAATCATCTTTTATTTGAAGTCGCCACTGAAGTAGCCAACAAAGTAGGTGGTATCTACTCTGTTTTGAAATCTAAAGCCCCCGTTACTGTCGCTCAATATAAAGATAAATATTGTGCAATTGGCCCATTAAATAAAAATACCTATCAAAGTGAAGTCGAAGTCCAAGATTGGGAATCTGATGCAGTTTTCCCAGATGAAATTAAACCTATTCAAAGCACTTTAAAATCCATGAAATCTCGCGGTGTCCATTTCATCTATGGTAGATGGCTAATCGAAGGTGGCCCAAGAGTCTTACTCTTCGATTTAGACTCTGTTTCACACTACCTAGACGAATGGAAAGGTGATCTATGGTCTCTTGTCGGTATCCCCTCACCTGAAAATGATTTCGAGACAAATGATGCAATCCTATTAGGCTACACCGTGGCTTGGTTCCTTGGTGAATTGGCTTCTGAAGATCAAAACCATGCAATTATTGCTCATTTCCATGAATGGCTGGCTGGTGTCGCTGCTCCACTTTGCAGGAAGAGAAGGATCGATGTAGTCACTATTTTCACTACTCATGCAACTTTGTTAGGAAGATACTTATGTGCCGCAGGTGATGTCGATTTTTATAACAATTTACAATACTTCGATGTAGATCAAGAAGCTGGTAAAAGAGGCATATATCATAGGTACTGTATTGAAAGAGCTGCGGCCCACACTGCAGACGTTTTTACTACCGTGTCTCAAATCACCGCTTTGGAAGCGGAACACCTTTTGAAGAGAAAACCTGATGGTATCTTACCAAATGGTCTTAACGTCGTCAAATTCCAAGCTGTTCATGAATTCCAAAATTTGCACGCGTTAAAGAAAGAAAAGATTAATGATTTTGTTAGAGGTCATTTCCATGGTAAGTTTGATTTCGATTTAGATAATACTCTGTATTTCTTTATTGCTGGTAGGTATGAATTTAAAAACAAAGGTGCGGATATGTTTATCGAGGCCTTGGCTCGTTTGAATTATAGGTTAAAATTATCCGGCTCAAAGAAGACTGTTGTGGCATTCATTGTCATGCCCGCCAAAACCAATTCTTTCACCGTGGAAGAATTAAAATCACAGGCAGTTGTTAAAGCTTTAGAAAATACAGTTAATGAAGTAACTAAAAATATTGGTAAAAGACTCTTTGATCATGCAATGAGGTATCCAAAAAATAATGGAACAACAGCGGAATTGTCCACTGATTTAGACGAATTGATTAAGCCTGCCGATAGAATTCTATTAAAGAAAAGAGTTCTTGGTTTAAGGAGGGCTCCAAATGAATTGCCTCCAGTGGTAACACATAATATGGTAGACGATGTTAATGATCCAATTTTGAATAAGATTAGAAATGTCAAATTATTCAATAGTTCACATGATCCAGTAAAGATCGTCTTCCATCCAGAATTCTTAAATGCTAATAATCCTATATTAGGTTTAGATTATGATGAATTTGTTCGTGGTTGCCATTTAGGTGTTTTCCCGTCCTATTATGAACCATGGGGCTACACACCTGCCGAATGCACAGTTATGGGTGTTCCTTCTATTACTACTAATTTATCTGGTTTTGGTGCTTATATGGAAGATTTAATTGAGACCGATCAAGCTAATGATTATGGTATTTACATCGTAGATCGTAGATTTAAGAACCCAGAAGAATCTGTGGAGCAATTAGTCGATTATATGGAAGATTTCTGTAAGAAGACAAGAAGACAGAGAATCAACCAAAGGAATAGGACTGAAAGGTTGTCAGATTTATTGGATTGGAAGCGAATGGGTCTTGAGTATGTTAAAGCAAGACAATTGGCTTTAAGAAGAGCATACCCTGGTCAGTTTAAAGATTCAGTTGGTGAAGATGTAAATGCAACAAACATGTACTCTTTATCAGGATCAAGAAAGATTAAAGTTGCAAGAGCAATAAGTGTCCCAGGTTCTCCAAGAGAAAGAGGACGAAGCATAAGCAGCGCTATATATATGACACCAGGTGACTTGGGTACATTACAAGACGCTAATAACGCAGACGATTATTTCCAATTAAGCTTGAACGATGAATCATATGACAATGAATGATGTTCTATTACTAATAAAAAATAATCAAAAACTACCTGTAGTAATACAACCCCAATGGACCGATTGGCAATATCACATTTATCAAGAATATGTATTTAAAATATAATAGTGTCATTATAATAAGTATGTACTTTATATTAATCAGAGCCTTATTTAATTTATTTTTTAAAAAAATAAAGAGTTTAATATTCTCTCTATATCTTTAAACCATTCTCCTCTTCGCTTTAACGAGATAAGCTGAACAATGATACTTTTGTGTGTGTGTGTAAACTGCACTATTTTATTGCTTTATTTTGTTGTTGTTGTACGTACTTCTATATACTAGCTTTTCTTTAGTATACTATAATTTGATATAGAAACTTTAAGATACCCTGTTAGTTGACTATTTTAATTTGCTTTGTTTTGTTTTGTTCTATTTTTTTTTTTGTTTTTTTTTTTAAAATATATAATGACAGGAGAAAATATATTCAGGCCTCTCAACCACCAGAAGCCTGTTACCAATGGTAGCACTACATACTCTAAACCTTCCGGTATTGAATGTTTTTATTGCCATAGAAGAGGGCACACCGAATATTACTGCTAGAAGAAAAGGTTTGATCGTAATGCCCAGATAAAACAATCCAAAGAATATTCGATAGGTAGGAAGAATAAACGTTACGAAGCGAAGGGACACAAGCAAGGCTTTATTGATATTTCAGATGAAACAAAAAACTAATAAAGTCACCTGTTCTCCTTCATCTCAATGCTATTCATTATAGAGAACAAGGTGACAATCACGACGAAATAAGCAAAGAACTCTACAACAGTCATATGAACGAAATTAAACAGATAAATGCAATGGCAGCCTTACCCCACTGCATAGTTAAGTTCCCACAGGATGAAGTAAGAGCTCTGATCGATACGGGTGCTTCTAGTAACTTTGTTGACCAGACATTGGTGAGGAAATTGAATCTTGAAAGCAATAAGTTGAAAATTAGGTTTAAGGTAAAAAGTGCTTTTTCGGAAGATATATATGTGACAGATTATTGCAAACTGACATTTTGTATTAATAATAATAGATATCAGGCTACTGCACTTATCATTCCTCTGAAATTGACTTGCAGTTTGATACTAGGAATGCCGTTTATCAACGAATATAAGCATATTGTCGATGAGGTCGTGAATCAGCAAACAGAATCAGTAAATGGAAATATTGAAATTGTTCCTTGGAGGAACATTAAGAAAAGTATTAATAAAAAGGGCCAGGAAGTATTCTTATGTTGGATATCAAGTACTAAAGATACAGATACCAAGGTACCTACCTTTATTGAAGAAGAGTTCAAAGATATAGTGGTCGAGAAATTACCTCATTATAATGTTACCACCAATACTATTAATCATGAAATCCATATAGTTCCTGGGTCATCTCCAGTTTTTAAAAGACCCTATCGAATGTCCGAATCCGAAAGACAAGAACTAGACAGACAATTGAAGGAACTTATTAAGGAATATAGAGTAGAACCATGCGACTCCCCTTTCACAGCCCCAGTGATTTTTGTAAAAAAGAAAGATGGTACTAAAAGGTTATGCGACTATTACGGGCAATTGAATGATATAACAATTAAGGCCAAGTATCCAATTCCTTTGATAGACGATTTATTTGATCAGTTACGAAATTCCTCGGTGTTTAGTAAATTAGATCTTATTAGCGGTTATCATCAGGTTCCTATACTTGAGGAAGATAGATATAAGACTGCTTTTGTTACCTCTTCAGGTCAGTATCAATGGAACGTCATGCCTTTTGGTCTCACAAATGCTCCGGCTACTTTCCAACGACTAATGAATCATGTGTTACGCGCTTTTATTGGTAAATGTTGTGTGGTCTATTTGGATGATATCTTGATTTATCCCAAAAACAAAGATGAACATGAAAAGCATATAAGGACAATTCTGAATATATTAAGAGAACATAAGTTATACGCAAAGAAATCCATGTGTGAATTTTTCCTTGAAGAAATTGCATTTTTGGGCCATGTCATTAACAAAGATGGTATTAAGTCAGATCCAGAAAAGGTCAAATGTATTGAAGAATGGAAAACACCAAAGGACTATAAGGATTGCCAGGGGTTTTTAGGATTAATTGGTTGGCACAGACGATTTATAAAAGATTTTTCAAAATTAGCAACTCTGCTGAGGTTATTCGCCAATCAGCGTACGCTTAATTGGAAGCAACAGCAGTAGGATTCTTTTGATAAATTAAAAAAAAAAAGATTAATGGAAGCCCCTATATTAAAACCTTTTGAGATGATGGAGAGAATGTGACTTTATTAGTTTTTTTGTTTCATCTGAAATATCAATAAAGCCTTGCCTGTGTCTCTTAGCTTTATAACGTATATTCTTCCTGTTGTAACTTTACCTTAGACTTGTGTATTAATAAATTCATTTAATAATTAAAAATCCTCTATACCATAGAAGGATATTGTAAATATATACAGAGGATGCACATTTATAGACTATAGTGTATTTAGATCACTTTATGAGTTTCTATAATGTGCCATCATGTCCCTAGGAGAGGATACAATACCCCTCACCCTTCTTCTATATATGTGACAAAGTATTTACAGATTTTATAAATAACATAACATTTCTCGACGTTGGTTTTTATATAAAATTTTCATAAGTGAAAATTTTTCCAAACATCTTATCACGTGATTATAATACACTTTTATATCACAACACTTCCTACCTACCGAATATTCTTTGGATTGTTTTATCTGGGCATTACGATCAAACCTTTTCTTCTAGCAGTAATATTCGGTGTGCCCTCCTCTATGGCAATAAAAACATTCAATACCGGAAGGTTTAGAGTATGTAGTGCTACCATTGGTAACAGGCTTCTGGTGGTTGAGAGGCCTGAATATATTTTCTCCTGTCATTATATATTTAAAAAAAAAAACAGAACAAAAAAAACAAAGCAAATTAAAATAGTCAACTAACAGGGTATCTTACAGAAACTTTTAACGCAAGGATTTTTTCTCTTCCTTTCTATTTTTTTCTTTCTTGTTTTTTTTTTTTAAGTGGTTTTTGGATTGTTAAGATTTTTCACATGTTTCAGGATTGTAAAACTACTTGAAAGTGAAATAAAGGAAAGAAGGCAACTCTATATTCCAATAATATATTTCATTTATAAATAACACAAAGGAATAATATCAATATATAGTATAAATAATAATAATTAATAATAATAATAAAACAATAAACAAAACAGAATAAGAATGGCGAAAGAAGTAGATAGTGATGGTATTGTTAAACCAGAAGAGGTCAGAGGACATGTAGTTTCTAAATTTATTACTAGATTGGTTGGTCAACCGCCATCTTATATCAATAGATCTAATTACGAATTTGGAAAGACGCTTGGTGCGGGTACATTTGGAGTGGTCAGAAAGGCTAAGAAGCTTTCTACAAATGAAGATGTAGCGGTAAAAATTATTTTGAAAAAAGCTTTGAAGGAAAAAGGTGTTGAAGTTCAAACATTGTACAATGAATTATCTATGTTGAATCAGCTGAATCATCCAAACATTGTTAAATTTAAAGGGTGGTTTGAATCTAAGGATAAGTTCTATATAGTCACACAATTGGCTACAGGTGGTGAATTATTTGATCGAATCTTGAAGAGAGGGAAATTTACGGAATTTGATGCAATTAAAATTGTAATACAAATGTTGAAAGCGGTAGAATATATGCATTCAAAGAATATAGTGCATAGAGATTTAAAACCAGAAAATGTTTTATATGTTGATGAATCTCCAGATTCACCAATAGTTATTGCCGATTTTGGCATTGCCAAAAAATTAGAAGACAACAATGATTTAATATACAAAGCAGCAGGTTCATTAGGCTATGTAGCACCTGAAGTTTTAACTGACAAGGGACATGGTAAACCTTGTGATATTTGGTCTTTAGGTGTTATTACATATACTTTATTGTGTGGCTATTCCCCATTTCTTGCTGAGAATGTAGAAGGCTTTTTGGAAGAATGTACAAGGCATAAATATCCAGTAACATTTCACTCTCCATATTGGGACGATATTTCGCCAGAAGCTAAAAATTTCATATTACGGTCTTTATCATTGGATCCAAATGAAAGACCTACTGCCACTGAATTATTGCAAGATAAATGGATTATTAGTAAAGGTATTGACTACAAGGATATTAATATCTTTCCAAACGTTAAGAAAGGGTTCTCCTTACGTAGCAAGCTTCGTGATGCTATTGAGTTGGTCATGATTAATAACAGAATTAGAAGATTGAAAAACTTATATATTGCAAGTGACGAAGAAAATGGATCTGATATTGACATCGAAGAATTTCCATTAGCTTCAATTGAATCTATAACACAGTCGTTAAGAGAACTATCAGTTCAGACACAGAATAAGTTGGCAAAATTAACACAGGATCAGCAAAGAATCAAATCGTGTTTGACCCAGGATGCATTTGCATTGATTGTTAAAGCTGCAATGAAAAATAAAAATATACTTAAGTGCAATTCAAAAAAATCTGAAGATGTACAACTTTCAAACAAGAGCGATTGTTGAAATGTTTCTGTATTAGTTTATAACTTTCCAAAATAACATTATAAAAATAAAGGGAAGTCGAATGTCTATATAATTATGTATAAATTAATAAACAAAATGCAATATATATATATAATTGAGATATGCCATTAGTATGATGTTCGATATTTTAAGCATTTTTATGAGAGAGAATTTGCAAAAAATTAAACACTTGCAGGTGTTTCTATTAAATTATTATCATAATTTAATCCCTTCACTGAAAACCTTATAAAAGCGAGATTTTGACAAGAATTTGATGTTTTTGAACAAGTTAAATTTTAATTTACATTATTGTCATGTGTTCTTTATTGCATATTCCTACGTTTCTCAATTTCTTTTTCAAGCTTACTCATTAACTCTTCTCGCCAATAACAGTTAGTACCTACTGTATCGTTTTTTTTTTTTGTTAAATGAAACTAGATCTTATTATGCAATAATTCAAACGATTTGTGATTTTTGACGGTTAACTGTCAAATAAATATCTTGTTAAATAAAAACTCCCTTGTGTCAGCAATAAGTTCTTTTTTTTATGATTTAACTATTGAACTTACCCATGGATAATGACCATTAGGCCGAAAGCAATAATATTAAAATATCCCGAATAGTCAACTTTTCCCTTCTGTTTAATGCTAATAAGCCAATTTTATTTGATCGAAAAGAGGAAAAACACCTTGTTATACACACCCGTTCTCGTATAATCTCCTTGTATAAATAAGACTGCTACATAATCTTGTCACATATTTTCTATATGGATTGTCTAACGTTAAAGAATGATTGGAAATGACAGATTTAGTGTTATCGTCGAATAAAAATCTTAAAAATGTATAGAACACATAATTTATTTTATCTTAAAACTTTTTAATTTCTAATAGTTGATCGATAATTTCATTGATATTTAAACAATTTTAAAAATTTTGGGATGATGATGTAAGCAATTCTTTAGTATTAAAATATATTTTTTTTTTTGAATTTGTTTATAAATAACATATATTCATTAGTTTTACCTGCAAATGGTCTAGGTTTTAAATTTTGAACATTTGTCTTTCCAAAATTCTTTAAAAGTCATCGTTTAAATATACTGACAATTAGATAATAAAATAACAATACATTAATTCTTACTATATGACACTTCGTTCATTAATATTTGTAAAACTTACTTTATAGTTAAGTAATTCCATTGAAATTTGGACACTTCGTTAATTTTTTGTGGATTTTCTTTGTTATATTTATTGTCATTAAGATTTATTAAATAAGAGTCCCTAACTGATGGTATTTCTTTCTATTGCATAATTCCTTCTAAATATTTTTTAGATTTATTCCCTACAGAGTCCCTTGCTGGTTTACAGTTTATTTTTTTTATCTCACTTTTAAATTTATTGGAGTTTTTTTCCATGAAAATATAACATTGGCATGTAATATATAGTAGGGAGAAGTAGTTGATCTACAGGACAAAAAACTATATATATATATCAAGTTGTTAATATTAAATGGACAACGAATAAAGGTGTACGGTCAAACTCATAGTGTCGAAATATAATAATATCTAAGTAATTCAATCCTATTGAAACCAAGTTGTTCATTTTGTTTTTCTGGCTAAATATAAATTAGAAGTTAATTTGAAGAAAAGGGCTTTGTCCAAGTTTGTTTAATTAAATAAAGCTCCATCGAATTATATCATTTGCTTTTACTCTCCTCATATTATTGATATCATCATTTTAATATGTTTAGAGATTGAACTAAGATATATGTTTCCTACAGAAGAAACTTTCCTCATTTTAATAGGGAAAACAATGCTATCAATGAGTCCTATTTTGGATATGAGGAAGAAGCTACTATAGGTGTTTCAATACCTCCATCTCACCTCTTCTTAGATGATGGATATAATGATATCGAGGATATTGAATTAGATAATTTAAACGAGTTAAGTACGACAAATAATAATGTTAGTAAAATATTAAACAAGGAAACGCTAGCACCTTTGTTTGATGATATTGCGAGAGATATTGATGATTATTTAAAAGAAACGAGTTTTAAAATGGAACAATTGATAAAGTTATATAGACAAAATTCATTACCTGGATTTGATGATAAGAGTCATGATGCAAGGAAGTTTGAAGATTTAAGTATCTCTGTATTACAATTATTTCAAAAAAAATTTTTTTTGATATTATAAAGAAATTAGAGTCTATTTATTCAACGCAAATTTCAGATGGGAAACAACTAAATAGGACTGAATTAACCGTATTAGGTAATATGACAAAGAGGTATGCTCAAAAGGTTCAATGGAAGAGTAATAAAATTAGAGTATTACAAAACAATTATTTGAAATTTCTAAATAAAGATGATTTGAAACCTATCTTCCCTAAGAATGATAAAGAATCATCTCAAATGGTATTGAGTATGATGGAGGAAGAGTACCAAATGAATTTACAAAGTGTTAATAATAGTCATGGTGCAGGCAGTGAAGATATTGAGGAATATTCGAGACACACATTGGAACAACAACAAATGAAAAGAGAGACACTTAATAACAGTAATCAACGATTCTTAGAAGAGAGAGATGAAGAGATTGTACAATTTGCTAATGGTGTATTTGAAGTATGTGTGATATTCTGTGAAATGCAATCATTGATTATTAATCAAGGAAGTATTGTAGATAGAATTGATTCTAATTTAGAGAATACAGTGGTTGAATTACACGGTGCTAATCAGCATTTGGAGAGTGCTACACAATACCAAAAGAGGACTCAAAAGTGTAAACTAATATCATTGTTGTCACTTTGTGTTATTGCGTTGTTCTTCTTTATTATGTTAAAACCACATAAACAATACTACCGTGGAAAATCACACATTAATACAGCATGAATCTCTAGAATCTAATACAGAAACACCAAATATAGTAGAAGAAACTATACAACTATATGAAAATGGAAAATTAGAATATGCAGCTGATGTGAAACTCTTCTGATCAACATCTTCAAACTACTTTTGTTCTTTTGTTACTTTTCTCCCTGTTCTTGCTTTGTTGAGATTCCCATTAATTTCAATTGAACAAATCATGTATGATAAATTAAGAGATGTAATCAATTCCAATAGCAATAACTTTTAGATTTCCCTCATCTTTTAGAGAATAAATAGTAACATTTGAAGACAGTTCAATAGTGAAATAGTATTTACATTCGATACATGTGTTAGTCAATACTCAATGATACCTAAATATAATAACAATAATAATAATACACATATTTTAAAATAAAAAATAATAGAATATATCTATACAAGTATGTAGATGGATGGATAATATTAAAATCCATGAAAATATTAATGAAAAAGAACAGAATCCTTTCGAAACAAATATCAACTATATGAAATATCTCTTTTCCCCCCTCAATTATCTAAATCCATATGGATTGCCTGATTGAGAATGTAGATTATTATACATATTATTTCTATCTGCCATTCTCATCTTGTAGGCATTCTGAAAATGGTTTGGCCCCCTATACATACTTTGGTTTGCATTTGGCATAGTTGGATAATTACCATATCTCTTTTTCACTCCCATATTTCTAGGCTGTGGCATAAAATTTGGATTATTTTGTAATATCATTTGAGATGGATTCTGAGCAATTGGATTATGACGTTGTTGATACTGAGGGAACCTTTGTTGGGGGACCATTGGCTGAAGGTATTGGTTTGTTGGCTGTTGGTAATTTTGAGGTGGAAAATTGGACCATTGTTGTGGCTGTTGATACTGAAACCGTTGTGGTGATTGCATATAAATGGAAGAAGTACCATTTGGAGAATGTGGATAAGGTAAATTCTGACTCATGTTCGAGTTATGGGTATTAGGGTTAGTGTTGTTATTAGCAGAACCGTAATAGTTTGGATTAATTGGTCCTTGAGAGGTGGGTGTAAAATCAGACATGTTATCTATGTGGTTTTTCTGTTGTTGAATATTTTGTAAAGTACCACGAGTTGGAGATGGTTGATTATGCATACCTTGTAATGGTGTTTTAGTTGGTGAGGGGTTCTTATTTAAATTTTTATTTAGAAGGTTGGATGAATTTATGGAGAAAGAATTTGTTTTATTTGGAGCAGCGTCATTATCAATTGCAGAAAATGCTACAAATGAATCTTTCTTTGTATCAATATCACCTTCCATATCCTCTTTCCCCTTCCCCCTTTCCTCTTCTTCTTCATTTTCTCTAGCATTATTATCAGAAACAGGGTCAGTTCCACTAGATAGACCTGGAGTTGAATTTTTCTCTATAGTACTAGTAGAATAATATTCCTTTTTCTCTAAGTAAGGATTGGAAGAAACGTCTGTAGTTGAATTAGTGAGTAAAGTATTTTTATGGTATAAGTCAGTATTACTGTTACTATAATTATTGCTTTGTGATTGGAATGAAGGTAAGACAGTTGGTGCCAAATTTTTTTCAGTGTAAACATTTGTATTATTGAGCCCAGTGTCGGTTTTTTTAGTCAATAAATGATCATCCTCATTTGTATAATCAAGGTCATCTTCGTTATCATTTTTATTGTTGAAATAACCTAGGAAAATAATGGGAAGATTAATTAATGGTAAAGCAGCAGCAGGGATTAGGATCCATGAGCACCATGTCACATTTGGATAAAACAATAAAAATACGACAATACATATTAAAGCAGCAGATAAAAATCCGAATAAAGTGAAAAGCAAGTTAAAAAAGAATAAAACAGCAGAAAATGTATTACTACTTTGTAAAGTGACAATAATTATACTAATAAAAGAGGAACAAAACGAGAAGAAATTCAAACCAGCAGCAATAGGTGTCACGATAAGAATCTTGCCTAATGCATTTCTAGAATGATTATTTAGTGTCCAATTATCGTTGTTTGTTTGGAATTGAGATGGATTGTATGATGCAGAGGCTTTGGAACAATCATTATTATTATTATTATCACAATAACCAAAAACACCATAAGTAATATCGTTATATTTAGAAAGCCCTATCTGTCGGAATACAGGAGCTGTGATAGAACCTATAATTAAAAAAGCCATAGACACGAACTGGAATACAGTTACTATTGACAGTATTATAGTTGCTTTAGCCATGATGAAAACCAGGTTAATTCAATCCTTGATAATGACAAATTATACGTAATATATCAAAGTTAGTTGTAAGATTCTACTTCGTATATAGCGTGTTTGTATGCTGTTATCTGTTTTTTATTATTATTATTTTATTTTTTTTTGTCTCTTCTTAATGGTGAAGGAATTCAACTTATAGCAAAATATAAATCTTATATGAGAGAGAGAGGTGCAAAAACAAAAAAATCAGACACTATACTATTAATTAGTTGAAGGAGGACGAGGAACAACAAAACTGTAGATCCCAATGTTAAAGCAATATAATAACTTGTTTTATTCAGGACTGCTTTTCTATATTTTCCTGTATATAGCAACAAAACCTTAAGTAGTTGATTATACAGGTGATCTTGGTTCCATAAAATATTTATTAAAACTAATGAAAAAAATAGGTATAAACATCAGTAAAAATGCTGAGAAAATAGTAAAAGTGATATTAATATCATCATATAAAAAAAAAAAAAAATAATGTTTTGATTATCTTTGTTTCAAATGTAAACAAATCGAAAAAATCCAACCTCGAGGCCATCTCGAGCAGCGTGGCTAAGTATGCGACGGATCAGTCTCGGAAATAATGCGTTCAAAAAAAAAAAAAAAATAAAAAATAAAAAAAGAAAAGATAAAGATTGGATCTTGAAGAAAAAACTTTCCGAAATGCGGAAAGCGGAATGATAGAACAGTTTCTTTATGGGGGGGGAAAAAAGTAAAAGAAAATTCTCATGTAAGGTTGTTATTTTTTTTCCCCGGGTACTTACTTCCGCAATATACAAAGAAAACATGCCGCCTCCACAGTCTCTCCCAAACAGGAAATATCTTTCACGCGGAGATCAGAAAGAAAACATTACACAGTTTTCTTCCCTATTGTGAGTTCGGAAAACAACAATAAACTGATTTGGCAATTTTTGTCCAGGAAAAAAATTAGACAACAATAGGAACAGGGACATAAAAACAATAAAGCCTCGAGGAAAAAGGTTAGTTAAGTGAGCGATGGTTGTTGCTACAGTAAGATTCAATAAAATAGATTTAAGCGTAGAGTAAAAAAATAAGTGAATGTTAGGCAGAAAAATTTTGGAATTTCCCGTTATTTTATTTTATTTTTAGCAACTAGAATTGGAATCATGACTCCTTTCCGCTACTTTTTGTTTATTTCTTCGTAAAAAATTCCTGTAATTCATGGAAATGTTTATTAAAGAAATATTTTAAAAAATATGAACTCCAAATGAAAGTTTTTTTTTCGTAACTTTATCATCCTAAAGTAAAAAGTTGAAACAAATGAATTACTCGGGTGAAATATAGCTAAACTAAAAGATCGAAGTGGGCAATGAAGAAAAGCCAAAGTAGTTTCAGCCCCAATTTATTTTAATTCACCTTTAAAAGAATACTAATATGTTAATACAAGTAAAAATGGTTATATTATTAACGTATAAAACACTCGAATATGTAGAAAACGGTAAGGTTAACAATTTATCCTATTTCAAATTAAAAATGACAATATATACTCCTTTCTAACCAAAAAATAACTAATTGTTCAATTTAAAAGTAAGTTAAAACTACGTTAAACATAGTACTTGTACCTTCAGTGATACATGTTCCTGTGCTTGTTTTTTTTTTATTTCAAAATATATATAGAAAATTATTTCCAATTAATTTTTGAAAAAGTTCAAATGTTAATTTCTTTATATTTATTATAATTAATTCGATTTTCTGATAGTTTCAATTCAATAGTCGTTTTTCACTCTGTTGTCTATAATAAACTAAAGAATCGATCATTCCCTAGAGTCGGTCTGTTTTTTTTTTTCTTAATACTTCAAGATTTATTATATAAAATAAAGAGACATAACGTCTCATGCAGATTTAATTATCTAGGAATATAAATTGTTATATTTCTATTTATTAAATAATTCATTTTAAAAAAAAAAAAAAAAAAAGGGGGGGGCACAAGTAAAATACTAACTAATATTTTTTATTGTTTTGTTATTTAACACAAAATGTTTTCGTCATTTGTAGCGATTTTCAAAACTTTTTTTTTAAAAAAATAAAAAAGTGACTAAAAACTGAAAAAGTACGCAAATTTCATACACACTTCACTTGTAATATTCTTGAATTGTAGGAATAGGTTGGTGTTTTCGTTTATAAATTTTGTCTTCTACTTGATTTGACTTAAAAGTTAGACGTACTTGAAAGGTGTCATGAAACTAGACAATCTGCTTTAAGTTAAGTTAAGAAGAAAAGAAATGATTATAAAAAAGGTATTATACGTTATTGCATAACCTACGAGAATATTACATTTAATTAATTTTAATTACTAATTCACTATTGTTAGTGTCCAATAGATTTTATGGTAGAGAGTGGTCCCATTAAAATAAAATATATTACAGCACTTCGCAAAATATTACAGTAGTTGTGTATGGACCTTGGGTAAGATTACAGTTGTAAATCTTAATATTCTAAAAAAAAAAAAACAAAAATAGATAAATCAAGTTATTTAAACAAAAATACACAAATATTAATAACTAGAGTAAATTGCTTTGTTACTACAGTATATAATTCTATTTCTTGCCTGTCTGTCTAACCCTTTGTCTAGCCCTTCTTACAGTAGCTTCTCAAGAAACCATTATATCTGGCAAATTTATATACCACAAATAGGTTCTCCTTGGAAAACAGCATGTAGCAAAAAAAAAATTTATATATATTTACACAACATAATGAATTGGAAAAATACATCAGACCTCATACTTCGTAACAGGGGATGTTAAACTTACCCAAAAAATATAAGATACTTTCATTTTCATTCTAATGGCTCAATTCTAGTTTCGGTTTAGAGTACTGTTGAAGAACTTGGATTCTGTGGATAAACTATAATAATAGATGTATTAGATAGATAGATAATAATTATACCTATGGGTAAAGATCTATAGATATAGACCTATTTATCTTTGTGTCTCTTGCTCTTATATTTGCTGCTATATAAACTCTATACCTGTATTCTCTTTCATAGTCCACGTACTCATAAGTTCCCTTCTAAAGTAAGATACGGCACACTGGACATCTCGACGACGACGAAATTAAAAAAAAAACAGTGATGTTCGGCTACCTTAACTATAACAAGTGTGACATATGTTGTCCTGATGTCACTATCTGTGTATTTTAGTTTATTCCGTATACACAGTATAGTTTGTGTATCATAGATAGAGGACAACAACGAAAGAACCAAGAATCATTTATTATATTTATCATTCTAGAAGAGTATATCTCTCGTAGTAGATCTTCATCTATTACAAAGACTGTAAAGTTATAGTTCCCTCTTACTTTTTTCCTGAATATTACAAAAAAAATCTCCCGGGGGTGAGTCGAACACCCGATCTCAAGATTACTTTACAAAGGAATTCCCTTTTTATTACAGTCTTGCGCCTTAAACCAACTTGGCTACCGAGAGAATAAATTACAACAGATTTTGAAATATTTGGTTGGGTTAGAGGGTTAGATAAAATATAATATTAAAATAGAAAAGGTTAAGATAGACTTTACCTCTCCTAAGACTATATAACTATATACTGGGCTTATTTCCCTCTCTTCTTCATATACTTCTATATAAAATATATATAAATTACATAAAGGAATTATAAGTAAAACAAGATTCTTATAAACTCACAAACTCGTGAATCTACTCGGATATCCTGCCTACTTATATATGTCCACATGTGAATCCGAAATTGTCTAATGAAACTTGTCTTGAATTATTGTATCACAATGAGGCGTCCCTCGATACAATAGAAAATTGCTCATGAGTCTTACTAACGTGGAAACACGTTCTTGCAGTTACGAAAACACAAAATAATAGCCTAATGGCTCTTGCAACTACGAAACCACAAAATAATAGACAATTATTGTTTCATTGATTTGTAATTCATTTAGTTCTCGACTTCTTCTGATCCACGTGGTCATAACAAAACATCAATCAAATGAGTCACTCTTTTCCTTATTATTATTTCAAAGCCTCTTCCTCTCACATTTACTTTCCTACCTTATTGTTCTTATCCACTTCTTGTTCTTCTTCTCCACCTCTGTAATTCCTTTTTCCAAATCTCTTTTTCTCAAATCTTTCTTGAAACTCTTTTCTTTTTCATCGACACGAATGTGCTTCTCTCGAGAATCGAACCGAGACTGTTGTCTTACATCCGTACATCTAACTAATATTCTTTGACTTTCACTACATATGTTACACTTTTGTTGTGCAGTGAATTTGAATTAAAGATAAAAAAGAAAAACTAGTTAGGGTTTAGAAAAATAAAATAGGTTTAATGAGATTTTCCAATAAATAGTTCAAGAAATGTTTTATAAAAAGTCAGGGTTTAACAGAAATAACTAAATGAATTTTAGAAGAATAATTTTGTAAGAAGGTTAAATACATATCAAATGAGAAAATAAAAATATTACAAGGAAGACAATAGAATGTAAAATAAACGAAATTGGAATAAGAATTTATTATGGTTAAGAAATTTATGAAGATAAATTTCTATTGTTTTTAAACGAACAGTTTTCGTCCATTGAAAAGAAATTATTGAACGTTACTAAACATTAAGTTAGACAGTTAAAAAAATTATGGTTTTCCTTTTTATATATAAAGACCCAATTCACGCTAGACGATCTTGCAACCTCTTTAGGCGACGACGACGTTCTTGTTTTTCTTGTTTATAATATATATATATATCTGTGTATCTGTGTATTTTAGTTTATTCTGTATATACAGTATAGTTTATATATCTTGTATAGAGGACAACAACAAACAACCAAGAATCATTTATTATATTTATCATTCTAGAAGAGTATATCTCTCGTAGTAGATCTTCATCTATTACATAAAAAAGACTGAATTTGAAGTAACTTTTATTAATTTTATATAACACTGTGTTTGGTTCTTTTTCTTTTATTTTTGCTCTGGAATAACTTTTGTTTACCCAATGTATTTCCTGAGGTGATTTTGGCAATTTTTTTTAACCACTTGGCAAAATGCAATACTCTACCCACCATGAACTCCTTGAAAATATTGAAAATGTTATAAATGAATTTTATTCCTGTATTGATGAAAATATTAAATAGATGATTTTAAAAAAGTCAATAAGTGGAATACTATTTATGAGTTAACATGATATGTGAATAAATTTGTTATACCCATATTTAGAGAAGGCGACTCAGACTTTATAGATTTATTGTCCTTTGAAATTTTACCACAATTATTCGAGGACAATTTAGAACTATTCACTGCTCTTGTAGTTGAACCTTTATTGACATTATTCTTGAATCTGAATATTGAAGGCAGAAAATCACCTACTATACAATGTTTCAAAAATGTGCTGGTTATGTCAGTTGAGAAAAGTAAGAACATAATTCCTAGAAAAAAACTAATAAAGAGTAGGCAACACTTTATGATTAACCACTAAAAATTAATAATAATGTCCATATTAGTAATAAAGTGCCCGAGATGTTTTTAGATTATTAGTACGTACTAGTTATAAAACTGAAACTCCAGTAGCATTAATGGCCAAAATTCTAAAAAATAAATCAGGAAAGAGTAAACTTAATCCTACAACATCAATATTGTTGAATGAATCTTTTGAGTTAGTAAATTGTGAAAATATTCCTTATATATATATAATCACATTTCCTCAATTTTTAGTATTGTCAGAAAGATGGTATTAATTTAATAAAGTACCTAGAATATACGAAAAGTTTATAGTATATAGTACAGAGGACTTTAAAAACAAGAGATCAGATTAATTATATAATTTTTTGACTATTATTCAAAATATGAAACCCTTTTTAACCTTAACATCATATAAATTAGGTAAGCTTATTGTTGATTGGAAAGATATTCAACATTTAAGAGAATGTTTAGTCAGAATAAAAGAACAACTTCTATGTATTAGAAAAGAGAGATTTGAACATTCTATTGGTTTTTATCAGGGTCATAAGGAGTTATATGACGAGGATATTGCTCAAGAGAATTATTTGAACGAACTGCAATTTAATATTGATGATTTTGAAGAAGGTGAAGACCCATTCAATCTTGACGCTGATTTTAATAATGTTGGAATTAATATTGAGGAAAATAATCATGATTATTTATCAAAAGAATTATCAAAAATTGATGACATTCTTCAAGATCTTGTCGTTTGTAATTATTCCATTACAGCAGAAGTTACTATGAAAGACAATAAGTGGCTTCACATAAATCAACTCATACATATATTGTCTACAACCAATGATTTGAACGACTTAAGTAGTTCCATAATCTGTGTAGAGAAATTTATCAAAGATCCATTCTATAGTTCAATCACACCAAATTTGCATAATGAATCATATAAAGTTTTGTTGACTAGCCCGAGGAAAAAACATGGAATTTAATAAAGTTATTAAAGTTGGTAACATGAAACACTCTATTGAGGAAGGCCAAGATATTAGAATATCTATTTATAATCTTCTTCTACAAACTAGTGACAATTTGTTGTATTACAATATAGGATGCATGATATTAGATGCAACTATTACGTTTGGCGTCAAAGAACAGGAAACTAGTATATTAACACAAATGTCAACATTATTTAGAAAAATTTTTAAAAAATATAGACATTATTTGGAAGGATTGGATCCAGATTGGCTTAAAAATGAAATTATACCTATAATAGCAAACCCTAATTTAAAGATATATGGTCTCAGTTGAAATAGTTGAGAGAATATGTTTCTTGGCTTGACTATATTTCTACTTACTTAACAAAATGTTAATGATGCGTTCATATATTTGAATTTCTTTAACAAGATAAAATGGTTGGAAATGTATTTGCCTATTTGTCAGTTGTGACTGTATAAACTTATTTATGTATCCATTTATGTGTATATTTATTTAAACCTGGTGTGGCCTTAATACATATAGACATCCGCTAGGGAGGAGAGTAAGTTCTTTTTCTTTAAAGTTTATTTGATTGAAGAAGGAGAAAATAACAAAAATTGAAGCAGAGATCCAAAAGATAAGAAATCTTAAAGGTAAAAAACTTTACTTTACTACCCTGTTTAAAAGAAAAGCTTTTTTAAAGAAACAATATACTGATAAAGATTTGAATTTATAAGTACAATTGTATACATAAGTGCCTAGGCTTTTGCAATGTTTTATGGTACTGTAATGACACCGAATTTGGGTTCTAAGTATGTTATACCTTTTCTATATCGGAATTATTTTGGAGGGGTTAGAAATATTGGGTTATCATTGATAAGAAGTAACTTGTTTATCAAACATGAAAATTTTGGATTTAGACATTATGCGAAAAGTTAACGAAAGAATACGTTAGCTCAGAGTAATAAGTTGAAAGAATTGAATTTTATTGTTCCTAATTTCATTTCTGTAACTAATTTAGCTAACTTATTGAATTGTAGAGTCCAAAAATTAATTAATGATCTTACTAAACTTGGCTTTAGAGATATATCTAATGGTTACATATTAACGAAGGAATATACTGAATTAATTTTACAAGAATATAATTATCTGATCCCTACAACTACCGTTAAAACTTCACAAAATATCTATAATGAGTTGAAACAACCTTCAGATCCCAAAGCATTAAAGAAAAGGCCACCTATTGTTGCTATTTTAGGGCATGTTGACCATGGGAAGACAATTATTATCGACTACTTGAGGAATTCTTCTATAGCAGAACAAGAACATGGTGGTATCACTCAACACATTGGTGCATTTCAAGTGACGACACCAGTAACAAAACAAAAAATCACCTTTTTGGATACACCTGGGCATGCAGCTTTTTTGAAAATGAGGGAACGTGGTGCAAATATAACAGACATTATCATATTGGTTATTTCTATGGAAGATTCAGTCAAGCCTCAAACAGAAGAGGCAATCAAACATATTAAGAATTCAGGTAACGAGTTGATTGTGGCAGTTACCAAAATTGACAAATTTCCTAGAAAAGAAGATTACCAACGATTTAATGCAACATGGAATTTTCGTCGAAGGTAGTGGAAGTGATGTCCAATTAGTTCAAATTAGTGCCAAGACAGGTGAAAATATGGTAGACTTAGAAGAATCTATTGTTTCTCTTAGTGAAATTATGGATATTCGGTCTGAAAATTTATTAGGTACAAAAGTACAAGGATGGATTGTCGAAAGCAAGGTAAAGAACAAAATTGGTCACATGGCTACGGTACTCATTAAAAAAAGGAACTTTGAAAATGGGAGGAATTTTATTATGTGGCAATACATATTATCGTGTTAAAAAATATGATCAACGATACTAAAAATCAAGTAGTACAAGCAATGCCTGCTGAAGCAGTTGATGTATTGGGATGGAAAGAGTTACCTAACGTTGGGAATGAGGTAATTCAGGTTAAAAATGAATCTATTGCTAAAAAATATATAAGCAAAAGATTATTTTTACAGGAATTAGAGAATAATGCACGATTTGTTGAAAAATGCAATCAAAATAAAGCTGTTGAGTCTCGTCATAAATTGTTAGCTGATGAAAATAAGTTTGAAGAC
This sequence comes from Arxiozyma slooffiae, assembly GCA_017347545.2. Lineage (NCBI taxonomy): Eukaryota > Fungi > Ascomycota > Saccharomycetes > Saccharomycetales > Saccharomycetaceae > Arxiozyma > Arxiozyma slooffiae. The sequence goes on along the minus strand of JAFHAQ020000001.1, from coordinate 1,170,585 downwards.
AAAAATTTAAATGAGCAATCCGATATTTTCGTTGGTCCGAAGGTTGTTAATTTCATTATAAAAACAGATGTATCAGGTTCTGCAAAACCTGTTAAGGAAAGTATTGAACATTTAGGCAATTACGAAGTAAAGTGTAATATAATATCCGTTAGTGTAGGAATTCCAACAGAAAGTGATTTGAAAATGGCAAATTTGACATCTAGTACTATTGTATGTTTCAATCTAAATAAATTATCAAGTGAAGTAATAAATAACAGGTATAATATTCCTGTTAAAAGACATAACATCATATATAAATTGATTGAGGATGTTATTGACACTTTAGTGAAGAATATGAAGCCTGTTTTTGAAAAGAAGATAGTAGCTACTCTGGAATTGAGAGAAGTCTTTTAATATAAATTGAAGAGAAAAATAATTAGGATAGCTGGTTGTAAAGTTTCTAATGGAGAAGTCAAAAGAAATGCGAAGGTTCAAATAACTAGAAATTCTGATAATAATATTGTATATGATGGCCAAATTCAAATTCTAAAACATGGTAAAGAAGACATAGTATCTACTAATAAAGGACACGAGTGTGGTATTACCTTTACCAATAATTTTTAAAAATTCCAAGTTGGAGATAAAATCTCTGTATATGAGTTAGTAGAAGTTCCAAGACATTTATAAGTTGAGGTAAAGAAAGAAAAATAGTAACTGTCATTATGAAATTGATCTGTAAATAAATCAAGCAAACTTATGAAATAATAGCGTAAGATACATGTGCGTCTGTGTATAAGAAAAAAAAATATTTTATATTCTTATTTACATAAAACCATCTACTTATAATATGTTATGGGTTTTGAGACAATGATTCCCATTGTATTTTACAATATTCTTCAACATACCCAACGTTATGTTCATCCAATTTAGGAATAGAGTTTTCCATATCTGTAAATACAAGGATAGTACCCCATTCCATACCTTCTTTTATTGAAACAGTTTCTTCTAAATCTAGAATCATCTTTGGCATTAATTGCATTTCAAATATTCTCTGACCTGATGGATTATAATCTGGCTTAGGTATAGAATTTTCAAATAACTTCAAATTTGCTACTTTTGAATAAAACAATGGTGTACCACCAATATCATAACGTAAAACTTGAGATGGATTATATCCCACAATTTCTTGGAATTTTTGGAATACGTCATCATCTAAAAATTGAGACAATTTTTCAGTTCTTGGATCAACTTTGACAGGATCCTTCTCTAAATCCTCCTCAATATTTGCATCTGATAATTCTAAAGCTTCTTTATTTATTTTTAAATTTTTAGGTAATTTCAAATGATCTGGTTTATTGTTAAATTTTTCTTCTTCTACGTATAATAAATAACATTTGAAACTTTTATTTTTATCGAATTCTCTATCTTTCTCTAAATCATGCATTTTACGCAATGTTTTAATGGATGGTTCAGTCTTATTAGTATCCTTCTTTTCATTAGATACATTTGCAAATGGATTGTTGTTATCATTATTTTGGAAAGGATTGTTTCCAAAAGGGTTACTCATATTACTACTATTGGCAATATCAAAGGGGTTAATTTGGAAATCTTTTCCTTTATCATTAATAACACTGGCAATTTTATTGTTAATATCATTAGACGATTTATTTTTCTTAATACCTCTTATACAACGAATAGCTTTATCCTTCCTTTGGCATTTAGTACAAATGAAAATATATAAAACTCTTTCATCATTTGAATTAATTGACTCTAAATTAACGGTATTCTTATATTTCAATTGGACTTCCTCCATTTGTTCTTCATCTAATGGAGCAAACGCTTGTAATAATAGTTTCATGTTTTTGCTAGAATGACAATTTTTACATTCTAAAAGTTTTCGATCAGGGACAGAATCAGGATGTAACCATATAGGTTCTCCGCCAATAAAAGTGTCTTCTGTAGTCAATTCATCAGATTCTTTAACTGCAGTATCAATAAACGCTAAGATAACGTTACTATTTTTATGATCATAGGTGATCTCATTATCTGAACCTGGTAATTCTTCGCGATGGGCCATTTTTTCTTTTCTTCTGTTTATATATATATATATATATATATATATCAAGGATAAAGGTATACTTCGAATATATTGAATATAATGATGCTTTGAGAAGCGAGTGCAGCTAAACAATTCTTAAATTTCATTTTTTATTAACAAAAGTTAGAATTTTGAATATGGTTTAATTTTATTTTTCTCTTATGGTGTTATCAACTAATCGAAAGATTAGATCATCGCAAATTGAAAAAAAAAAAAAAAAAAAACTTTGAGAGTAGCTAAAGAAAAACAAAAGGAAAAAACATTTCTCAAATATTGAAAGTGTTAGAAGTATCTAGAACGTACGAACCTAAGTACACAATGTATTTAAAGGAATTCATCGCAGTCATAAATATTGCTACCATTGGTGTTGTTGTAGAGAACGAGTATATTCAATACTGGATTGAATGTTAACTTGAGGATTGTTAGTTTGAGTACTTTCTGTAGACATAATGGAATTTTATTTATTTTTTGCTTACTTTTCTTATATATTATATACATATTAATAACTATACTTAAAACTCCTAACTTCTTATTTCTAGTACTACTCAGATTTACCTTCTTTATATATTTTACGGTTTTGAAATACACACAAGATTCTCATACCCGGTAGCTTCTGTTTTTAGAAATGAGGCTTATCATATTCGGAGGCTTAGCCTATTATATTTGTAGGCTTTAACATTTTTTTCACAGAATCTTGTTCAACAATTGGTCATTACTGACAACATCATACAAGCAAATCAAACAACTGATAGTTAATGCGTCGTTTTTGATGAATATAATAGTGACATATTCACCCTTTCATTATTTGTTCATTTATTGGTTAGTTGCAACATATATATATGTGTGTGTGTCTGTTATTGTAGAGGATGGAGTGAAATATGTTTTTGGGTTTTTTAAATTTAATTATTTCTGTCCTGAAGATATTCGATTTACAGAATAATATTCTCACTACTTGAATAATAAAGCACTTAAATTAGTTGGTTTCTGATAAAGGGAAAGATTGGTATGCGTTTTTACAGTATGAACAATAATAAATATCATTGATGACGGTATTTAAAGTATAAGTCTGCTTGCTCTCCTTTCTTCTTTACACTCCTTTTTATTCAATATTTGTGGATTTGTGTGATTGTATGATCTAGTATAATACAAATACACCTTTTTTACATTACGTAAGCAGATGAATTTTATTAAAGATGATGATGAACAAACAAAATTTTATAGATCAAAAATAAAAGGGTTTTCTAGGAGTGTTTTCAAAGATGTTCCCTGGTTTGACTGTCTTAATTGTTTTTTCAAAACTCTGATTTCAAAATAGAGTGGTGTTTAAATGTTTAAAATATTATAAAACATTTACTAGGATGTTAAACCTAATGTGTTTCTGGAATATGGCTATTCAATTTTTGACGGTTGATGGATTTGGTTAAATAATCCATAAGAAATTGTTGTATTAAATCGTACTCTAGTGTAACTTCATTTTAGAATTAATATTTCTCTAATATAACCTTTTAACCAGTTGCTTTAATGAGTTGTTCTTAACGGTCAATAATATTGCCCGGGTTTAAGGAAATACCTTTGGTGAATAAACAAATGTTTCATTTAAAGTTTGAAGAAAAATTTCCAAAAAAAAAAAAAATCAATTAACAATTCATCGCATTTGGTAACGTTAAGTTGTTGAAATTTAGTATTTTATTGGTTATCACTTTGAATACTAGAGATAATTAAAACTGTTTGAAGTGCTGGTGGTTTTTTAGTGTACAAGTTTTAACCGGTAAAAAATACAAAAAAACAAAAAAACAGTGTTTTAAATTCAACAAAAAATAGACAAGGACTAGTTACTTTTACAAATGAACCATATAATAGAAGGGATGGAAGTTTTTAATTAAAAGTAACATACTTGTGGAGAAAATAAGGCTTAAATATATTAGCTTAAAATATTTAAATTTTTATGGACCAAACATAGTAATAAGAAAAATCTTGTTTAAAGGGTAATTACAGGGAAAAAATATGTCTAATGCTGAATTTTAGTCTTTGACATTAAGAAAAATAGACTTTACAGACGAATGTTCTATTTTGAAACAAAAATATACTTCAGTATCTGCCCTCACCCCATCTGTGTTTAAAAAACTGAAATATTGAATATTGGGTATAAACTGAAGTACGTAACGTTATTTTTTTTTTAGGTATTATGTTTTTTTGTGAGATAACAAAGCTTTCATATGGTTCGTTAAGAGATTGAATTTTATTCTTATAAAATAATCTGTTTTTTTTTTTTTGTTTTGCCTTCAGTTTGAAATAGTTAATGAGAATATGGTTATCCAGTGTAAATATTATGAAAACTCTTTTTATATAACGTGTTTCAAAGGTTTCTAACAGCGTATATATTTGTGTGTTTGTAGTCCATGGGTTCGATTTATAGTTATTTTTTAAAGTTTTACTATATCAAAACCTATATTAGAAATTAACAAGTGAGGAAAGGAAATAAATGATAAAAAACAAAGAAATCGTAGACCCTGTTAGTAAAATAAATAAATTTCTATTGGATCTATATCTAATATTATACAAGCTTAGAGAAGCTACATTAACTTTAACATTAATATATAAGGTTTTTTTTTCTTTTTAAAATAATGGATAAAAAGAATTTTAAGTTTTTACATAGTATAAATTATGACCACTAGCCGCCTTCCTATTGTTTTTAAAAGTAAACATTTTCAAACGTGAATGTAGATTATATTATAAGCAAAAAATGAAGTTTTGAAGTATCGTTCTACTCTATTACTACAGTTATTACGTAATTGTTCTCCTGTTGTATATAACCTAGTTAAATATAGTAAGGTAAAATTGTTGAGAATGAGCTCCTAAGACTAATGGATAAATAGTAAATATTCTCAATTTTATTCTATTTTTTTTAAGGTTATTACTATACAAATAGAAGTAAAGTTCTTCACCTTCCTTCTCTTTATACAATATAAAAATAATAATATGAAGAAAGTAAATATAAACTAAAAAACAAATATTAGAAAAATCCTTGTATTTCTTTCCACAAGTATTGAGGGATTTTTCTCGACGAAAGGGAGCAGCGCTTTAACTAACAACCTATTCTTTATATATAAAATCTGAAAAAAGAAATGAATATCATTGTTGAACATTGGTGCAGCACTGTATTGGATATACTTGAAACACTCTCATTTTTTTTTTTTGATTATCCTTTTTTAGCTATTGAAATAAATATATATATATAAAATCAAATTCTTCACTTGTTTTCTTTATACACAATACACAAAAAAAGAAAATCATAGAAAGTGAAAATAAAATAGCAAATATGATAGGAGAAAATCTTTGGGTTTGTAAAGGCAAATATTGAGGGATTTTTTTTTTCGCAGAGGGAAATAATTAACCAAATGGTTTCATTGAAGTTTAGGGATTTTTAAAAGAAAAATAATCAACTCTTTTTTGTTGGATATCGGCTAAAATTCTTTTGTTCTGTTTATTCTGTCTTTTTGCTTTTCTTATCTCAAAACTGCAGTTTTTTCCTATTAATAGTTAGTATTGGTCTTATATTATTTTGTTTTTTGAACCTTTCAACCCTATTTCTTGAATTTGAAATATTTTATTTTCCCTACCTAAAGCTAAAGCCTAACATAAACAGAATTTTCCAAACCTAAAGTAAAATTTAGTTCAGTACTTTTGAGTATTTATTAAATTGGAAGCACTGTAAGTTCCTAATATGATACGATATATAAATCGAAGACATTAATAAAACACAAACGGCAGATATTCACTATACGGTTTTGTCTTAAAATATGAAATCTTTCTATATATATAATTTTCTTTTATATTCTTGACTTGTTTTTCTTATTATATCTAGAAATTATTGTATAGAGGAGAATAACCTGAACATGGGAATTGAATGATGAACTTGATAACCTTTATATACGTTTGGACAGGGGAATAATTAAAATCGCTAAATCTGTGTAAAACTATGGGTAAACTATGTTAGGTTAATGTTAGCCAGGATAATTCAGGTTTAATTTTTCTGTTAGTTATCATTTTCAGCATTTTTTCATTTTTTATTTTTTTTAGCAAAGTCGTCTAAGAATGTAAGTCGTTCTCTCGGTAGCCAAGTTGGTTTAAGGCGCAAGACTGTAACTCGGGGAGTTTCTTCCAAAAAGTAATCTTGAGATCGGGTGTTCGACTCACCCCCGGGAGATATTTTTTTGGGAAAGTTTAATAGCTCCTGTTACGAAGTATGGGGTATGATGTTTTTTTCCAATTCATTATGTTATATATATATATATATATTTTTTTTTTGCTACGTGCTGTTGTCCAAGAAGAGCCTATTTGTAGCATATGAATTTGTCAGATACAATGATTTCTTGAGAGGCTACTGTAAGAAGGGCTAGGCAAAGGGCTAGATAGACGTGAAAGAAATAGAACTGTGTACTGATAAGAATGAGAGCCGTCGCTAATATAATTATTAGCATACATTCTTAACTTAAAATATATTTTTATATATGCATTGAATTTTTATGTGTATAATCTATATTGAAGATATTCTTCAATAGTTGTTCTTCGATTATTTAGAAATTATATAAAAGATAATAATGTACAATAGCATAAAAATGCAATGCGTAAAAGGAATGAGGAAAATAATCTAGATTATCGATTACTTCATGTTCCTTACATATGTTTGGAAATGAGTATCGAACATTATAATAAAATAGTAGTTGTCACTGTATTCACCTCGGGTGAGGGGGGTTATTGGTAGATTACCATGTTAACGTATTGGGGAACTTGGAATATCCTATTTGGCTCTCATGGGGTGAAATATCTTATTAATGATAAAGTTACTATGGGGATATTTTTGCTGAAAGGTCTATTATCACGATATCTTATATTATTAAAATCTCATCGGTTCATCATATTTTATTCTGGAACCTTCCCTTCCAGCAATAAAATTGTAAAATAAATAACATTCTTAAAATTTTGTTTCTTAACGAAAACCTCCAAAATATTAATAAATTTTTTTTTCTTTAAACCATTCAATATAATGTCAAAAAGAAGAAATTTTGGATATTTTATTAGCTGAAATGATAGATAAACCTCTTTTCTTATTTTATTCTAATTTTTGTTGAGTGAAATTTGTTGTCTTTTTTAGTTTTTAACGTATCGAACACTCATTTATCTTGTGGGTTTATTATACTTATAACTGGAACAAATATATAATAAAAAAGGTATGATTTTATATGACAAGTTAGGACATGTAGCATAATACCAGATTATGGTGTACTTTTCTTTTAAAAAAAACTTTTTGTACTTGTTTGAGACTTTTTTTTTCTTATTCTTGGTTATATGAGTCCGACCTATTTTTTATTGTTAATGTTTGTACCATAAGTAGTCACTCTAGGTGTTTAATATTCCTACTTTTTTAAAAACACTTTGATTTCATTGATGGACTAACAAAATATTGTCGATTTATTTTTAAGTACGTCTTTCAACAGATTAGAAAAAGTGTTTATAAAATCATAATCCTAATGTTAAAGATCGACTTACTTTTGAAAACAAAAAAAAGTTACTGGTTTCCAATATCGTTATATATTTGATTGTCGGAATTTATACCTTGATGTCCATACTTATTGATTAAATTTTTTTTCCCCTAATTATTATTCTATTCTATATAAAATACTTAGTTTCTTTTGGGTGTCTTAAGGAAAAAAAAGGTTGAGTAATTATTAGAAGTTATTTCTATAACGTGGTTATAATAAAGGTTCGCTAAGAAGTTGAGTTAGCAGTAAAAAATAAAGATATTAGATTTATAAAAAATATGTATTTATATATAAAAGGTTAAGGTAGGATGTCACTTTTAAAAAAGAAAGGCAAGTGTTCTAAGTGTATAAACCTCTAGTCATCAAAATACACACTTTATACTGGTGTCAGTTTTGAATCTATAGTAAAATTTTTCTTTGAATTATTCTGAAGTTTGAAGGATAAGTATTTTTAAACATCCAAACCTAGTCCTGATTTAATTGACTTCATAATGTGTTGAACAAGCCGTTCTTGACTTTTAAGGAAGAATCAGAAACATATGGGTGTTCAATTTACTATATGTAGAGAAGATTATATACAGATTTTTTTGTAAATAGTTCTAATTTTGAAACAACTTTTTATTATTATTATTACCGCTTGTAGTAACATACATAACATTACCTGATTCGGAAGTTTCCACAAAGAATAGTAAACAGTGAAACCGAAGCAGTTAAATGGACATCTAAATTTTTCATGATCTAGAGAAAAAAAAAGATTCTGAATTCTTCAACCAGACAATTAATAAATAGAGTTAGACTCTTTACACCTTAGCCATTAAGAATTTTATTGGTATATGATCCTTGATATTTGCTAAATATTCTACGAAGAATTCATTGATATATATATACATACATACATATAAATTATAACTAAGGAATAAACGATTGTGCAGTATCAATGAGAAGAAGTATTTATCTAGACAATACCATTGAATTTTTAAAAGGAAGAGTCTACCTTGGAGCTTACGATTATACACCAGAAGATACAGATGAAGTTGTCTTTTTCACGGTGGAAGATTCAATTTTCTATAACAGTTTTCATTTGGATTTTGGTCCTATGAATATAGGTCATTTGTATAGGTTTGCTGTGATTTTCCACGAGATTTTAAATGATCCAGAAAATGCAAGGAAAGCAGTTGTGTTTTATTCATCTGCTTCTTCTAGACAGAGGGCCAATGCTGCATGTATGTTGTGTTGTTATATGATCCTTGTTCAAGGATGGACTCCTCATCAAGTGTTACAACCGTTAGCACAAGTCGATCCTCCATTTATGCCTTTTAGAGATGCAGGTTACTCCAATGCTGATTTTGAAATAACCATTCAAGACGTCGTTTACGGCGTTTGGAGAGCTAAAGAAAAAAGTCTTATTGATTTACATACTTTTAACTTGGAAGAATACGAAAAATATGAGCATGTCGAAAATGGCGATTTTAATGTATTAACTCCAAATTTCATTGCATTTGCTTCACCACAAGAAGATATGAGAGCTACATCCATTGATTACAAGCCTCGTCTAAACCAACCATTTAGAAGCGTGTTGAAATTTTTCGCTGAAAATGATGTACAGTTAGTAGTAAGATTAAATTCACATCTTTATAATAAACGTCATTTTGAAGAAATTGGTATAAAACATGTAGATTTAATCTTTGAAGATGGTACATGTCCCGATATGTCGATTGTTAAAAATTTTATCGGCGCTGCAGAAACTATAATAAAGAGGGGTGGTAAAATTGCAGTTCATTGTAAAGCAGGTCTTGGTAGAACTGGATGTTTGATTGGGGCACATTTAATCTATTCCTATGGCTTTACCGCAAATGAATGTATTGGATTTTTAAGATTTATAAGACCAGGGATGGTAGTGGGACCTCAACAACACTGGTTATATCTTCATCAAAATGAATTTAGAGAATGGAGATATACCACTCGATTATCTTTGGAACCAAGTAATATAATTGGTGGTCTTTATCCATTAATTAGTGTGGAAGAATATCGTCTGCAAAGGAAAAGATTGAGGATTGACAATAAAAAAGGTGATGAAGGTTTCGATATTCTTACGCCTGGGAGACATAAAATCGCAACGGCATTAGAAGATTATGATAAAGTTGGATTTGACTCTGTTGCGGTACCACAGAATTCACCTGGACAACCAAGAAAAGGATATAATGGTAACAATACAATTGAGAATCTTCCTAAATCGAAACAGCATACAGCCAATAAAAATCGTAATAGTACCTATAATGTAACAATAATTAATAACAATTCTGAAGATGAATACGATGATATGATGCAGACTGATGAATCTAAATATTTAAAAATGAGTAATAAAAATTCAAGTAATAGACCTTCTACGACACAATCGACCGAATCAGATGATGTTGTTTTACGACAATTATTGCCTAGAAATAGAAGAGCTGTGTCAGGAAGAAGAATAGGAAGTTCCACTGGTGGTGTTAGAAAGCTAAGTGGAACAACAAGAAGGAATAATATATAATGAAGAGAGTCGTTTCATGTAATTATATGAATAATTAATCACATTATTATGTGGTTTGGATATACACCATTTCTAATGTACAAAACAGTAACAATAATAATCATAAAAGTCTCGAAAGCATCTTTTGAAATATATAGGTGTAAAAAATTAAATACTTAATTATCTTTATCTTCTAAGTGACTTTTGCATAAGCTTGAAATTCATAGGCTTACTTATTAATACTTAAACAATAATAGTACATTTTATATATTAAAAAGTATTTTTCATATTCCTAATAGGAACGACCAAACATAGTGTAGTTGATAGCTGGACGACCACATTTAACACATTTTTGTCCCTGCTTTAATTCTGGTTGTTCAAATGGAATACATAATGATTTAGCACCCATACTTGGAGCCTTTTCATCAACGGTAATTTCTTCACCGTCATCCTTCTTAGCAGATGATTCCTTGATATCTTCTTCACATTCCATAACACCACACCATGGTGCAATAATAACATTCTTCTTGTTTAAGTTTGGAACAAAATCTTTCCATTCGTTTACAATAACTCTGTGTGAATCATAAAGTTCCTTAGCTTTAGCGTACAAATCATTGTGTAATTCATCTAAGATTTCTGGAATACGCTTTTCTAATTCATCTAATTTAACGTTGTATTTACGAGAGTCATTTCTACGGACAACAGTAACTTGGTTTTCTTTAATATCCTTTGGACCCAATTCAATACGAATAGGAATACCCTTTAATTCGTATTGAGAGAATTTCCAACCTGGCGTATAATTATCATTATAATCACCAAAAGCTCTAATACCAGCTTGCTTCAAACGAGATTCGACATCCTTAGAGGATTTGTAAATTTGTTGACGTTGTTCATCTGTAGTGTTTTTGGTGATACCGACTGGAATAACAACAGCTTGGAATTGAGCAACTCTTGGTGGAAGAACCAAACCTTTGTTATCAGAGTGTATCATGACCATAACACCAAGAGTACGTGTAGAAAGACCCCAGGAGTTTTGGAAAGCAAAAACCTTTGGATATTCTGGACCTTTTGGATTTTCAACGGTAAAATTAAACATTTTAGAGAAATTTTGACCTAAGTGATGAGAGGTAGCACCTTGAATACCACGTCCAGTTTGTGGGATATAACCTTCAACAGTGGTTGTGTAGTCACCACCAGCAAATTTTTCCTTTTCAGTCTTCCTACCTTTAACAACTGGAACAGCTAATAATTCTTTGTAGATATCAGCATAGAAATCTAAGATTTGTAAAACTTCTTCTTCTGCTTCTTCTTTAGTCAAGAAAGCAGTATGACCTTCTTGCCACAAGAATTCTCTTGTTCTTAAGAATGGTTGTGGATGCTTAAATTCCCATCTAACAACTGAGTTCCATTGGTTTAACTTCAATGGTAAATCCCTATAAGATTGGACCCATTTAGCATAGTATGGATACATAACAGTTTCTGAAGTTGGTCTAATAGCAATTGGTTCGTCTAATTCAGATTGACCAGCTCTGGTAACCCAGGCGACTTCTGGAGCAAAACCTTCAATATGATCCTTTTCTCTCTCTAAAACACGAGAAGAGACAAACATTGGGAAATAGGCATTTTGGACACCTAAGCCTTTAATTTTTTCATCAAACCATTTTTGAATATTTTCCCAAATAGCATAGGATGCTGGTCTTAAGATATAACAACCTGACACGTCATAGTAGTCTAGCATTTCACCCTTGGTTAAGACTTGTTGATACCAACCTGGGAAATCCTTAGCTTTATCGACAGTGATACCGATTAATTTAGCATCCTCTAAAATGGCCTTAGATGAGTCTTGTTTCTTTGGTTGTTGTTTTTTCTTTTGTTCCTCCTTTTTAATTTCTTGAGTGAAATCAACCGATTGTTTAACAGAGTTAAATTCAGATAAAAACTTGAATAAATTTACTTTGGTCATGAATAAGTTGTCAGTTAACTTTAAGACAGTAGTATCTTCAACAGCTTCTAATTGAGAATCAATTAATAATTTAAATTCAGAGGTAGCATTTGACAAATAACCTAAGTTGAAATCTTTGGCAGATTCACATTTAAAAATCTCTTTAACCAAATCATCACGAGCTAATCTTGGGTCCTTGGAGGAAGTAACTTGAGCAATTAATGGAGATGGGGTAGTTGTGGATTGTAAAGCCACAACAACAATTGGAATTGGCGTAGCAGTCTTTGGGGTCTTTGGCTTAAAGACAAGTGACTTAACTGCAACAGATTCAACAGGTGTGTCGTTGAAAGCTAACTTTGCAAATGATTCTACAACAGACATTGATATTCAGTTGGATAGGGATAGAAATTATTATCAATAATTTGTTATGCGATCAAATTAAGAAATACATGAAGTAGAAAAAGAAATAAGATAAGATTGCAAGAACCAGATCATTAATTACACATGAAAATAACTATTAATGGACACAAAAAAAAAAGAACAAGTTAACGAAATATTACCAAGAGATCAAGTAAAAATTTTTATTCAATTCCATATGTCAACAACTAAGAAAACTGAAGAATTGTAAGAATCAAAACACCTTTAGTTCAAATTGTTGACAAGTTCAATAATAATCAACGAATTTCTTTCTCTCCCTCTCTCTTCTTTTTTTTTTCCTTTCCTTTTTACTGTCTTGGAAACATCTGTTCGAGGAAAATATCAAGAAATTTCAAAATTTGAGATGACCTCCAAAAAAAAAAAAAAAAAAAAAAAGAAAAAATTTTTTTTCAATTTATTTATTTTCTTCATTAATCAGTTCGTGTGACACGATAAAAAACAATTGTCTTCAATTTTCCAATCCTCTTTAAAACTTCACAGAGATACGAAAATTTGTATCAACAAACAAGATTAATCATTTGCTTCCCATGTTTCTTCGAGAAAGTTTAATAATGCACAATGTTTGAAAAACCATATCTTTTTTACAAAACTAACCATCAGGTTCTTGACTCAAACATATCCATTTTTGGAAAAGATTCTTGTTTGTTTTCCTTTCTTCCTTGGCTTCTTTAATACTTCAGTAGAAACTTCTTATTAGTCTTTATAAGAGGAACAAGATCAATATCTCTTTTTTTAACCCAATTACTATGTCCTTATACATCAAAGATTCCACCGGTGTTGACGGATTAACTGTCGCAGGTACCAAAGAACAACCATTCAAGACACCAGCTTTCGCCTTATATGCTAATGCCACTAACAATGGTCCTGATTCTGCTGAACCAAAATTATTTGTGTTTAAGGATGAAGACAATGATTTCGTTGAGATTAGTGCATCTGCTTTGAAGAAGGCTCGTAAAGGTGCTGAAGGTTTAAAGAAGAAAGCTATTAAGGCCAAGGAACAAGAAGCTAAATTAGAAAAACAAAGATTGGAAAATGCTGCTAAACAAATGGCTGCTTTGAACATTAAAATTGAGGAAGACAAATCTTTACCAGAAGCAAAGAAATACAAGATCCGTAAAGTTTACGGTGCTGTTGGTGAAAGAGTCAAAGTTTCTGGTTGGATTCACAGATTACGTTCTAACAAAAAAGTCGTTTTCATCGTTCTTAGAGATGGTACTGGTTACTTACAATGTGTCTTGACTGGTGATTTAGCATTAGCGAAACAAACTTTAGATTTAACTTTAGAATCTACTGTCACTTTATATGGTACCATTAGTAATGTCCCAGAAGGTAAGACTGCACCAGGAAACGTTGAATTAAACGTCGATTACTACGAAGTCGTTGGTTTAGCTCCATCTGGTGATGAAGCTTTCTCTAACAAGATTGCCGAAGATACTGACCCATCTATTTTGTTGGATCAACGTCATTTAGCTTTAAGAGGTGAAACATTATCCAATGTGATGAAGGTTCGTGCTGCCTTCTTGAAGGCCATCAGACGTGTCTACGACGAAGAAGGCTTAACAGAAGTTACTCCACCATGTATGGTTCAAACCCAAGTTGAAGGTGGTTCTACTCTTTTCAAATTAGATTATTATGGTGAAGAGGCTTACTTAACTCAAAGTTCTCAGTTGTATCTTGAAACATGTTTACCATCCTTGGGTGATGTTTACTGTATCCAAGAATCATTCCGTGCTGAAAAGTCTCACACTAGAAGACATCTTTCTGAATACACTCATATTGAAGCTGAATTAGCCTTTTTGACCTTTGAAGAATTGTTGAATCACATTGAAACCGTTATCGTTGATTCTGTAAGATACGTTTTAGAAGATCCAGTTGCAGGTCCAATTGTTAAACAATTAAACCCAGGTTTTGTGGCCCCTACAAAACCATTTATGAGATTAGAATATAAAGATGCTATCACCTGGTTACAAGAACACAACGTTAAGAATGAAGATGGTGAAGATTTCAAATTCGGTGATGATATCGCTGAAGCTGCTGAAAGAAAAATGACAGACACAATCGGTGTTCCAATTCTTTTAACAAAATTCCCAGTTGAAATAAAATCTTTCTACATGCCACGTTGTAAAGACGATAGCAGAGTCACTGAATCAGTTGATGTGCTAATGCCAACTGTTGGTGAAATCACCGGTGGTTCTATGAGAATTAACAGTGTTGACGAATTAATGGCTGGTTTCAAGCGTGAAGGTATTGATCCAAAACCTTACTACTGGTTTATTGATCAAAGAAAATACGGTACTTCTCCACACGGTGGTTACGGTTTAGGTACCGAACGTATTTTAGCTTGGTTATGTAACAGATTCACCGTTAGAGACTGTTCCTTATACCCACGTTTCAGTGGAAGATGCAAACCATGAAAAAAAAAAAAAGAAGAAAAAGATTCTAATAGACTACTATTTTCTTTTTTTTTTCCTATCCCTTTGCTTTTTTTTTTCTTTTATCTCATGAATATATATATATATATATATATCTTATTAAATATAGTATTGTATAGGGATTGATATGTATATTTAAAATCATTCAATTATGAAATGTATTTGTTTATGCAAATATATCTACATATCTATCTTTGTTTTCAAATAATTGTTTCATTAAAGTAGCCGGCTTGCAGGATGACTGAAGGATATCCGCTCTGTCTTCAAAATGACTAAAAACGGAAAAAGCATGGGGGGTAAAAAACACCCATACACACTAGCCCAATAAACAATAGACGGTCGTGATCTCGCTGACTCATTCCTTTAAAAGAATGAAATCTTATTGTAAAAAAGTATCTCTGACTCAAACAAAAAAAAAAGTTCTCTTTCTCCTTCTTTTTTTTGTTTTGCGTTGGTTATAAAAAGCTCGACAGAGATTGCCATTAAAGGATAGTTACTCGCTTGATCTGTCACTTAGAGGTAAAATGAATTCTTACTAACAAGACTCAGGGTTATCTTAAGAAATTATACCTACTTTAATATATTGTCTCAAACATAAGTGTCACAATATCCATTTACAAGTTTCCTTACTACGTTAAAGTGTCACATATTCAAAATAACGAGTAGACACTTTAAAAACAGATTTACATTATTTACAAAGAACTTTTTTTTTAATACACGTTAGCACACATACACACACACCAAACAACAATAAAAATGTCATCTGAAGAAAGTCAAAAATTATGGGGTGGTAGATTTACCGGTGAAACTGATCCATTAATGCATCTATACAATGCCTCTTTACCATATGATTATAAAATGTATAAAGCAGATTTAGAAGGTACCAAAGTTTACACGGAAGGTTTGCACAAATTGGGTTTGATCACTGAAGAAGAATTAAGTAAGATTCATTATGGTCTTGAAGAAATTAAAAAAGAATGGGATTCTGATAAATTTGTTCGTCATCCAAGTGATGAAGATATCCATACTGCTAACGAAAGACGTTTAGGAGAAATCATCGGTCGCCATATTGCTGGTAAAGTTCATACCGGAAGATCCCGTAATGATCAAGTCGTTACAGATATGAGAATATACTGTCGTGACTATTTAAAGGAAAAATTGTTTCCTTTCTTAAAGGATTTAATCAAGACTTTGATTTTAAGGGCAGAACAAGAAATTGATATTTTGATGCCTGGTTATACACATTTACAAAGAGCACAACCAATTAGATGGGCACATTGGTTAAGTTCTTATGCAACTTATTTTAGTGAAGATTTGAAAAGATTAAAACAAATTGCTGAAAGGTTGAATGTCTCTCCTTTAGGAGCTGGTGCTTTGGCTGGTCATCCATATGGTATCGACAGAGAATTTCTAGCCGAACAACTTAACTTTAATGGTGTTATTGGTAATTCTATGGTTGCTGTCTCTGATAGAGACTTTGTTGTAGAATTAATGTTCTGGGGGACACTTTTTATGAATCATATATCTCGTTTTGCAGAAGATTTGATTATTTATTCTACTGCTGAGTTTGGGTTTATTAAATTAAGTGATGCCTATTCTACTGGCTCCTCTTTAATGCCGCAAAAGAAGAACGCGGATTCTCTAGAACTATTAAGGGGTAAGTCTGGTAGAATCTTTGGTGATTTGGCTGGCTTTTTAATGAGTTTGAAAGGCATTCCTTCTACTTATGATAAGGATATGCAAGAAGATAAAGAAGCTTTATTTGACGCATTAGTAACAGTAGAACACTCTATTTTGATAGCTACTGGGGTCGTATCCACTTTAACCGTTGAAAAAGAAAAAATGAAAGCTGCTTTGACTGTAGACATGTTAGCTACCGATTTAGCCGATTATTTGGTTAGAAAGGGAGTCCCATTTAGAGAAGCCCATCATATATCTGGTGAATGTGTTGCAACTGCAGAAAAATTAAACTTAAGCGGTATTGACAAGTTAACTCTTGAACAATTCAAAAAGATTGATCTAAGATTTGAATCTGATTTGTTTGAAATATTTAATTTCGAAAAGAGTGTTGAACAAAGAAATGCAACTGGTGGTACAGCTAAAGCTGCTGTTTTAAAACAATTAGAAAATTTAAAGAGTCAACTTTGAACATTGAATGAGCGGAAATATATATATATATATATATATATTGAGCTATGTGCTACATTTCAACGAATTATTATTATTATTATTATTATTATAAAATTCAAACATATATTTATTTTTTGGAATGGAAAATTTAAAAGATGATGACAAAATAGATCAAAAAACTTTGAATATAATTTTATTTAAATAATATGTTACCAATTTCGAAATTTTGCAATATATAGCTTCCAACTTTGTCAATATTGAAAAATTACAAAAAGAAGCTAACAGACTATATTTCCCCATATAATATACTGGCCAATATCCATTGATAGTCCAAAATCGTTGACATAATCTTTGCAATAAATTACCGTTATATCTCCTAATTAACTTGTATATTGGATCATGCAAACATCTACCAATATCTGATCCATTCCATTTCAAATATTTATAATTAGACAATTGGCCACGAACTTGAAATAAACCAATATGTATCATAAATACACTTAAAGAGTTATAGTTTTTCAAAGACTTGTATATTGACGTAATAAATCCAGATATAATCATTTCAGTTGGATTGTGTAAATTTTGTAAATTATATGATAATGATGGATTTAATAAAATCAATTGAGTAGTTTGATCCTTTGGAAGATGTGGTAATATTTTCAGTAGGGTAATATAATTAATTAGAACATTTGATTTGATTTCATATTGTAAAGTCTCCAATGGAACTTCACCCGGTGTAAAATAAGATAGATTTGGAGATAAAATAATGGAAGTCAACTTCTTATTATAACAATTAATATTTT
The DNA here is from genome assembly GCA_017347545.2 of Arxiozyma slooffiae. Taxonomy (NCBI): domain Eukaryota; kingdom Fungi; phylum Ascomycota; class Saccharomycetes; order Saccharomycetales; family Saccharomycetaceae; genus Arxiozyma; species Arxiozyma slooffiae. Next base: position 1,152,711 of record JAFHAQ020000001.1, on the reverse strand, counting down.
TAGTGGAGTGGGATTCAAATAACTTCGTAAAATTATATAAATCATCATTGGATTTAGGGTCTATAAAATAAAGGTTTTCAAAATCTTCTTGTTGCAATTTGAACCTACCCACATTCTCTGAGCAGACATATACAGTATAATTCCTTCTATAAAAGTCCAATACTTGTGATCTTATAATTGGGTCACCATAATCACCCAAAATTAATATTACTTGAGACTCATTTCTGAATATAGTTTTAGGGATTCTTAAAGCTTGAAAAATTTTAAAACCTAAAAGAAGTGTAGTTGTAGTTATACCTGCACTTATAACCCAATGTTTATATACATTTTCCCCAATACCAGAAAAATAAAAATTTTCATAAAATCTTTTTAAGCCTATGCCTTTTCCATTGTCATTACCCAAAAAGGTGGACTCTATATTATTATTTGAATTCATAGAATCAGTTCTAATATTATCTTTTAGTAATTGCACTTTTTTTACGATATCTTCACTTAAGGTTGAAACTACATTATATGTCTTTTCATACCAATTATACCCTTGATTAAAAATTTGGTCCACTATGTCTGGTGATTCTTTTTCCTTCATGTTAATAGAATAACAGTTACTGCTATTATAATAAGTTGAAACAATCAAATAGGGGAAGTTATGATGATGGTTATTAAAACGATAAAAGTACTACAAATATAAAGGTATTATTTTCTTGTTCTTTCAGTAACATACTTTCCCATTCCTGTTAATATGTTATTTAGGCCTATTGCAGGATTAATCTTTGAAATACCCCGTCCGTAAATTCATCCTTTTTTCAGCATAAAATCCGGAATAAGGCATACGAGATATTAGAGGTTAGCACTGTGAACTCCTTTGGAATGTATTGTCTCTTTTTTTGGAAAGAAAATTTTCACTTCATTTATATTCATTGCAAATGAATTTAAGTACAATTGTAGGTTTTACTTAATAATGTTAAGTTAAAGAAAAACAGAATAATAACAATTCACATGTTATCCTGATACTTTGTATATTATTGAATTTTGTAATTTTGATAAAATCATAGTCGTAGTTACGGGATGGATTTCTGGCGTGTTTTTTCCCGTTGTACTGGTTGTTATACACCTAGCTTCCATATATGCGGATATTCTGAAGATTCTAATTTACACTAAATATGGTTATAGGATTAAACGTGTACCCAACTAATAACCAGAATAAATATATGAAATACGAAAAATAAAATATATATATTTCCTGTTTGTCTGCGTATTAGCTTGTTAATCCTTCTTAGCACAGTCTCTAAGAAGACCATTATACGTTACAAGTCCCTACTCTACAGATAAGCCTTCTTGTGCAATTACACGCTGTAATGCGGTATACCGTGAGCGAAGTGAAAGGTATTTGATACCTGAAATTGAAAAAAAAAAAACTGAAATAAGAAAACGTTTTTAAAGCTATTCACCAGGTATAGAGAAGTATAAGAGCAAGATTTACCATTTTTGGTAAATTAGGTTGGTAATATGTACCATAAATACATGTAGATAGAAATTGGTTTGGGAACGTAGTCGGTACAACGATACTAATAGAAACTTATCCATATAGAATATTCTATAACGATTTTTAGATTAAAATTATATTATTTGCTAAGAGTCCCACATCTTACCATAGAGGAACTTGTAGGGTAGATTCTGATATCTTATATGCAAACAAATAGTTATAAGGTGTAATAATCATGGATTGGATTATAGATGTGAATTGTGAATTTTTTATAAAACGAAACAAACAAACCTAGTTTAAAAATATATATATTAATAATTAGAATAATTCGTCAATATATATGAAAGTACATAATTCTATTTCTTGCGCGTTTGTCCATTACATTGGCTAACCCTTCTTACAACAGCCCATCAAGACAACATTATATCAGGTAAGTTCATACACCACAAATAAGCTCCCCTTGAACACAACACGTTTCAAAAAAAGGAAAAAACCGTCAAATTGAATTGGAAAATCACATTAGACCGATACATTGGATCGCGCAACATTTAAGAAACAGCAAATGGTTTACAAAAAGGTCCTACCCGGATTCGAACCGGGGTTGTTCGGATCAAAACCGAAAGTGATGACCACTACACTATAGAACCTAACAAACCTTCTGTTGTGTTGTACACAAGTTCAGCTAGAAATAACTAACACTTGGATTCGACAATACATAAAAAAACTATTAAACAACCAATAAAAAAATACTACTGGTGAGGTGACGCCGTCACCTCGTGTCCTATATTAATGACGTAGTAGGTATTTTTGGAAACGAAAAAAAGAAACATAAAATTTCCCAATTAGGAAACACCTACAACATCTTCCTCCTTTAAACTTGACCTTCAAGTTGATTAAAATTAGCTAACAAAGAATTTCTTCTAGAGGAGGGCAAGGTACTAAATTCAGCGACCGAATAAGGACAAACTAATTGTGGATCAACATCTTGCATTTTACAATAATATTGTTGACTTTCAATATCATAACCGACGACTGAAATAATTTCACCAGCTCTGTTGATGCGTTCTAACGATGTATTTGGAATTTCTTTTGGATACCTAGACTTATCTTGATGGAAAGGTTTTATGTGTTCGATGTTAATGACCCTATGTTTCTTGAAGGATGAGGGAAGATCCAATTCGACAGTATTACCAAAGACCTTGACAATTTTGAATGGACCTAAATAGATGGGTTGAATCTTCAGATATCTTCCTCCGGTGAAATACGCATCTCTATGAAGAAGAACCAAATTACCGACTTCAAAGTGTTGGATCTGGCGGGATGGGTTCACTTGCGACTCCATAGACTCTTGATGTTGTTTCAAAAGGTCTTGGGTACGCAGGGTGATAGCCTTAAGATGTTTGGCCATCTCAACAGCATTAAAATTCCTAGCGTCTAATTCATTGTGAGTACCCAACAACGGTTCATTCGGAATGTAACCTAAATCAACTTCGAAAGGCGCAGCCTTAATGGAACGTTGATGTGTGCTGTTGTAGACAAATTCGATGTGTGGTAAGTAGATATCCCATGAGTTGTGATCCATACTACAATATGACCTAAGCAACCGACCCAGAGTTTTGTTAACACTTTCCGTCTGACCATCTGTTTGGGGATGATTTGTAGAGGACATAAGCAACTTAATCCCAAGTCGTTTAGTCAATTCATCATACCAACCAGACGTAAACCTTATGTCTCTATCCGATACGATTGTACGTGGAAACCCGTGATAGCAAAAAATAAACAGATACCATAGCCTTATAACACCAACAGAGGTTAACGTTTTATTAGCCGCGATGAAGTGTGCACGTTTACTGAAGCGATCAGTAACCACCATAATCATGTCATGACCTTGACTAGTTATGGGCAAACCAGTGATAAAATCTACCGAAACATCCAACCAACGACCTTCAGCGACAGGCAGAGGATTTAATTCACCATTAGTCCTCCTTCTGTAATTTTTCATTAACTGACATTGGAGACAAGTTTTGACAAACTGCTTAATGTCAGTTGTCATGGATGGCCAATAATAGAGTGGTAGCAACTTGTTAATTGTAGTAGATTCTCCAAAATGACCTCCATGAAGCAAACTATCATGATAAATCTGTAATAATTGGCGACGTTGGTTTCGTGGAACACAAATCCTAGATTCATAACGTAAAATACCACCCGTATATGAATAACGTTCAGTAGCCTTCTTGGAAAACTTCAATCTTTTCAAGTACTTATTGAAAAGAGATTTATCACCGGCATCAATATTTGTGGACATAGTAACACCTAGATGGACCAGCACAGCCGCTGACCAGGGATCTTTCTTCCAGTCATCAAACCAATCGACTGGGTTTACCGTACTAAGTTCGCTTAGCGGAAAGATCTGAATAGCACCAACTTCATTTGGACGACTTAAAGCATCAGCAACGACATTCTGTTTACCCTTTATGTGCTCTAGTTCAAAATCGTATTCAGCTAGAGTGTCAAGCCATCTTGCAACCCGCTTAGAAGGCTCTGTCTTGTTTCTGTATGAGAGTAGGGAAATGTGATCAGTACGAAGGGTAAACTTGTGACCATGAAGATAATAACGGAAATGGATTAATGATTCAATAATAGCCAATAACTCTATTTCACCAATTGGATAATTACGTTGCGTGGAATTAACAGATTTGGAGAAGTAACCTATAACTCCAAAAAGAGAACCATCGTCATTAAGACGTTCTAGCACCGAACCAATAGCGACAAAACTAGCATCAGTAGTCAACCGATATTTTTTACCAGGAACAAAAGGGACTAATGTGGGAGTGTTACACAACTTCTCCTTGAGGATATTAACAGCAGCCGTGTGTTCATCAGACCAGGAACACTTTTCATTAATGAAATCGAACAAAGGTTTGGCTATCTTGCTACAATCAGGAATATAAGAACGAAAATAATTAATCATACCCATGAATGATTGACAAGCTTTCTTTGTTGTGGGTAGAGGTAAATTTTGGACAGCCTTAACCTTATCTTTTTGTACCGAAAAACCATTCTTGCTAATTGTAAAACCCAAAAATTCGCAAGATTCTTGTAGAAAATGACATTTTTTTCGTTTGCAGACGAGACCTTCGTCTTTCAACCTTGATAATACAGACCGTAAATGTTTGAGATGAGATTCCTTATCTGTGCTAGCAATTAATATATCATCCAGATATACAAAGACGTTGGGTAGATCACTCAGTAACTGACTCATGTACCTAGAGAAAGTAGCTGGAGCATTGCACAGACCAAAAGGCATAACCTTATATTCATAATGACCAAATGGAGTAGAAAAAGCAGTTAAGTATTGAGCATCAAGCTCTAGAGGTATCTGATGATATCCAGAGTGTAAGTCTAACGTGGTGAAGATGGAGCAGTCACCTACCTTTGCCATTAAGTCGTCTATCCTAGGAAGTGGAAATGGATCTTTGACAGTGATCTTATTCAACTCACGATAATCAATAACCATCCTATATGTGCCGTCTTTCTTCTTAACCAGCAAGACAGGAGATGATACAGGACTCTTACTATCAGAAATAAATCCTTTATCGAGTAAGTCTTGAATAATTTGACGACATTCACGTTCAAGTTTTGGTGTCATTCGATAGGGATGTAATCGTGGTGGTCGTCCTCCTTCCTTTAGTTGGATATCATGAGTGTAAGTGGTGGCACCACTGTGAGGAGGTAATGTATCTGACACTGTGGAAGCAAATTCAGTTTGGAAGTCTGGTGGAAGTAGATGGAATGAAGGTGAAGTTTCAGTGTGGGAGACAGTAAGAACAAAGACTTCTTCAATGTCATCTTTGTAAAGGTCAATGATGGTAGAGTTGGTGTCAGAGAGGGTGTCAATGGCAGTGATGATGGATGTAGTATAAGTAGATAAGGGAGGGATTGAAAGTAGTTGAGGGTATTTAGTCAATATGGGATTACCTACGATGAGTTGGTCAGTAAGATCAGGACTAACATAAGCAGAAAAGGTAATAGGTGATGAAGTAGTAGTAGAATGGAGGGAACATAAGACAGCATGAGTAGCTAAGGAAGTAGAACCTGGGAGAGCACCTTTCCAAGTTAAGGGTTTGACAGGATAAGTAGGCCAATGATGGTTGTGGACTAAAGTAGAACTAACGAGAGATGTAGGACTGCCAGTATCAAAAAGCACAGGGACGGTGACGTTATTAACAGTACAGTTGGCTTCGAGACGCGAACCAATAATAGGATGAGGAGTGGAAGTGGTGATAGTAGAAACAGCAGCAGGAGAAATAGAACTTGAAGGGGACACAACATCAATGATGGGGAAGGAATGGATAAGTGATGGGAGTGTGGTAGTGGAAGATAAGGGAGATGAAGAAGAAGTGAGGGTTGATGAGTCTAGAGAGGATGTAGTAGTGATGGGAGTGAAAGTAGTAGTAGGTTGAGGTAGAGAACCAGTGGAAGCGCATACGTGGATCAGTTCAGGCTTGTCCAGCATGATTGCTCGCAGAACAATTAGCGGATTGATGACCTGGCTCACCACATTTGAAACATAAACCGTTCTTCATGCAAGTACGACGGTACAAATCACGATAATAACGGGATGAATTAGAGGAGTTGGAGTGGGAAGAAGATTGCGAAGGGGTAGGACGAGGGTTAGAAGTACGCTTCTTATGGGTACCACGACGTTGGTGAGAATGAGAAGGGGAATGTTGGATACTCATGATGACATCGCCGTCAGCATCAGTAGGGAAGTGTGAAGAAAGAGCAGAAGAAGTAGGGGAAGCAGCAGCAACAATATTGGCTAGGGCTGGACCACCATCATTACGGATGGAGTTAGCCAAGGAGGTAACAGCCTTAATGGCATCATTTAAGGTTGTTGGGCAACGGTAACGAAGTTCAATACGGTACCGTTCCTCCAACCCATTGGCTAGTAGACTAACAAGGGTTCTTTGACTGACGTCGTTAGGACCCAAGAGATTGGCATATTGTTGGAATTCACGTAAGTACCCATAGACATTATTGCGTTGGGTAATTTTGGTTAACTTCGCAATAATATCGAAGTTATTTAAAGCACCAGAGAAAGCCAGGGTGAACTCACGGACAAATTCGTCATACGTCATGTTGGGGACGTCATGACTTTGGGCATAGATATAGAACCAATCTAGTGCCTTGTCGGTTAAGTTAGCGGCTAAGAGATAAATCTTGTCGTAATCTGTAGCCTTAGGATAACGAACAAAGAGGATTTGTAGGGATTGAATAAAAGATGTAAGTTGTAAGACGTTCTTACTAGACCCATTAAAAGGTTTGGCAACACGAACGTCTTGGAAATTCATAGTTAGTTGAGGAACAGGTGGTTGAGTAGTGGTGTTTTCAGGAGCAGACATAGTAAAATAACAAATAAACAAACCAAATTTAAAAAAAAACGCTACCAGATGTTGTAATCAGGAACCAATTACAATATTTAATAAAACTTTATTAGAACTGGATAATAGTATGTATTAGCAGACCGCTATACCTAAGTGTTCTGGTTCTTTTTATATATAAATATATAAAATACACAATAAAATACACAACAAAATATAAAATCGAAATACAGACAAACTTGGAGAACTTGAAATATAAAATGTTCTCCTTTTATATAAAATATTTGACCACAAGTTCAGCTAGAAATAACTAACACTTGGATTCGACAATACATAAAAAAACTATTAAACAACCAATAAAAAAATACTACTGGTGAGGTGACGCCGTCACCTCGTGTCCTATATTAATGACGTAGTAGGTATTTTTGGAAACGAAAAAAAGAAACATAAAATTTCCCAATTAGGAAACACCTACAACATGTTGTGTTGTAAATTGGAATAAGGATTTAATTTGTAACTTGTATGATAAACTATCGAACGGATAGTGGTTGCAGTATTTGTATTATATAAGTACGTTATATAATTTGTTTTAGAGTAATACAGCTTGCTTTTTTCTAGTTTATATAATAAATATGTAAAACTATAAATTTGACATGAATGTCTTTTCCAATGTTGAACAATTGGTTCTTTATATATAAAAAGGAAAACCATAATTTTTTAACTGTTTAACTTAATGTTTACTAACGTTCAATAATTTCTTTTCAATGGGCGAAAACTGTTCGTTTAAAAACAATAGAAATTTATCTTCATAAATTTCTTAACCATAGTAAATTCTTATTCCAATTTCGTTTATTTTACATTCTATTGTTTTCCTTGTAATATTTTTATTTTCTCATTTAATATGTATTTAATCTTCTTACAAAATTATTCTTCTAAAATTCATTTAGTTATTTCTGTTAAACCCTGACTTTTTATAAAACATTTCTTGAACTAATTATTGGAAAATCTCATTAAACCTAATTGATTTTTCTAAACCCTAACTAGTTTTTCTTTTTTATCTTTAATTCAAATTCACTGTACAACATGTTGTAATTCGAACCAATTACAATATTTATTAAAAACTTAGTAGAACTATTGAAATGTATTAGCGAACCTGTAATACCTATGTGTTCTGGTTCTTTTTTATATATATAAATATATAAAATATATAACAAATTATAAACTAAAATTACAAACGAACTTGGAGAACTTGGAATATAAAATGTTCTCCTTTTATATAAAATATTTGACCACAATTTCAATTAGAAAAATAATTAATAACTTGGATTCAACAATAGATAAAAAAAAAAATGAAACAACTAATAAAATGAAAACAATAAAGAACGAAGGAAGTAATGACAAAAATAACAAAAATACTAAAATGAGTCAACAACAACGTGATAACAATTTTTTAACAACAATAAAGAAGCTAAGCCACGTAACACTGAAACGAAAAGCACGTTACATGTTTAATACAAAACCAGTGGTGAGGTAACGCCATCACCAGAGATCCTATAATAATATCAGTTGAGGTATTTCTTGAAAGAACATTAAAGACCAAAATGTTGATCGGTTTTTTTTAACTCGACCTATAATTGGAAAAACCAATCTAAACTTGAAACGAAAATGAAACAAAATAAGACAATAAAAATTTCCAGATTGGGAAACACCTACAACAGACGATGTTGTAATCGACGACCGAATTACAGTGATGATGTACACTTGTTTAAACTATTTATGGACCAGATTATAGACTGAAAGTGTACTTACTTTTTTTTATATATAAATATATAAATAAACAATATATATAATGTACAAATATAAAGGAAATATAGATAAAATTATAAACAGAAAAATGAGGACGAACTTGGGGAACTTGAATCTAAAAAATGTTCTCCTTTTATATAAAATATTTGTCCACAAGTTTACCTCGAAAATAACCAACTTGAGTTCGATGATAGAGAAACAATATAAAAACAACATTGATAAGAAAAACAATAAAAAAGCTAAACCACATAACACTGAACTGAAAGTGTGTTACGTGTTCAATACAGAAAAAACTACTGGTGAGGTGACGCCGTCACCTCGTGTCCTATAATAATAATAATAATAATAACCTTGGAGGTATTTTGGGCACGAAAATAAAACAATAAAATTTCCCGATTAGGAAACACCTACAACACTTTCTGTCTGTGAAGAAGACCTGGTTATATTAGAGTGTTACATAAAAATGGTATTAAAATAGAAAATATAAAGGAATGGTTGATGTTTCATAATGCTATACCTTTATATTTTGGGTTATCTTCCCTTCCTCTTTTTCTTTATAAATTTTATATAATTTTCTGTAGTTTTTTCGTTCTGAAATGTTTTCCCTCAAATCTTTCTTAAAACCCTTTTTTTTATCCACAAGCTTATTCTTTTTCTTAGAATTTAATCTCGAATTTAGTCTTATATCCATATATCCAACTGTTATTCCTTTACTTTCGACACATAAGTTACATTTGGAGAAGGTTCATACACTGTCATAACTATAATAGTTTGGCACATGTGCTCTTACAATAAATAGAACAGGAAGTGTTATGTATTTAATTATGAATGTAATTTTTTAATTATTATTAAAAAAAGAGCCCAACAAATGATGTATTTAATAGTTTGTATTGCTTTATACTATATTATTCACACTAATTGAGGTTTTGGTACTCTTATATCTAATTTTATAAATAATATATAAAAGTTTGAACTGAGAAAGTTTTTTAACACTTAAATAGGTTTTATTTATATATATTTGGAAAATTGGAAACCTTTAACAATATTCATTCCACAACAAAAACTCCAAAAAGAAAAATAAGTATATTCTTCAAGTTAAAACATATCAACTAATATATTCAGGATGGTCTTTTATATATTAGATATTATTGAGGAATAGGGTATACATAGTAGCTTATTTAGATGTTTCTAGAAACTATTGGAAAAAAAAATATTGTTTTTTACTGTTGTTTCTACAACAAGGCACGAGGAATTATGTGAGAGTCAAAAAAAAATCGAAGTTTCCTGCGATACACTGCTTTGATATAGAAAATTTTTAATTTTACGTTTGATGATAGAATATTTTATTGTTTACCGGCACTCTAGGAGATTCTAGTATTTGAAAATTTTTGGTAAAATGTATAGCCTATATTAACTAATTAAATGAAATGAGCTTTACCTAGGCTTAGAAAATGTTGTTATGATTAAAAAGATGTAGAGTAATAAATTTTAAGTTATAAACGGAACAATATACATAGTATATTTTTATAGTCATCCATATGTATTAAATAATACAAACATTGCATACTAAACTATATAAAGAGTATATAAAGTGAAAGATAGAAGAAATTATTTTTAATTTCTGTATCCTGCATATTTATATTTTTCTAAAAATAATTTTGTGAGAAAATTTTTACACAAAATTTTCTTTGAGTCAGGGTGATATCTCAACAAATATCTTAAATTACAATATTTCTCAAGGGTAACTGGCTTTCAATAACTTTGGTTTTAGAGATTCTTTGTATAGTATAAGTTGGGGGAAACAATTCATTATGTTATGTAGACTTTTAAAAAGCGATTAGAACCCTTATATTTCTACTGTCCTAATATATTTTGTTTTATAAAATTTTAAGATATCGTACCTCTACCAAATTATTATTACGGACAAATCCTGTTTTACCTTAAAACTTATATTAGATTTAAACATGATTTTTCTCTAAAATCATGTTTAAATCGCGATATTGGTGTTTATATATATATGCATTGTTTGAGTAGCAATATGTTCTCACTTTAAGGTTATAGGTGTCCAGTAAAATAATATTGATTTCTTGTATTGTTAATGAGTTACCTTTTTTTTTTTGTAACTTGAGATTATTTATCGCGGGCTTGAATAGAGGGTTCTTTCAATCAATTATATCCATTCACTCTAATTGGCTAAAGGTTTCAAAGGGCAAGTGAATGATGTTCAATCCTCAAGTTTATTTTAGACAGTATTATAACTATTGCATAAAAAATGTATCTACAAATATTAAAATTGGATTCAATACCAACCACTGTATGTTTTTAATTTATAAGATTTAAAAACCATTTGAGAAAATATATAAGTTTCCTTCGTTTAATTATTTTATTATTATAACGGGGCTGGATTCAACTTTGGGAAGTAACATTATTTTTTTTGTCCAATAAATTCAAACAAATATACTTTTAAGCAGTCCAATACACCACTTGTTTAAGAGAAAAAGAACATTAAGAATACATTAATAGTGATTTAAAAGATCTGTTTTTTTTTTTTTTAGTTTTGAGATCAACTTTTTTAAGATACTTATTTCATGCCCAAACAGGTAAAAGAGATTTAGACAATTAGCTATCCGAACTTTATCTCCATCATCATGTAGAGAATTGCTAAGATGGAAGGATTTAAAATAAAACGATAAAACAAAGAGATTTTGGAAGATGTATAACAACAGGGTTTTGAATATTGATCCTCTAAATCTAAATAGATGTTGAAAAAAAATTTTGTTATTCGTGAAGAAACGTTCCAGGAACTTGGTGCATGCAAACTTTGATTTTTTTTTCTCATGCCATATTTTATATTATTTAGATTTTTCCATATGTTAATATTAATATTTTTTGTTGTCGAAAGGAGAAAGGTGAAGATTTTGAGAAAAAAGGACTGTAGGTCGTGGGTAAATTATATGCATTTTCAATTATATTCTCTGAAATTTTTATGTTTATTGTTATACAAAGAGACGTAAAGCTCTTCACTCTTCCTCTTTATATACAATATAAAAATAATAATATACAAAAAAAAGTAAAAGAATCAAAAATATGATATGAGTAAATCCTTGTGTTTATATATACAAATATGGAGAGATTTTTCTTTACAAAAGAAAGAATTTTAACCAGATAGTTTCATCGACATTTAGTAAAATTTAAACGGTAAATATTCAGCAGCCTATTGTTGATTGTTTAATAAAAAAACCATGTTCTATTCTTTTTATTTTAGAACTTTTTCTTTCAACAGAAGACCCTTACTTCATTACTGTATATAATATTAAATATAATATTTAAAATAAATTAAGAATTTTTTATATTTCTATAACACACATAGATCTCCATTTTCAAAAAAATCAAATTAAGTAGTGAAAAAAAATTCTTTTTCTACTCATCTCTGAAGTATCTAATGACAATGGCACTAGTTACATAAAATTTTTTAGTTGTATATTATATGATTATATGTTATTCTACATGTATCCTCTGTTGTTTTGTTTATCATTACATATACCATCAGTGGATTTAGAATATTTTTTTTCCGTTATATACTTAACATATCTAGATTCTATGCATAATAATATCTACTCATTGATATTTATTCAAATAACTAGTTAACCTAGAAGTGATAACTAAAAGTAAGATAACTATTAAAAAACAATTTTCGTATATTTTTGTCTCTTCGTTGTTTTATTTAAATTAATTTAGTAGTTCATTAACTTATTTCAAATAAATGCCTATTGGCTTCATTCAGAGCATTAACACACAAAAATTATATATCTAACATCAAACTTTATAAATTCCAAACAATTTGATTAGCAAAAAAATCACAATATTGGTAACCGACTTCTTATTTTTTCCTGGAAAATATTCCAACAACGGCTGGAAAGGAAGTTGAACGTTGCCGATGCTTTGAAGGATTTACTGACAAATTTCTTTGTAATGAATAAGATGAAAAATTATTTTCCTCTATATCATCTTTCCTAATCACGGGAAAAGGAATTGGTGTCATAGGAAATGGTGCTTTATGTCCTGATGATGCTAATTTATTTAATGAAGTGGTTGAACTGGAGCCAGTTTGGGAGACCGTTAAAGCATCATCTACATTATGTCTCACCATTAAGTTTAATGATACATTCGAATTGTTGCTACTTCTACTCACAGATCGTTGCCTTGATGTCACACTTAAGAAAGATGATGATCTATGACGAAGTGATTGGGGCTTTTCCAACACGTGTTTATTATTAGATCTAAATATATTATTTCTTTCTTGCGATAGATTGTCACTTTTTTCTTCATTACATGGATAAGTGGGAGGTAACTCATCTTCAATAATATCAGAGTGCATTGCTTCATCATATGAAGGCAATCTACTTAATTCCGCCATTTCAAATACTTTCTTTAAAGATGCACTTGATTCTTGTCTCAGGTTACTAAATGAGCCAGCTCTTGAAATATGATCAAAACTTGGTGTCATTGGAGAACTCTGTAAGCCTACATCTGAAGTTTGTGGATCTAGCTCTGAGACGGCAAATGTTGGGAATTGATTATCCCTAAATGGATTTGTTGAAGGTAGACAGATAGGGGTAACCTGTGAATCCCTCAATAAACTTAACTCAGCAAAGTTTTCTTGTAAATTATTCACATCTTGTCTATCATTGCAAACATTCGAAAGGTTATTAGAAAGTGAATTATTGACATCTGATGCAGATTCTGACCTTAAAGAATTTTGAAATGCAGGTACATCACCATATAATCTATCATAAACATGTTTACCATAGTTAGGTGGTGTCATCAATTCAGAGATCGCCGTTGTGGCAAAGAAATTATTCTCTAAAGTGCCGGCGTGTAACTCAACCTCAGATGTAGCATTCGCAAAAATCACATCTTCATCTTCATCTTCATTAGCTTCTTTATTATTAAGAAAAAATGTTTCAGAAGAAAAACTAGTGTTTGTATTATTATTAGCGTTGTTGTCATTATTGTCACTTACCTTTGAATTAACTTTTCTATCTTCTTCCATTTCTACAGTCTTAGTATTCTTTACACCAACAGCAACAAATGGTGATATAAACAACTGTATTGGCAAAGATGATCTCAATTCAGAAATATGCCCATCTGGATTAATCAAAGAAATATTAAATTTTAATTTATGACGAACTCTTATGTTATTAAAGATATCGCAATCTTGAGTACATTTAGACAAACTTGGTGGAACATTAATAACTGTGTCTATTTCCCATCTATCTTGAAAATCAACTGGTTGTATATCGTCGCTATTGTTATCGTTTTCCTCTTTTTGTCTTTTCAATAAACTAATATGACCTAGTGGATCTTTCAATTTAATTTTTGTCACCAGCCTCTCCTGATTTATGACTCCACCAAATGGACCTAGGTACTGTGAGGTCTCGATAAGAGATATCTTGATATGACCAAGTTTTAAATTTTTAAGCAAAGGAACAATCACAATATATACTGGAGTAGCTGATCCAATAGCTATCGATTTAGCTGGGATGGATAATGTATACTCCACTTTATTTGGCCATGAATTTTCTGCTGCCACCGTTTCGGACAATTCTACTGCATCTGGAGATAAAGTCCTAACTATTCGTAAAGGCTTCCGACAAATGACATCTGCACCTTTATTTCTTTCCAATACGGATTCTAATTTATAAATGACTGTTGCATTAGGTAATCCCTCTACACTCTCTGTCAATGAACCTGGTAAAACGGTACTGAATGGGAACTCATAATTTCCTTGTAACAACGTATGATAATTTGAGGTGCTTCCTAAGGAGAACAAAGAGCTGCTCGATTTATTTCTTGGAGGTATGGAGGATGTATTAGGATTTAATAGTGCGTCTGAAGTGCTACTACTTGTATTATTTGTACTTGGATTGGGTCCACTATTAAGAATCGATGATCTTCCAGAATTATTTAATTTCATTTTCCCATAATTGCCATATAAGTTATCAAAAAAATCATCCATATTAAATTCATCCCAATTATAAGTAAATATCACCTTTTCATACTTGACATATTTTTTTGTGTTAACACCATTTACACAGTATGTAGTAGGAATATTTAACCTTACTTTACCAATCAATCGTAGGTATAAAGATTTAATTTGAATAGGTTCTAATACTGACAGAACGATAGTCCCAGTGAGTAACACAGACGAGGCTTCGTCTGGTTTGCCCTTCAATAGCAATACATCGTGATTTGTACTCTTTAATCTGATATCAAATAGCAGAGGATCCCTTGAATTAGACGTTTTTGATAGTGATGAGAGCATTTTTTTTCTTCAATAATTATCACTTTGAATTTATAAAAAAAAGGAAAAGGAAAAGGAAAAGGAAACAAAGTAAAACCAAAAACCCAATTAATCCACTAACTTGATGTTGAATTCTTCTTTTATTGGATTTTTTTTTTATCACTTGGTTTGCATTTCACGTCCCATATCCTAGTTTTGTTGTGTTTTCAACAACTTTTTTTTTTTCACCTCTCTATTAAATCTAACAATTCAATAGTCCTATCATATTTAATTATTTCTTCGAATGAGTTTTTTTTTCCCTCACTCGAGGCAATTACACTTTCAATATTCCCCCCCAAGAAAACCAGACAGGAAAAAAACATCAAATTTTGAAGGAAAGAGAGGAAATACAGTTTACATAAAAAAACAATAGGAAAAAATAATTCTATTGTTTGAAAGAAATCTCGAACGTCGTTTGCGTCATATTTGGAAAGTGCAAGTAGTAATAAATACGAAGGATAACTAAATAGGTAAATACATATACAAAACGATGAATACCATAATAGGGGAATTTTTACTAGTGTGGTTTATGTAATTTTTTCCACTTTTTATATGCTTCTTTAACTTTTCAATATCTCATTTGAAGGGTAATAAAAGAAAACTAACCATTGACATGTTTTTTTATGCCAAAAGTGTATATTAATTGTATACACCTTTTTACAAATATTTCTTTATCAACCCATTAATTTACACTATTATAACAACAACTGTAGTGTTCAACTATTTTAAATTTGAATCTCTCCATTCATGTAGCTACAAATTAATCGTATCACCTAAGCAGATATATCTTATATAATAATGTAAGTAAGGAATATAAAAAAAAGAAAAAAACACATAAATATACTAATCAATTATTAAAGAATATTGATTTAATAATAGACAATCACCGCCTCTCTCTGGGTCCAAAACATATTGATACAGGTATCCATCTTGTGTTACTATATTAATTGGCAACACTTTCAAGGCACATTTCTTATTACTTTCCGGTATTTTTCCTTTCGATGTTGTTGTTATTGTATCTTGGTTTTCATTAACGTTATTAACTGATTTTTTCATCAATATAGTCTTATTAATATCCTTGTTTTCAGAAACAAATAACTCTGGGTATTCATGAGAGTTTACTTCTATGACTTTTCCAATACTAGCAATGCTTTTAATGTATAAATCACCCTCAGTAGGTAATTTTAGACTAGCGAAATGTCTTGAGGATTCCAGTATTGTGTTTACTTTAATAGGTAATAATTGTCCTAAAGTCTTTGCTGCTTTTCTCGTCAAATTTTGTGATGAATTTCTAATCATTCTTCCAACAGTTTTTCTTGTAACATCTACAAATGGTTCTTTAATACGTGATTCATTATTAATGATATCAGATTCTGAAAAACCATTTATATCATCTGGGTCTATCATTTCTTCAAAATCTACATCACTAGCATTACAATTATTACTATTATTATTATTAGTAGTAGTAGTAGTAGTAGTAGTAGTAGTAGATGTAGTAACAGGATTTTGTAAACTGCCACTATTATTGTCTAATTCACCTAGCATAAATATATGGACCGTTTTACTTGAACAAGAAACCACCAAAAATTTATTATCAGAACTGAATGACATAGAAAATATTTTTGTTTGGTAGGTACCTCTCCTGAACTGATATAATTGAATCCCACTTTCTACACTAAAGACTCTCACTATTGTACCTTTCTCAGATGCAGTAGCTAAAAGCGTACCATCAGAACTTAGTGCTAAAATTGCAATACTATTTTTATGTGCCTCAATTATTAGAACTGGTTGTAGTTTATTTAAATCAAATATTATAATATCACCGGTCTTAGTATTATTATCAACTGTATTATTCTTATTGGTGGTCATCCCACTATTGGAATCTGAATAATGTAAATCTGTTCTGTTAGTACCTCCGTTCCGTACATTATTACTTAATAACAATTCATTATTAGTGTTTCTATTACCTTTGCCATCTTCTTTAAGATTTATATCACTAATATGATGCATATGCTTATTGTATAATACTTCTTTATGATAAAAATTTAATAAATCACCATTCTTTTGTCTAGAGAACGGTATAGTGATGTTATTAGTAGTTGCAAATTTGGTCACCTCTGAGTTTATAATTTGTGATGGTGCTGGGTATACCAAATAGTTATTTTCTAAAGAACATGAAATTGATACTAACCCATATGGATTAGAGAAATTTTCAATAACATGTAACAGTCTCATTGTTGTAATATCATAGATATATATTTGCTCTTTTAACACTACAACTAATCTTGCTCTATTCATTTTCACTGACAAAATAGATGTCGGAAATGTTATTTCACAAATTGTAGTGGATTTTTTCATATTGACCAATTTTAACCTCCTTTGTGATAAATGTGGTGAATCACCACAACCAACTAATGCTACTAATGACGTGGAAAAAAGCATTTCCACAATACTGTAACCTCCATCCTTTATTTCTTTCTCTGTATGGAATTTCCCAAATGGCTGACAATTGAAAATATCAAATCCAACTGAAGTCCCAATTGAAATGCATGTTCCTGTTTGATTAAAATTGACAAAATTAACCGTCGGTAAAGAAGGTGAGACTTTTCCCATAGTAAAGCTATTGAAGAGGGGCTTTAAAGTAAAAAATAAAGAAATGAATATATGGATAATTAAAATTAATAATCTTTTGATATTCCTTCTCACAATTTGCAGTTAAATGTTTCAAGTCCTCTCAAATTTCTTTTAATGAAGTTGTATAATTTTGCTCGTTGTTTTTCCTTACGAATAAACTCTTTTTTTATTAAGCTTATCTTTTCTCATGTCTCTTTATATTTGTCTCTTATTTTCTTAATATTTTTTTTTTCACTACATTAAAGTATTTAAAATAAATAAAATAGAAAATCATAAAAAAAGGCAAGAATGTGAATAAATGGTAAGAATATCTTATCTATGAGAAGGAAGATAGTAATATTTATTAGGGCCTATGTATTCTAAAATAAGTATACTATGTACACTTACATCGAGAAGTGAGAAATCAATACATTTTGTCACAAGTCTTCAGGTTCTTAATTATATTTATTAAAAATTGCAACAAGTAAGCATACATGTTACAGACAGAAAATAAAAAAATACCTTGTGCTGAATAACTATGTGGTTAAATGTAAATAAAAAGAAAGTCGTTATATTGTTATCTTACTTAAAAATAATATGTTCATAGTTTTATGATCTTTTTGGCTTTCTTTTTTTGTATACTATTTGAATTTTCAAGTAAAAAGTGAATATATATCCTATTATCGTGGTTATTTGAATATTTTAGACAATTTCAAAACTTTCTTTACAAAATTTCACGTTCGTATTATTCTTTTGTATATAAATTGACTTTTAACGACGAGTTCGTTACGTAATTTAGGGATTTTATGTCCTATGTGCATTATTGTAGATAATATAATAAATCATCACATCTTCTACTCTTAAATTTTCTTGCAGCACGGTCACTACTTCTATATTTAAATCTGTCGCCTATAATTGTATATTGTAATGCATCAGCATCATTTATGGGAACTTCGACATTGAAGACAGTACCCTTCTTAGGTATAACTTTAACTTCATCTATTAATTTACCTTTTGTTATCATTATGAAGGATTTTTGACTATCCCATATTACAATACCTTGTTTCCCAATTATATCCTTGTTAATACTTTTAACTACTCTTAAAAGGGACCCATTATATTCGGCCATAGATAACTTCATTAAAGCGGTGGCTTCATTAATATTAATTTTTTTGTTATCCTGTATATCCTTCTCCAAACCGAGAACTTCTCGTATATAGCCTAACCACAGTTTCTCATACATTGGTAAATAATTTTCATAACGTGGTAAATCTTCCAGAATTTTTGGTTCTTTATCCTGTAAATATCTATATAGAGCATCTCTACTGTTTATTTTTCGTTTATACGCAATATATTTGACTTTTTTAGACAAAAGTCTACATCTTTGAATATATTCTTTCATAGCTATTTTAGAATTCTTATTAATATCATGATATGTTGGATGTTTGATTTTATTATTTGTTGAAACAATATTTTCTGTACTCAATGAAAATTTACTTTTGTTTTGTTTTAGTCTTTGTGAAACTCCACCGTCAGTAGGATTCACAATTAAAGTGTCCCTAAGTCTGTTTTCATCAATTGGTTTGTTTGGATTGTAGAAATTTTTTGTGAAAAGACATTGCTTAATGAAATCTTATGTTCTGTCCATGATTTTTATCTTTTCTTAAAGAAAATGAATGAATAAAAAGTAAATATCTTCTTGATTTCCTTGCCTTGGCACCGTTAATTGCAGTAACAACTAAAATTAAAAATCTTCAAATTTGATTTAACAGACTTTTGTACCTTAGTGACGACCCTTTTACTTCGCCCTTATATATTTTTTCAAATCAAATGCAAGTCGCCTATATTTAATCTTTTAAATTTTAAGTTAATGTAAACTCATCGAGAGAATTTGTTAATTTATTTTTTTATATCTTCCAAGAAAAAAAAATAGATTTGTTGAAGTTAGAAGAATATATATAAATAAGAAGGTCGAAACTAGTGAAAGTTTTACATAGAAAACTTTTTATACTGGTGACCGCACAAGATGCAGGTATGAATATACTTGTTAGTATACATTTTAATTAAAATAAAAGTCATCTGTAAGTATATAATGCGTTTATTGTAGTTGAAGAGTTTTTTAAATTTATTAAACGAAGAAAGAAGCAGCAATACAGAAACAATAAAAATGCTCGTTAGAAATGTTGTAAGAAATATGGATTTTAAATTATTGAATGTATTGAATACCTTAAACAGACCATATATGTTTAATAAGAAGAACATGCACAATGTTTTTAATGATATTCCTTCTAATTTAGAAGATACAGATGATAAATTTGAGGAACTTAATGATATGTATGTAGATATGTTTACAAATAATCCGAGAGATAAAATATCAGTCTTACCGGATAATAAAAAGATTTATAAATCTGAAATAGATGAATTAAATGAAGAATTTGATAATTTGACTACTTTTTCCGTTTTAGATAATGATTCACTGGAGCTAATGGTTTCAAAACCAGGTAGATTTATTATCCAAAGTTTATCAAATGATCCATATTATAATCTTGCATTAGAGGATTATATATTTAAGCATACCCCATTAGATGCAACGAATTCATTCCTTTCAGAGAGAGTATTCTTTTATATCAATAATAAATGCGCAGTTATTGGTAAGAATCAAATAATATGGCAAGAATTGTATGTGAAGGAATTACAGAGAAGAGGATATGAAATTTTAAGAAGGTTTTCAGGTGGTGGTGCAGTGATTCATGATCTTGGAAACGTTAATTTTTCTTTCTTTACCAGTAGATCTAATTTTGATACATCTTTTTTCACTAATCTTATTATTAAGTGGTTGAATTTGAATGATCGTAATAATAGTAATAATTATATGCTAAGTAAAAGAGGAGATATATTGTACAAAGGTAAAAAATGTAGTGGGAGTGCATTTAAAATAGCAAGAGGTAAAGCATATCATCATGGTACTATGCTTGTAGATTCTCAGATTGAAAAATTTTCCGGACTATTAAAACCAAAGGAACAACCTGGAGTTAAATGGGATAGCCCAAGCGTTGAAAGCGTAAGATCAAGTGTTTCCAATATTTCTATAAAAGACGTCAATGAATTTATTCGGATCTGCAAGGAAGGATTCTCTAGCTGTTTCGGTATACAGGGTGAAAATTCAATACCAATGTATTATTGTAATCGATTTGAAACAATAAATCAGGAAATTAAAGAAACAATGAATAAATTGAAAAGTCATAAATGGAAATATGATACAGGACCTAAATTTAAAGTACATTTATCAGGACTATCAAAAGATAAATTCATTGAAGTAGAGCACGGCCATATTATACGTAGCACCGATAAAAATATTATTGGGATGCGTTTCGAACAATATGCAAAAGATTTCCTAGAATAACTGAATGAATATATTTATTCCTGTTCAAGTAATTTAAACATGTAAATAAAAGTCGTATAGTTTTATGAGAAAGTTGTGAATGTCTGAGCACAAATAATTTTAATAAAATTTCCTTCTTCATACAACTTACGACAGTGTGCTTTGGTTTATAAATTTTATCAAATAATATGAGTACTTTGGGTATAAGTATGGTAATGATCGTCCATTTGTTTTCTGTATATATGTAAATATATTTTAAAACACAGTCATTTAGTGATTTCTATTACTGTTGAATGAGAACTGGTAGTCAATAATATCCTAGGTATATTTTATATGAACATTGTAAATATAAGAATCTTATGTTAACTCCAATAAAATTTCAACCGTTTCATTAATAAATACAAAAATTCTGGAAAGTTAACAAAAGTCTTACGATTATACCATGACTTAGTATTAAAGATATATATTTTTGTTTATGGTAAATTTGCTTTCATATCTGACGTATATCAGAAGACTTTCCATACAACCATTTAGGTCGTGCCAAAAATTACTAATGGGTTATATAAGTTCTATCAGATGATACAACTATGAGACTGATAATTTGCAAAAAGCTGGCTTAATAAAATAATTGATTCGAACTCTCTCTATATATATATATGTGTGTGTGTGTGTCTTTATAAAATTTTTATGCGATACCATGAATATTTTTAACTATTTATATACATATGAGTAATATAATATTATTAAGTCTTGGATTATATAATTATGATCACTTTAGTTTCTATTCCCAATAAGGCAGAGGTTTTTAAAAAACAAATACAACGTGTTTGCTATTTTCAAAGTCAACATGAAGTTGAGGGTTACTTAAGCAGGTTTTTTATTGGATAATCGTTAATACTGGAGGTAATATGGTAGCAGCTTTAGAAAAACTGGGGGACATCCATTAAGAGAGTATGTTGATAGCTTCGATTAGAAGGTATGTTATATCTCTGGTTTCGTTTATGTTAACTTTAAGCTGTAAATGGTTTTTTGTGATAACTTCATGGTTATGTGCTTCAGTGAGCAGTTGACCTAGCTGTAACGGTAACAATAATTCACTTGAATAGATATAAGATATAGACTCACTTTATATCTTTAGATGTAATTTTATACATATACAATCTATTAGGACTAAATAATATATATACTTATATTTTGTTATATTTATTATTGTTGTTATTCTTCTTCTTCCTTCTTCTATATGTTGGTTGCTCCTCTTTCACTTATATTGGTTATTCTCGCTATTATATATGTTTGTAAGATTCTCCAAAAAGGATAATTTAGAAAAATGAAGGTTAGTACCATTTTTCTAAATTATCCTAAACAGTAATATCAGGGATATTTACATTTTGTGATAACCCTGGATTAGATTACAGGAGAAAAACCTCAATATTCTAAAATAAAATAGATAAGTCTAGCTATTTAAATAAAAATACACAGATAATAACAACTAGAGTCAATAGATAATATACAACAGTATATAATTCTATTTCTTGCTCGTCTGTCTAACCCATTGTTTAGTCCTTCTTACTGTAGCCTCTCAAGATACCATTATATCTGTCAAGTTTATACGCCACAAATAGGCTCTCCCTGGACAACAACACGTAGCAAAAAATATAACATAAGGAATTGGAAATATACATTAGACCCACACGTCATACTATGGGATGCTACACAATAGTCAAAAAAAGACCGACAACTGCAGGATTCGAACCTGCGCGGGCAAAGCCCAAAAGATTTCTAATCTTACGCCTTAACCACTCGGCCAAGTTGCCTCCCAAATCCATCTCATGTTGTAGGTGTTTCCTAATCGGGAAATTTTATTCTTTTATTTTCGTGCCCAAAATACCTCCAAGGTTATTATTATTATAGGACATGAGGGGACGACGTCACCTCACCAGTAGTTTTTGTATTGAACACGGAACACACTTTCAGTTCAGTGTTATGTGGTTTAGCTTTTTTATTGTTTTTCTTATCAATGTTGTTTTTTATATTGTTTCTCTTTCATCGAACTCAAGTTGGTTATTTTCGAGGTAAACTTGTGGACAAATATTTTATATAAAAGGAGAACATTTTTTAGAATCAAGTTCCCCAAGTTCGTCCTCATTTTCTGTTTATAATTTTATTTATATTTCCTTTATATTTGTACATTATATATATTGTTTATTTATATATTTATATATAGATAGCGGTCTGCCAATACATACTATTATCCAGTTCTAATAAGGTTTTTTTCTAACTATTGTAATTCGGTTGTCGATTACAACATCTCATGTTGTAGGAGTTTCCCAATCTGGAAATTTTATTGTTTTATTTTATTTTATTTTCGTTCCATTTTTTCATTGGTTTCTCCAATTATCGGTCGAACCCCTTTAACCCGTTTGGTAAAAGGATTGTTCGGTTCACTTTGTCCTCGGTTCGATCCCGTCTAGGATCAGAATTTTGAGAGAACTTAACCCGTTCGGTTAAGATATATAGGTTAAGTAATAAGAAGCCCGTTAGGCTAAATATATAATTAAATAGAGAACACATAGGTATTACAGGTTCGCTAATACATCTCAATAGTTCTGTTAAAGTTTTACTAAATATTGTAATTGGTCCGAATTACAACATCTCATTATGTTGTAGGTGTTTCCTAATTGGGAAATTTTATTGTTTTATTTTCTTTCCCAAAAAGACCTCCAAGGTTATTATTATAGGACAAGAGGTGACGGCGTCACCTCACCAGTACTTTTTTGTATTGAACACGTAATACACTTTCAGTTCAGTGTTATGTGGCTTATCTTCTTATTGTTTTTACTTTATTTGTTGTTTAATGGTTTTTATCTATTGTCGAATCCAAGTTGTTAGTTATTTCTCTAGTTGAACTTGTGGTCAAATATTTTATATAAAAGGGGAACATTTTATATTTCAAGTTCTCCAAGTTCGTTTGTAATTCTAATTTATATTTTGTTATATATTTTATATAGTTATATGTAAAAAGAAGAACACATAAGTATTACAGGTTCGCTAATACATATCCATCTAGTTCTACTAAGGTTTTTTATTAAATATTGTAATTGGTTCGAATTACAACACGCCTGTTTTAATTTGGATACTGATTTAACTTTAGAACTTGTATTTTTAACTATCGAACGGATAGTGGTTGCGGTATTGATATTATATAAGTACGTTATATAACTTCTGACTTCTCTTTAGTGTGTATAATAAATATATAAAACTATAAATTAGACATGAATATTTTTTCCAATGTTTAACAATTGGGTCTTTATATATAAAAGGAAAACTATAATTTTTTAACTGTCTAACTGAATGTTTTCTAAAGTTCAATAATTTCTTTTCAATGGACGAAAATTGTTCGTTTAAAACAATAGAAATTTATCTTCATAAATTTCTTAACCATAGTAATTTCTCATTCAATTTCGTTTAAATTATGTTCTATTGTCTTGTTTGTAATTTTTTTGATGTTTTCATTTGATGTATATTTAACCTTCTTACAAAAATATTCACTTAAAATTTATTTTCTTATTTTCGTTAAACCGTGACTTTTTTTAAGACATTTCTTGATCTAGTTATTGGAAAATCTTATTAAACCCAATTTATTTTTCTAAACATTAGTTAAGTTTTCTTTTTCATCCTTAATTCAGATTCAGTTCATAACATTGCTTTTCGTAATTAGAACTGAAAACAAATAACAAAACTTTGATAAATGAAAACCTAATATGTATTAACGAACCTTTAATATTTTTATCGAGTTCTGGTTCTTTTTATACGTGTAAATATATAAAATAAAAAAACACAAATAAAAATACAAACAAACTTTGAGAACTTTGAATATAAAAAAGGTCTCCTTTTATATAAAATATTTGACCAAAAGTTCTTTTAGAACATAATCAAAACTTGGATTCAGCAGTATATATCAAACTTGAAACAAAACTGCTAAAATAATAATAAAAAAAAGAACGAAAGAAGTAGTAACAAAAATAATAAAAATACTAGAAATAGTAAAACAACAATTTGATAACAATTGAAAAAGGGTGAAGAAACCTAAGCGACCATAACACTAAAACGAAAAACACGTTACATGTTTATGGAAAGGACAGTGGTGAGGTGACACCATCACCAGATGTCCCATATTAGAATATATTGATGTATTTTATTAAACAATATTAAATACCAAAAATGTTGATTTTTTTTAAAAAAAAAAAGTGAACTGATAATTTGGAAAACGAAACAAATACGAAACAAAATAAGACAAAATAAAAAAATAGAATTTCCAGATTATGAAACACCTACAATGTTGATCCCAGTTATTTTATTTTATATTTATAATAATTAACTTCTTGCCTCCTTGTGTGAGTAGTTGTGGGTGAGGTCATAAAATATTGAAGTGCTGAAATACTGAGTACTTCTTTTGACAATTATAATACTGAAGTCATTATGTGCGAAGTTTTTACTACCACGCAGGTGATAACAAGATATTTAAGAGAAAATTTTTTCATTGGAATAGAAATTAAAATAATTCATTTATAGAAAGGATAGTTTTTATTTTATTTATAAGTGTATATTTTACCTTGGTAGAAAGAACCAAGGAGAATCAACAATAAAATCATTTGTATAATAGAATCATCATGTCCAACATCACTAAGGAGTTTAACAATCTTTCTATAAATGAGCAAAAATAAATTTTGATAGGGTTCTCATAATGATGTCATAATTATTTACCAAAAAATTTGCATGGTTTGGTATCATCTTTAAATCAATTACATAGAATTATGACCCATAAAGAAGATAAAAATCTCTGAGATGAATTTCAACTAATAGAATTTGATATTAGGTTTATTAAAGAATTTTTAAAGCATATTTAAAACTTTAAAACTTCGATTTCTGAAATTTAAGAACTCCGAATTTTTCTTATCTTTAAACTTGTAATATCTTATATATGCTTTACACAGTGTTTTTGGTTATTTACTTTAGTTGGCAGAATTAAATAAGGGTGGGCTTATCTATCGCAGTAGCAATTGTTTCATCTTGCAAGGCAACTGGGTTCAAGTGTGGAGAAAAATATGGTCATGCTTTAAAAGATGTAAAAATTGACTTTGGGTCAACCACTTAGAGACACACTATGTATTGTGATATAAAAAACTGCTGGTTAGCTTAGACATAAATAATAAGGAACATTTAAATTAAGTGATTATTTTAAGTAGATTTTTAAAATCTGTAATTTTAAGGACTAGTAAATCTATTTCATGACCCCTGTCTACTTAAATATGATAGGTTGAAATGTTAATTTTTTAGGATAACTTTTCATCTCGATTTGTCTTTTTTTTTTTTAGATGCATGTTTAGTTTTAGTAGTAGTCTCCTGGCAGTCGACAAAATAATAATAGGTGTTGTTTTAACTAATAACCCTCCTGGAGCCTTATTGAAAGAATCGGAATTTTAAAAATGGAAATAGATTTTAAAAAAAAAATAATTCCTTGAGTTAAACAGTTGAGAGTAATTATTACAAAAGTGTTGAGTTTCAGAAGCTACCTTATTTTTTTATTGGGTATCAGTAAATCTATACTTCTTTTTGCAAAAATCACTTAAAAAATGATTTTATTTTCTATGGTTCGAAACCGGTTTTCAACTTGACTAAACCTAACTTTATCAAAAATGTTGTCTAGAATTATATTTTCTTTAACTTGATAATTTTTTCCTTGTCAAATATTCTTAAATTGTTTTCACTCGTTGGCATGAAATAGTTCAAACATGAAAAGGTCATTTATGTTATTATAAAGTTTGTTACTCGAAAACATATTTTTGTTTGCCATTTTTTTTAAACCAAAAAAAAATTAAACAAATCATAAATATTTCAAAAGGGAGAAATGCCACCGGTAAAATAAACAAATTTAATTACTTTGCTTTAAATTTTATTAAATTGTTATATTCCCTAAATTAATTTAATTAAAATAATTCCAAAGAATTTTCTTTCTTAAATGAACTAATAAATTAAAATAAAAAAAAATGTCAAAATATAAATAACTATTTTAACAGCGGGCTTTCCGATTGATAGAGTGACCTATATTACGAAAAAAAAAATTATTGCTTAATAGAAAACATAAATATGAGAATACTTTAAGAAAGAAGCAAAGATACATTCAAATCAAAAAGTATGATACCTTAATTACATTTTCAGTTACCCGATCCTTGAGAGTCAACATATATAAACTCAGTTAAATAATGATATAAGATTTATTTGTTCTATAGATTTTCTTATATCTTTTTTTATATATACTACATATTGTTTATATTATATTGAAACCAAGCTTTTACATAGTAAAATTAGACTACTTTGTATTTTAATTCATTTTTACTTCTACTGTTTTTACAAATTAGTGAATAACACTATCAAAAACTCGAACTGTTCTTATCTTTTTTAATCTTGGTGTTACCCAATGTATATTAACTACTACTAGTAAATATGTGTAGTTCTTGCTTTTGTGATATAGTCAATAATCATATTCAGAAAGATAAAAGTGGTTTCATAAATTGGTCTAAAGATTTAATTATAGGGAAAATTATTTTTACCTTTATTTTTCAACAAAAAAACTAATAAAAATCTCTAGTAGTATTGCCTGACAACGCCTGCCTAAAAACTAGTTAAAATTTATATACTCCATTACATAAATGGGGTGATTGAGGAATTATAACTAAATAACTTGAAAATTAAACGTAGTTGCCTTAGTTATTACCCCCCCAAGATATACTTTTTGGAAGATTATCGAACAAATTCACATTTTTAAAGAATTGTAAACTTTTACGGTTTCTTGTTAAATATATATTACTAAATATGTAGTTCATACCTCTGTATCCATCACAACCTGCCTTTCAACATTATTAAAATATTAATGTTTACAATAAATTACCATCAATCTACTGTGGGGTTCTTCATAAGAATTCAAAAGTCCCTTTATCACCGAGAAATATCAGACAAAACAAAAAATAACTGACTGTAATTTCAATTATATTTAAATATTTAACATAGACCACTCTACAACATTGGCCCTATAGGGTACACTACTCAAACCTTAATAAACCCAAAAAAAATAGTGTGAGTGTATGAATGAGTACATATTTTAAGAAAAAATCATTTACTCAGAAAATTTCTACTAGAAGAATCTTCAAAAATACTTACCATATTCCCTTAACAAACCAAACTAAGAAAAAAATATTTAAAAAAAAAAAACATTAGTTACTTTGGCGCTATCAACAAAACTTTTTTCCTGATGACCTTTATCAAAACCCTAATCTGGGGAGTTAGGGCCTTCTCTTTGCATTCAAAAAAAAAAAATAATAAAAGGTAGAACAAACCGACAAAGTAGAGGTTAGACAGATCAATAAAAGGAAGGATAAGGAGACAGGTTTGACTAACCCATATAAAAATTACCACCTAGATGTGATCCCTAGACATATATTAATACAAATATATTAGTCTAAAGTCTAAACGATTCCTTCTTTAATAAAACGTATTATTAACAATAGAAATTTAAAGACCAATCGTTTGATCAATGCCACTTGATAAAGAACGGTTTACCTTAATTAAGGATGTTGTTATGCAAAATGAGAAACCATTTTTTGATAAAATAAACAACTTAGTTGATAAGGTGATAACTATTGTTGTCGAGAATACTGATTATGGTGTCAGTAAAACTCTACACAATTTAAAAGACAATACAAATTATACTATATTTTATTCTGGTTGTAATCACCTATTTCGACAAAAATTTTATATTAATGTATCAAATACCAAAAATCATTCCATCTTTGAGGAAAGCTCTTCTGAAATATATTCTTCTGATACTACTAAAATATCTTTTGATAATTCTAATAAAAAAAAATTAATAAGTTATAACACACTAATCCATTTTTTTTGGGACTATTATAACGATATTATGGATTATATAATAGACAAGATTGTTGATATTGAGGTTCCGGCACTCTCTCTTCATTATTTTACACATGTCTCGAAATTCTTTATGGTCTGGCTAAATGCATATATACATTTTTGGGATATTTTAAGAGTTTTACTACCTATTATTGAGTATATCTATCTTAACTATCCAAATGTCTCTCAAAAATATGTATCTAGAAATAATACTCTTCATAATTATTTTAATCAGAAATTTCATAATGCAATGAAAAACAAACTTAATGAAACAGACCATTCTTATGAAGATTGTTTAAAGTATTGTATTCAAGGTCTTTTGAACGAAGGTACTTTTAATGATACTTTTCGTAGAATGGATACACCACTCAGATTTGCATATTTATTTAAAGAGACTATTGAGGGTAAACCAATTCGGGAATATGTGTTTAAACAATGTAGAAAGGATACTTTATCCAAACATAAACTTCTTTTCCGAAAAGGTGAAGTTCTTTATGATACGATACAAACTTTTGTTCAGTTTCTTTCGCGAGACTTAGCTATTAAAGTAACTGTTGCCTCCATGTTTAGTCCGACATGGATGGAACCTATCAAAAATATGATTGTGGAAACAACATTAATGAATAAAAATATTGTTTCTAGGTATTATTACTTTTTTAGAGATAGTTTTAATTTTAGTGAAAATGACGATAACGATAAGAGTCAAAACGGTTATATGGGTATCTTTAGATTTGCTTTCCTAACAAGAGGAAAAACTAAAGAACTTGATCAAATTTGTAGTGACATCATTTATGATGAGATCTCCAAACTATATAACGCCTCGGATAAAACATCATTAATAAAAGTTTTTGGAACTCTGTTTTTTCAAATAAAGTTTTTTTCACGTATTAAACCTGTAGAAGAGAATGTTTGTACTTGTTCAGAGCAGTGTGTATGCTATTCAGAAAATGGTCCTGAATATATTAGAAGAGCATATATTAAATTGTTTGGAAATGAAATGAACTTGGTTCAGGCAATAGTAACTTATATTCAAACCATAGAAAAATCATATACACAAGACAGCATCGACCTCAAATTTTTCTTTTCAAATTTTGAATTACTTTTGAAACGATTATCGATCCCATCTATAATAACATCTTTATATTCCAAACATTTATTCAGATATATTTTAATGAACTATAATAGCTTGATAGAAAGTAACATGCTAAATTTAGATGATACCATGCATTTTATTAGTAATATTGTTATGATTTTCAATGACGTATATACCGATAGTGTACATAATTTGATTTCAATGTGGAGAAATTTCGAAGATATTGTCATGAGAGTTTCTAAAGCCAAAGAAGAATATAATGATTTTAGAGATTTTAACCCATTGATTCTACCGCAGTTGGATATCCCTGAAATGTACCAACGTCTAAATGATGAAAATAGTTTAAAAAATGTAAGACTTCCAGGAAAGATAAGAGAGATGTGGGAGAAGTTTGAGAAGGATTATAAGGAAGTGATACTGAAGAATGGGGAACACAAAGTGGTGCATCCTTTGTATGGGCTACAATACTGTAGTGTGGAGACGCCATTTATGAGAGAAGATGGAACGCCATTGTTGCTGGAGTTGACACTGTACCAGACGTGTGTCCTGAATGAGTTCAATGAGGCGGACAAAATATCGTTCAGAGACTTGGTGGAGAGGTTACAGATGGATGGAGCCAATGTGAAGGGGATTCTGAATTCTTTTCTGAACGTTGGAGTGATCAAGATGAACAAGGACAAGACGTTTTCTGTGAACGAGGAGTTCAAGGCAGACAAAAAGAAAATGAAGAATGGGACTCTAAGAGTGGCTATGGGGAAGAGGATGAGGAAGCCGCTAGGGGAGTCGAGCCACGCTGTAGCAGACAATGGTAATAATGAAGAAGGTATGAAGGATTCAGAGAACAGGGAGGGGAGAAGTGAGGAGTGGAATGAAGGGCATCACGAAGGATTGAGTTCAGTTTGGAAAAGAGAGGTGATCAAGGCGTGTATAGTAAGAACAGTGAAGAGCCATATCGGCAGAGACGATGGAATTTCCGAGGAAGATCTATTAGAAGAATGTTTACCGCAGCTTCTCCAAGGAACAAGCGTTGGTGAATTCAAGGATGCTCTTACATCTGCTGTTCGTGAAAGATACATCAAAAGAACAAATAATGGCGAGTACATCATTATATAGTGAACCAACTTTATTTGTACTTCATAATTACTAATCCATCTCCTTATATGTAATAAAAGATATGTTTTATAGCATAATTCCATGGATGCGATACAATAGACAAGGTAAAGAGCTAAAAATTAAACACGTTTGAACATTTGTAAGACCAACCATATAAAACTACAAATTACTCAAAAAAAGTCTAGTAAAGATTTAGCTTGTCAATACCTCCAATTAACATAAAGAAAATATTCATATAATCGTTAGAGTTCCTTCCTCTTTATAAGTAGGATAATTATATTAATATTAAGATATGAAATGAAGCAATTAAAACAAAAAAAAAATCATAAAATTTTTTTTTATGAATAACCTGCAAGTGATGTTAATATGCAGAAATGTTCAAAAATCTCTGAATTTAGGTTTGTTCAAATTCTAACATATATTTTCTATAAAATATACGATTTATATATTTCGACAAATTTATTAAATCCCTCGTGTATTCGATTTTAAAGAAAAAAAAAAGGTGAAACAAAAAAAGAAAAAATAAACCATATAGTCAGACCAAATCAAGTAGTATCTTACAACAAACTATATACTGAAAGTTTGTTGTGCAGGGGAATGTATCTTTTAAAGACAAAGCTAATTAATATCAACACCGAACCATTAAAAAACCAATATTTATGGAAAAGACATTGACCAATTATATTACTTCAATTCATGATATTGTTATCAACGATGAACAACCTGAAATTCAAAAGATAAATAAGTTTATAAATGAAGTTGCTAGTGCATTGACACTTGACAGTTCTACTGATGTGATCAAAGAATTAAAAAAGATACAGCATCAGAATCCTTCTCCAACTTACATGGATATATGTCATCGTCTCTTCTGCAGAAAATTTTATATTTCGATACCGACAGAGAAAAGAACCTTTGAAGAGATGGAGATGGACAATGATCATATAGGTTCCAAAAAGGGACGATTAATTAATCATACTCGATTTATTTATGTATTTTGGAAATATTATGAGAAAAAAATTGATTTTTTAATAGAACAACTCATCGAATCTAAAATTCATACATTTCCATCGATGATTGACACCTTGTGGTTAAAAGGGTTGGAAGCATGGAAAAACTTATTTTTTATGTTTAAAGAAATGATTCAAACTATATCACCCATTAGTCAATATATTTACTCCAGTTATCCAGACATTTTCTCTAAATATATCTTCAAACATGACAATTTTGAAAATTATTTAAATTACAAATTTCACAAAAACATCCAAAATAAACTTAATCAATCTAATAACAGTTACGAAAATTATTTGAAGTTTTCCATTTCTAATTTAATAAAAAATGACAATGACATTATTAATAAAATCGACATCAATGATAGGTTGACACCATTTAGGTTTGCCTACTTATTTAATGATACAATTGATGGTCAATCAATCAAGGATAGTTACATTTCTATATTAACAGACTATTTATTATCTGAAGAATTTAAAAAATCATTATTTCGACAAGGTTATCAAGGTTTTAAACTATTATTCTTACAAGGACTCAAAGAACAAACGTTAATATCGTCCTTGTTTAGCCCCACGTGGATGGAACCTATCAAAAATACAATGGTAGAAACAGTTCTAATGAACAAAAATGTAATTACTGAGTGTTATAAGCTTTTTAAAAACGAAAATAATGTGATCACAAATATTAAGGATAATAATGACTTTGAGATATTCTATCTTACCTTCCTATCGAGGTCTAAAACCAGTGTATTAGACAGTATCATAACTGATATAGTTTATGAAGAAATAATCCAAAATTATAAACCAGAGGATAAAACTTGTTTTGTGTCAATATTTGACAATTTAATGTATCAAGTTTTATTTTTCTCTAATGTTAACTTAACAAAGGTCTTTGAAAACAATCATTTGGATAATTGTAACAATATATCTAGGGAAAATCAAGTTAAATGTATCCAAGAGTCATATATCAAAGTATTTGTCAATGAATCGAATCTATGTCAAGCGATAGTACAATATATCATCTTAAAAGGAAAATCTCTATCCTCATTAGCACTACCAGAGGAATACAACCTTTATTTATCTAAATTTACCTCAGTCCTCGAGAGTATTTTGAAAAACTTATTTATATCCTCTTCAATAATTATGTTATATTCAGAAGCTTTGTTCAGATACATTTTAATGAATTACAGCAATTTATTTAAAAGTATGACTGTTGACGGAAGTAACCAATCCAGAATGATAGAGTACATTGAAAGTGTTATATCTCTATTCGAGAAAGTGTACAAGAATGATTGTAAGCCATTGACACTCATGTGGCGACATTTCAAAGAAAATATAGCCAAAGTATCTGATCTACATAAGAAAAACTCCAATTTAAAGAATTTTTACCCATTGATTCTACCACAGTTGGATATCCCTGAAATGTACCAACGTATAAATGATGAAAATAGTTTAAAAAATATAAGACTTCCAGGAAAGATAAGAGAGATGTGGGAGAAGTTTGAGAAGGATTATAAGGAAGTGATACTGAAGAATGGGGAACACAAAGTGGTGCATCCTTTGTATGGGCTACAATACTGTAGTGTGGAGACACCATTTATGAGAGAAGATGGAACGCCATTGTTGCTGGAGTTGACACTGTACCAGACGTGTGTACTGAATGAGTTCAATGAGGCGGACAAAATATCATTCAGAGACTTGGTGGAGAGGTTACAGATGGATGGAGCCAATGTGAAGGGGATTCTGAATTCTTTTCTGAACGTTGGAGTGATCAAGATGAACAAGGACAAGACGTTTTCTGTGAACGAGGAGTTCAAGGCAGACGAAAGGAAAGTGAAGAATGGGACTCTAAGAGTGGCGATGGGGAAGAGGATGAGGAAGCCGCTAGGGGAGTCGAGCCACGCTGTAGCAGACAATGGTAATAATGAAGAAGGTATGAAGGATTCAGAGAACAGGGAGGGGAGAAGTGAGGAGTGGAATGAAGGGCATCACGAAGGATTGAGTTCAGTTTGGAAAAGAGAGGTGATCAAGGCGTGTATAGTAAGAACAGTGAAGAGCCATATCAGCAGAGACGATGGAATTTCTGAAGAAAAGCTATTAGAAGAATGTTTACCGCAGCTTCTCCAAGGAACAAGCGTTGGTGAATTCAAGGATGCTCTTACATCTGCTGTTCGTGAAAGATACATCAAAAGAAACAATGACGGTATGTATGTATTTGATATGTAACATAATTGCATATACAGACATAGAAATGTGAAAAATAATCTACCTACAACCTGGTTATCATTTATCCATTGGCAATTAAAGACTGGATTTTGCTGGCTAATAACTATCTCTGCCCCCACCCCCACCGCCTTTCACTTTTTTCCTCATAAATCAATCATCATACTAATCCATTCATGTGCTTCAAAACCCTAAACAAAAAAACAAAACTTTTTTTTTTTGTTATTTTAAAAAAAGACAATATAAAATAAATAAACAAACAAACAAAAAAAAAATATTACAGAATATATATATATATATATATATATATACGCATGATAAAAGATTGAAGAATTGAAATAAAACGTTCTTTATCCATTTTAAAGAGATCTATCGTAAATGCTAAGTCGTCTCATTTTTCTGCTCTTCTTATACTCAAATGCCCTACCCTTTGTTTTGAGTCTTTACAAATACATTATACTATTAATTAACCATTAAACTCAAGAATCTCTCTTCCTCCCATTAGCTAAATAATTGCTTTCTAATGGCAAAATAAAATAAAAAAAAAAACGTGCATGTATATTTGGGGTGTACTCTTTTTTTTTATTTATTTTTTTTTTTTCTCTTTGTGTGTTTATTTTAAAGCGTTATTTCCTGTATACTGTACAATCGTGTGTGATTAAATGATGAGAAATATACAACGGTGCATAGTTCAACTGATTGTTCAAATGAAGACATCAATACCATCGAATTTAGTCTTTCGCTCCTATCTGAAACTCACACATGAATCCAGACTCTGTAGTTATTCTTGACCTCACTACTTTTCTTACTACTACTCTTCTCTTAATTACTGTATGTATTATTTGTTGTTGGCCTCTCCTTTCCCCAAATTCTCTGTCTCCTTCAATTTAACGGCGATCAACAAAAAAACAAAAAAAAAACAGAGAGAGAAAAAGGTAAAAAAATCTTCAAACCCTAAATAACTTTTCAATAAAAATGAGAAAAAGTTGAAATAATTTCTTCAAGACCTAATTCCTTTGCAAATCTTTCCAGGTATATACAAGAAAAAAAAATATATATATATAAAATATATTTTAACCGGTTTAAAAAACGCAGCGTGTTTTGAATCTTTCCCCTGACTAATATACATATACATATATACATATATTAAAGGATGAAGAAGACAGATAGTTAGATAAACCATCAAATTATATTCTTATAAATTCCAAATTATCCAACTAAATATTATTCACAATACATATCATTTTGAATACTTTGAAGTAACCTCTATTTATACACTCTACATATATACCCCCCGTTTTCTTTCTTTTCTTTTTTGAGAAGCAAACAGATTAGCAAAATGTTGTCAACTTTATTTATTGATTCAGTTCAAGATGCAGTCACTCAATCAACTACAAAAGATCTCTGCTTAGTAGTATACATCACAGATTCAAACCAAAGTGACGGAAACGACAGCTGGTTAAAGAAATGGTTCCAATTAAATAATTTGTCTCAATTGAAATCGATGGCCGTTTGGTTAAGGCTATTTAAAGGTTCTCAAGAATTGCAATATTTTGAACAAATATTTCCTGGTGTCGTTATACCATCACTTTATTTGATTTATAAAGGCCAAATTAAATTATTACTTGTGGATGATCCAAATGCAACTGAGAGTACAGTTAAGCGTTATTGGAATCAATTGTTCGATTGTTTGAAGTCGTGTACTCCAAGAATGAACATCTCAAATATCAATCAAAATACTTCTTTTTCTAACACTATTTCTCAATCATCTAGAGAAAATAAGAAGAAGAAGACTTTTAAACAACAAGTAGAAGAGACTGCACAGAAATTATATAGAGAAAAGGTAGAAAAGGAAAGACGATTAGATAAAGAAGAAAGAGAAAGAATACTTAGATTAGTTAAAGCTGATAGGGAAGAAAGAAAGGCAAGAGAACACGAATCACATTTAAAAACTGACAACGATACGGATAATACTAATGATAATGATTCAGATATCCATGATAATATTAAAAATGAAGAACTTCTACATTCGACTACTTGTGTTCTACAAATTAAATTGACTAATGGGAAATCTATTAGACATACTTTTGATCATAAGGACACTTTAAATGATGTCAGAAAATGGGTCGATTTAAATAGAACCGATTCAGATGTACCATACGCCTTTCATAGATCTATTCCAAGGTATACTTTCCAAGAATCTGATGAATTGAAGACTTTAGAATCCTTAGAATTGACCCCAAGATCTTTATTAATTTTAAAACCTTTAGAAACTTCGACAAATAGGTTGAATATCTCTGATATTGAAAATCCTGGTTTATTTGGAAGAGTTTATAATACATTTTCTGCCTTGTGGGGTGGATATAACAATAATGATAACAACAACAACAACAACAACAACAACAACAACAACAACAACAACAACAGAAACAACCATTTGGAAAATAGTCAACTGAACCCTCTAGGTGTAAGAAGTCTGGACAACAATGATCTCGATCTAAATGATAATTCAATTATAAATCCTAATTTCGATACTTCAATATTTGGTAACCGTAATACTAATAACAATATCAATACTACCTCTAATAACAACAATATATCGAGGTCACTAACTCCAAATGTGTTTCAATTTTTTAACACCGATACTAAAGATAATAGTTCAGATGATGATGATAAAGAAAAAGAAACTTACAATGGAAATAATACTAAGTTAGAAAAAAGAAATGATGATTAAGTGAAAATAAGACAACAACAACAACAACAAAAAAAATCATATAATTAATAAATACATAAATATATTTTTATATTTCTTTGTTTAAAAATTTTCAATGTTTTATGCTTCTTCAATTTGTAAGATAGTCTCTTTGCTCCTTGAGGTAGTGTTTGTGCTAATATTAACTGAATCTTTCACATTCAAATCATTCAACTTATTCATCAGACTGTCCATTTTGTTTTCCTCCTCTTCCAAATCCATAACATTCTTCTTTCCATCCATTTCTAATCTGTTTAATTCTTCTTCAATATTCTCATCTATTTCCTCATCCTCATCCTTTTTAGTCAATAGATTATTAATCTCTTCACTTTTGATAGTTTCTTCGTTAATTAACTCTAACAACTCTTCTACTTTTTCAACAGATCCAATATACTTATTAATGTTTTTAATAACTTCATTAGAGCGAGTTAATGTTTCCACAAGCATTTTATTTGTACCACACATATCCAATTGTCGTCTTATAGTCTGTAAATTAGCTAATCCATCCACCAACTGCGTTAAATATTTAATTAATACTTGTTCAGTTCTTTGAACTCTTAATTTAGATCTTGATGATAAAATTATACGGTCTTGTTTATTAGCATTTTCTTTATCTTTCAAATCCTTTAATTCTGATCTTAACTTCTCAATCTGTTGTTTTAAATTAAATATTCCAACTTTAACATCCACTATATTCCTGTCATTATCTGTAATTATTTTATCTGCATCTGTCTTTATGAGGCTTCCACATATTGATGAATCAATTATTTTAATAATATTATCATTTTGCCTAATTATATTTTTATATTTATCCATATAAATCAATAAAGCTTTAACATCATTCTTATTCTTACGTGGAACCACCTCTATAATCCCACTTTTCAATAAAAATTCTTCTTCAGTAAATACAATATTAGTTATAGTTAATGAATTACTTAAAATATTCTTCTTCATAATATCATAGATGGTATCATATCTTTTTTGCAATTGATCTATCAAAACGTATTGACATTCTTTCAGATAACAGATACCTTCCTCTCTATGGTTCTCTTCCACTCTGGTAATCGACTTATTATTAGAACTAAATTTATTGGTATTATTACTATTATTATCAAAAGATAATATGGAACTAAACCATTGAACATAACTCCAAAATTTCAATCTGTTACCATTATCACTATTAGTCTCTACATCCAACAGAATATCTGCATCGCCGTCAATAAAATCTTTCAAAGGAACCATATAACCATCCTTTATCAAACTTTCTAATACAACATCAATGGATTTGGGATATCCATAAGGTGGTAACCTTAAATTGTTTAAAAATTGGAATCCACATTGGAACACTATTAAATTCTGTTGTACGAAATATTTCTTTACCAAAAATTCTTTCCAAGTATCAATATTTGCATTATATCCATCAATATTCAATTCCTTTAAATATCTAAAATCTTTGTACAGGGATTCCAATCTACTCTTAGGTAAATCAATTGATATCGTATGAGTAACATTATTTTCCATCGTATAAACTTCTAATTAATCAATCAACACTGATGTAAGCACACAGAAATACTATAGTATTATAGCAACACTTATAACTTTCCAATACAAAAGACAACTTAACTTGGTATTTAATCAATCCTTCAGGTAATATATATCCGTTTCTATATTGGTTCGAGTAATATTAACTAATATGTCAAATAAATAATTTCTATCCAAAAAAAAAAAAATAGATTAAAACGTAAATGAGCCTATACATATAATTAACGGAGTGTATAGGCTTCTATATGTGCTAAAAGCCAGTTTGGTCGATGGGTTTCTCCCTCTTTTCCTTCAAGGAATAATCTTCTCTATCTATCTTTTTAGTAGATAGTAAAAGGTAACTGTTATCGACAGAAAAAAAAAACAGCTCCTTATCTTAAGTTGTGTAGTATATTCCTAATACACAGAGAATTCCCTTGAACAACATATATACAAAAAAGAAAATATTTGTTAGCTATTAATATATAATGTTGATAAGATTAACCAACTCCCCAACTCATAGCCTTTTTCGACACTTATTCAATATAATCTTTATTATACAATAAAAAATGTTATACATAATACAATTAACAAAAAAGGTTCTAAGCTCATATAATACAAATATTAATGAAAACCATTTTTTACTTTAGTTACAATAAAAATGGATGGATTTATATAAATCAAAATTTTTACTCCATGATACAATAACATTCCTTATTAAACTTGTTCTTTTCTTTACAATCTAATCACCGATCACCTATAAGTATAACGAACCAGCCGACACAATGTCTCTGTGAATTAATTTCAAAACAGCTTCCATTTTTTCTTTCAATGCTGCATTACCTATAGTATTAGCAACTTCTATCAATTCCTTAACCAGTTCCTCTAATCTTTTAAACATTCTAATTAAAGAACCTTCATAAACATCTGTCATTTTACATATTTGTGTAAATGTAGCACCTCTACACCATTCATAGACCACTTCCATTAACTCGTGTCTAAAACTTTCCACATAATCCTTTTCCACTATTTCAATCTTAGAATCCTTCATTATCTTAGCAATCTTAGAAGCAAGTTCTCTTAAATTCTTCAACGGTTCGGATAATTCAGGTTTCAATCTTGGTGATTCTTTACAACGTTCCTGGAATGCAAAACACGATAACAAAGCAGCAGCTTGTTCTGGTTTCAATTCATTGAAATTACCATTAAAGATTAATTCAGTTAATAACAATTCATCACCACTTGAAATCTCACAAGCTACTCTACCCTTTAACTCAATAATATCATTAGGTGTACAGAATCCAAGACGACGTAAAACTCTCTTTCTACGACGTAAATC
The DNA here is from genome assembly GCA_017347545.2 of Arxiozyma slooffiae. Classification (NCBI taxonomy): domain Eukaryota; kingdom Fungi; phylum Ascomycota; class Saccharomycetes; order Saccharomycetales; family Saccharomycetaceae; genus Arxiozyma; species Arxiozyma slooffiae. The sequence goes on along the minus strand of JAFHAQ020000001.1, from coordinate 1,112,684 downwards.
ATCTAATTGTATAACTGACTGTGACTCACTGATTTTATGTCTTAATTGTTTCATATCGTTCTCAATTGCATGTTTCTTACTGTAATTGTTATACAATTCACTTAATTTAACAGAATTATGTAATGGGTTTGAGAACAACTTATCTTCTAACACTTTAATCTTTCTTAACAATTTTTTGAAATCATCATCATCAATCTTCATATTCTTGACAGGATCAATTAATGGAATACCATCTGGGAATCTACGTTTAACTTCATTTAATGATTTACCAACTACAGCAGCTTGACCAGAAGCTCTAATGTCTTTAGGCATAAATAATCTTAAATTACCTACACTACGGATCGATTCCAATGTAATTGGAATAATAACGGACATTGACTTCTCACCCTCCTTTGCAGCACGAATACCTTCTGGAAAAACCGGATTAAAAGGCTTTAATAAATTAATTGGTGCATCTATATACATAGAATTAACCACAACATTAACAATATATGATTCATGATCAGTGTATTCAATAGAAGGATTACGTCTATTGACTCTTTTAGCAAAATCGACAACTGCACCCCAACCATAATTTTCTTTACCATCAATAATAACTTCAATCAATCTACCTGGTTGTAAGAAACTTAATATATTAGCTGGATGAGTAATAATATGACGAACATCTTCATTGTAACTATCCAATTTCTGCCTCAATTCATAATAATCCTTTACATTTTCCTCATCTTCAATATGAATTGAAGCAGCCTCATTACCTAATTCAATTAATTTCTTTTCCATGATTGGTACTGAGACTACGTTTTGAAATTGATAAAAGGAGTTTTCTAACATAAATTCAGGTGATATACCTTCAACTCTCATCAAATTTAAAATCATGTTGTAACCTAAATGAAATGCCGAGTCCAAACGATCTGCTTGACCTTTGACCATACCTTTAGCTACTTGTGGTTCCATCTTTTCATCTATCATCATAATGACAATACCACGATCATCTAACCCACGACGACCTGCACGACCAGACATTTGAATATATTCACCACCAGAGACCCAACGGAATTGTTGACCATCCCATTTCCTCACCGATGTGAAAACAACAGTCTTGGCAGGCATATTTAACCCAATAGAAAAAGTTTCGGTTGCGAATAAGACTTTTAAGAAACCTTCTTGGAAAAGAATTTCAATAACTTCCTTTAATATAGGTAATAACCCAGAATGATGGATACCAATCCCTCTTCTCAACAATGGTAAAATATGTTTGATTTGAGGTAGTTCTCTATCGGTTTCAGGTAATAATGCAATGGCATTATTGAAAATCTTCGTTAACGCATCCTTCTCTTCTTCAGAATTAAAATCTAGCTTAGACATCTTCAAAGCTAATTCTTCACAATCACGCTTACTGAATGAGAAAACGATAACTGGGTTGTATTTCTTTTTCCAGATCATTTTTACAATCTTGTAAATGTCACCTTTAGAATCACCTTTAGCAGCCCCACCTTTAAACGTTTGTCCCTTTTTACCTCTAGAATTTATGGAATTTGGATCATCACCAACTTGATTACTAATAGATGCCATTGCCTTTTGGAAATTTTCTTCTCTAAAAGTACCCTTTTCATCAACAACCAAATAAATACCATCACCATGACTTGGGAATAAATAATGTTGTAAAGGTGTAGGACGGAAATTAGTGTAAACAATATGACAAGGTTGAGAATGGATCTTACAAATCCACTCTGCAAATTCCATGGCATTTGGAATAGTAGCAGATAAAAACACATAACGTACCTTGTCTGGTAATAGAATAATAGTTTCTTCCCAGACAACACCACGTTCTTTATCTCTCATATAATGAACTTCATCGAAAATTACCCATGCAACTTCTCTCATAACTTCACTACCTCTATATAACATACTCCTTAAAATTTCTGTAGTCATCACTAAACAACCTGCATCCGGATTAATTGTAATATCACCTGTCATTAACCCAACATCACCAAACTCAGCTAGTAATTCTCTATATTTCTGATTGGATAATGCTTTAATTGGAGAAGTATAAATGACTCTTTGTTTATCTCTCAAAGACTGTGCAATGGCGTATTCTGCGACAACAGTCTTACCGGCAGATGTATGAGCGGATACTAAAACCGATTCACCTCTATCAATACAAGAAATAGCTGTATCTTGAAATGGATCTAAAACAAATGGATAAGTTCTAGCTTCATTTACTCTTTTATGTTCACCAATAGGTTTATAATCATAATTAGGTGGTAAAGCAACCTGATGACGAACTTGATGAGACAACTTCATCTTACCATCTTCTTCAGATGATATACTTGATGGACCGGCTAAAGTTCCTGCAGCTTCTACTTCTCTGGAAGCTTCTTGTTCAAAGGAGTCTGCTACTCTTGGAACCACTGTTTCTTTAGATTTCGCATCTGCCGTCTTATTTGGCTTAACTTTTTTATTGTCTTGGATAGATTCTTCATCATCCGAATGTATACGCTTCTTACCATGTTCATCTACTGATGTAGTGTCGTTCTCTAACTCTTCCTCCACTGGAACTTCAACATTTTCTAACTCTTCTGGAGGAATTGTTGCGTTCTCTTCAAAGACATCAAACAAATCGTCATCCATGATCAAATTGTTTGTATTAGATCTTTTCTAATTTATCGAATCCGAATAACTTCTTTCTTCGATTGTTAAAGAGTAAAATAAACGATACAAAGTAAAAAAAAAAAGCTTATACATATAATTATTTAGCCTTTATAATATCTTATTCACTTATTATTAGGTTAAAACTTTTTTAAGCTCATCATATTTTTTTTTCCAGATGATATTTATTTTTTTTCACAAAAAAAAATTTTTTTTAAAACTTACCGAAAAAAAGTAACCTATCTACCAAGTAAAATAATAACACATACACATGTATGAAGACCCATATACGATGTTTATCTATTTTAATTTCTAAATGAATATTCTTATTGAACATTCCTACAGATATCTTGTATATATATATATATATATTGGCTTCTTCCTTTCTTAAAATGCAAAAAAAAAATATTAACATACACACAGATGTAAAATTATATACAATTGCACGATTTTTTATGCCTGTTTTTTAATAAATATATGCACGAAGGAAACAATGTGATAATATCTCTAAGTTTTCTGATAATCTCTTAAGTATTTTAATCTTCCTTTTCACAAAAATAATTGTCTCTTTCATTCTCTTAAATGTCCTTCATCATCAATAATATTCAAATTCTTCATTGTGTTCCACTTCTCTCTATCATATTCACTCATAACAATATCTGGATATACGCTTTCAGATCCCATACTAGTTTGATTAGACGCTTTTCGTTCTTCTGTTAAATTCTCCATTGGAGGTGGTTTGAATATCTGTCCATTCGAAGTATCCAATGTTGGGACCATTTCAATTGTAACATTCTTATGCTTATAAAACAGGGAGTTGGCAGATCTGAATATCTTCCCTACGGCAACTATACTGTGCTTTCTGCCATCGTTTTTCTTTAAATTATCCGAATTGAAGTGCATAACATCGTTTAGTGGTCCTGAAACACTGTTATGATGTATATGCGAGAGTGTATCACTTGTTTGGATTGCAGATATTGATTTACTTGGAATATGTTTATTATTTTGTAAGTTATGAATATATGTAAATTCTATACTTTGTTGTCTTGAATGTCCACTCCCAAATCCAGTTTCTGGGAACATACTATCTGAAAGAGTCGATAAAGAAAGCTTTTTACTCAGCCTTTTAAACCTTTGCTTAGTTGGTGACGATTGAGTAGAAGTGTTATAAATATTAGAAGGAAAGTTGTATTGCAACAACTGACTCGGTGTTTTTGTATGAATTGATGTACTAAATGATAAATTCTGTGATCTTTGTTTATGAAAGCCTATATTATTGTGACCATGGTTAGTACCACCACTAATGATGGATATTAATGACTTGGTTGGAGAGTGCCTGAAACTAGATCTTGTAAAATCAGTAGAAGCAACCATATGAACGACCGATTCATTATCTTGTCGTAAACTTTCCTCCAAAAGTTGGCTATGGTCTCTACCTAATGCTTCATTCTCATTCAAATATTTCTCCAATGCACTTATTGTATCTGATATATTTCTATGACATGTGCCCTTTTGTATAAATCTATCTGAATCTAGATCTAACATTTTGTCTTTAGTGTTAATTGGATATTTTTCGTCTTCTACGTCATTAAAGGATAAATTCTTATCCGGGAAAATAAAATCTTGTTTACTTTCTAATAAGGGTGACTCTGATATAGATTTCATTTTATTCATATTCAAATTAAATTGGAATGGAGACAGTAAGGTAGAATTTTGGCTATTTTCACTTGCTTTTCTCATTAAATCGGCTTTATTCCTTTCCCACATATCTAAACTAATTTTTGGTGGATACTCAAAGACTTTCCCATCTTTATTAGGTGTATTAATATCTTGCTCTGTTCCAAAACTGAAATCTGGAATTTGTGTTAAATCATGTAATTCATTTAAAACATTACCTTGGAGATCATCTATCTTACCTGTATCATCATTAGACCTTTCGGGTATCAAAAAAGATGGTGTCCCAGAAACCTGTGTAGAAGGTATAAATAACTTATCATCAGCATTAATTTTTTTTTCAGGTTTTTGTAAACACGGTGGGAGTAATGCATCGTCTATTCTTCTAATTGCCTGTCTTTCCTGTGCTAATTTTGGTAATAAATTTTGAAATTGTTCATCATTTAAAACATGTCCAGACACCTCAATAAATGATGTATGATTATATGCACTTGGCGATGAATTATTAAATTCGTAATTGGTTGTTTTGTTATAGTCACTATTACATTTTTGATCCTTTATTTGATTGATAGCGTCATTATTTGAAACGGCACTAGCGTTATTATCTATAGCCTCTTCAGAGTTTGATGAACCAAAAATATTGATAAAACTCTTACGTAAATCAGAAGTGGTAGAAAATCTAGGCAAATATTTTGCCTTTAACTTAATAGGTTTTCTATCCTTTGACACTCTTAACTGACTTTCATTTTCCTTGTTTACATTTGTTAAAAATAAGTGAAATTTCCTAAAAGATTTAAATTTTAATGCTTGAAGGTTTTCTAATGGAGATCTGGATGGTGATGATTTTTTAGAAGTAAACGAAGATATGGATAAAGATCCGAATTTTTGACCAAGATTATTCTTTTTAGAAGGATGACTATACGATTTTCCGAGTTGATATCTAATTACTGACGCAGAAGATCCAGCCCCAGTCGTTATTCTATGCGACATTTCATTCTTCATCCAATCTCTATGTATCTTTGTGCTATCGAAAACATTCTCTATACCCTCATTTGACATTATTTTAGGTCCAGCCAGGTGTTTTTCATCAAATAATACATTGCTTTTATTTGCTTCCATCTGAATATTAAACATATGTGACGTTAAAGTTTGAGCAGAATCCTTTAATGGAACAAATTTGTTACTTGGGACATAAGGAATATCATCATTTTCTGTGAGCTTTCCAAACTTCTCTATATCATGGGAATCTTCATTAACATTTGTGTCAATCATTTCATGTTGTGGGTTTGTCCAAATACCTAAAAATATACCATTTGCTAACAAAAGAAACAATAATGACGATTCAAATGCTAATATTATACGCTTATGGAGGGAATTATCAAGAGATATTGAATAATCAATCCAATAATGGAAAAACTCAATGGCACTGCCTACCGTCAGTAACTGTAGTATAGTAAAGATTACTTTAAACAGGTAATAGTAATGATCCCATGAGATAAACAGAAGTGATAATTGTAAAATAGTATGCAGATAACATGAACAAACAATTATTATTAGAGCAACTTCTGAACCTTGATAAAGAGACAATAATGTCACTGCGAGAGATCCTGTGAGTAAAGAGAGCAGAAAACTGCCCAAATGGTATATATCCTGCATATGATATTAACTGCAGACTTTGTGATTTTTTCAAATGGTCCCTAATAATAGACAAAAAAAAGAGAACGTAACGATAGAAAGGAATACCTGTATTTTTTGTGAAACAAAACAAAGCACGGTAAAACTGAATATACCTTCAAAATTTTATTTTAAGCTTGCTTTGACCTTTTAAGTTGTCTCCCCATCTTTTCCTTTAACTTTTATACCAGTCAAGTTGGTTAATTTTTTTTTTCATATTTTGATCTAATGTTTACAATTTTCCTAAAAAGGAAAAGAGAACACACATATACTGTTTACAATCAATTCATCGTCCTTAACTTGTAAACTATATTATTCTTCACTACACATCTATCTACAGATATTTATATGAACATAACATATAAGTTAGTATTTTTGCATATCCTGGTTGGTGTAATAATTTATAAATGAAGAAGAAGAAGTAAAATCAAATATAGACACATTTAGCTCTTGATGTGAAAAAAAAAAAGATAATATGACATAAAATAGAAATACTAAGGAAATTATTAGGTAACCAAAGATCAGATTAACGCCAGTCTATGTTTTGATACTTCCTGTCACCAAAGTTCAATGTAGTTATCATACAAGACAAATTATTTTATGCAGTACGATATAATACAATTGGTATCTGTTTGAAGTATCTTCTATTATCCTCATCTACAATCACTAAACTTAAATAATTCTTAATATTGAAATAATTACAACTCATATCAGGAGTTAGATCATATCCACTTAAGAATAGTCTAATGGGTATGGTTTCACCTCTAACAGGGGATCCATCCATAATCTCAAATCTAATAGGTGTTGTATCCAATATAAAATTTGATGGTTTTAATCCCGACGTTTCTCTTGTTAATAAAGATAATTCCATATGTTTTATCTTCAATCGTGTCAACAGAAAATATATTCTCCCCACGATAACTTCTTTCAGATTATATTGTGACTTGGAAAATTCAAATTCTAAATGTAAACAATTCTCTATACCAATATCATGTCTAAAAGGTTTATCCGGATTTCTGATATTCTTATTCCCATCAACTGACGCTTCATTTTCCACATCATTCACTGAATTCAAATCGTTATATAAATATACCCAAAATTTTTTGCTCTTAGTGATATCAGTAGATTTCCTCATTACAGTAACTTTTATATAATAATTCACGTCTACATTTATTCCTCTATAAGATTCATACCTTTTAGCCAAATCTTTAAAGGCAAATGGATAACTCTGTGTATGTTGTATATCTCCAGCAGGACACAAATCATCACTAAGACAAAGAAACTGATCTACAGTTTTCTTTTTTACATTATCGAATGTAGAATTTGTACCCAAGTTAGTATTCTTACCACTATTACTTGTCTTGACCATATCGATTGACCCAATAACAGAGACCTTTATACCTAAATGTTCCATTCTCTTCCCCTCTTTTACTCTAAGAGTAACTATGCCGCTAATTGTTTCACCGTCTTCATATAGAGGTAGGTTATCTTTTAAAGTCTTAGCATTAGGTCCTTGTCTAACAGGTACTTCTACATGTCTTCTACTTTCTTCTCTATCAAAGGATATATCAATATCAATCGGTGATTTGAAAAATAAACTCATCTTTATGCGAATTATTTATTCGTGTTCAATTTTAATATTTCTAGTACCTGGTATATAATTTCTTTTTTTTACAAAATTGATAATAATAAAACAGCTCCTTGTACTGATGATTGTACAGAGTATTTGCTCAGTTCATTAGTCAAATAGGAAAAGTGACGTTACATTTCTACTACTGTTGAATAAAAAAGAGGATGGAACTAAAAAAGGAGTGTACTTTAATAATTTCAGGTTTTTTATTTTTTTATAAAAAAAAATGAACAGTTGCCATTAAAGTGATTCTTTTTGAAAAAGTAATAAATTTAAAGTGTATATATAGATGGAAAAAAAAAGTATAGAAGAAAACAGCAACACCATTAAAGATTTGTATCACAATATATATATTTGTGTATACTATTTACAGGCTATACTTATATATTGTGACTTAGAATCCTTATATATATATATATATATATGAACGTATTTAACCTTGATTGGCTTCATTATTACAGTTATTACTATCATAATGTTGCTTTATAACAGACATATATTTAGTTATACGTTTATCTGATTTTAATGGTTGAACCCATTCACTATTTTTCTTTAGACCTTGTTTAACCCAGTGATTAGGCCATTCCTTTTCTTCTTCTACCCCAATTAGTAAATCATCTGGATCATTGAAAGATCTAACATTATCTTGGTTAACCAGATGTGCAACCTGGGAACAGACTTCCTCTGTGTAAAGCCTTCTCTGATAAAACCTAACAATTCTTTTTGGAATAGTAGTGAAACCAGATAAACTGGGTACGGGAATCATTAATACAGGTTGATGTAAAAGTATTGGGACACCAGTGACTGGGTTTTTGATAACTGGTAAATGTTTGATAATTTCATCAGATAGAGGTACATTTGGATAATCTTTTGGAGAAATAAATCTTGGTAACACCTTGTTGTCTTTATCTTTGGATGTTTCTTCCTTTTCATCCTTATCATCTCGCTTTTCCATATTAGTGTTATTTAAACTGGTCTCTGTTTGTTCATTAAGTTCAATTTTTATTTCATTTACAGAAAGGTCCTTCTTTTTTATATCATCTATGGTACTCTTCAATTTAGGAACATTTGGTTGTTTCAAAGGACCCAACAATCCTTCATGCAATCCATTTATATACTCTTTATAAGCACCACGCCCTAAACAAATGACACCACCAGTTAACGTAGGGTCCTTATGTTCAGAATCTGCACAAATAATTTTATCTATTTTAGGTCTTTTATAAAATATACCAATTAAATCTCTATAATCGAAATTTCTTTTAAATTGTTCCCCACTTATCTCATTTTCAACCAAAGAATCCTTAGAATCCAATTGCATTTCTGATCTTTCCAATAAATATTCCTTTCTAATCCTTCTGATCTCATTAGCCACATATGTTCTAATCATCCCTTGTCTATCCTCTTCCACGACATCGTAATCTAACCCAGCATAATACAGGACCGGTTTAATGTAACGCCTCCATATTTTCAAAGACGTCTCTAAATAGTCGTTTGGTGGCGGCGCGACAAAGACAGTAATTCTCCTTGGAACTCTATTGGTGTCCATCTTCAAAAGAGACTTGTGTTTCACTGACTCACAGTACCGTTCCACAATCCGTTTCTGTTCATGTTTATCGTATATTATTCCCGATACAGCTACTGTTAAAACAGACCAAAAAATCATCCAATTTCTAGAGGGCAATTTAATCCTGGAGATCCCCATAGCTCTCAAGGCAGGATTAGTAAAAGCCTTACTTTGCGACACCGGTTGTTTCTCTGACATTACAATAAAAGAGTCTTTAATAGAGATGTTGAATGAATGTTAATAACTAATTAGACAATATGTATATGTATATATATATAAACGAATAGTGAAGAATAGTAGTTTTTGAAGTTTCTTTGAACCTCAGCTTCGAGTTATTCGTGTTGTTTTATTTTAAAAAAATAAAAAAAAAAAAATACAGGTGAAATCGATACAGTAAAACCAAGTACAAATAAAATAACTGTGTATTCATTATATTTTATTTTACTACTATTAATTAGTGCTTCAAGGAAATCTTGGTATTTCAATATTTTTCTTAAGCTTATTAAAGGAAGAACTAAAAACCACTTTGAAAGAAAACAAAAAAAAAACACTACAAAAAAAAAAAAATTAAAATAAAATAAACAGTGAAAAGAAGCGGGAAAGGTCAAAGAATAGAATCAAGAAGAAACATTAACATTTAACATTTACCATTTACCATTTATATATATGTAAATGCATGATCATATCTGACTGATCATGAGGTGATGTAATGTATAATAAAGTATATACAGATTAGATAAGTATTATAATAATATGGATAGCAAAAAAAAAAAAAAAAAAAAAGAAGAGATATGATAGTTAATTATTTGTTGCCATACCCATCATTTCAATCTGAGTTACATCATATATTAGGTGCTACATACTTATTGAGATAAAGATCTGTAACTTCTTCTTTTGTAATAATGGTGACTATTTGTCAAAATCCACTATAAATAGTTATATTTATGGTACTAACAAACATGTTAAGGACCGATAATTTTTATTAAGAAAATCCAACAAGATACCGTAATATCCATAAATATTAGGTAAGACAATAGGTTTTTATAGAGGTTCCTTAGTCGTGAACCGAGTAATGCATATCAATATTTTCCCCATAGATACTACGAACCAACTCCTTCTGATATTGTTATAAAGACATCACTCACTTTAGCAATCAAAAACAAACAAACAAACAAAAAAACAAACAAACAAAAAAAAAAAACAAAAGGAAGTGGGTATTGTATATCATGTACAATAATAGTAATACCATCATCATCATCATAATCTATTGAAATATTAGTAATTTCAGAATTTTCTTCATTTTCCTTCGAATTTTCGTTACATGGATTATCCACATAATCAATTTATGCTATCAATTCTTTCCTTTGAAACTAACATGCATTGAACAATAATATTATGTAAACTTCCCCAGTCATTTATCGGACCAAGGAACCGCATGTGTAAAAGTGTACCTAATAATAAACCGGTTGTTTCATCAAGATGACTGGAATGTTGTTTATCTCGATGGAACAACCGATCAAATTACTTCATCTTCTCTGTAAACATTGATATTATGTAACCTAATGAAGATTCGCAAAATATCAAAACATTTTCAACACCAAACACGGATATTCCCGATTATGTGTGTGTGTGTGTGATGTAGTATATGTATTCTACGGCTGGTATCATTTTCCGGAAAAGAACTACAAAAGAAAAAAGAAAAGAAGAGGAAAAAAAAAAGGTTAGATTTGCTAATGAACTGGGGGGGGGGGAGGACAGAGTTTTGTAAGCGTCACTGTATTTGTTCTTCGACAATACCCCGGAAGACAATTGTTTTGTTGTTTCTGTGCGTCACCTCTGCATATGTAATGTTATATTGTGTGCAGCAGCATTTGGGTGGTTTTGTCCTTTTTGTCTCGAAAACGACCTTTCCCTACTCTTCGAGAAATAAAAAATTAAAGAAACCCTCCCCCTCTGGCTCTGGTCCCCTCTGGTCTCCTCACACCTTCGAGAGTGAGAGAGAGAGAGAGAAAGAGAGAGAGGGGGGGAAAAAGTTTCTACACCCACACCCCCCGCCCATGAGGGAGTTCTGTGATATACGGGTGTTTTAACCTTCACGGTTCTCTTTTGTTTTATTTTCCCATTTTATCTTCCGATGTCGTTGATTTACAAAGAAAGAGAGGATAGAGGAAGAGAGGAGAGGATAATACGCGATGACTAGATATGCAATGGAAGCAAGTAACAAGTAATAGCAATTTTTGTACAAGAATGTACTCATTCCATGACACCATATTTATTATATTTATTTACCATTACGGGAAAACGGATCTGGGGAAGGACTGAATAAGAGAGCTAACAATAATGTGCATCAACAAACACATTAATATAAATATAAAGACATGATCCAGTTTTTTGTAAAAGTTGTTGTCGAGTTTACCAATGCAAAGATATATTCTAGTTGAATTGTTTACCATGCGATTACCTTCTTTTTTTTTTTTTTTTTTTTCTTTTGCTTCGTGCATGCTACCTTTCTCTCTAAATCTCACCTTTCTTTTCTTTTCGTATTAGGATAAATATATATATATATATATACCCCGGGCATAAAGTGGAAATATATTGGTGAAGTAATTTTTTCTATCAGTCGATTTACGGATTTCAAATGTTAGACTCCGTTGACTCAAACAGTAGCAATTGGTTTCATGGTAATGCTTTTCATAGCTATGACAATCTAGCATACACTCATGATTATATCCATCGCACAACAGATATAGTTCATGACGTAAATACTCATCGAGATGGTACTCATGGTAATGGTAATGGCAATTCATCATTGATACAAGATGTAGATCCAAAGAAAGTCCAGTTACGCAATAGCTACAAACCTTTTCAATTTTTTAACTCACACAACAGCAACACTAATAATACTTATGACAATCAAGCTTATACAAGCGATTATGGTAGCAACAGTCCATTCCGCCCAAATGAGTTGGACTTACCGTTTAATAATTATCTTTATAACAACGGGTCTAGTTCTAGTGCTACTGCTAGTAGTAATAGTACCAGTAGTACCAAGAGAAAGTTCGAAGAATTAAACGATGATGTCTCATTCGCTACCACTGTCAAGAGATATTGTCGCACTGATTGCAACCCTAGAGTCTTCGAAGTCTCCTTCGATAGTCATAATGATTCTACATTACACTCTGGTGCTTTCAAAAAATATGGCGACCCTAATCGCGATATCGGTGTTAATTCCTACGACAAGGAGGATATTATGTTACGTACTGTAAAGACCGATTCCCTTTCATCAACGACATATTTTCATCCTGTCGAAAGTAATGATAATGACACTAGTGGCTATTGGAAGTTGGATTCCAACACCAGTGATGATTCCATCAAGGAGGGAACCCAATATGGCGAAGACAACAGTGCCGCTACTGATACTTTTTCCTCGGATGCATGCACGCTACATTCCTTCGATACTCAGTTGGATCCCTTCGATATGTGTTGTCAATTATGCATAGAGAGTGAACCACATATGCAACATTATTACGGGACTACTACCCATAGTAACAATGGCACCGCTATCAAGAACAGCAGCGACAAGTCGGTCTTCCAAAGTTTCCCCACTATTCCATCGTTATACGAAGTCCCGTCTCTACAACAAAGGAGCCATTTCCATAACCGTCGACATGAAAACCACGAGGGCTCTATCCAACAACAACAACAACAACAACAAGGCGATGGTAAAACTATGGATAGCAAAGGACAGGAATACGATGCGTTATCGAGTAGACACAGTGACGCGTCCTCCAGTGTATCATCTGACCATGTTATGAATTCAAGTCTGTTAAATAAGGTGCCGAGTGCTGGGAGTAACGATACCACCACGGACGACGATAGCGACACATTAGTTTTGAGCCATTCTCACGAAGCATACGTTGACAACGAGGCTTATCATGACCATGCTATCGAGTTATATGCACAAGCACCAATGATCAATGACTCAACTATTTTTGATGATAAGACAAAGGAGGCTGCTGTATTGAATAAAGGGATCAGTTTCAGGACGGGTCGAATGAAGGAAGAGGACAGAGAGTTGTTGAGGTATAGGATGAACATGAATTTGAATGGATTGACTACTGTTGATATTAGTAGGAATCAGAGAAGAGATAAGGGTAGAGACGTGGAGTGTGTTTGGGGTGAATGCAACGATGAGTATAGGTTTGATAATTTGATAGAATTGCAGAAACATATGTTTGTTGATCATGTTCCTGGTGCTAGTGACTATTCATGTAATTGGCAAGATTGTTTATTCCATGGGGACGATGTTGGTGGTTCATCGGTCAATCATATTAAAGATGAACGTGATGTAAGATTTGGTAAGATAGTGAAGGACAAGACCCATTTGCCGATGAAAGAAAAGATGATGATGATGATGATGTTAAATGGCAAAGATTCTGTAAAGATGGACGAGTGTGCATATTATGAGTGTAAATGGGATGAGTGTCAAATGATATTTGATTCGAAGAAGTCATTGAATGAACATATAGAATTGAATCATATACCAAGAAGAAAATCACAATACCAATGTCATTGGAGTAGTTGTTATAAGATGTTTAGTCAAAGACAGAAATTGTTAAGACACATAAAGGTTCATACGGGTTATAAACCATATAAATGTGATATCTGTAGTAAAATGTTTGCTAACCAAGAGACACTAGTACAACATAAGAGGATCCATTCAGGAGAAAAACCATATAAATGTAAGATATGTGGCAAATGTTTTGGTGGTTCATCGTCATTAAAGATTCATATTAGGACACATACGGGAGAGAAACCATTAAAATGTAACATATGTGACAAGAGGTTCAATGAATCATCTAATTTAAACAAACATTTGAAAACACATTTGAAAGAGTATTGTTGTGAGAATTGTGGTAAAAGGTTTTCAACATTAAAATATCTAAGACAACATGAATCGTCTAGAAGTTGTATTAAAAAAAGATTTTTACAAGTATAGAATAGAGAAGAGTTTTATTAATAATAAAGTGTTCAAATTTCAATTAATTTTTAATATTTTTTTTTCTTTTTTCGTCTTTTGATTATGCGCAATACATATATATGTCCATTATATACATTAATTATGTTAATTCAATGATTACTATTATCTCTATGTATATATATATATATATTCTATAAGAATATTACTTACTTTTGTTATCATATTGTAGTTGACTGATTAATGGGAAGGGAAAGGAACGTTGACCACGAAGAACGCTATGGAGACTTCTTCCATTCTTATTTTTGTTTTAAAAAAAAAGAAAATAGTTAAAGATATACCACAGTTTAAACCATCTTACAACAGTTGGTATTATTATTGAAAATAAACTTAAGATAAAGTGAGAGAGAGAGAGAAATAAAACACAAATATATAAATGTATAATAATAATACTACTAATTATAATAATAATAATATTGTTTCTACTCATTTATTGAATAAGAAAATATAAACCCCATACAAAAGCAAGAAAAATATCGGACAAATAATTTTTTCAAAAAACAAAAAAACAAAAACAAATAAAAATTTCTCAATAAATAAAACAAACAAAATTGTGTAATATTTCCATTTTCTTCTCTCTTATTTATTTATTTATTTATTTATTTATTTCTCTATTATTTTGAAGTCATTGCCCTCTTTTCCTTCTGTGAGGGGAAGAAACATGGAGTGGGTGAGAAGAGGGTAGGAGACATTGAGGTGGTTCGATCTTTGTTTATTTTGTAGTCACAGCTGTAGATGTCATTTCAAGGTATATATATATATATATATATATATATATATATATAGTTATGATTATGTGTTTCTGATAACAGTGGAACCACGATGCAATGTAGTAACAATAATATAATTCACTTAATAATGATATTAAGTATCACTATATATATATATATAACCAAGATTCCAACTCCGATTTTCATTTCTTTCTATAAACTCCGATTTTTAACATTTTAGGTAATGTTCTTCAATAAAATCTGCTCTTATTCTGATTCCTCCAATCTTTTCTATTCTATCTTGTCTCTTACATTCTATAAAGAACTTAGTTTAAGTAATAACCTCAACTACATCCTTTTCTACTTCATTCTCTCTCCCCCCCCTCCATCTGTCTTTATCTTTCCTACTATCTCATTCCTCACTTTTATTTATCATATATACCAGTTTCTACCCACACTTTCCTTCTACCTGACTCCAATTAAACAGATCAATGTATAGAAGACAAAGCATATACAAAACCCCTCTCTTCAGATGGAAGGAAACTGGATCGTTCAAAGATCCCGTTTTATAAGTCAAGTCTTCCAGTAGATCCCTCCCCCCCCATCAATGACCAATTTATCAAATACACATGGATCCCCTTTGACAATTTAATTAAGGGAAGTCACTGGGGATCCTATTCTTTATCGTATACACATAGTAAGAATATTCATAGTAATAGACCCATCAAATATTCCATGTTCCTCTCTGTTCTTACTAGTAGGGTACCGTCTGGGCCATTGAACAGTAGTAGAAGCAATAGTTCGTTGAATAACAGTCCATAGAAGGAAGGATAATCCAACTCTTAATAAACTAAGGTCCACTTAGAGTTTAACATTAAAAACACAAATGTTTGAAACCCTAATGCTGACTTACGTACAGACACCTTCTCGAAAAGGCAAAAAAAAAAAAGAATGCATCAGATTTAATAATCAAATATTGAAAATATAAAGTTTACTGAGACGGTTCTTCTTTTACTTATGTTTGAAAGTTCAATTGTTGAAGAGACCGAATCAGAATTGGATTTGAAGTCAAAAGGATTATGAACCACGCAATTTGAAATCGTTGGAGACACCATCAAAGATTGAATTAGATGAATTAATGGAAGAAAATGTTGAGTTGGAAGAAAAGTTGAATGGGGGGGGGGGGGGGAATGCATTGAATTCAGCTGATATTAGTAATGCATATGATAGCACGTGTTCTCAACAAGATAACTTATCGAATAAAATAATAAATAATGGGCATTCAGACGTCAATGAAACAGTTTTTGCACCTCAATAACAGCTCTATTACAGATTAATACCAAGAAGAGTGGTAGTGCCAATAAATTCAATTCCTTTCACGAGGATACAGTAAATCAAATCGAGGAAAAAGACAAATATCTCTATACAAAATGAAGATATTGTCGAAAAACTTCCAAAGATGAAGTTTTCCCTGTGTCAAACACATCTGATGTAAATTCATTATTGTATGATGAGGAGAGGAACTGTGATAATGAAAAGAAATAAAAAAAAAACATATTAATTCTACTAACTCGGAAGCAAATATTGAACCAATTCTATTGAATGGTAGATCACTTACTAATGATAATGAGGTATCTAAAATTGATGACGTCGATTTGTTGGAAGACCAGCCTGATTATGATAATACCATAAACAAGTGTCAAAACGATAGATTAGATATTATCGGTGAAGCTGTTTCGAATAAGTCACCACGGAACCTGGTAGAGGGTCTTGATTTATAATTGATGAATAATTTACATTTGGAAAGAAAAAGAAGTTACAAAGAATGTTCGTGATGGTACATCAGATTATGTTACTACGGAAGAGTATCCACTTGTAACCACTCCAGATACCGCAATACTACCACAAACAAGTCCAAAAAGACATAGAATGGGGTGTTCACTCTGCTGGAGATATTAGTCAAGATACTGTAACTGGTACCAGAACTACAACAGAGAATTTAGAGAGTCAATCGGAAAATATTACCACTAGTGGATCACAGCATGATAGTAAACATTCTCAAAACACAGAGGATATGTTAAATAAGAAGAATAGGACAACTATGACGGATTATTTAAGATCAGCAAAGCTATATTTAAATAAAAAAAACAGCGCAACTGCTAAAATCCAAGCCAAAGTAAGTAATACGACAATTCATTCAACAACAAAAAAGAAAATGGTAGATCCTCCATCATTAAATTCACCCAACGCTATACCAACTACGAGATATTCTATGCTTTCCAATAATTTTAAACCGCCACCGCGTTTGTCACAGAATGTAGCTCCAATGAAATCCGCTTTAAAGAAAAGACAATCCCATAATTCATAAAACTCATTATACAACGATAATCCAGCCAATGATGCATATCTTTCTTTAACTACAGCAGAAAATACAAGACTTAATGCCAGAATGTCCAGTGAGAATTTAATTGCCCACAAAGCTGCGGTAAGGAAAATGAAGAGATCACAATCAGTGATTTCTCGAACCACCCAAAGGGCTCAATCTATTTTCTCAAAAGACAAAAAGAAAAAATTAACTGTTATTGAAAAGCATTCCCCTGTTATTAAAAGTTTGAAGAATACAGATAACTCCAAAGTGACGAAGAGGCAATCAAAAATAGAATCATCTAAAGTTGTTAACCCTCATGAAGGCTTAGCTGTTACAAAGGCAAAGAAATTGGCACAAGATTCAAGAATAAATTCAATCCTTTATCCTATGGAATCAGTACCAAAAAAGGCAAGTTTTGAAAAATTAAGACCAGAGGCAAAACATTTGGGTTTCAAGAATTTATCATTGAGAACCGGTATGACAAATGAAGCTGAGTATGAGCAAAATAATACGAGTAATAAATTCGGACAAAGATACCAACAGATGCAACCATTGACAGCAACGATGGGATATGGATCTCTTTTAGGCCAGGCTTCAAGATTTCAGGATTCAGACTCAGATGATGATTATGTGTCTCCTCAGCGTAATTATTCTAAATCCAATGGAAAATGTGTTTCAACTCCATCTAAAGTCTCATCATCCTCTAAGCTAATCAGCAATGGAATCTCCTTGTTTAAAGCAAGAAACATCATAAATTGCAAGAGTCATCACAAAAACTATCCTACGAAACATCGTATTTAACAAATAGAACTAAGCTTGATAAAACAACTCTGAGAACAGTGAGTGTAATAGAACAGCTAGCTCCATATAATAAATCAGGACTAAATCATTCTCAACAGAGAGTATATAGCAGTACTCAACCAAATGCTTCCCAAAAGATTCATGAGTATGG
Source organism: Arxiozyma slooffiae (assembly GCA_017347545.2). Classification (NCBI taxonomy): domain Eukaryota; kingdom Fungi; phylum Ascomycota; class Saccharomycetes; order Saccharomycetales; family Saccharomycetaceae; genus Arxiozyma; species Arxiozyma slooffiae. The sequence continues at coordinate 1,094,425 of JAFHAQ020000001.1, read as the reverse complement.
AAACGTTGAAGATATTGATCATATGAAGACACACGAATTTGGGAATAAATTAAAGAGGTTGTTTGAGAGAAAGCAATAGATAGTTTAGAAATTTACTGAACTCGTAGGATTTTTATTAAAGGAAGTATTTCTTGATATTACCTCGTTCATATTTATGCATACACTTCTTCTTTTTGTAAAAATGAGATTATACCTAATTTTTTTCAAATATTTGGCTCATAATGTAGAAAAATGAAAATTAACATCAATAAATGCGTATATATTTGCAAATATGAAGATTATATATGTATATTCGTTATAGTTTCCTTGTCCGTGTTTTGATTAATCAAATAAACTTTCTTGATGTACTGATCTGTGGTCGAGATCTAATGGGATGTACCTGAAAAAAGAAAAAAAAACATTTAAATATATCAACAAATCTTAAGATGCCTCACATACTCTAAATTTTAAAACAAATAAATGAATAATTACATATTTTCTTACTCTTAAAAAAGCAAACTACAAACATGCGTCCATTAAGAATAATACTATGTGATACCAACGAGATTCTTCCAAAACTATGGAAAACATATATTCCTCGAACAATATTGAAAAATGATAGTATCTTGTGTATACACCATGGATACTTTGAATCATTAGTTGATTTAATCAGGAAAGGCGAAGAGAAACATTCAGGTAAGTCCTATGCAATAGTATCTCCTGGAAATTCTTTTGGGTATCTTGGAGGTGGATTTGATTTGGCATTGAAGAATTATTTTGGTGGTGATGAATTTGAGTCCTGGTTTAGACAACAATTGGGGAATCGATATCATACCGTTGGTTCTGCCACTGTGATAGACCTATCTAAGTGTAACGTAGACATTACTAAAAGACGTAGAGATGGTATGAAATATATTATTCATTGTCCAACTATGGTAACGCCAGGAAAACCTATATTTAACGAACAGAATCCCATAGATACAGGATATAAACCTGTATTTGATGCAATTTGGAATGCTTTAATGCATGCACCTTCAGATATTGATGGGTTAATCATTCCAGGGTTGTGTACTGGGTATGCAGGTGTTCCTCCAGAGATAAGTGGGAAGTCGATGGCCTTTGCATTAAGATTGTATATGCTAAGCGGAATAATCTCAACAGAATTAAGAAATGTGCTTATCATGTATTATTTAGGTCATCCATATGAACCATTTTTTTTACAACGTTGTCAAGAAGAATGTAAACGATTAGGAATTAGTATTGAATCTATAAAGAAGTTTGATGTTAAAATCAATTCTTTAGATCAGATTTTGCCTATGAATCTTGAAAGTAAAGAGAATAATGGTTCATATTAAGAATTAGAGTAAAGTACCCCAATATGAATTTGAAATAGTACAATTTCCAATAGATACGTCATATAGTTAGTATCATTATTTCAAGATGAATATCGATTTAGTTGGGTTCCTTTAAAAAGCGAGTACATTCATATAATTGCTAATAATAAAGCATAAGATAATTGAATTGTCCAATTAAATAATTGGTGTAATAATAATAATAATAATAATAATAGTATTTAATCCACTTAAGTCTTTTTTAAAGTACACATTTTTATATAAATATATATCTCTCTATATATATAGATGCAACTTTCATAAAAATCATTTCCTAAACTTGTATGGAAGGAGTAGTTGATTGAACTTTTTTTGTATGTAGTCGATATAAAATGATAGTAACGATTAAACCTATTATACCCAATGAGATATTTGGTAAATAGGAATCTAAAAATGCACGTCTATAAATATATAATAGATCACTTAAAATTTCCACTGGGAAGGATCCAGATCTTAGATAACTTGAATCAGAGATCAAATCGTCAAAATGTTTCTTAGTGAAATGGAATGAAGGTTGTTTTTTATTTTCGAACATATAACTCCATATTTTTGAGGCTAATGATTTTTCAAACACCATTAACGTCAATGATGCACCAAGGACGTTACCTATAGATCTCCAAAGATAGAAAATACCTGTAATAGTACCCTGTTGTGATCTTTCTATAGAAAAGACAATACTGACCAAAGTTGAAACTAAAAGAGCAGCATAACCAAAAGATACAGCGCTAAGGGCCAAAATAAAGATTAGTTTCCACCATCTAGAATTAGATGCAAATTGATATGTAGCGGTGGATAAAAGCATTTTTGCTGAATCTTGAAGGGGAACAGAAGGTTGAATATGGCGAATCAAATAGAATGAAATAATCATTCCGAACAATTGTAAACCAATAGCAACCATAATTAACATTGATGTACAGTGGGCTAAGTTTAATTTAGTGTTTCTTATAATGGCTCCAGTAATCACAGATGCCACTGCAGAAGCAATAGATGGAGGAATTGAATATAAACCAGTAACAGTAACACCGATATTTTGAACCAATTGTAGATAAATTGGAGATCTAAATAAATCACCATACATAATAAAGGAAGAGATAACTGTTGCGATTGAAGAAAGTCCGAAGGAGCCCTTTAATAACTCAAAGGGAAGAATTCTCTCCTTAGCCACACATAACTCAATAATAAAAAATACAATAAAGGATATTATTGTAAATATTGTCAAAAAAACTTTGTTCCATTCAGAAGACATTAAAAACAACAGCCCACTAATTGTAAATACTAAAGTTATAGACCCAGCAAGGTCAATCCTGGAAATATTAGCCCAAGTGAACCTTTCATGTCTTGGTGGAATATGAAGTAATTTGATATTAACATTTTTAGATGCAAGGAAAGAACAAGTCAATAAGAGCGGTACTTGTAATGCAAATATTGCTCTCCAACCAATTGTGTCCAAAAAGAAACCACCCAAAGGACCTCCCAGTAATTGACCTGTTCCAAATACAATATTTGCGTAGCCTTGATATACACCTCTTTCTCTCGTGGTACATATGTCACTTACAGTAATACTACTTAAAGCATTAATACCACCACCACCAACACCACATATAGCTCTAGCTATAGCAAATTGTGGAACATTTTGTGCAAAACATGTTAATAAGCAACCTAACCCAAAAAAGAAATGAGCAGTCAATACAGCAAATTTTCTTCCAGTAATATCAGATAATTTACCGTATAATGGTTGAAATGCTGTATTAGTTAAAAGATAACTCGTTGCTATCCAATGTTTTAATTCGGATTGTTGAAATTCCTCTGCCACAATATTCATGATATTTGCCACTACAGTACCATCTAAGGCACTTAAAAAACTACCCATATAAAGTGAAAACAAGATAGGAAGTTTAGGCAACGATAAATTATATTCATAATATTGTTCGTCTAAAGATTTTTGATTGTTTTGATTGTTCTTAACCTCATTTTCGGTATTTTGTAGATTGGTCCTAGAAGAATAATCAGTCGATGCGGTTAAAAGACTACTGCTTTCGTCTGGATAATTATCCCTCATTATAATAAAAAAATAATAATTATATATAGATATATTACATTAATTTTCAATACAATTTTTAAAGATATGATATAACTGATGGAATTTTTTTCCTTTATTTTTTTTGTTAATGATATATAAGGCCCTAAGCAAACAATATATATATAAAGTTATATTATTATTTCTAATTTTAGCCTTGACCAAACTTAGTCTATTTAGACATGCAGGATGAAGCAACACCAGTAATTTTATTAGTTTTTTTTTTTTTAATTCAAGTAGTAGTATAGTGAATATTGTTATACACACACCAATTATTTTTCAATAATTTCAATGAGTTACTAGAAAATTTCATTATATATATAAAAAAAAAAAGAAAAAAGATTATGACAAAAAAAAAATTTATTTTTCCATTTCTTCTCCAGATAAGAATATAAAGAAGAGATCAAATTGTTTAATGTGAGATAAAGGAGCTGTACGTTCAATGAAGATGCAGATAAATTAATTGGAGAATTGGTACAACCACAATACAACTTTCAAATAATAAAAATGGAGTGAGTGGAAAAGAAAGAATTAAAAAAGAAGGGAAAAATTGTTATATGTACATGAATACCAAAAAAAATGAATATTGAAGAGTTAAGATATATATATATATGGGTAGGTTGGAGTGTATATTTGCAATGCAAATATGTAGGGATAAGAACAAGTAAAGAATAAGAATAAGAAGAAGAAGAAATAGAAGAAGAAGAAATAGAATGTATTTGTTCTTATGGTTATCTCCTAGATTAATTTGGGGTTTCAGGTGAAGGAGTGGGTTTCTCACTACTGCTGTTATTATTTTCGTTATTCTCCTTTTCTTGATTTTCTAATCTTTTAGTTTCAGTTTCATTCAAATATTTGTCAAAAGCATCGTTTCTTTCTGGAAATGGTCTTTTACCTAACATGGAAATCATATCCTCTCTAGTCAATACTTCTTTACTTAATAACAATTGAGCCACTTTCTCTACTTCTTCTGATTTTTCTTGTAATAATTTCACACAACGATCATAGCATTCTTTTACAATCCTTTGGACTTCTGAATCAATTATGTCACCAGTAACGTCAGAGAATGGTTTAGTCAAATCTGTTTCACTTTTCTTTTGATAATTAATCCATCCGATCTTCGGACTCATACCCAACTGTGTAACCATTGCTGTGGCCATATTGGTAACTTTCTTGAAATCATCTGACGCATCACTTGTCACTGAATCAAAATGTAATACCTCAGAAACACGACCACCAAGTGACATTGTGATTCTGTCTCTTAATTGTTGCTCACTTAGCAAGAAAATATCACCAGGTAAATATTGAGCATACCCCAAAGCACCTTGTCCTCTTGGGATGATACTAACTTTTAATAGAGGGTCTGCATATTTCAAATACCAACCACAGATCGCATGACCTGCTTCGTGATAAGCCACAATTTTTTTCTCTTCAGGTGACAACAATTTTGATTTTCTTTCAACACCACCAATGACTCTTTCGATAGCTTGTTCGAAATGATTCAACTTAACTGAATTGGAATCGTTCCTTGCTGCAATTAAAGCAGCTTCGTTACAAACATTGGCGATATCGGCACCAGAAAACCCTGGTGTTAAAGCGGCAAGACGATTCTTTAAATCGTATATCCTATTTGCTAATTTTAATTTAGCCAAATGGACTTCAAAAATTGCCTTTCTACCTTCCAATTCAGGTTTATCGATATCGATATGCCTATCAAATCTACCCGGTCTTAATAAGGCTTTATCTAAGATATCTGGTCTATTAGTACCAGCAAGAACTACCACATGATCACTTGGTGTAAACCCATCCATTTCAACTAAAATTTGATTTAAAGTGTTTTCTCTTTCATCGTTTGCACCAGAGAAGTTACCTTTTTGTCTTGCTTTACCAACAGCATCAATTTCATCAATAAAGACAATTGAGGGTGCATTTTCTCTTGCAGTCTTAAAAAGATCACGTACCCTAGCAGCACCAACACCTACGAACATTTCCACAAATTCGGAACCACTGACAAAGTAAAATGGGACATTGGCTTCACCAGCGGTGGCTTTAGCTAGCAGAGTCTTACCTGTACCAGGGGGACCAGAAAGTATTGCTCCACGTGGGATCTTTGCGCCCATCTTTTCATATCTTGAAGGTTCTTTTAAGAAACTTACAAATTCCATAATTTCTTCTTTAGCTTCATCACAACCTGCAACATCTTTAAATTTGATTTTAACATCTGTTTCAATATTAAATTGTCTTGCCTTTGAACGAGATAATCCAAAGATACCATTTTTACCTATGGAACTTGCAGCAGTAGCAGATTTTTTGGTTAACCAAATTAGACCAGTGATCATTACTATAGTTGGTAAGATTTGGAAAACAGTCTTTGTCCAATTACCTTGTTGAATATATAAAACTGGGATTCTAAAATCTGTTTGAATATTTAAGTCATCTTGAGCCTTATTTAATTTACGTTCAAAGTTTTCTATAGAACCGATATTGAAGAAAACTTCGCCATTACCACTGTTAAAAAGTGAAGAGGAAGAAGACATGTTTGACTGACTTAATTGGATCTTACCTGTATCATTCAGAATAACCTTAACTCTTGAATTGTTAATAACGATCAATTTTGATACATAACCCTTTGATAAATAATTTGAATAAAAATCTTGCCAAGATATTTCATTAATATTATCATTACTGTTTAATAAATCCAATAAAAAGGAAAGAATGAAAAATGTCAAACCTAATTGAAATAAACTGACATTGTTGTTGTTGTTGTTGTTTTTCTTATTATTTTCTTTATATTGATCTTTTTCATTCATATTGGTATTGTTTTGCCTTTTGATTGTATCTTCTAAATGTTTCAACCTTTCATTAATATTCTTTTGACGTTCTAACCATTCATCATCATTGTTATTATTTTTATTATTATTTAAATTTTTTGATCTGTTTTGACTCATTTTTATATAATCTTGAATATCTTTTTTAATATTCATTAAATCATCATCAGTAGCATTAGCATTCTTATTTACATTATTAAAATTATTATTCTGTAATAAAGAAAATGATTGTTTCATTAAAAGTGGATTATTAGTATCATTAGATAGATGGAATGACCTAACCCATGCTTTATTATTAAATAGGATTATATTATTTTGGTTGAATGGTATGAATGACCGTCTAGATATAAAATTCACCAATTTTGAAGGATTTCTTTTCAGATGTATCATGATTAATTAAGACTGTAAACGGAACACACACACATACACATACACACACTCTATCTTAAATAACGCTTTATAGTGTAATATATATCTTCTTAATTTATATGTGAGTATTAACCGAGTAAGGAAGTGTGTAAATATATGTAAATAAATAACTAGGATTTTATTGGGATAGAATAATAACGATCTATTAAAAAAAGGTGTATCTAGAGTACTTCAATAAAACTACAGTCAGCATACATTGAACGTTACACTTTACACTAATCATTGCTAATAAGAACAAGAACAAGGAGAATGAAATTTTTACACATTGGTATTAGAATTATTATTAGAATTATTATTATTATTAGGTTTCCGTTGGTAGTGATATCCTACCGTGTTATGCTTATTAAAAAAAAAACAGTTTAATTTGATGGCAAATAAAGTGGTTAAGAGTGTTTGGTATATTTATATATATATATAGCTTTATTCAGTTCTCTTTGGTTGTTTTGTTTTCATGTTAGTATTTGATAGTTCAAACAAGAGCTATACTTCTAAAAGCACCTAAAGTAATTTCATCATGTCTGGCTTAAAAGTGGCTATTATTGGAGCTAACGGTAAAGTTGGCCGTTTATTAATAAATATTTTGAAACAAGATAGTACAAATTTTGATACTCCATTGGCTATCGTAAGAAATGTAGAACAACAGGATTATTTTATCAAAGAAGTTGGTGTCAATGCTTCACTGACAAGTATTGAACATGCAACAGTCAAAGAAATAGTTAATGCAATCCAAGGATACGATGCTGTCGTTTTTACTGCTGGTGCCGGTGGTAAAGGTGTCGAAAGAATCTTTACAGTAGATTTGGACGGTTGTTGTAAGACTATTGAAGCTTGTCAGTTGGCTAATATTAAAAGACTTATTGTTGTATCTGCTTTGAAAGCTGAAGATAGAGACTTTTGGTGGAATATTCCTTCTTTAAGAGAATATTATATTGCTAAAAGAGCAGCAGATCATGATGTGAGGTCTTCTGGTTTAAATTATACCATTTTACAACCTGGTTGGTTGGTTGATAATCATGGTACTCAAAGATTCACCCCTTTGAATCAAATTGATAAAATGATTGAAATGAATAAGAAAACTGTTAACAGGGAAGACGTCGCATTGTTCATTAAAGAAGCCTTATTACATGAAAATGAAACTAAAGAAAAGACTATCCCATTAATTAACGGTGATATTCCAATTGATGAATTTATTAAAAAAATTTGAATTATATATATATATGTCTTATATATATTTATGTCTTATAATGATGATTATGATTAATTAATTAATTATGAATCCATTTCAAATGTTTTTTGTTCTTCAATAGCTTTTAATGTGTCTTTATCGACAACATCCTCGTATATCTCCTTTGGTATTTTATTTAATCCAGTAATAGGCCTTAACAAATCTTTATCTTCCATAATAACTTCGTATTGAACTTCTTTGTTGTCTGAAATATCATTATCCTTCAAATTATTGACTTTTTGATATCTTATCACTCTTGTTGGTTGCGTTCCCTGTGGTATATGTAATGTGTTTGTATATGGATCTCTTATCCCTTGGTTTTCTATTAATAATATACGAACACGATCATAATATATGTCACTATTATATCTACTACAGGCAGCTGCATGTTGATATAACCAATTTGTGGCGTTCAATTGACTTCCATTTATATTAAATAAGGAACCATAATTATGATTCATATTCATACCATTATTTGTAGCATGGATAACATTTGTGGATGCCATATTGGTTATAGAATTCACATGGCTAGTATTGCCACTATGTGATTGGTTATTTTGAAAAAATTCAACAGTATTCTTAGCAGGGTCTGTCGATGATTGTAATTGTGCTTGATCTATGTAGTCTTGTTTCTCTGTATGTCTATGTTTATTAGTAATAGTTGTCGTGGTGTTATTATGCGATGTTTTACCATGTCTATTTTTCGCATTCTTACTCTTTCTACCTCTATGTGATTGTTTTTCCTTTGGGACCTGTCCTTCTTTAACAATATTATGTCTTAATTTTGGATCACTATAATAATCATCATCATTTTCTTTACCATTGATAATAATTTGATGTCCAAATTCTTTAAATATACTTCTTGCTGCTACCACAGATATCGTTCTATTTCTGTACGAATATGGTAATACACCTTGGCTAATCAGTTTATTCTTTTCAGTTTGACTCAAAATATACTTATACAAATTAGGATGATTTTGGAATAAAACATTTGAATCTCTTAAACCAACAGCTCTTGCAGGTTCCGTGGCTAACATAAATAATCTGTCCCCATTATTAAATAATTTGAAAGTACGAACTTTGAATTTTCTACCACCTTTCAAATTACCATCCAGATCTATCTTCTCGTCACCAGATGGATCATCAGGTAATGCATATTCATCATTAACAACAGGTAGTGGGTTGCCGTTAGCATCCACTGGATATGATAATTTCATTTTTTTATTAACGTGCAAATTCTCGGTATTTTGATCATTGATCTCCTCGACATTTGTTTTATTTTTAGGTGTTTCAACACCACTAACATTTCCAATATCTTCAGTAGTTTCTTCTAGTATAGTATTATCGTCATTTACTTGATTTTCCCCTTCTAACTCCTCCTGCTCCTCCTCTTCTTTTTCTTCTTCTTTTATTTTATTACGTGTTCTTTTGCTTCTTCTACGTGGTAAACTTTCTTCTTCTTCTTCTTCTTCTTCTTCTTCTTTCTCTTCTTCTTCCTCTTCCTCTTTGTACTCTTCATCTTCATCGGTTTTATTTAAACCAACATCATCAATCTTATAATTAGGTCTTTGAGAACGTGATCTGGAACGTGATCTGGAAGCTGATGTGGATTCAATCGGTTTTGTAGTTTTGGTACGGGGCATAACGATTTAAACTGTTTATCTTTTTCAAAATATTTTAACTTGCTTTACTCTGGTTGTGTCTCTCCAATGGTACCCACTCTTTATTTATAAAACTATTCTTTTGTATGTATTCATATCTACAGATAGTTTTTTGTTTGCTTGTTTGTTTGTTTGTTTGGCTTTTCTTCACTCAAAAAAAAAAAAAAATTTTCTCGTTAGAAAATCTGCAGAACTAACTTAGGTTCGATCCCCTTCATGGTCATTTCTTGTTTTAGAATTTGTATAAACAAAGGTAATTATAAACATTTATAAATATAAATATATATGTTTGATTTGTGTTTGTTAATGTATTTTATATTATTACTATTATCTCTCTTGCTTATACTATTTAACATAATTAATTGTTATTCAGAAAGGCGTTGAATAATATCGATCATAATTAAATATTATATCGATTGTTCAATTGTCTAACTGTAATTGCCAAGTCTTGATACAGGCATCATTCCCAGTAGACACAATATGATCATTATCTTGCCACATGACATTATTGACACCATCTTTATGAGCATTCAAATATTTAATGATTTTCATGGGTCTTTTAACAGAATAGATAATAATATGCGTATCTAATGACCCAGTTGCTACTAAATCTTCCTCCTCTTCTTCTTCCTTATTGTTAATATCATTACCTTGTGGTCTCCACGAGATAGCATTTATTTTACCAGAATGGAATGCCCATCTTGATGTCTTTATCTCACGACTCTCGATATCAAATAAAAGTATTTTACCTAAAACATCACCAATGGCAATATATTTTTCACTTGGTGAAATAGATATATACGATGGCGTAGCTCTCATATTTGATTTCAATTTGAAACTCTTTTCAAGGTTATTCAATTCAAACAATTCAATAGAATTGGATCTTTCATACCCGACAGCAACGTATGTCTTAGAGATAGCAATACAAGAAGCTTGTTCTTGTAATTTCATCTTATTGATAATTTTGCCGGTGAATGAATGAATAATGACTAATTCATTGTTGTTGTTGATCACCGCATATAAAAGATCTTTGTCATTTTGATCGAGGTTTGCAGCTGCAAATTTTGGTTGGGATTCAAATTTGTATTTAATTTCGTCATTAATTTGCAATGTATCATCCCATGATATCGATGATACCTTTGGATATTGTTTGTTATTTATCCCAATGATTAAATTATCATGGGTTTGGTACATAACAGGGTTTGGTTGTTTCCAATCAATAATTTTACCATCGAAGGAACCAGTAACCGTTGGATTGACCGCTAAAGAGGTTATCCCCTTATTATGACCCTTAATGACAGCTAATGGTTCCTCTTGATTCAATTTAAGGATAGTTAAAACCCCATTCAATGATAAAGTTGCAAGAGCTTCACCATTAAGTATTGAAACGACACCCACTTGTTGTAATCTAACATCTTTGATATTTTCAGGGTTCAAATTCCATCTGTAAACACATTTAGATGACTTCAAATCCCATACTCTAATAACGGAATCGGAACTTACAGTAGCAAAAGTATCCTTATTCAACCAATCTAAAGCAAAGATCCCACCATTAATTGGTTCTTCTGGATCTTTTACAGTTTTAATGAATTCACCTGTCAACCCATTAAAAACATTAATCTTTCTATCAGAACCTACTGAAACAAATACTTCGCCATCCACTGGTTGAAATTTAACATCTCTAATAAACTTCCCTTGATCGTGATTGATTTGGTCGCTACTTGTGAATTTGAATGGGGGCCCTGTATAAAAGACAACCTTCCCGTTGTCATCTACAGTCACCGCTCTGATGGGTCTTGATTGTCTCATATGGCACGAATTAACTTTAGTGGAATGACCAGTAACTTCGCCCAATGAATTACCAGAATCCCATGAAATGAAAGCACCAAATTGATTCTTACCATCACCGACCACACATAATCTACGCCCTTCAAAATCCCATGATATATCTGTGATAGGGCCAGCTAAGACTTGGAACTCGGATTTAATTTTGGTTTCCACTTGTTTATAACCGGTGGTGGGATCTTGCTCATCAAGGAAGTCCCATGACCAAACAATAACTTTCCCTGATGAATCACCAGAGACCATATAATGAGACCCTTTGAGAGGCGAAAATTTAACAATTGTAACGTTATTGTTGGCATGTCCAGTGAATTGCACTACGAATGGATCTTTATCAGAAGTAGAGGTGAATTGATTAAGACCTCTTATAAAAGCAGATTTACCGCATGGATAAGCAATTGCATTTAATGTTTCATTATATGAGAGATGAGTGGTAAAGTTTCTTTCTGTGGTTGGTTGTGGAGGTATCGCATTTACCAATTCCAACTTAGAGGTCATGTTAATAATTAATAAATGAAAATAACAGGAAAGAACAAAGAAAGAAAGAAAAAATAAAATAAAAGAGATTCTAGAAAAAAAAAAAAGAATAATCGTACAATCAATACTGTATTATTTATTTTCCCAGTATCAACTTTTTAATCTCTAGTTATTTTGTAATTTGGCTAGAGGTTACTCCTTTGCATATGTTCTATTACTTGTTAAACCACGGTAGGTGAAAGATAAGATAAGTCAGTCAATGTGTAGAAATATGTAAGGACAAGTTATGGTGAGAAATTAATTATTGCCATTATTAACCAAAACAGTTGTGGTCAGAGAGGCAAGCGAGCGAGAAGTGGGGGGAAGGGAGGGTGCTGGGGGTTATTTCCGAAATTTTCAATAAAAAAAATTTTTAGTTAGGTTTCAGTTTTGTTTGAAGAATTTTTTGTTGTGTTTTCTCTTGGTTTTATTAGGGTTTTAAATAAAAATGGAAAAATATTTTTTTCAAAATTTCTAGACTCTTTAGGGTTGGAATCTTCATATTTTTTTTTTTTGCTCGAAGACGTTGTTTTTTTATTTTTCGTTTTTGAGATGAGTTGAAAAATTTTTTTGTTAATTAGAATAGAGAAGATGATTTTATTATGAAGAATATATAGGTGTAGAGAATTTTATAGGGAAGTATACCGTCTTTAGTTGATTATTGATAAATTGGATAATCTTTAACGGCACAAAGTGTTTTGGGGGCAAACACTGGTTCAATTTTTCCTGAAATTGCTTTATATATATTTCATTACCATAAATAACTAGAGCAAAATTTTTTTATATTAATTACTATTACACTAATATGTCCTCCAATAGACCTCGTATCATTACCGCTAGAGCTCCAGTTCTCCCTCAACAGACAACACCAGAACAAAGATATTGGAGACAATATTCTTCTGCACAATTAGTGAAAGAACATAACGCAGTAACGCATATTGCCTTCAATCCACAAAGTCCAAATGATTTTGCGGTTACATCTTCGACAAGAATTCAGTTGTTTTCCTCAAAGACTAGGCAAGTGATTAAGACATTCTCCCGTTTTAAAGATGTTGTTTATTCTGCAACGTTTAGAGCTGATGGTAAGTTATTAGTCGCTGGTGATGCCACAGGTTTAGTCTCCATTTATGATTCATATAATCCAAGAAACATTTCGGTGTCTATTAATGCATCTACACATCCAACTCATGTGACAAAATTTCATCAACATGATAATAAGACTTTAGTCACTGCAAGTGATGATAGATTAACTAAGGTCTGGGATATATCCCACCCATATGAACCACAATTAGAATTAAGTGGTGCCACAGATTATATTCGTTCTCTTTGTTTTATACCTAATGCTCCACATTTGGTCACCACTGGTTCTTATGATAATTTTCTCAGAATATACGATACTAGAAGTAAATCAAATAAACCAATCTTCCAATTGGATCATGGTAATCCAATCGAAAATGTAATATCTATATCACCAACTCAATTGGTGTCATGTGGTGGGACAAATTTTAAAGTTTGGGATTTGACTCATAATTCCATATTATTCGAAAGGGGGAACTTCAACAAGACAGTGACATGCTTAGATTATATTGAAAATTTCAGTTCTCCAATGAATTCTGCCTTACTTGCATCCTCTTTGGATGGTCATGTTAAAGTTTTTGACCCATTAGATAACTTTAAAGTTAAATTTGGTTGGAAATTCTCTAGTGCAGTCTTAAGTTGTGCCATTTCTCCATCTATTGTGAATAATGATTTTAATAATAATGGTACCCTTGGTTCGAATGAGGATTTAAACACTAAAATGAATAGGCATTTGGTTGTTGGGATGTCTTCTGGTCTTTTAGCAATTAGAACAAAGAAGGGATCCATTGCCAAATCAAAGGAGGCAAAGGCAAAATTAATGGAATCACAATTATCATCGCAATCCACACCAAAGAGTAATAATTTTAAAAGAATGATGAGGGGGTTAGACTATAATGGTGATCAAGAGAATATTATCCATAATGATACATCGAAGCCACAACAACAGCAACGTCGTATACGCCAATTTGAAAGATGTATTAATAAATTCAAATGGTCTGAGGCTCTTGACTGCGCTTTTGTTCCTGGTATAGCTAAGGAATTGACCGTGACTATTTTACAAGAGTTAAGGAAGCGTGGTAAGATCCGTGTTGCGTTATATAATAGAGATGAGACTACTCTTGAACCATTATTAAATTGGTGTTTAAAAGGTGTTGAAGATGTCAGATTTTGTTCCATTGTGGCAGATTGGATAGCTGTTGCCTTGGAATTATATGGTAATAATATTATAGAAAGTTCACCGGTATTACAACAAATTCTGGTTGATTTAAGAAATAGAGTAAGAAATGAAATACATAAAGCCAAAGAGGCAAAAAGAATTGAAGGTATGTTACAGTTATTAACGAATTGATCATGGTAAATAGAGGAGCTGATCTATTTATAAAGTGAGAAGCAACAGAAATTGAATAGCAGGCTATATATATACGTATATATATATATATATAGTTGTATGCATGTTTGTACAAACTTGCTTTTGCTTTTAGTTGAATCATAGTACCATATTGATAAAAATATATCAAAGTTTTCTATAAGTGACTTTCTCACCTAAAATAATTTTAAGATTGGTGTAACAATGCTACTCCATTATTTTTACGTTTCTTAGAGTATGAAAGTTATCAAAATAATATATTCGAACGAGGTTTTTTTTTCCTTCTTCTTTTCATTGAACACTTAAAAATATAGGAGTATAGTGTTTACATATTACTAAAGGTTTGAAAACCTGATCAATAAGATTTTTTATAAGAACAGAAACAAAAAATACATATTTTTGTTTTGAAGAATATGGCCATGATGAAAAATGTAGCACTATTATTTTCACTTTGGTTTTTTTTTTTTGAAGTTGTCTTAGATTATATAATGTATTAACTTTTGTTTTGGTAATTTCTACCGGTAAGATAAACTCTAAACGATCAATTCCTTTATTCTGAGTAAATATTTAATAAATAATAGATATTTGTTTCTTTCTAAGCTGCAAAAGAGAAAGAACAAATTTAACGTACTATTGAGATCAAAAATATATATAACAGAATAAAAATCCATTATTTATTATGATATACCTATATTTAAATATGTATAAGTAGCTCATTAAACTTTAAATACTTTGTTTTTGTTGGTTATATAAAACTTCTCTATTACTTTATTAAGGAACCTAGCAGTAGCTTCAAATGTTGCCTCAGCATGGTTTTTAACCCAAGATTAATAAAAACTTTATGATTTGACAAAGTGTTTTAATCATACAATGATATTTCAGTAGCTTGGAAATTGACTGCTTTCTTGAAATGAAGGTCCTTGAAAATAATGTGAGACTTCAACTTTAATGTCACCAAAATATTTTTTTTTCAATTGTCTCATCAATTGACTACTTTCATTGATTTTAATGAAATATATATATATATATATTGAGAGGGCGTTAAATATTTTTCAAGGTATTGTCCAAACCAACAATATTTATGCAAAATTTCAGTGAGTTCATCTAATTCAATAAATTTAAGTTGTATATAAAACTAAAAATATAAAAAGAAAAACGTTTGGCTTTAATATTTTATGAATTTGTTTGTATAAAATATCAAAAACGCATAGATGATCATACCATTTTAAATTTCAAACAATTCTTTCTATCTTCTTTTTAAGTTTTATCATTTGTGATCTTATAAGAAGCATTTGGAAAGATTAATAGTGTATAGAGGTGATGTTTGTACGCACTGAGCACAGAATATGTAGAAAAAGACAATTAACAGTGAAGGAAAAAAAAACCAGAAATATGGTTAAGTAGGATAAAGAGTTGAACCTATAAACAGTCTGAGTATTTTAATTTAAACTCTTCACTGCAATTATATGATTATCTCTAACTTTCCACATTTTTTGGGAAAATATTTAGAGGATTATACTGAATGGAAAAAGATATAATATTTCGTTACAAAGAACTTTATTGACATCAATCTAATAATTCTAAAGGTTGTATTGATAGGGGTAATAAGTTATATATACTCTACCACTAAAGAATTTGTTCTTTTTTAAAAAAAATGGCTATTGAGATCGAGAGTTTTTTTTTTCCTGAATATATATATATGTATGTATGTATGTGTGATTCTAAATATTGTTTATAATATTTACAGGTTAATATAAAGTTCCATTATTGTGACCATTCAATAACAAGGATTCTAATTCTTCAAATTGTTCTCTTTGAGGATCCAAGTTATCAAATAAAGTAGTTATATTGGATTTTATTCCTGGCGTGATGGAAACTTGATATCGTTTCAACCATAAAAGATGATCATCTTTAATTAATTGATACATTAAATGTTGATCTTTAGTCTCTACCACATATTGAATAAACTGTTCCCATGGTCTATAGTCATTACCAATGGTAATATTATGAAGTTTATTCTCCCAAAAATTGAAATATTCATTCCAATTCCTAGCTTGTGCTAAAATTCTTAAAATGGCTGCAATAATTTCATATTTTGGTTGATTCTTGGTCTCTTTTAAAATATACTTAATTACAGAGTATACACTATTCAATTTATTTTCGGTATTATTCATTAGTGTCTGTAACAATAAATCAACAAGTTCTGGGTCAGTAGATATTTGTAAAGTTGCATCATCGTATAGTAGTAAAACTTGTGATATTACATCATTACAAGTCAATAATCCTCTACCGTTGTTCATTCCAATGTTTATAATATTTAATTTTAAAAAATCAATGAATTCATTACGGGTCAAGGAACAATTTGATGATTTTTTCAAGATAAAATAATCTTTAATAAATCTTGATGTTTGATAATGTCTTGGGTTAATCATATTTAACAATGATAAAAATTCAAACCTCTTACACCAAAATAGTTCATTATTATTAATTGGTAATATTAAGGGCCATAATAAATCGAAATTGTGTTTCCAATGTTTTATAAATATTCCTTTGACTTTATTTACAGGACTTTGTTTTAAATAATTAACCATTCGATCCATTATTTGCAATCTTGTCTCATAATCTTTTTGTGATTGTTGAATACTTTCAGAATCCAATTTTTCTATAGAAGATTTTATGTTTCCTAGGAAAACTGTTGGCTTCAGATTTATGTCCATATTATTAATAGTGATATTATCTCCCAATTGTTTATTGGTTGTCATAGTAGAATAATGTCTCCTTTGAAAAGCCAATCTTTTTAACCCAGCTAAGATATTTTGATCGGGACTTACATTATATAATGAATCATGATTCTCAAAGGATGAATTTTGATCTTGATTTTCAATTTGATTCCTATATTTATGTTTTTCATTCACGGGACAATACAATTCTTCCAAATTTAGAGCCAATCTCTTCTTTTTTGTCATTATATTGATTATGATTCCTTCGATTTTACAATCTATCATATACCAACTTTCATTAATATTCAAAGCGTTATAACCAGTATGGCTATTATTGTTCTTGTTATTATTTTTAATGTTTTTCCTTTTAAGTCTTTTTTCAAACTTTTTCAGTTCATTATTATTCAGTTTTCCCTCCACTGTTGAAAACACATTAAATTTTGATTTTAAAAGTTGATTCAATTCAATATAACTATTGTGACAATGCTTTGAGGATAAAGCAGTAGAAAGTATAACAATTTTACCTATTTTACCATACAGTGGATTAACAAAATCTTGATCTTCAATAGACGACTTAGATAAATCGAAGATAACAACATCAGATAGACCTAATTGATTTATTAAAAAGTCAGACAATTCGGTTAAAGTTTTAGATGGCATAAAATCTTGAGGGTATTGTACAGTCTCTTTAATATGATCCCCTTGTAATTTTAAAATTTGTCTTTGATTGTCACCTAATTTAAGGTACCATGGTTGATTCGACATATCATTTGCAACTGATTTTTTATTTTTGCCCTTAGTAGAATAATGTAAGCAAGACTGAGAAGTAGGGATAGTAGTATTATTATATACTAATCTATATACTATCGCACTATATTGAGGTCTAGACAAACTGTTTCTATTTAATAATAGTCGTCTTTGTATATTTGATCTGAGTCTAAACATAATGAGTGGGTATAGATAGTATGATATTCTAATGGTAAGTAGTGTGTGTCGATAAAAAAAAAGGGAGAAATTAATTAGTCTCCCTCTGTGCACCACTACTACGGACGACTTAAGATAGAACGTTAAAATATCGTTATGAATATAAATATAAATATATTGGTATACTCAATCTGTAACTATTCAAATCTGAACTTTTCATTAATTTATTCTGTTTTTTTCTTCTCCCACTTTTGGATGAGTTTCTTGTTTAGAAAAAAAGGAAGGAAAAAAAAAACTACGTGTACCAAATTTAAGATGAAAGACTCTACTATTCTTATAAGTTATTGTAAAGGTAATAGTGCTAGTAGTAAAAAGTAGTGCTTGTTATTATTGCGGTTTTATGGTTGACAACTCTATTAAATAGTATTACTAAAATTACATAAGACAAGTTAAACACTTAATAATAATAACGATGATGGTAATAATATATATAAAATTCTGTAAAAGATGGCATAGAGAAGAAAAAAATATTGTTCAGTAGCTTTGTCACTATCCTCTTAATTCAGGTTGAATATTTTCTTCCAATATATGTGGCTCTTCAGTGTCTACTATACTATTACTATGTCCACGTGTATGGTCTTGATGATGCAGATTAACGTCGTCGTCATCATCATCATCATCATCATCAAATGCATTAGGAAGATGGTCATTTGTAGTGGCAGTGTTTGTGGCAGTGGCTGTAGTTTGACCAACATCAACATCTTTGAAATGGGAAGATAACAATCTTAATTGTTCAGCGACTTCATGTGGTAATTTATCGTCACCGATATCACCAATATTAATATCGTCTATTTGTGAAGTAGAATTATTATTATTACTAGTGTTGTTGTTGTTAGTTGGTCTTGAACGTTTATAAGAGTCTAGATCTGGTTCATCATTAGTCATTCTTCTTTTTAAAGCCATTGCTTCGTTAATTGCTGCTTGTGCAGCGTTTTGTAGATCTGAAGTGATGACATGAGAAGCGTTATTCAAATCAATAACTGTGTGATCAGCTAATAAAGAATCATTCAAACGTTTTGAAGTAGTATCATCATCATTATCCCCTTGATGCGATGACAATATTTTTTTGGTGACATTTAACAGAACTTGATTCGTTGCCAAATGGTCTTCTAGATCACCAGTATGTTTTATATTATCCAACAATGATTGTTCATCAGTCATTGGGTTGTTGTTGGTGGGGGTAGTGGTAGTAGTAGTAGTAGTTGCAGTTGCAGTAGTAGTTGCAGAGATATTAGAGTTATGGTGTATCAAATGGATATTTGAAGATTGGTCATGGTACAGACCCATTTTTTTCTTTTTCAAGACAAATCTAGCTTTATAGGTAGTGACTCTCCTTGATATTGAAGATAGGAATCCTTTAGTGATAGATTTATCATCGATATGGTACCGTTGTTTAATGATGTCCAACAACCCAGAATCTGTGACAAACAAGGACACTTTAAATTTATTCATTGAGTGGTTCCCCTTCTTATACAAATTCTCCAAAATGGTATCGAAATTCAAATCGTTCTGTAAAATCTTGGGTATTTTAGTTAGGATGAATTTTTCCAGTGACATATTATCCTTTAAAGCATGGTTATGATATGGGAAAATCTTGGTGACTACAAACGGACCAATAATTGGGGTTCCACTAATGAAGTTGACAGATGTCTCCAAAAGAGAATTGATATCGTCGTCTGTAGTGGTAGTACTAGTGCCATTATTGCTATAATATGGTTCTTTAATGATATTGACTGTATTAGATATACGGTCAAGATCATTTTGATGATACGGATAATGTGAAGTATCAGTATCATTAGTAGCGGTAGTGGCTGTAGTAGTGGTGGTAGTGGTAGTGGCTGCAGTGTTTGTTGTGGAATCTTCAGCAGCAGCTACAGCAGCAGCGATGGCTGCAGTTACATGAGGATCGGTTTCGTGTGTGTATTTTTTGATAGTTTCAACGTCACTATCCTCTTCATCGTCTTCACTGTCACTTGAATTTGTGGTGGTAGTGGTAGTGGGAGTGGTAGCGACAATACTTTGAATATTACTTATAGGATCCTTTTTGATTGACATATCATCTAAAGTAACCAAACGAGAATCGAGGACATTATTAACCTTTTCATGATGACGATTGAAATCATCAATACCAGAACAACTCAACAAAATCTTAAAGCCACAATTCTTCAAATGACAAGCAAAAGTGAAATGTTTGTTCTTGTGAGAATTTTTCAATATTATAGGGCAACGGAACTTGAATTCGTAGTCGTTAATTACATTGTACCAGGACTGTAAAGTTTGGAACTTCCTTGGATTTTGATTGTGGTTACTTATGGCCAAATCGCTATTTATTATTGGATGGGTGTACTCGAAGAGTTGTTGCGACATGGTATATCACACAAGAGGTTATTGTGATTGTATTCTGGTTTTTATAGACGAGCAAATAACTAGTTAATGTCTATTTATTTATTTATTTATCTATCTTAGGTATTATGTGTTTTTTTTTTCTTTTCTTTCTTTGTTCGTCCAATGAGATATCTTGTGTATTATATATATGTGTATATATATATATAGATAGTAAATAAGTGAGTGTAGTAGATAGAGTAGGAAAGATCCAAAGAATTGATTATCTCTTACGAAAGGATCTGTGAAGTTTTGTGGAATTGGAAAGAAGGAACAATTTTTGTTTTGTTTTGTTTTTCTTTCTTTCTCTTGGAAATTTTTTCTTTTCTTTTCTTTTCTTCGAGAGAGAGAAAAAGTGGGGGGGATGCGTGTCGTGTACAACGATAAATGTGATCAATATTATATAACAAAAATAATGTATTCAAACACCTCTTAAACATAGATCCATTAGATAGAAAATGATAGTGTAACCTCCAAATTGAATCAATCCAGGTATGGTGCTCATCGAATAGACTGAATCTCTTATCCTTCTAACTCATCTACAAAACAAGAATCCCCACAGATCATCATTCCAAGATGCAGTGCTTAGCATAACTATAACAGTTACTTATATACGTTAATTCCTAGTTCTTTTTTGTTTTTTTCGTTTTTATCACATAGGTGTATATCTTCTAACGTTTAATTACTAATACCGATTAGAAAATACAATATAATTGTCTATAAGTATAAATATTACAATCATCCTGTAGGGACAAAACTGCTGGGAAGTTTAAAATAAAATTATATATTCTATTTTTTTTTTACTTTCGTGATTGATTGCATTGAAATATATCGTGAAGAGTGATATGGATTTAGATGTTCATTGTGGCATGGTGCTTGACAATGTAATATCCGGGAAAAAAGTGAGGGGGGACTCTAACTTTACAATCCTGTTACCGTGAAGGTAACCGAGCATCACTGTTGTTGTTTTTTTATTTGCGTCGTCGTCAAGTTGTCCAGTCTGTCGTAGCTTACTTAAGAAAGGAACTTATGAGTACGTGGATTAGGAAGGAGAATACATGTATATAGTTTAAATAGATATATATATATACATATATATAAAGAGAGAGAGAGACATATAGATATAGATAGATATAGATAGATATAGATCTTTACCCATAGATAGAATTATTATCTATCTAGCCAATACATTTATTATTATAGTTTATTTACAGAATCCACGTTCTTCAACAGTACTCTAAATAGGGATTAGAGTTGAGCCATTAGTGTAAGAAATAAAAGTATATTATAGACAAAAAAGTAAAAGTGGACGAGTCCGGAATCGAACCGAAGACCTCTCCCATGCTAAGGGAGCGCGCTACCAACTACGCCACACGCCCAATCGTTCTTCATGGCTATTGTTGGTGTTTCCCAAGCTCAAAATTATATTTTTTTATCACTGTTTGATTTTCGTTTAGTTGAGAAAAGGTATTTTAGGAGAATTCTGTTTTAGAAACCAATAAGAAGAAGTAGGAGAAATAGAGTAGAGTTATGAGAACAATATATAAATTTATATAGAATATCCAACTCAGTTAATTAAGTTTAGCGTTTAAATATTTTATTTACCCTTTCTCCGGCACGTGATTTATTTCCCACATATAATTAGACGATCGATATCTGACACGGTGTGTTGTTTAATTGTCTGATAAAAATGTTGAGGATTACCCACAATCAACAATTATGTTCTTCAAAAAAAAATAAAAATAAAATAATTTTTTTTTTATAAAAAGAGTGAATATCACTATTCTGTATGTGTACATATATATTGTATTGTATGTTATATAATAAAATAAGTAAGCTGTCTGATATCGCTTATAGACACCAATAAGTTATTTCATAATGACAGATAATAATAGGCAAACTAGTGAGGATTCACACCCTCAAGTCCCAGTTATAACTAACATTGCTACGTTACCACCTCAAGTTTCAGTAATAACAAACTCTACTACTTTTTAAAAAAAAGGAAAATTTGCCAAAAAGGACGAACGCATATAATGTTTTAACTTGGGTCTTCTTAGATACCATTATCCTAATATTGTTTACCTATTGTTCTACTACTGATTAGTAATTTCGACCATTCACATATCCAGTTATATATAAAGGATTTCTATTTCATCATTTGTTTCCCATTTTCAGGTTACTCTCTTCTATATAATATTTTATATATATAATAAGAACAACAAGCCAAGAAAAATGGAGAAGGAGAATATAAAAACATAGAACATACTTTATATTATAAGACCGTATAGTAATTAAATACCGTTCGCAAATATTGATAAAAATCAGGACATTTACCTCATATACTTATCAACTCTTCTTGAACAGTAGTAGGTGTTGTAAAATATACCTTAGACTTGTGTATTAATAAATTTATTTAATAAATAAAAATCCTTTATAACTTAAAAGGATATTATAAATATAGACAGAGGATGCACGTTCATAGACCGTAGTGTATTATTGACCACTTTATGAGGCTCTAGAATGTGCCATCATGTCCCTAAGAGAGGCTACAATACCCCTCACTTTTCTTCTATATAGGTGACAAAGTATATACAGATCTTATAAACAACATAGCATTTTGGTTTTTATATAAAGCTCTCATAACTGAAAATTTTTTCAAACATCTTATCACTTGATATTAATACACTTTTATATCACAACACATACTATGTGATTTATTGGATTTTAGTCAGTATAAGAAATTCAAGTTTTAAAAACTGAGGTTACAATGATCAGCCAAGGCGTTAATTTTATAAATGAAAAATATTTTTTTTTTTCAAAGGAATTTGCAGTATGTAGACGATGTAAAAGAACAAAATAATGTCCTAAAAATTGTTAATAAACAACCTTGGACTTACCATAGATTTTTATGTCTTGGGGTTATATGTACCCTAAAGAAAACAACGGTTACTGTTTATTGAAGTACTAGAGAGGCAAACTCAATCACTACCGGAATACTTGTAAATTCCTTTTTAACTACTATTCCAAATGAACAAATGACATGTAATAATAATAATAATTCTAATACAAAATAAAATATTAATTGGTTTAGTGATGTGAGTGTGTTATAAATATAGAATGTTAATAGAAGAAAAAGGCATTTTAAAAATTGAGAGAATGATCTTTGTTGGATATTGCACACTTCTTTCATAGAGTACATTTAAACCTCTTGTTTATATCTTGTTTAAAAGAAAAATAAAACGGTTCCTTTGACTGTTCTAAAATTAAGTTCAATTTTGTTTTTGTAAAGAAAAAGTATTTTTTTTTATTTAATCGACAGGTAATCTATATATTTTCAAAATATAGTATAACTATAATCTTACATTTGCATTTACAATCTTAGTAAAAAAAATTCATTGATTTAATAAAATAATACTGGAACGGTTCCATACATGTTTAGGAATTAGATCCTTCCTCTAAAACTACAAATGTGTGTAATGCACAATTCTCAGTTCTGGAAATATTTCAAGCAATTTCAAAATTACCAAATATGAAACAAAAATTAATTATGGAAAATATTTCTAGAAGTCAAAAAAAAAAATAAAAATGGATAACTTTCCTTTTCAAATTTTCAATCTGGAGTAGGAATATGTATATATCATTTCTTATGTTTTGTTTATAATTTTGCAATTATTAATTCCTTGAAAAGATATCGAGGAAAATTCTCAATATTATAATATAATAATAATCTGAAATATTGTTCATAAAATATGGTTGTCAATGCTAAAAAGATATAAAACAATGATATTCGTCTAGACGAAATAATTATTGAAAACTTTGTTTAACCCCATAAAAAAATTAGTTAGGGTTTTCTTTTATCTTGATATTTTATAAACATTCTCTCTTATTAATTAGCATTTTTAATATATATAACTACATTTTTATTAAGACTTTTGAAGTGAAATTTCACTTTTAACTCTTCTTTTCTGCTATACTGATTGCCTGAGGCGGGTTAGGTAAATCAAAGTAACTGAAATTTGGATCTTTTTGATGGAATAAAAAACATTTTTCATTTAAATTTCTTATAATTGACAACGATGAATCCTTGTAATTTTGAATATTTTGGAAAAACCCCCATTTAAGTATCATAATGTACATTTCCAAAAATGCAAAATCTGGCCATAATGAATCACTGAATTCTATTGTGGAATTTTCGTGGCATTGCCATAACATAAAATCAGATAGTCTTTTATGTCCACTCGTCCTAATAACTAAATCACATTTATTTGAAAATCCTTCAAAATACATTTCTTTGGAAATGGTGTCTTTTGTAATTTCATTCTCCTTATTTGCTTTGCTTTGTAATAAATTCAATACATTTTTACATATAGAATGATGTATATCATTTCGAGAAGTATAAGGTAAACAAATATACACTGTGAAATTTTTTCCAGTAGAGGTAAGAGATTCAACAGTTTGGATTTTTGTCTTTAATTTATTTGACAAGAGTGTTTTATCCCCAATAATCCTCAATCTCGATCCATAGAGAGGATCTTTATAATTGTTTGCTCTTTCCGCGAAATCATTCAATTTAATTGAAAATAATTCCATTAAAGTGTCTACTTCCTCCTTTGGTCTTTTAAAGTTTTCAATAGAAAATGCATAACAACTTACACAATTCACCCCAATTTTCTTACAAATATAAAGCAAAGTCAAAAGTGTGATTCCTCCGGCTTCGTGCCCCATTTTTATTGACATATTCTGTTTTCGTGCGTAGTGTCTATTCCCATCCATGATAAAAGATACATGTTTTGGAATTGGACCCATCCTAAGAGCATAAATTAAAATATCTTTAAAAGTTTCAACACTGACCAATACAAATGGTATTTTTAAAACGAGATTAATTATGAAATTTCTTTTCAGTTTACACCAACAATAAATTTGCATAAAAATTTCCTTTAATAATTTAATAAACCAAACAAATGGAGCATCAATAAATGACCATAATTTCTTAGTTAGCATGCTATACATGGTTTAATAGTTGAGTAGTACAAATGCCTTTATACTCTTGTTCTATTTTTTTTTTTTTTGGTATATATATACGTTGAAAAATAGGCATGTTTGACATAAAGAACTTAGGAACTTTTTAATAAATATGTTTATATATTAACTCTTTTTAATTAGCCGCCCACGTATGTTCCTTTTTTTACCTTCTTATTACTGTGAAAAAAGAAATAAAAATATAATACTACCTGTAAAGTGTCGAGAACAATAAGAATGTAAATGGTCTCGGTTAGTTTTGTAAATTGTTGAGAATTGGAGTGAAAACATACTCTCTGGGGAAAGTGTAAGGAGCACTAATGGGTAATTCGAGAGTACGTAGTTCACGAACGGCACTTAATGTCAAGGTGAAACACTTGAAGCAGCGGAAATCCTGGGTCCATGCTGTGAGGCTTTTCAAACATCCTTCGGACTAACCTTAGTTGTAAATTACTGAGAAACTTATTTAAGAGCTTTTCGATTATCAAAAGAGTGCCAGAGGAAATTCTAAGTATAAATATTCTTATTATATCTGTTAGGTTATACCTAAGAATTAGAATAAGATAAGATCAAAAAAGAAGAATATTATCAAGAATAACGATAATATTGATAAGATCAATAAGATTAAAAATGATAATAAGAATAACGACTATATAATTTATAAGTGTTTTTATAAAATTAATAACCATATTCTAGTATTTATACCACTTGAGATAACCCCTTACAGAAGGTTGAGATCACAGCATAAAAGAGAAAGAAATCTCCGGTTCACTTGCAACTACATTATATATAACGATCCCTCATATTAAATTCAAAGTCATTAGAATAATACATATGTACATAAATTTATATATTACAGACTAAAAAGGGAAAACCCGCCCAGTTTCAATAGGTTTGCTCATTGAAATATCTACCTGAAATTATTGAATATTGTTCCACAATCTTTACAAAATAAAGTGTTATTAGCTAAATGGGAGGAAATGGTATTGGATCTCTTCTTCACATGTTCAAAATTTGTTCCTTTACAAACATCACACTGCAAACCATTTACAAATGGCTTGCTAGTAAAATGTTGAGATTCTGTTGAGTGGGCCAAAGATGTAGAACTGTTGTTTCCATGGAATGGTGATACTCTTGATAATGATGAATGGTGACTTGGTGTTAACGCAGATAGTGAGTGACGTACATGGATAAATGATCTTGACCTTTTTGGGATATTTTGTTGGTTAGGTGTTGTTAAATTTGATACATTATCATTGTTTATTGGTGCTTCATGAATATCAGACATATTATTATAAGAGTGTGGTCTGACTATGTTTGATAATGTGGAATGTAAACTGTTACTTCTACGTATGGATGATGATGACATCCTTGGTGTATTTATATTATAGTAACCATTTTCTAATTTGTAATCTTGTAAACTTTTCAAAATTATGTTTCTTAATTTTGAAGATAAATCTGCTCTGAAAACACGTATTATGCC
The DNA here is from genome assembly GCA_017347545.2 of Arxiozyma slooffiae. Classification (NCBI taxonomy): domain Eukaryota; kingdom Fungi; phylum Ascomycota; class Saccharomycetes; order Saccharomycetales; family Saccharomycetaceae; genus Arxiozyma; species Arxiozyma slooffiae. The sequence continues at coordinate 1,067,443 of JAFHAQ020000001.1, read as the reverse complement.
TTTATTATCGGTGGTTACTAAAATAGTGCCGATTGCATTCACAGCATTAAACATTGTATCTGAATTGCCAGATATATTACTCATTGAAAGTGATGAATTGACCATTTCACGATCTCCACTTTTATAAGAAAATTCTAATGATAATTCACATATGATGTCATTAGAAAGTGCTAATGCTTTAGATGTTCCTTCAGGAGCCATTGTAACGGTAGTCACTGGGCTTTGATGAGCTCTAAATGCGATGTAGTGTTTATTTTTAAAAGGTGAGTCAGAGTTGAATGAAGATGATGATGAACGCAAAAGAGAAGGCACTTTTAAACTATGATGTTTGGAATACGGTAATAAATTTGAAGTTGTGACAGATGATGGTGTGGAAATAGTATCTTCTGAGTGTGTTAAAAGGTTGAATAACCGTGGTCTATCTTCAGAAAGACTCCTTTGGCTGGATGACCTACTTATAGTATTAAATATATTTTTAAAACTGTTTGATCTACCAATACTCTTTCTTTCAGAATTTTGGTCTTTCGTTAAATGTGTCTGTTGTTCGTTTATACAGGATTTAAGTTTCCAACAATAAACCCAACTATTATCACTGCTTGATATTACAATAGGATCTTCAGCTTGAGTCAATCTAATATGTGCAACATGTGATGAATGCTTATTATGAAATCCCTTTAATGTTTCCACCAGTTTCTTTGTTCTTAAATTAAATATCCTGATTCTTGAATCTTTACATGTGACAACAGCTCTTAAAGAGTTATCATATTCGTTAATAAATAATTCAATACCAGTGATACGTGGTCCATGATGATGTTTCCTGTATTGGTTGGGGAATATATGAGAGTTTTCCAATGTTTGTGTTGAGGTATCAGTGACATGAAATGAATAGATTGGTTTTAAATCACGAGTTGTTAGTAGAAATATAAACCCATTAAATGTTCCAATAACGATATAGTTGGCATCACCTGGAGAAAATGTGACATATGTAATTAGGTCTTGACAATCAAACTCATTGCTAACTTGATGGTCTAGAATGGACCATAACCGACATTTGTGATCAAGGCATCCACTGATAAAGAATCTATCATCTGTAGGATGAAAGGCAACTGATGTGACAAAATCTGGATGTTTGAATGTTTTTAAAGATGTAGGTTTTTCAGAGTGCCATAATTTTACAGTATTATCCATAGAAGAAGAAAGAAGAAAATTATTTTTTGACCAATCCAATGATAAGATATCATGTGTATGTTCTTTATACATTCTATATGGTTTGGGATCAAATACAGGCGCAAATAAATGTTTGCTAGAATCATCATCCATATTTTCATGAATGTCATCTAAACTTGAAGAAGATATAGATGTATTTTGAGGTCTTAGCATCTTAGTCCTTAAATCACTGGTGGAATTTTTTTTTGAAGTTACACTTAATCTTTCAACAGGTGTACTTAAAACTTTCCAAATAGCAACAGTACAATCTCTCCCACCTGTAGCCATGAATTTTCCATCTTTACTGAACTTTGTGGACCATATAGCTCTCGAAGTACGTTTGTGGTTGCCACTACTATTAATATCATTATTATAATTATTATTATTATAATTCAATTGTTCACTAGATGATCTGGGTGAGTATATTGGTGATGTAAAATTGGAGTGTGTATGAATGGTGGAATTATCCAAAATATCATCATTTTTTGTTATTCCAATATAAGGACTCAAGGAAGGGGATGATTTGATATCTAATAAAGATGTCATACTAACATCATTATCTATAGGAACCTGTAATTCTTGTGCTAAAAATAATCTTTTCAATTGTTTAATACTTTTCGTCTTTTTCACCATTTTAATGTGGTTAGGATCACGTAAAAATCTTTCAAATTCATAAATATCTATATTATTAAATAAACCAATCTCATCAAAAAGATTCTTCTTTTTAGTTTGAGAAAGTGTGTTTCCATGAAGTCGAGCTTGTAATTTTGATTTAGTTTCCCTTGCTACTATACTATCATTAACCTTAGCTTCATTAACCCCAGTGGTTTCTACTTGATTTTGTCTTCCTCTATCCTTTCTTCTCTTTATTGAAAATTCTAGTGGTTTAATATCTAATAAATAATCGTCGTTTACATTATTTAAATTTTTTTTGGTATCTGGACTAGAAGAGGAAGAAATGGGAAGTGAGTCGGCTGTTGTTTCAACTGCGAGTGGTTTGCTATATTCATCTGATTCTTCAAAAGAGAGTTCTTTAGAGGACATTCTGTCTGAGATACCTGTTGTATCTGGTATCTAATCCCTCAAAAGATGAAAGGTATGTTTAAAAAAAAGGGGGGGGTAGGTAAATTTATGTTGTTTCTTAATTAACTTGTAAGAAGCTATGGATATGATAAATATTTTTTTTTTAATATAACTTTATATTACAGGGTTTACTTTATGCAGTTCTTATTAAAATAATCGATACTAATTCCAAATGATGTTAAGTATATTGATAGAAAACAGTAAACTGTCTCAAGCAAAAAGGAAATATGATTAAGTATATGCGTGTGTTGGTATCTCCATAGATGACAAGTTTTAAGAGCCGATGCTTTCTTTTAAGTGTTTTTCTTCCTTTTAGATTGAGGGATAAAATTCTTAACAAAAAGTGTATCGTTGCCGTATAACTGTAACACAGGAAAAAAAAGACACAATAGGTAAGGATAAAAATTAAGCTCGTTCCTTCCTTCTAGATATAAAAAAATAAATGAAAATAAATGAAAATAAAAAAAAAAAAAAAAAAAAAACAAAGAACACCCCATTAATACCTTCTTGGTTAGGTAATCAAGGCAAAATTGTTAAATAATAAACATTAAAATCGTTAAATTATATACATATACATAATAATATTTCTACAAAAGTAAAGACAATAAATATAAAAAAAAATTATCTAAAAAATATTAATAATCTATGTACGAACAGTTGGTTCATCAGTGCCAATGAATTCTTTTAATTTCAAGAATTCAATGACAGGTTTCATAACTGGCTTCAAGAAATCTTCAGCAGTGAAACCATACTTTGTCTTGTCATTAGTGTATTCTTCCAAGTACAATCTGATAGTAGCACCAGAGGAACCAGTACCAGATAGTCTAACAACGAATCTAGCACCGTTAGATAATTTGACGTATAAACCTTGATGTTTGGACACGGAACCATCTAAATCAGTGTATGAGAAGTCACCACCTTCAACAACAGTTAATTCTGGTAAAGTTGGGAATTTTGATCCTACAAGATCTGGTTTGTTGACATATTCCCTTAAGTGATCGATAACTTTAGCAGCGTTTTCAGTAGTAACATGTTCATAATCATAACGAGTGAAGAAAACTCTACCGTATTTGTTCCAGAATTCGTCTTGGATAGTCTTAATAGAGGCCTCCTTTTCTGGGTGGTGTTTATTGTAGATAGCTAAAACGTTTAACCAAGCAACAATAGCCCAAACACCATCTTTTTCTCTTACGTGGTTTGAACCAGTACCAAAGGATTCTTCACCACAGATGGATAATTTCTTAGCATCAAATAAAGCACAGAAGAATTTCCAACCAGTTGGGACTTCGTAACAGTTAAGACCATGAGCCTTTGCAACACGATCAATAGCACTCGAAGTTGGGAAAGAACGTGCAAGCCCATATATGCCATGTTTAGCAAAATATGGGATCTCTTTAGCATATTCAGCGATGATAGCGACGGAATCACCTGGTGAAACAAATGCAGGACCAGCTCCATAGATCATATTTCTGTCACCATCACCATCGGAGGCAGCACCAAATTCAATATGTTCTCTATCAACTCTATCAACCAAAGATCTAGCATAAGTTAAGTTTGGATCTGGATGCATACCACCAAAATCTGGTTGTGGATGCCAGTTTTGCAACACTTCCTCTGCAGGTAGACCAAATTCATCGACAAAGATAGCCTTACCATATGGACCAGTAACACCATTCATACCGTCGAACAATAACTTCCAATTCTTCTCTTCTCTTTGTTTATGAATAAAACTCTTGATTAATGGGAAATCGAAAATAGTCTTCAAGAAATCAACATAGGCTTGGGTGGTGTCAATGACATCAATCAATAAAGGACCATATTGGGCATTTTCTACTAGCTTATCTAGTTTCAATTCAGGGAAATCTTCAATTATTTTATATTCAGTCAAATGTTTAGAGATCTCCCAAATCTTGTTTGTAACAGGTTCAGGAGCAGGACCACCATTAGACAAATTATATTTAATACCCATATCATTCTTTGGACCACCAGGGTTATGAGAAGCGGTCAAGATGATACCACCTGTACATTTCTCTTTGTATGTTCTAATGATATGAGAAGCAGCAGGAGTAGATAAAAGACCATTTTGACCAATAACTAACTTCTTAATACCATTGGCAGCACCGATTGCGGCAATCTTATGTAAAATGACATCATTGTAGTAACGACCATCACCACCTACAACTAGAGTAGCACCTTTTGCACCTTCTGGAATAGCGGACATAACAGATTGAATGAAATTCTCAGTGTAATTTGGTTCATTCATGAAGACCACAGTCTTCTTACGAAGACCTGAAGTACCGGGTCTTTGATCTTGATATGGCTTAGTTGGAACTGTTTTGACTTGGAATGACATAATATGACTTGTGTGTTGTATTTGAGCTTCGAATGCTTGTATGTTTGTTTGTTTGTTTGTTTTGTTTAAGAAAAAAAATTTTGTTTGTAAAGTAAAAGGAGTTATACAACAGGAAAGACAACTTTGAACCTGTTAAACATGTCAAAAACAATTTTCCTACATATATATATACTTCTGTTTATTCAAATTTGGTGTTATGTAATTATCTTATCCTCCCCCAACCCCCTTGATTGAACATGAGATTAAAGTACAAAACAGTAAGAAAGGAATATAAACAAAATACTACCCAAAGGCAAATATAAAATAAATGTTTGTATTGTATTTTGTTGTTGTTGTTTTTTGTCCTTTTTCTGTTCTACCCTCCCCCCCTTGTTTCTATTATGTTTAATGTATTTTTGTAATAAACTATTGTTTTTTCCCGTTTATTTTTTCCCCTCGAGCAAAACAAACAAACAAAAAAAACACAAAAAAAAACAAAAGATCCCATTGTTGGCAGAAATGCTCACACCACTGGGCTTTTCCCCTTTTTCCCGTTGTCGTTTCAATCTGGACTTTTGATCTCGTTGTGTCTCTCCTTTTTAATTCTTACTTTTTGTTTTTGTATTTTTTGGTTTTTTAATTTTGTGTCTTCTTCGAGAATCCAGTTTTGTTGTATGTTTCCCCCTTTGCTTTCCCCTTTCCTTTCCCTTTCCCCTTCCCCTTCCCCTTCCCCCACCCCCCCCTTTTTTTTTTGTTTATATTTTTCTATTTGTGTTGAAGTGTGGGGAACAATAGCTAAAGAAGATATTATAAAGGGGGGGTGGAGGCAAGAATTGGAGACAGACGTGTTATTCTTTGATAAGTGACATAAATGAATACAACAAGAGATACTAATAATATTAGTTCATTACTTAAAAGGTATATATATACGAAGTAGATGGTACAAGCAATAAACATTAGTTTATTAAGTCTTCTCTTTTAATCGAAATCAAATTGAGATGGTCCTAATTCTGTAGCCAACCAATGCTTCGATGAATTGGTATCTCTTTGATCGTTTGTTGCTGTCAATAACTCACCTTCTTGTGTCTTCCCAAGTCTCTTTTATCTTATCCCTTTTTTGTTTCTTGTGTTAATGGTCTTTTTATAATGACACATGGCGTGACTTTATCTTTTAGTGGTTTGGGGAATTAAGGTACTTCGAATTCATCAGAGGTTAGATGAATGAGACAGCTATTTTTGTTCTATCCTCTTACGTAATACTAGACTCTTATAATGTAACGTTACATGTGGTTGTATTGTTGGATCCTTGTTGAATAATTCATCTGTACTATTATTATCTTCCGGTAATGGAACACTTGTATAATGTTTATTGTTCGATTCTCCATATTTTATTATAAAATACGGAGCTGTCTAATGACGGAATATCATATGTATCCATGGAATTAATAAACTTTTGCGTTAAATTATCATCAATTTCATTTTGCTCCTTTTGACTATATATCTGCTTTACTACCCAATCTTTTATCAGGTATAATCATCGTTGACTCAGAAGTCAAATACTGTCTTGGTAAAGATAATCTTGATGCAAATCCTCTTATATCCAATCCTGGAGCTTCATGGTATTTCATTTCTTTTAACAATGAAGGAGGTACCACCACATAATCTGATCCGTATCTATAAGCTTTAATGATATTTTTTAATTCCCACTATCATATTATTAGATTTGCCACTGTTGGTTTCTATTTTGATTTTCTTTTCTTCCTCTTCTTCTTTCTCCATTTTCATTACTTTGTCATCATTTTTCGATTCATTCTTTTCATCTAAGGTCTCTGGTCGGGAAATTTCATATTCAACAATAGATTTCACAGGAAGGTATTCATACTGTTTAATATCATCCCCCCCTAACGTGTCCTTAGTTTGTTGTTGTTTTATCACTACTTTCCTGTTTAAACCAGATACAGATTTCGTTGCAGGGTACACCCTCAACAGTCATACATAATGGAAACTTACCTTTAAAAACAAAAAAAGTTCACGGACTCTTGGATCTAAACTAGCAATATCTTTGACATCTGCACCAAACTTTAGTTCTTCAGAAAATATTCTAATGGGTTTCACTGAAGGACTCTGTATTTGATCTATTCTTCTCATTAAATCTTCTATAGAAACAACAGTCGGATTCAATCCCATATTTACTTTGAAATTTTATAATTTGATCTCACCCATCAAGGTTGAACAATCAACTAAAATTAACTTTGTATCTACCAATTAATCCTTAACAAGATTCAATTCTTCTTCCTCCAAGTATAAACTATCCAGATTATCAGTAAATATCACCATCTGTTTCTTGATCCTCTTAGTACTAAACTTCTGTTCTTATTTGAACGTTAGAGAAAAGCATAGTCTTAGTAAGCATCTGTCCACCTTCATCGACCTCACTTATTTCATCTAATTCGTTATATATTTTAGTGAGACCAAGAACTAAGGTTCGCATCAATCGGCCATTCACTGGTGCAGCACAGGAGCATAACTGGACTATGTCCTCTGCTATCTTCATCGTTTTTCATGTCATATGTATTACTTATATAGAGACTCACATAGTCTGTCTTTCTTATCTTCTCGCATTTTTCTAATGGTACAAACTCCAAATATTGGGTAATATAATCATATCGTTTTGATTGAATTAAAGAAGGAGATCCATCGATTATAAAAGGATGTGCATTCTTGAGATGTTGAATTAAGGAATGAACTGAGTTGGGTGTTCTGAAGGAACGTATTGTCCTTCCCTTTTATTTTTTTTTTTTTTGTTAAAAAAGGTAGGTAGGTCTTTTGTCTCTTCAACGAAAGAAAACTAATTGACTAGTTTTTCAAATTGGATAAAATGTACATTAAAAAGCAAAAACAAGAAGCAAGGAAGATGGAAATGTGAATATTATTAGGTAAGAAAAAAAACTGACTTAAAGATAAACAAAGTAAGTTTGGTACTTTAAGGAAAGAGCTAAGAGGTAGGACAATATGAAAGAAATAAATGCTTTGTTGCAAAATATACAAATTTTTTGAGTAAATGTAACGCTTTCTGCGAAGTGAGAATAAATACTTTACTAGACTTAAACGTTCATCTAAGGAGGAGATGTGCAAGCATAGAATATAGTAAAGAGAAGATGTTTTTTTGTTACTGTCTCCCTTCAAAGAAGAAAAATTTAGAATGTTCAATACTTAATTGGTCATGTAGGTTTATTGTCCAGCCCTAATTTTTCTTTGATACTTGCAGTCCTGGATAGAAAAAGTAACTTCTTTATTCTGTAATGTTAATATATGGTTACTATTATTATTATCATCATTATTTAAGGGATTGTTGAAGCTGTTTTAACTGAGACTTGGATCAGTTGGTTCGAAATAATAAAATTTTAGAAAGTATAGAAAAACTATTAATATGGCTAAAAATAATATAGAAAACTGCTATTTTACTCTTTCTTTACATAGTAAGGGGGAAGTTTAACTCATTAATCCTATTTTTGAACATGTGAATCTTACTGTTTAAAAGACCAAACATACAAAATTCAGCTTATGGAGTATATTGAAAAAAAAAATATTGATCAAAGAAAGAGTAGATTTCAAAAACTCTTCTATCTTCTCATTTTTTGTTTTTAATTGTATTTAAAAAATTCTAGTATATTTTACTTTTCTCTTTTCAAGAACTTTTATGAGTATCAATAAGAATGTTAATAATGTATTTTTATTAAGAAAGAAGGTAAATCCCATGTTATTATAAAACTAAAAAGATTATTTTGTGGTAAATGTTGGACAAATTGATTTATATTATAGTTTGAAGATCCTACTAAGTTCGAATCTTACATTAACAATCTTCAAAATATATTTGTTTATTTTTTTTATTGTGTCTACACTTTGGGCTTTTTTTACCATTTGTTTCTTTTTTAATAATTTTATATTTTTTGTCTTCTAAAAATATTTGTTTATATAAAAACCTTATATATAATTATAAGAGGTTATCTCAAGTTGTATACAAAAATATGGTTATTAATTAGATAAAAACACTTACAAATATATAGTCGTTTATTTAAACTAATATATCAATTATGTAGTTCTTGATCTTATCTTATCTTAAATAACCTTATCTTGGCTTACCTTAATCTTAGCTTCTTCTCTAAAGTAACTCACCAGTGGACTACGTATTTTCGGAATTCCAACTAGAGCCCCTTACAATAATAATATCGCTAATTAAGAATTTTTGAAATATAAAAAAATGGACCTTTCCACTTCAGAAATGGTTCCAAAAACTAAAAAAAAATATTACCAAGTTTTAGAATTATTAACCTAACTTTCCCTTGATTAAAAAACTCTTTTTACTTGTTTGAAGAATTTTTTATAATTTGCATTTCATCAGACGTTACAGCATAATAGTCTCGAAAACAAGCTGCTGCAAATTTGTCGGTAGGATATGTTAATATTCATTTTTTTGTGTAAAACCAAGTCAAACATTTCGACCTTCAAAAAAAAAAAAAAAAAAAAAAGCTAATGTAAAAGTTATTAAATAGAATTCATGGGGAAAAAACCTTTTTTAAAAAATAAATGCTATTTTTTGAGGTATTACTTTTTCCATGTTCTATTACTCCCACAAAATCAACGGAGAAATACACTAATGTAGGGATTTTGATGATTTCCAATGTAAAACAGATATTTAACAAAATTTCCCCTCTTATAAACAACGATCAAGGGGACTAACCAACATCAAAAACAATAAACAATAACAACACAGCAATTAATTTAATAAAAATAGGTTATATAATGTTTAATTAAAAAAAGTGAACAAAAAAAATATAAAATAAAGTGTGTATTTTTCCTTTTATTGATTTTTTTTTTAAACAATTACCTAAAATTAGATATTAAGTAAAGGAGTTAAAATTTTTTTCTTTTACAAATAAGTTAATAATTATAGTCATATACCTTTTTCCCCTTTTTTTTAAGATACAAAATATGTAGCCAGTTCGAATCAAAGTACATCTTACCTTATTACAAAATATCTACAACAAAAATTTTTGAGAATCAGTAATGTTTTTCTGATTCTTAAAATAATATTCAAATTTTTTCCTTTAAGATGAAGTAAAAAATACGGAAATAAACAGAAATTAATTATAAAAACTAACAAAAAAAAAAGACCAGTTATAAGGTGGACAACAACATATAAAAAATGTGTGAATCAAGAAACAAATTGAAAAAAGGGTTTACTAAACACAAAATAGGAAAAAAAAACCCTTAAATCTTTGTATAGGGAAAATTTTCAAAAACAATATATTTTAAATATAAAATAGGTTTTCGACACACCTTAATAATAAGTACTTTAATTAAAAACACTGTTTTGTGACAAACTTTGAAATTTGTAAAACTCCCTTTAGTGGTTCAACAGGGCACACATTGTCTGCCATGTAAAGGAGGAATGTATTATTTGTTAAAGTGTTCCACCCAAGAAAGTACCTAACACTCTGTCTGTTTTATGAATTCTTTTTTTTTACATGCTATAAATAAATTTTCACTATCCTAGTAAATACTGTAAGAACGTGATAGTCTGTCATTAATTCATTAGGTTGGAAGAGTTTTATGGAAGCTCAGAAAATATTACTGGACGTCTGTGGCCTTACGACTTGAACTCATTAGATTTTTTAGTTATATATGGCTTTTCTTTTTTATCTAATAATTATATATATATGTATGTGTATATAGTATAAATAAATAAATGTGTCTCTTCTTTTACCTTCTCTCTTTTTATCTTTGAAAATTTTAATTTTTTAAAAACAAATTATTTTTCTTTAAAACCCAGATCTATTCACCTAGAAAACACATATAAACTTTGTACCAATAATAATCTTTTCTTTCAAGGAAAAACTTCTTTAATAATTTTAATTATGATAATAATTCCAGCAGATATATTTAAAGAACAAAATTTTTAAAAGAAAAATGTTTTTTTATATCACCTTTTTTTGTATACATAATTCATATACAAAAATAAAAGAAAATAACAAAAAAATAATACTTTAAAGACCATCTGAAGTAATACACAACAGGTTGTATTTTTATTATCTCAGAACATATTATTGTAATATTAATATAAATATTTACTAGATATTAAAGCACGATGTTGTAGGTGTTTCCCAATCTGGAAATTTTATTGTTTTATTTTTGTTCCAAAAAATACCTCCAAGGTTATTATTATAGGACACGGGGTGACGGCGTCACCTCACCAGTAGTTTTTTGTATTGAACACGTAACACACTTTCAGTTCAGTGTTATGTGGCTTAGCTTTTTTATTGTTTTTATTTTATTTGTTGTTTAATGGTTTTTATCTATTGTCGAATCCAAGTTGTTAGTTATTTCTCTAGCTGAACCTGTGGACAAATATTTCATATAAAAGGAGAACATTTTATATTTCAAGTTCTCCAAGTGTGTCTGTATTTCGGTTTTATATATATTTGTGTACTTTTAATATTTATATATAAAAAGAACCAGAACACTTAGGTATAGCAGGTCCGCTAATACATATCATTATCTAGTTCTAATAAGGTTTTACTAAATATTGTAATTGGTCCGAATTACGACACGAATGTTGTGCAGTGAATTTGAATTAAAGATAAAAAAGAAAAACTAGTTAGGGTTTAGAAAAATAAATTAGGTTTAATGAGATTTTCCAATAATCAGTTCAAGAAATGTTTTATAAAAAGTCAGGGTTTAACAGAAATAACTAAATGAATTTTAGAAGAATAATTTTGTAAGAAAGTTGAATACACATCAAATGAAAAAATAAAAATATTACAAGGAAAACAATAGAATATAAAATAAACGAAATTGGAATAAGAATTTACTATGGTTAAGAAATTTATGAAGATAAATTTCTATTGTTTTTAAACGAACAGTTTTCGTCCATTGAAAAGAAATTATTGAACGTTAGTAAACATTAAGTTAAACAGTTAAAAAATTATGGTTTTCCCTTTTATATATAAAGACCCAACTGTTCAACATCGGAAAAGACATTCATGTCTAATTTATAGTTTTATATATTTATTATATAAACTAGAATAGAAGAACAACAGAGATTATATAACGTACCTATATAATAAAAACACTACATTCACTATCCGTCGATAGTTTAAAATACAAGTTTCAAATTAAATCAGTATCCAACTTACAACAACGAATGTAGTAAAGTGTAAAGTGGTAAGTCTATAATATGGTACGGGAAGCGCAACGAATATCTAACGGATATTATAATGGTTCGAAGACAGTAATTGATACAAACGGTAAGTCAATTACTAACGGTCTTAGTTAATATATTAAACGGCTATATACGATAGTAGGTTCTTACTTCGTTCGTTATTCCTATATATTATACAATATTACACAAGGAAAGGATCTGAAGATGAAACTTGAATGTTGGAGAAGGTGTCCTTTATATATGTTTGGGAACTAGGATGGGTTAGATAGCTAAGAAGTAGAGGAACAATAGACAAGCTATGTTCAGTTGGTATTAGCTAAGATTTGTTTCAGGTCTGGCCAATGTCGTAGGAATTTGTCAGCACTTTGTATTTGTCAGCACTTTGTATTTGTCAGCAACTTAGATTTGTCAGCAACTTGGATTTGTCAGCAACTTAGATTTGTCAGCAACTTGGATTTGTCAGCAACTTAGATTTGTCAGCAACTTGGATTTGTCAGCAACTTAGATTTGTCAGCAATTGGATTTGTCAGCAACTTGTATTTGTCAGCACTCTTCCTAATTCTAGAATTTTCTATATCTCACTATACAACAACGAATTGTAACATATGTAGTGAAAGTCAAAGAATATTAGTTAGATGTACGGATGTAAGACAACAGTCTCGGTTCGATTCTCGAGAGAAGCACATTCGTGTCGATGAAAAAGAAAAGAGTTTCAAGAAAGATTTGAGAAAAAGAGATTTGGAAAAAGGAATTACAAAAGTGGAGAAGAAGAACAAGAGGTGGAGAAGAAGAACAAGAGGTGGAGAAGAAGAACAAGAAGTGGAGAAGAAGAACAAGAAGTGGAGAAGAGGAACAAGAAGTGGATAAGAACAATAAGGTAGGAAAGTAAATGTGAGAGGAAGAGGCTTTGAAATAATAATAAGGAAAAGAGTGACTCATTGGATTGATGTTTTGTTATGACCACGTGGATCAGAAGAAGTCGAGAACTAAATGAATTACAAATCAATGAAACAATAATTGTCTATCATTTTGTGTTTTCGTAGTTGCAAGAGCCACTAGGCTATTATTTTGTGTTTTCGTAACTGCAAGAGCCATTAGGCTATTATTTTTGTGTTTTCGTAGTTGCAAGAGCCATTAGGCTATTATTTTGTGTTTTCGTGACTGCAAGAGCCATTAGGCTATTATTTTGTGTTTTCGTGACTGCAAGAGCCATTAGGCTATTATTTTTGTGTTTTCGTAGTTGCAAGAGCCATTAGGCTATTATTTTGTGTTTTCGTAACTGCAAGAACGTGTTTCCACGTTAGTAAGACTCATGAGCAATTTTCTATTGTATCGAGGGACGCCTCATTGTGATACAATAATTTAAGACAAGTTTCATTAGACAATTTCTGATTCACATGTGGACATATATAAGTAGGCAGGATATCCGAGTAGATTCACGAGTTTGTGAGTTTATAAGAATCTTGTTTTACTTATAATTCCTTTATGTAATTTATATATATTTTAGATAGAAGTATATCAAGATAAGATAGGGAAATAAGCCCAGTATATAGTTATATAGTCTTAGGAGAGGTAAAGTCTATCTTAACCTTTTCTATTTTAATATTATATTTTATCTAACCCTCTACCCCAACCAGATATTCTACAGAATGTAGGGTTCCTGCGCAAGTGGTTTAGTGGTAAAATTCAACGTTGCCATCGTTGAGCCCCCGGTTCGATTCCGGGCTTGCGCATATCTTTTTGCCACGTTGACACATGAATATCATCCCATACGGAGTAATTAATTATTTTTTTTTTTTTGATGATAAAAACTGTACCATATATTAGATTCTACAATTCTATTGAATGGAATTTAAAACATTAAAAACTTAATAAACTAAAAGGAAAAAGTTAAAAATCCAATAACTGATAAGAATATCAAAGTGAAGTTCACTTGATCATTCCAGTATATTGAATTTCCTTGTCTCTTAATTCAACAGAATGAAAAAAAAAAAAAAAACTACACAGACTCCATGAAAATAGAATCGTCAAAATCAATAGTATTTTTTTTTTTTTTTTACAAAAAAGACTTTTTCATATAGGTCTATAGAGTGGAAAGCCAGTCACAGTTAGTATGTTTAGGGTATTTTACCTCAAATGTAAAAAAAAAAAAGATACATATAGCTAGTATCTGTTATAAAAACTTTATAATACAGTGATTTTTCCCTTTTAACACTTGTCAATAATCAATATAACTTAAACCCAGCGATAAAAGAAAAATCTCATAGTTATCAAAAAATAACAAGTAATCTATCTGAATGGTGAAAATTTATTTCAACTCCTTTACCCCTCCCTTCTTGGATCAAAGGCAAACAAAAATAATGGATCGGACTTGTTTTATAGAACCAAGCAATGATTATGAATTAATTAGGAAATTCACTAGTATTTTCTAGTAGTATAATAATAATAATAATAATCCATATTATTTATCGTGTATGTTCATGTCATATTCCAAAAAAAAAAATAAAACAAAGGAAGAGGGGGGGCAGGGAAGCCACTTAATTAATTTTCTATTTTTGGAACAAAGCAAGCAAATGAGAGATTACAATAAAATCTCACAGATTCTCTTCTTCCTTTTTGAGTTATTTCCCAATTAAGTAAGCCATATATTTTCCATTTTTAGAAAATAATTTTAAAGAAAAAGCAATCTTAATTTGTTACATTTTTTTTTTTGGTCAATGCTATTTCCAAAAGTTTTTCCTTTTTGGGAGACGTTTATTATTATTATTTTTTTTAATTTTATTATTTTTTCGTGTTTCTATTTTTATTTTGGGTGTTTTGTTTTTTTTTTTCCCGTCTAGAATCTTCATTGAAATCAAGGGCTTGCTGGTTATGGGAAAAGAGGGAACGGGGAAAAAAAACTAAAAGAGACAAGTATTTTTTTGTTTTTCCCCTCCCAAAAGATTAGGGTATATTGAAATAATTAGTACATAGTTTAATAGAGTATTTCTAATACTCAGTCTATTGTTTGTCTTTCTTTCAATAAAAAAAGCAGGTTTCCAGGGTTTACAATAAAAAAATTTTTCTTGCCTTATTTATTACCCTTTTACATCTTGGGGAAAAACCCAACCCCCCCGTGTGTTGTCCATTTCCATCCTTTAAAGATCACCAAAAAAAAAAAAAAACCAAGGAAAACAAAAATATCTCTCGAGCGATAATAATAAGCAATAAATTGCGACACAGCGTTTTTTATTCTTATTCTTTTTTAAGTAATAGTATCTATCATTCACACTATTGTTATTATTTCTTTTTGGCGTGAATTACTGTTAAAATTAAATGTGGAACTCTATGGGTTACACTGGCTTAAGGAGATAGTCTTTTATTGTGTCAGAGAGAAGCCAGCAGACAGATATAAAACTACTGATTTGATGGTTGTATTAATCATATATAAAGGAGAGTGAACTCAACTGACAATTGAATTTCCAGGTGTTTTGAGCTTTTTTTTCCTTTATTCATCTTTCTCTTGAATATGGTCCATAAAACCAAATCTAATAGATTAAATAAACAAATCAACACACTTTATCACATTATTATTATACAAATTTAATACACACACACATATATATATATACAAAATGGCTACTAATACTACTTCTGTTGCTGCTTCCACTAACTCTGCTTTAGTTTCCACTGGTGTAGTCGCTGCCTCTTCTGTTACTGCTTCTACTAAGTCTAAGGATACTTCTTCAAGTACATCCAAGGGTGCTGCTGTTGGCTTGGTCGCTAACCCAGTCTCTTGGAAATACGGTGTTGCTATCTTAATTTCTACTATTGGTTCTTATATCTTAGGTTCTGAATTCTAAGATCTTTAACCCATATAATAATAATATTATTATTATTGGTCTGTTTCTTTTTCTATTTCCTCTTTATAACTTTAATATAACGATACAAATTGTTCTTTTGTTGTTCATTGAACTAGTCATGAAAAATAAAAATAAAATAAAATAAAAATAATCTTTTCTGTTTAATAAATACATCATCATTAATTATTTCGTTTCATTTAAACTTTATCCAATTCATATATATATATATATCAATGTCAAAGTAAATAAAAAAAAATTATTGCATTTTTCGTATTCTGTATAAATTTTAATATATATATCTTTTTCTTTAAAAGTGAATTTTTATCTGTTTTTTGTTCCTCTATTCTCTTTCTTATTTAATTCACGTTCATATATGTATAATATTTTTCTTTCACAAGTTGATTCTCGATCATCGGTTTTTGCATTGAAAATTTTGGAGATATGAAAAAAAAAAAAATATTAATGGAAGAAAATACACTAAAAAAAAGAGCACAAAGTATGGCGTCGTAAAAAAAAAAGCTATAACTTAAATATTACATACATATATCATACTCTCTCCAAAACTTATAAATATCTTTCATATACAGGAGTAATCTTTGGTTATCATTATGTCAGGTTTCTTTTCAGGACTGTGGAATAGTATCTTTCAACCAGGTACAAGCCCACAACTAATTATAGCTACTCATATCTCATTCATTGCATTGCTATTGACTCTATCGTGGCTAATATACGTCACAAGAGGAAATATCCACTTTATTGCTTTGTTTGTAATCGCTTTATTGTTATGGATATCTATTATTTGGTTTATTCAAGAATTGAAAAACGTTAGATTGATGACTAATGAAGAATTAAAGAAACAAAGCAGTCAAAATAATAATAATAATAATACTGAGAAGAAGAAGAAGAAAGACACTGTCTCTAAATTAGAATCCATGACAGATAAACATAGTAGTAACGACATGTATAATACAGGTAATGGGTCCGTTACGTATAGTTCCGCCGTTCCAAACAAAGATTTAAAATCTAGAAAAGTCTAACTATTATAAATGTGTCCATACATACACAGTTGTATCCTATGTAATTAGTCTCAAATGTAGGTATACATATATATTTATATATACAATCATAATAAACTTGTCAGAGTTATTATTAATACAGTCAAATGGAAATTTCCTCTTTCTTTCTTTCTCACGCGAAACTTTTCAATCGAGTGCCAAAAAAAAAAAAGAAAAGAAAAGACAGAAAAAGGAACTCTTGAATTGAAAATAATGTAAATATAGAAAGATTGTTTATCGATGTTTGAAAACATATTGAAGATAACTCTCAGCATCACACTTTTTCATTCCATACTTTATACATATACATACTACCTTAACTAAATAGGAAAGGTTATAACATTGTGCAATTCAAATCTATACTCATTACCAAAAAGAGAGAAAAAAAAAAGTGTCTCTTTTAAGCTCTAATTAGTTTTGCCTTTTATATTTGTTGTTAAACTTGGGCAGAATAAAAAAAAAACCATTAATCACCACCCACACACACTTATTTATCCTATATACACAAACGTTTTAAAAATATTATAACAACAACACCCGGTTCAATTGTAAAGAAGTCAGAACAAAAAGGAACAAACAAAAAAAAAGCAATATGGATTTCATGACAAAGGGAAACCAATTCCCATCTCAACCACAACCACAGCAGCATCATTCCTTACAATATAATATAAGAAGTAACCTTTTGAGTGACGATATTGGTCATATTGACATAACTAAAGAAACTCCAATTAATAATATGCCAAAGAATAACGGTAACAACAATAACAGCTTCAACCAACAACAACAGTTTCAAAACTATAATAATATGTATATGAATCAACAACCTTCGAATGTATCATTCACTAATAACAACAACAGTAATAATAGTAATATTCAACTGTCTTCTCAATATAAGAATAAGCCTGCCACAGCGAGACAAGAAAAGAGAACAAGTTCATTAAACCAGAATTCAATTGTAAATTTCTTTAAAGGTAAAAATCATAGTGGGTTTAGATTTGGTACCAATAAATCCAAAAGGCAAAATCATGATGGTAATCATGGTAATGGTGACGAGGATGACGATGAAGTATTTATAGACGATCCTAATTCATCCACTTTAACGTTCAATGATATCCAAAAATATGGGTTTAAAAACGGTGACAAATTGAACGTCACTGAAGATACTACTCCATTAATACCAACTATTGTTACTAAACAAACTAATAATATGAATAATGTAGAATACAGAAAATTTTTAAATACTCAAAAGAAAAATGTATTAAATGCCCTTAATAATCAAAACAAATTATCACAATCACCAATTAGACCACAGAATACAGTAAATGGAAATATGAATGGATTTAATAATAGTCAACCACAATTTAGAGCAATGTCATTACAAAATGGATATAATGGCGGGAATCCATACTTTATGCAACAACAACACTTTAGACCACAGAATGGGATGCCCTATAATGGTATTAATAGATCTAATCCAAACATACCAAATGTTGGTGGTCCAAGAACTAATTCATTAGTGACAGGTGGAATGCAACCTATGCAACGTTTTGAGCAACAGCAAGGAAATAATATGGGTTATCCTAGAGCGATGTCATTAACTAATAATTCACAACAACTACAAAATAGAGGAAACGGATTCAATAATTCACATATGCAACAACAATTTGTTAATAATGGTCCAAATCCTCCTAATATGAATCAACAAATGCTACCACAATATCGAACCATGTCGTTGCAACAGAGACCAACAATGAATGCACAACAATTCATAGATAACACAAGGACAAACCGTTTCCAACAATCTCAATTTCAGTCATCTCAACAACAACAACCTCTTCGGCAGCAGCCTGTTCCGGCACAATCACTACAAAGACAAGTACCTGCACAAAACCAATCACAATATCAATTGCAACAACAGGGTCAAAGATCCACCAACAATAATGATATTATAAATAATAGTGATATTTTCATTAATAATAATAACGTTAATGGTTCAAATACAATTAATACCATAGATAATACACAGGAGAAATTTGTAGTTAATGTCCCACAATTAAAGAATAATGAAACAAATATGCCTTCAAACGAAGATGATCCACAAAGTATGTATACTTTAAACAAAGCAATGGGAGAAACAACAAATGAACAAACTTCACAAGCAACTCCTAACGTTAACAAACCAAAATTGAATATCATTAAATTATCTAAACCACAGCAAGATGAATTGTTGCAAAAAGAGAATATAATTAATCACTCGACTAAGGAGGAAGATCAAACTCCAGTTAATGACATGACAAAGGAAGTAGATTCTATATCTCAGGAACCCGATCTAAGACCATCAAGTTTATTACAAGAGGGATTGAATTCGTTAAATTTAAACGATAATGGCGTTAGGGATTCAACTATAACACAAGTATCTTCCTTTAGCATATCTCCAGTGAAACAACAAAAGCGTCAAGATCAATCAATCTATAAGTTGGCAAATGGTACTGATTCTAAAGCATTTGTCACTGCTGAGGAATTCCCCCCATTGGATTATGATAATAACATAAACAAAAAGGATGTTAGCAAGACAAACAATCCTACAACTGAGTCAAACAGAAAACCCAGAAGGAATTCAGCTATGGCTGTAGCACCAGCATCAAAAAGGATTTCTATTTACAAAAATTCGGGTTCTTCTATCTCCAGTACATCGTCTGCAGCCTCTAAAGGATCAATCGAGACAGAGAAGAAAACTCAACATACCTCTCCATCAACAATAGTTGCTTCAAGAATCCACTCTAAAATGGATTATGATGATAAAGTCAGTATTCCAGAATCTGACACTTCCGCTATTGATGATACTTTCGTGCATAAACATTCTCCTGCTACACCAATACAACGCACAACGAAGTCACAATCAAACGGAGAAGAAAAAAGTTCAGAAGACTTTGTATTTGATAATACTCTTTATTCTCCATATAATGATATCACTCAAACTGTGTCAAAGATGATATATATTCCAAAGGAACAAATGGGTTTGTTAAATGAAAACAAGAGGCTAATGAAAGAACTTACTTTATTATCTACTGAATTAGCAGAATCCATAAAAAGAGAGACTTTATTAGAGGACAAAATCAAAAATATTAAACAATCCAACGAGTCTAATAATCAGTCACAGAGAAGTTCGACAACATCAATACCATCTCTATCATATACTGATTTTGAAACCGAATTAAGGAGAAAATCTTCAAAGATTGTGGAATTAATTCAAGCATTAAACGACGAGAGAATGAAACGTTTCATAGCAGAAGAACAATTATTATTAAAAGAAAACAATGCAAGTCCATCATCGTTAGATTTAATCAAGAAAATAAATGACTTACAGGATAAACTTCAAATTAAAGAAAATGCTATAAATGATCTAAAATCTGCATTAAGTAATATGTAGGCAATGCTTATCGGGACTATGTATATTTAATACATCTTGGATCTGTTAAATATATATAAAGGAATATATATAGATATTAAAATAAATCTATTTTGAGAGTATATATTATTGATAGAACGTTAAAACTTCTTCAGTCTTTAATTTTTCCCTTTTGTTATTAATAATAAATTAAAGTACAAATTCCATTGAATCTGCACATACAAAAAAATTATGTACGAGGGCATATTCTGAACGAACACTTTCAATAAATCTTTTTTATAGTTAGTGTTTCCATAAAAAGTGTCACAAATCTTGTAGGTACCTATTTTTGGCTTCAGTTTGGATATTTTCTTTTTTTTTTTTTTAACATTTTTTTTTTCGTACAAGAAGAAAGAAATAAAAAAAAAAAATAAATAGACTCAATATAAATATTGAATCATAATCAGTTAAACTTCATTATTATTTGAGTGACATTCCTTGAAACGGTTCAACCTGAATTATCCATTTATTAAGGACAGTAAAAAGGACAAAGTCTAATCACTATCAGTAGTGTCTTTTGGGTGTGGAAAATGAGTGGAAGAAAAAGAAGAAACAATTTTGATAATGAAGACGAGGATGATTACTATCAACATGAATTCAGGCCTCGCATGCAAAAAAGGCAAAGAATTCCACCTGTAGTTCAATTATGTAAGGAAATGATGCCAGATATCACCACTATCGGTGAATCTAAAAAAGCCTTTGAGGAAGATATCAGATTATTGAGTGAAGCTATTGTTAATGAATTCGGTCATGATGAATACTTTAACAATGCTCTTTTAAGTACTTTCAGAGCAGTTGTTTTGGAACAACCACATAAACAACCTGCAATTGCTTTGCTAACCATA
This sequence comes from Arxiozyma slooffiae, assembly GCA_017347545.2. Taxonomy (NCBI): domain Eukaryota; kingdom Fungi; phylum Ascomycota; class Saccharomycetes; order Saccharomycetales; family Saccharomycetaceae; genus Arxiozyma; species Arxiozyma slooffiae. The sequence goes on along the minus strand of JAFHAQ020000001.1, from coordinate 1,046,410 downwards.
ACCGTCAATTCTCAAAATGAAGTAACTGGGAAAAATATTATTAATTTCTTCTTTAAAGAATTACAAATTGTTTGTAACGATACTGTAAAGATCGGTGAATTGAAATTGGAATCTAACGATACAGGTCCATGGAACAAAATAAAATTATTAGTGAGATTTTTATCTTTACTATCTCCAATTATTTTAAATGACGATATAATTAATATTTACTCCCAATTATTCAACCTTGCAGTGGAATTAAATAACTTGGATCCAGAAAAGAGGAATCCATTAGCAGAAGCTATTTACACTAATACATTAGTAGACATTCCATATCTATTTTACTTTAATAAGTCAGATGAAGACTTACAAAGTAAAGTCGATCAATTAGTTAGTAACATTGAGACTTCATTTAAAGTTAAGAATACACCTCTTCAATTATTATGTGAATATAACACTTCAGTTGTTCCATATGAAACTGTGGAATTACCACAGGTTGCATTATCCAATGTGAAAAAGATTTTGGCTAATAACATGGAGCAGCTAGAACGCCTGTTTATCAATTGGAACCATCTCTTACCAGAAACTTTAAATGGCGACCAAGGTTTCAATGATGCTTTAAAATTACCAACTTGCGAAGATCTGAAACCATTTAGTTTCCTTAATGCATGTGAGAATGTTGGTTCTGTTGACAGCATGTGGAGGACCCCCTATTATATTTTCAAAATTTATCTTCCTCAATCAACCGGTGATTTTGATACAGTGGTTCCGATTAATACATATGCAGGTCAGTTACTTAGAGACATTTTAATAGATATTATTCAAAGTTTAGAATTTAATAGGAGAGAAGTTGCAAAACAAGTTATTATGCTAGATTTATTTTTCAAAGAAAAATTCTTTGCTGAACAAGGTATATCTATTGCTGATTTGATTGAGACTTACGAACAAGATCCTTTGGTTAGTACTTATAAAATTGAAGATAACGTTATAGAAACTATTTTAAGTTTAGTGTTTAAACTACCAACTGTATCCCAACCATTTGCTTATTTCTATACTTTGTTGGTTGATATTTGTCAAAATTCACCAAAAGCTATTGCTCCGGTGTTCGGGAGAGCATTCAGATTTTTCTATAACAATATAGATAATCTTGATTTTGAGTTAAAATTAAGATTTTTAGATTGGTTCTCACTCCAAATGAGTAACTTTAATTTCTCCTGGAAATGGAATGAATGGGAAAATGATTCTAAAAGATTTAGTTCTTCAGATTATAATCCAAAGATCGTTTTCATTAGAAACTTGGTAAGAAAAGAATTGAGATTAACTTCCACTCCAAGTGAAGTCAATTCCAGTTTACCTGATGAATTTAAAAAATATATGGATACTTCTTATTTCCCTCCTGAAATATTATGTACAATTTATCAATCATATTTTGTTGATGAGAAATTACACATAACTATGGAGGATATAAAATCGAATGATTTGTTATTCAAAGATGAAAAATTCCCATTTGCTAATATTGTATCTGAATTATTAGATTACATCCATAAACAGAATGATGCTAGAGATGTCAATGAATTGGAAAGTATAATAGCCAAATTTAAAGAAAACGATGATTCATTGACTAATTGCATTACTGATTTCAACAGGTTCATTGTATTTTTACTTACTCAATGTGTTGTTCATTGCGGTAACAGATCTTTATCACATGCTAATAAATACATTAGCGATTTACACGAAGAATTGAAAACTGTTTGGGATAAATTAGCAATACCACAAGATATCAGAGAAGCCACCGTTATTGAAGCTGTTTTAACTTACTGGAACTCTAATTCACAAAATGGTTATTTAATTGTAGATGCATTTAAGTTTGTGGGAGCAGTTAGTGCTAAGGCTCTTTATGAATTCTGTTTTAAAGATTGGAATGGTAAAGTATATGGTTTAATGGATGTCACTAGTATTGATGCCATTTTCAGAACTCTATCTAATCAAGTTAAAATAATTAGATCTGAAGAGTCTATCAAACCCGGTGTAGATGATTTTGAAATGGTGTTTGAAAAATTATGTGTTATTATTAATAATGCTATAACAAATTTAAATATTTCAAATGAAGAAATCATTGATATTCCAGAAATCAATGAAACTACAGAAATAAACAATTTGGAAGATCTACAAAGATTAGATACATTATGGAAATACTCTACTGCGGTAAGTTTTACAAAAAGTTTATTGAGAAAATATGCTAGTCAATATAAACTATTAGTCGAGAAATTATTATCTGGTATAAATACTGCCATTCCACATGTTCCAACTAGAAATGTATTATCTAAATGGATCAAAGAAGTTGAAGAATTATAAATATGTTCAGTAGTATCCACTAGTTTTCTGTATAATGTCAATATGTATTAATATACAACTATGTATTTACTAGATGCTTATGTATTATTGACTAAGTTGATTGCACAGTAACAGTCCTTTGGCTCCTAATTCTTTCTTTTATTTATAATAATTGATTAATATACAAATGTGTAAACCTTTCAACCAACGTTTATGAATAATAATAAAAGTATAAAAATGCTCTAAAAAAAAATAATGAAAACAATGTTTCAATAGACTCATCTATAAATCAGAATCAAAGAAAAACCAATTAAATAGAATAGGTTAAAGCAAACAAACAAATAACCAGAGAGTATGCCAAAACTCGAATTCATCTTGCCTTATTTGTCGTATTGTAAAGATTTTTGTTAGTGGTCGACAAAGATTGTTTAAAACAATTCTGTGTAGTGACAGATCCTAAACTATTATTCAAGCATATTGACAAAAGAGCTTGATATCATGTTATTATTATATGTAATTCCCTTTAGTTTTTTGATATTATTAACCATTCCCATTTTTTGTCGATGGAGAATTAGAGGGGAAATAACCGATCTCATCAGGAGCTAGTTCTGAATCATCATCAGAATACTCATCCACAATTGTATTTGAAGCAAAAGGATTTCTAAGTGAAAACTCTTCATTGATACCCTTATTACGAAAAAAATTCTCATTATTCTCAGAAAAGGATGCAACTTTAATATTTTTATAGTCATTATTATCTAAAGAATCTGATTTGGAGGACTTCCATTTATCATTTACACTACTAGTAATATTATCCGCAGATGACATGGTGGTATAAAAACGATCATTTCCACGATATCTAAGCGATTGATTCGACTTAGTGTTAAGTTTTGTCAAAATATCAACATTATTCTCTTTTGCTGATTTATCACTTGTAGCAAGAGCATCAGCAAAATATACTGAGAGTTCAACGAATTCGATGAAATCATCTCTTTTTATTGGTCTGCCGGAGTATTGTAAATATTGATATAAGGATATATATCTTTTTGCCCTTTGGATTTGAACACTATCTGTTTCATTATCATCAATAAACTGTTTCGTAATAATATCAGCAAACGTATCTTGTGTTTCTAATTCAAAATTAATCACAGAAAGGAAATTCCCTTGATACTTTATCTTATTAGATACTACTTTCATACATGTTTCATAATTCAAATATTCAGGGAAAATTTTACTTAAAGAACCTGTCATAGTATTGTTGTTATTATTATTAATTTGTCTAGATCTCTGATTTCTTCCATATAAACTATTATTATTTTTTATATTACCAGCGTTTGTATCTGGATAATGAAATTGTATATCACATCGTAATGGTGGTTCCAAACCATCATGAATTACTGGATCCTTTGGTTTTTTGAAATATAAACCCAGTTCCCTTGATCTATTCATATTTTGTAAAATATATTCTCTACTCTCTTGATGTGGCAAATCCGCTGATGTAACAGGTAAATATCTTCTTGGAATATCAATAAGACAACTTTTCCTATAAATAAGTCTTCCAATAATGATCACAACACAAATAATGAAAAACACAACTATTGCACCAACCACAATGAAAGTGTTCAATGCATTATTAATAGACACTGAAGCTTGTGCAATAGCATCGATGGGTAATACAGAAGAGAATCCAAATAACAATAAGACTGAACCGAAAAAACAACCTCTATATACCCAGACTCTAATCATTCTCCATGACAAATGACTTTCTCCAGGTTGTAAAAAATGTATATACACATCTTCAAACATGTTATTAGCAACATAGGATATTATTATAACACTTCCCCTCCCCTCTTCCTCTTTGCCTACGTCTTATTCTTTAAATTTATAACTATATAAATTTGTAAAATTTTATGACTTTCTAAATAGATACCAATGAAAACAAATTCACAGAATGGTTATTTCTAATAATTAACTAATATTTAACTACCTTCGTGATGATATAGTCTTGTACAAAGTGTATACACTTTTTAACTTTTAATTCATTTTATTCAGCCTACGTAAAAATATATATAAATAAATAAAAAATGAACGTTTTTTTTTTTAAAACAAAACAAAAAAAAACAAAAAAAAATTATGTAGTGAAAAAAAAAAAAAGATAACAACTTGAAAACAGTAAAAAATATCATAAATAGTGCAAAATAGTAGCACCAACTGACATAAAAGTAGTATCATTGAGGAATAGTAACAATATTACATTAATAATATATTGATATCTTATTTAGTGTCTCTAATAATCTACAATTACATACTTTTTTGTTGATATAAACATGATGATTTTTCTTTTTCTTCTTTCCTCTTTTAATATCCAATCATAAGATATTCATCATTTATCATGAAATGGTCATTTCTTTTATTTCTTAAGTTAACCCAATGCTTAATTTGATTGATGTTGATAGTTCCCCTTTCCATGTCTATACAATTCAAATAATTTAATGTCGAAATAATATCAGAGATTCTGAAACCTGCTACCAATGATATATCCTTAATTGATATCAATGTCAAATGACTCAAGTCACCATCCAATATATGCCAACATATTGGTTTAGTCCAGTAGTTTATATAACCTACTAATCTAAATGGAGATAAGGGAAATTCTGGACCCGATATCAAGTCCTGTGAACGAGACAATTTATATGAAAATTCCATCAATAATAACCCTAACCTTTGCCTTTGATAAGGGGGAAAAAAGTTAATACATATGCCAAATTGTTTTGGTTATATGATAGAATGTCTTTTGAGAAGAATGCCATTGGTTTTCTTTCGTTTGTTTTATAAAGGATATAAAATTCATAATTTTCCACTTTAAAATATGTTGATTTATTATCTAAAAAACAGTTTTGTAAATGAACAAAGACATTGACAGAACAATTTTTCTTTATAACCTTTTACTCTTCTGATAGTACATTCTGGTGATTTATATTTGATTTTCCCTGGAGGATTATTCAATTTATATTTACACATGGAATTGTGTATTTTTAGATCACTTGGATTATTTGTGTATTTGAAATAATATTCACAGACGTATAATGTATCTAGCCATATAGAGTCAGTGTTATACTTACTCGCATTATCATGTTTGACAGTATTCTCCTTATCTTCACCACCAGCATTAGAATTCTCAACTATATTATCTATATTACTTCTTTTACTTTCTTCATTTATTTATTTTTTTTATAAATAGAGGATTATCAACATTATCATCACCATTAATTATCTTAATTTTATTAATATTTTTAAAGTTATCATCATTCTTTGAAGAATAAATACCCAGTTGCCTAGTCTCTTTATCGAAATATACTGCAGAACCATACCACATAGGAAACAATTTATCTAATCCAAATTGAACTTGTTGAATATTTCTTTCCTCAAGTATACCATATATTTCTTCCTCCTCTTCTTCAACACTCTCCTTTCCATTAGTATCCCCACCTTTTCCGATTTTTCCTTTTAGTAGTGGCAACACTATAGTTTATCTTTCCATAAAATTTAGATGATTTGGGTACTTTTAGTTTTAGTTCTTCTTTTATATTTAATCTTTTGAACTTTATTAACTGTAATAGTACCTGACGTTTCTGAACTGTTCTTATCCTTATCAATCGATGAAATATCGTTTCTTATATCGTCTCTATTCAATGGGAATTTACTGGGACGACCTCTTTCCCCTTTCTTCTTCATCTTTCTAACAGATTCAAGTCCAATAGACGGTACCATGTAACTACGCATAGTAGTATGAGTAATAACAATAATATTACCATTGTTGTTATTCTCTATATTACTGTTACTATTACCACTAGTATTGTCTAATCCTGTGATGACTTGACGGTTCCCAACATTTAATTGGTTTGAATTTGAGCCCTGAATCTCTTGAACAGCTGTTAAATGGTGTATCCCATAATCAATCAATAAGTTGCTATCATATAAGAACGAACCAAATAAACCAGGCAACCCAACCCAACCTTACGACAACGAGATCAGCATTCTTTTACTCACATGAATCAAACTCTATACACCGTCTCAGTTAAGTATAGAACAAAGACATACAGATATACAGATATACATATAGATAGATACATATAGATAGATACATATAGATAGATACATAGAGAAAAATATTATGGATAATGAATATTTAATCAAGACTCCAGCTTTCACCATTGGTGGTGACTATATCCTATCTTTAGTCTCAGTAAAAGATTCTTCAAAATGCCTTGTCAGTCTAAGTGAATTAGACGCAAGAATTAGTGTAAGAAGAGATTTTCCATCTGCTTCCTTCAATTTTATTGAAAATGCTAATGAATCTAAGATTAAACAAGGCGGTTCTGCTGAGATTCCAATTAGATTAACTGGTGAGGCTCCATTCACAGTCAAATATGAACATTTAGATCTAAATGGTAACACTCTTGGTATTTATGAAACTAAATTTAATTCAAACTATAAACAATCATTGTCTGTATCTAAAGAAGGTATCTATAGGCTCAAAGAGATGCATTATTCCAGTTGTAACGGAAAGATTGAAAACGTTGAAATTGATGTAAAATATGGTCTTGATTGACTTATTTATCAAGACCATATTTTACAATCCAAGAGACAGCTAATTCAAAAGTCACAAAATTGGCGGAATCTATTTTTACTAGAGATCCAGTATGTCAAAATCATGAGACTACTGTCGATCTTTTTTTATTTGGATCTCCACCATTTGTGTTAACATATGAATTAACTTCACCACAAGGCCAAACTTCAATCAATACAATACAAATAACTACTAAATATGCTTCATTACAATTACCAAACACAGAGGCTGGCGAGTATGTCGCCACAATTAAATCCATCTATGATGCCAATTACAGGGAAGATGATTTTGAGAACATTGATACTTCCAATAATGAAATCATTATTAAACAAACTGTGAACTCTATTCTTCAAATCTTATTCGCTGATAGAGGAAGAATTTTAAGAACTTGTTCTGTGAACACTGAACAACAAGTAGAAAGAAAAGATGCATTCTTAGAACCAATTAAATTGAGATATATCAATGGCCAAGGTCCATTTTCAATTACATTTAGTGTATACCATGAGAGTACAAGTAGAACAGATCATAATACTTTAGATAATGTGGATGTTGCAAATTTCTCATATTATAGATTATATGAAGATTTGAAATTAGGTAAGCATGTTATTACAATGGAAAGCATTGTGGATGCTAATGGATGCATCAATGATTTTGCCAATGACCACGGTAACTTTATTTCCATTTCTATAACAGATGTACCAAAGATCCATTTATTGGATGCTAATGCCGAATATTGTGTTGGTGATTATGTATCTTATCAATTAAACGGTGTACCACCATTTAATATCAGATACAGTTTTAATGGTGTTGAATTACAATCTCAAGAACGCTCCACCCAATTTGTCAGAGTCGCATCTGAACCAGGGTTCATCACCATCGATACTATTCAAGACTCTCTTTCACAGTGTGTTGTTAATTTCACTTTGCCATCAATGGAACAAGAACGTGAAAGACTAAGTCTAACGATCCACCCAATTCCATCAGTTACAGTATCACAAGGTAATTATATCATTGAAGATATTCATGAGGGTGACCAAGCTGAAGTTGTCTTCACGTTTGAAGGTACCCCACCATTCTCATTAACATATGTTAGAACCGAAGACACCGATACTAACGGTAGTAGTGGTCGTGATCAAAGAAGACCTCAAGTAGTGGAGACCCATAAGGTTACAGATATTTTTGAATACGAATACAGAGTACTAACTAGTTTGCAAGGTACTTATGAAGCTATTGAAATATCAGACGCATTCTGTTTTGCTAAGAATGAAGCATTTTTCAGTAATTGAGGATCATGTTGTATAATATATTAGAGATTGATTCTATGTCATTTTCTACATAAACTCACTGTTTTTAAACTCTGAAATTACATATAAATATATAAATACTTTTTTTTAAAAAAAAATCCACATTTGTCTTATATTTAAAAACTGTCCTAGTGCCTTTTGATTTAAAAAAAATATTTGCATACATAGTATTCTCAATATTAATAATGCAAAAGTTACTAATTTGTTTTATTAATTGTAACAGAACTTCCAATAATCTATATGAGCCCTTGTTTCTGCTTGTTTCTTAGTATTACTAATATTCTCCTTTGCCACACTTAAACTCCGCAATAAATAAATGTTCTTTTTAAGTACTAATATAGGAATTATAATATCAATGAAGGTGTACACTTATACCATAAATGAGTTGCCGTTTTTCAATTTCAAACATATTCAAGAGTTTATACCAATATACTTATATTTATTTTTTATTAACCTCATGTTTAATTATTATTAATATGATAAGGATTCACAAAATAAAACAAATAATCTTTAAATACTTGATTACTGTATTAATAGGTCTCCCCTTCTATTGAATGGTAACGTATCATAAAGTATAACTGATAATTTATTTTTTTTTTTTTTAGTTTTTTTATTTTCAAGGTCGCTTTACTGTATATATGTATATATGTACTTACAAAACTGATAGAAGTGTATTTATTGTATCTACAAACAGTTGTTTATTCAAAGTAGCATCGGGGGACATATCATCTTGATCCTTTGACACTCTTGCGTTTTGGATATTTAAATTCTTATCTATCAATCATATTCTCAATATATACAAATTTCGATATCAAATGACATTCCCCAAAGAGATTTCAATCAGTGATTCTACAAAGAAAATAAAGCCTTTGTTACATCCCAAATTGATAAATTTTGATGCTTACAACACACTTTATGGTTCTACCATACCTGTCGTGGAATAATGTACAAATGTTGACACAAAATATAGTATATTTGAAGTCTCCAACGCTTTAGTTAAAAGATTTCCCAAATGTTTAAAATCCTCATATTATTGAATTTATTAAAGCTATAAAATCGAAATACCCTAACATTATACTTGGCATAATAAGTAATACAGACCCCGCAGTGTATGTTTTGCTGAAAAATTTGGATCTCTTTCAATATTTCACACCATACACCTACTTGTAATACGATTTAGGTACATCTAAACCAGATTCTAAATCGTTTTGATATGTAACTGATAATACATTTAAGGAAATTCCAAAATTTTGAAATATTTCATCAGAGAAACAATCCTTTTTAAAATATTGTTGGCATATTGGTGATGAAATTGGGAAAGATATGTTAGCAATTGAAAACGCAGGTGGGAAAGGTATTTTGGTTGACAGGTTGAACAAAAATGGATATTTGGATAATTATTCATCTAAAGTAGGTATGATCGAACATGAATTATTATTGGATAAAATTGATCAACATGCAGAGAATATTTGAGAGTTATGTCGTGGTAAAGATGAATTTGTTCAAATAAACGAAAGAACTTTTGTTGTACCACATATCAGAGTAGTTAAACAGATTTTTCTTCAAGAATAATAATAACATGTAGATAAACTTCTGTTTAGATTGTATGTATTTTGCACATATTAACTTGATCTAATTTACGATGATACTTGTAGGGCATATATATATATATACGGTGGTTGTTTATATAGAGATTTGTACAAATGATAATTAATACTTTTAAAATCTATTAAGGATAAATAAGAATAACAAGTGACTTGTTTTCCAAATATTAAAATTTATATTTCATTTTGTATGTATATGGAGAATACGTGAATATGTTTTCCTAGATTAATGCAGTAGTTACAATATTATAGATTTACTACTGCTACCCTTTTGACATTCTTTTTATTTCCTAATTTTCTTTTGCAACTTAAATAAGTTCCAAACATATTTTTTCTTAATTAAAATCTTATTCTTTTCTCTTCTTTACATTCCTCTTATTCTACACACTGATAGTCTTCCAAACATTCAACCCATCAGTACCAGTACTGACCAAACAACCTGGAATTTGTTTGTGCCATTTAACATCTTTAACTTCCTTCTGCCAATGAACAAATAATAATTGTGGTGGGATTTGCTCCAATTCTTTAGTTTCAGCCGCTTGTTGTTTAATTTCTTCATCATCAGCTTCCACAGATAAATCCCATAAAGTTACAGTATTATCTTCAGATGCAACAGCAATAATAGATTCATCCAACGGGTTAAAGCTAATAGATGTGATTGCACCTTTATGGAAGTCATATTGTGCCACAGGTTGAACATTATTAATATTAGCTGGTGAGAATTGTCTTAGATCCCATACACCCCAAGAACCATTATCATCCCCACTTGCTAATAAGTAACCCAATTTAGACGACCAACTAATAACATTCACATCTGTCTTGGATGCCTTAACCGATAATGCTGGTTGATGTTTCTTAGATCTTGTATCCCAAATTCGGATAAACCCGTCACAACCTGCTGTAGCAAAGACAGTATTTTCGGTAGTAGACCATTGAATGTCTTCAATAGATTTATTATTACCTGCGGTAAATGGGGTCTTATCTGTGACCCATTTAGATGTATGTCTCTGTGTATGATATATTAAACCCGAACAATCACCAGTCAAAAGGGAACCAGATTTAATTAAAGGTGACCAATCAACAGCATAACCTTCTACATTGCCATGGTTTCTAATTGTATGAATTGGTCTTTTCGCAGATTTTGGAATTTGATAACCTGGAGAAGAGAATGCTTTAGCTTGTGGTGCAAGATCAAATATATAAACTTCACCATTTTCACTCATGGTAGCGGTTAACACTTCTTGATTAATGGATGCAAAAGGGGACACTTTCAATCTATTTGTGGTGTCTCTTAATTGGATATTTTCATTTTCAATAACTGGATCAAAATCATTATCATCATCTTCCTCGTCGTCATCATTTTCATCATCATCTTTTACTAAAGTTTTACTCAATTGAGATAAACTTAAAACCATCAATTCATTGTCCTTCTTTCTTGACGCTTGAGTAGCAGTGGCCATTAGAAGAGATTGTGGATAACTTCTACGTTCAGAACCTAAATTATCTGGGATGATATCTAAAGTTAAACATGGCCATGGCATGTTGACGTTATGTAACATTTCATAAACTGTTGGGTCAGCCTCCAAAACTTCATCTGGACCTAAGGGACGACTCATATGAGGCAAATATAATTCTTGACCATTTTTATTTGAATTTTCCTCATCCTTTTTCATCAATTGTTCAGCTCTCTCTAAGGACATTTCAGTCAACTTTTCATCATCACCATCTAATTCGATATCTTCTTCATCATCCAATTCAATGATTTCTTCATCACTTTCAAAATCATCACTAAATTGTCCATCATCAGCAATCATATCAACATCATCTCCATTTGCATTGATATGAGTTGGACCAGATCCATTTTCAGTCTTAGCAAAAACATTTCTTTCTTGCTCGGAATCTTCTCTATCAATAGCTCTCTTCGACATTCTGTTTGGTTCTTAATTTATTATTTTGTAATTGATTCAAAATAAAAAAAAAAAAATTCAGGTAAATTGAATATACAAGGTATACAAATGTATGTATATGTACGAACAAAATAGCCTTGATCAACTTTATATATCGTTGTATTTGTTTATTATAACAATTATCCATCTCTCTGTCCATCCACTAGAACTCATCGCAAAATTTTTTTTACTCGATCAAAAAGAAACGAAGCAAAAACGGAAAAAAAATTTTTTTTTTCTTATTCGAGACAAAATAGGTTACCTGTGCGGAAATTTCCGGAATAAGCTCAAGGCCGTTCTTCGGAATACAAAATACATGTCTATTTCCGTGTTAAATAATAACCGGTTTTCACAGTAAAGGCCGGGGGGTCGACAACCAAGAAGACATAAAAAATATTCCTTTCCAATCCGCAAAAAAAATTTTGAAATTAGTGTTTGAAAATGAAAGATCCAATAGGTAACCCAACAATAACAAGATCAGTGGTACTTTACTGCCAGATTTGCATCTTTCCTTAGTGTATCAATCTATTTAAAAGTACTTTTTTCTATCACAGTTGTATCTCTATAGAATCAGGGGCTGGTAATCAAATAGTCAGAATAAATTAAGTGTATTCTCATTAGATATCTTTTCTTCTTCTTCTTCTTCCTCTTCTCCCCAATCATTCTTCTTCTTTTTATTCTTTTTAGCAAGTTTCTCTGCCTATTTCCTCTCCTTTACCATCAATTATATTTGATCTATGTTTTTCTCCATAAACTTTAAGAAACAAGTCCGACCATCTCTACTCTTTTTAGCTTCATTCAAAAAAATTGTCTAATTATTTAATATCATCAGTTATATATTCTACTCTTGTCCTCATTGACATATTGAGTATTTTATTATCTCTATTAAAACATTTTCTTCTATAACAATTCTTATTAGTCTTAAAAGATACCTCACCAGGTTTCATAAATTTATTTCCCCTTAAATTAGTCCAAAGTTTAATAATTATAACGCAATCAGGCAATTTGCCACATTGATTAGATTCAGAGTTGCATAATTGCAATCAATCATTTATCACATCTTCTGCAACATCATCAATTGTCCTTTCGTTTGGTTTCAATTTCAAATATACGTGCCGACTTGAATATTTATCTGCATGAGACCACCAGTAATTCAATTCCTTATACCCTCATTCAATTAATGAATTCTTTTCAAATTTATCTTTACCCATCACAATTCGATATGATTTTCCATCTGGGTTTGGTTTGGATTCATAGAAAAATACCATTGGATCCAGATAATATATCTCTAAAATTGTGCTTGTATTTTTTTTTTTTTGGGAAGAATTTTGCAAACTTGCTGAGTTATTAAAAATGTTTGCAGTAGTAGTTTGAAAGACTTTAAAAGAAACTGTTCAACGTTATTTTCTATCGTGTTTGTCAGTTTTTTTTACTTCTTCCCACTTCTTTTCCATTGATATGCTTTTAGTTTAAAACTTATAATGATGAAAACAAAAAATTACTCCAGACAGGGTTCGAACCGAGAAAGAACCATTTCCTTCTTTAAAAATGAACAAACCCCACAAATTCCCTTTCTTGAGTCAAAATGATAAAATAAAAAGAAGAATAAATTAAGGATAGTTAAAACATACCTCGCTGTGAATTGAATATATGCTTTTTTTTTTCTTTAATCAATCTATTGACCATGATCCAAAGACAAAAATTTAAGAAGAATATATATTTGTCTCTCTTCTGTTTTTTCTATTCAAGAATCCTACTCCTTTTTTTTTTTTTCCCTTTTCTGTTTTGATGAATAAGATGGAATACGTTATAAAATACGATCTTAAATATTTTTCTCAATATGCGGATAATATTCCAGTGGTAAATGGAACAGAGATACATATGTCCAAATTAGATTTATTGAAATGGAGACACTATTCAACTATAGATAGTTTTGCCTTTCAATTGGTTATTGATAAAGAAAGAACCATTTCGATGAATATCATAAAGAATGGATCAAATGTTATTGATTCCGTGAAGTTAAATAAACAAGACCTTGATTTGCAGATTCCTAAGAAAATCCAATTTTCTGTCAACTGTCCAATAATCTCAGGTAAATATCTTATTCAGGACCCTCAAATGAAATTATTTCAAAGAAGGTTTCAAATGACTCTGAGATATGAATCTGATTTTAATGATTTGACAAATATCTTAAGACAAATGGGGTTTATTATTAAGAATGCTAAATTAATGAGTAAGAATGTTGGGAATGAAAACAACAAAAATAATAATACCGTTGCTGGGAATTTGTTATCTCCATTGGTTGATTTTAGTTTTATTTCCAATCCTAGAGATAATTCTTATTCCAATCATTTGCAAGCAGAAACAAATAGGAGTAATAATGAAGAAACCAGTACCTTACCATTATTAGAAACACAAAATGAAGCTTTATCACAGAGAATAATTCCAACTCATTCAAGCAAGCCATTTCCTTCAAATACTACTTTTACTAACAGTAACTTCTTCCCACTACCACCACCACCACCCACCAACTTTAAAATTTGTAGTAATGTTATTAATACACCAAAACTTTCTTTTAATCCTACAAGACAAAACAATTTTTCAACAGTATCAGAAAATTGTTCATTTAATAAAAACTGTTTACAAGACAATTTAAATGTTGACACTTCATGGAGATCCACTGACTTACTTAATTCAAATTTAGAATTCAACGAAAATTACAATAAAAATAAAAACGACAATAATAATAAGGATTGGAACAAATTGACTATTGATTTTGAAGAACAAGAAGAACCATCTATAAAAAATCGTAGTTTAATAAAAAATATTGAATCTGACCGAAACCCCAAACAGACAATAAGTCAAGTTGTTCCGTCACAACCAGAAGAATGTAACCTTACATTTAATAATAATAATAATAATAATAATAATAATAATAATAATAATAATAATAATAATAATACTAAAAAACCAAAGAAGAAAGTCCATATTACTAGAAAGTTGATTAAAACAAAGCTTAAAGATAAAAAGTTTCAAAAATGGGTATGTATCAATTACTCTTTTATTTTTTTTTTTTAAAAAAGAAAAGGGGAAAAAAAAAACACAGAATCATAGTCACATAATTTCTTATGTTGTCATTAGTTTTTTAATTCCATATTAGAAGTTAAAATAAGGTACTAACAACATTTCCCATATTAAATTATCAATTCAACTGCTAATTCTAATCTATTTGAATATTGGTAAAGGGAATAGATTATATTAAACTTCCAAGTGATTTTTAATAATAAATATCAAAAAAAAAAAAAAGGTTGCAAGAGTAGAACGAGAATTAATTAAAATGAGTGGGATAGAAGATATGTAAGCAAACTGTGTGTTTGTTGTTTCAATTCTACACGTTTACCCATTTACTTACTTACCACAAAACAAAATTAAAAAAAAATGAAATAAAATCCTTTTTAATTAACTAACTAAAGCAAAACAAAGGCGTATCCAGAGTTTCATTCTTTTTGTAGGCCACTTTTTTCCCCTGTTAAAAAATAATAATAATAATAATAATCGCTAATCTTTTTCCATCATAATTTGCATTGAAAAAAAAAAAAAAGAAACGAAAAGAACAAAATTTCGGAACTTCTAGAAATATATAGATATATATATATATAAAAGAGTAAAGATAAACTGAATTCGTTTAATAAAGGAATAAAAAAAAAGGTGAAGAAGGTCAAGAGATCATTTTATAATTTTTCCATTTTTATGTAGCTAAATATTCTCTATATAAGAGTGTTTGAACATAAGTAAGTAAAAAAATTTAATAAATAAAAAGTATTTCCTTTCCTTTGTGTTATGTGACATTTAATATTAGTATAAGAACAAATATATATAAATAGATTATATAAATAATAAACCAAGAAAATATTATTTGAATCTGACTCAGGTTTTACTCCTTCTCTTTACTCCCTCCTGTTGTTCCGTTAGTTTAATAATAATAATAATAATAATAATAATAATAATAATAATAATAATAATAATAATAATAATATAAATCTTTTATTTATTTATCATATCTCCCTTTAGAATAAGAGACAGGAGATGAGCTACACCACTCAAAATAATTTAATTGGAGAAACTCCGATTTATTTGCCAAACAAAGAGAGAGAGAAAAAAAAAAGGGAAAAGAGAAAAGATAAGATTCTTCTTTTCTTTGTTATAATTTCTATTAATAGAAGAGGGTAGAGAACAAAAAAAAGTGGAGACCTAAAAAACAAAACAAAACAACAAAAACAAAAAAAAAACCAATTATTTTTTCTTCCCTTTTTTCTATACCGCACGTAATTGTAAGAGAAAAAACAAACGGACCGAGAGATGGAATTTTTCTATTGTTAGTTCTCGGGTTTTTGTTTGCCTTCAGGAGAGGAGGAGGAGGAGGAAGGAAAAAAAGGAATAACGTCATTTGTGTTCTTTCTGTTTGTGTGTGACTCTTCAATTTCTTGGAAATGATTTACTTTTCATTGTTTTTTTTTTTTGAATCATACATTCTTATCAATGATAAACTTCAATTGTCGGTGTTGTTGTTTGTTGTTGTTTTACAACCATCGCGGGGAAACAGAGTTGCAATAAAAAAAATAAAGCTTCTTCTTCTTCTTCTTCTTATTGTTGTTGTTGTTTACGTAACTCCTCCTTTTAATTGTTGCATTCTTTTTTTTTTTTTTTTTTCTTTCCTTTTATGCAAGTCTTGATGTTTTAAATGGTGGTTGTCGAGGAAAAGGATAAGGGAAGGGGGAGTATGGAATAGAAACTCTGTTCTTGACAATGTTTTGTTTTATTTTATTTTAGTATCGTTCTTCTTTTCTTGGAGATTTAAGTTAAAAAAAATTGCCACTTTTTTCTTTTTTAATAGATTCGAAATATTAAAAGTTGTCATTTGTTTGTTTGTTTGCTTGTTTTTTTTAAGTATATATGCCACATGGCTATATATATATATGTTTGTATGTATGTATGCATGTATGCATGCATGTGTAGTAACTAGTTCTCCTCTTTTGCTTACCCTTGTATATCTCCACTTTTAATCCTTTCTCTTATCTATATTGATTAAACTCCGTTTTTATATCTTCTCTCTCGACTAGTCTCTTTTTAGTCTTTTTTTTACCACTTGCTTTAACTGATCTTTTGATATATATATATATAAAGTGACAGAAAGAAAAAAGGAACAGATTAAGATTAGATTTGATCTTTCTTTATATATATATTATACTCGTATTTATTAATATACTATACACCATCCACACACACAATAAATTCGATAATAATAATAATAATAATAATAAAAACAACCATCCATCCATCCGTTCAGTTATACCTATTAATTATTAATAAATATATAATGTCTAACTTTTCAAGTAACATTTATACCACTACTTTACATCACTCATATTACTTAAACAACAACAACAAGAGTAACGACGACTCTCATACAACTTTACAAAAAAAATTCACTTTACCTAGTTTTAGAAATCTTTTAAATACAATAGACCTCGACACACCCATAAATACAAATGCATACACTTATATCTCACCACCAAATAGTAATGAGATAAAACATAATATAGGAACAGTGTCTCCATTACCTATCACCCCACCACCACCACCACCACAACAACAACAACAACAAAAACAACAATTCCAAACTCCTAGTGTTACCACTACAAACACAGATAATATTATCTATTATCCAACACCTCAATATATTCATAACCCACCAATGCAAATTTTGCATCCTCATCAATTAAACCCACATTTTTTACCTCATCAACAACCAGAAACACAAATAAATTATATCATTAATAACAATAATCTTGCTGCTTCATTGCCTCGTACTTTACCTCCCTTTATCCCTAGTATAAATACAAATGTTAATCAACAGCAAAGAAACGTCATCTTACCTCAAACTCTACAATTGACAACTTTAAAGAACCCTTCTATTGTCGCAACAACAACAGCGAAAAACACCGTCCTCCCTGCCGCTATCACTTGTAAAAAAAATAAAATGAAGAAGAAAAACAAAAAGAAAAGAAGACAAGGGGTACTCAAAAGGAACCCAAAAAAATCAAATATTAATGATTTACTTAATCCGATCTCAAATATCATTTCTTCTAGTAATGACAAGAAATGTTTCCAATGTCAGGAGACAAACACACCGGAATGGAGAGTTGGACCATATGGTAGTAGAACTCTATGTAATGCTTGTGGTCTCTATTATAGACGTCTTATTCAGAGGTATGGTTTGAAACAAGCCAATTTGATAATGAGGTTTAATAGGTTTATAAAACCAAGCAAAATTAGGCAGGTTCCAAATAATATTGAAATCCCAAAGGAGATTATTAAACAATTTGATATGGATCCAACTTTAGATAATAATTATAATACTATAAGTTAATATATATGTATATGTATATTCTCTATAAATCATTTTCTTTCACGCTCCTCTTTAATCCTTGTAATAGCTTGAAACCATTCTTTCATATCATCTAATTTATCTAGATTTACCGTTGGGAAAATATGTTCCCAACATATTTCCCTTGATGATAAAAATTGAATTAATTCAGGGAAACTACTATGTTCAGAATATGGGATATTGAAAACATCAAATTTACCACGTTCTTTTAACTTCTTTTGATCACGTCGAGTTATCTGTCTTTTAAACCATCCATCATCTATATGATCACCATAATTATCATCATCTAATATTTTTTGAATTATTTCTGCCTTCTCTTCTAAATTCTTCCTTTGATAGCCCCAATGTCCATGGAATGTCCATCCCGTTGGTATAATACCAACAAGATTCACATCAAGCCATGTCATCCCACAATATGTCTCTTTAATATATTTACATACTTTTGATTCTTCTTTAAGAATATTCAAAGGTACAATATGTACATCCACATACCTATGGGATCCACTTAATGATATTTGTTCTTGCTCTGCTATAAATTTTTTTCTTAAAATATCTGTTTCTCTAATATATATACCATTATCCCCTTGATTTAATTCTTTTGCAATACCTTGGGCTAATTTCTCCTTACCAATAGAATAAGATCCAACAAGTACAACATTTTTTCTCTCCTTGTCGTGTCTATGTTTAATCAACTTATCAAGAATGTTATTGCTTCTGCCATATGATTGTTTATTAGTTAACTCATCGAAATATGACTTAATATACTGCGCAGTAGCTGTTATAACTTCATTTTGAGTCGGATGAGAATTTCCCACATTTAGATATGTGGTATCTAAATATATCTCATCAATACACTTACATCCATTGATTGATCTGTCCCTTAATACATCGCTAATCTTATGTGTCAATTGCTTTGTGACTCGAAAGTCTCCTGTATGAAGAATCTGTTTCACAATGGTTCCTTCAACACCCCACTCTCGGAATAAGAAAATACTGGCACCAGGACAATGATTGGCATCCATTACCATGACTTCAATTTTATCAGTTATCGGGACCCATGTATCATTCTCTAATTCAAATATCCGCTCCGATGGAACTTTAAATTTATATCGAAGTAATTGACTGGTTATTATCGAACAGTATATTTTCCCATTATCCCATGATTTATTTATCCCAATATAATGATCAGAATGAAAATGTGAAAGAAAATAAATCTCTATGTTCGGATCAGGTGCAAAATTAAACCCATCTACCACTAACTTATATCCAGATTTAAAATTCAATATTTTAATTGATGGTAAAGGTAACCTTTGTTTCTTCTTCTTTTTCTTCTTAGTATTCTTATTCTCTTTCAATTGTTTCTTTGGAGAACTTTTTAAGTTAAATTCCACTTTGTTCGATATCTCCTTGGTTAAATTTTTTTCAAAACATTGTTCACAATGTGCCTCTCGTGCATATAATTCCAATTCAGATATATCGATATTACAAATAGGACATTTTATTGAGTTAGTTTTATCTGTATTTGTATCAATTGTCATTGTTTCTTCATCAATAGTCGTCCCCTGTATTTCTTCCTTAGTGGTTTCATTATCCGATTCTATAATTTCTATTACACTCCGTTGTGATTCGAGTAAAGAGACTAATGACTCTCCATGATCGGTAATATGAACAGAGTCCACTTCTTGATCTATTATGGTCTCCTCAGTAACTGTTTCACCACTTTTTCCTCTCTCAATTTCTTGATATTCAACATTTAGTGTTCCATCTTCTTCAAGAGTATCCAATACTATTTCATCTTCATCTAACACAATAGGAGTATCACCATCATTTAAAATTACCTTCAACCCATCTCTTTTGCGAATAGGTAAGCTTGCTGCCGTAGGGATTTTAAATTCTGTCAAAGTTTTCTGTCTTTTATAACTCTTTATCTTCTTCACATAAGGTTTACTACGTATATCAGATCTCCTTAAATTAGCAAGAGACCTTCTCATTGTACCATAGATAAATCAGGGATCATAGTTTTTCGTTATGTTATGTAATGATTGTACTTTTAGTTTATATTGACTTTCTATAGAGTATACCATTTGAATCAAGTTAGGATTAGTTTTCTTAGGTTTGTAAAACTTTTCATCTGTGCCAACTTTAGTTTTTTTTTTGTCCTTTTTCTGTTCTTTTTATTTTTTTATTTCATTTTCATTTCGTTTTTTTCTTTTCTTTTCTTGTTATAAATCTTATCTTTCTTTCTAGGTTTGCCATGCATTTAAATGTATCTCAACAAGATAAAGAGAGGTTGATAGTTTATTTAAAGGCATATATATTAAACTTGGTAGTTTTTTTTTTTTTTTTTTTTTTTTTTATGGTTTTCAGTAGAAAGAAACATAATGGGTCTTTTGACTATTATTAAGAAACAAAAATTAAAGGATCAAGAAATAAGATGTCTTATTCTAGGTCTAGACAACTCAGGCAAATCTACAATAGTCAATCATTTATTGCCAATAAGTGAAAGAAAGGATAAAATCACACCTACTATTGGATTCCAGATCAAGACCATCACTTTGGATGATTCAGGTAAACATGTGTCGTTATGGGATATAGGTGGACAAAGGACTCTAAGACCCTTTTGGGATAATTATTTTGATAAGACGGATATTTTGATTTGGTGTATCGATATAAGTTTGCCTTTAAGATTTGATGAATCATTTAATGAATTGAAAGAATTGATTCTTAGAGACGAGGGAAGGATAGGGTATGAGTGTAAAGTTATTGTTCTTTGTAATAAAGTTGATCTGTTGTTACCAAGTGATATCGATGTGTCTTTCCAATTAGTCAAAGAGAAAATATTAGCACAATTAAGTATTGATGTTGATCATGTGGATTCTATGAATAAAACGGAAAGAATGAGATCTGAATCTATCATTTTTTTGAAGTGTAGTGGCGTTACAGGTGAAGGCATAGATCATTTGAAAAAGGAATTGTTAATAGATACTTTGAATAGATAGATACTGAGTATTTTCTTTTTTTTTGAGTTGTGAAGAATTGGAGAGTTAAAAGGAAAAAAAAACTACGGAATAAAGAATATAGGATATATGCCAATGTTATTTTATATACAGTGTGAATGATGGGAACATGTGGATAACAAGATTTCCTATCTGATATATTTTAACGAGACTTAACTACAAAAAGTCTGTGTATCAATATAAGATATGTAATATGGTTTAGAATATTATATATTATTGTAAGGGAACAACTAACAATTTGAGAACCACAAAGAGAAAGAAGAAACAAAGAAAAAAAAGCGGGATTTTTTCCCCTGCAAAACCCGTCAGTTTCCTTTCTCTCCGCTTCTTCTTTTGGTGCTTAATATTGAATTTCGTCATTTCTTTGGAAAGGTTTGGTTGCCAGTGAACCAAAGAGGAAACAACTTAAAAGTATTTAATAATAACAATAATAATAAAAATAGAGATACCACAAAACAATATACTTTTAAATACGTTTGTTTTATACCAGTCTCTTTATATATTTAATGTAAAGCACCAAACTAAAATAGAAAAAATATATATATATATATATATATATTAATTATATTAAAGAGTGTTTTCAAGACATACCAAAGAAGATAATTGATAGAAAGAATAAAATAAAATAAAATACAATAAAAAAAACAAATTTATACTTACATTTTCATACATACGTGCATACTTGAGATGGGAAACACACCGACGAAATTAGATTCTGAGAATAATAGCAACGCTGAAAATGACCTTTTTAATAGTGCCGATACTTTAAATAACAAAACCTATAGAAACAGATCCAGAAATACTTCATTAGCTAGTATTTTATTAAATACAACAGGAGATAATCATACTAAACAGACACAATACAGTATATTCGACAATACAGATCATGATAAAGATAAAAAGAAAGCGATTAAAGATAGAGAACAGGTGAAAGAAGCTCAGGCAAGGGGGTTAGTAGTCAAATATGATGAATGTTGTGATGGTGGATATTTAGCACCTTTTGGTTGTTACCGTTTGGATAAATTAGATTATAATATAGATATCGTGAAAAATCTAATTATAGAAAGGAAATTGGCTCCATTTTATACACCTCTACAAGATTTCGATGATTCGTGGTCAAGAGAAGAAATCATTAAAATTGTGGATGGATTGCCATTACATGCAACTTTTGAAGAAAACTTGGAAGAATTTGAAGATATTCCAATAGGTAATTTAAAGAAACCAAACTTCGATTACTTAATTGACAAAAATTTATCTAAAAGAGAACAACGTCATCAGCGTTCCAAGATCTTTAGAGCTAGGTTGTATAGGAAAAGATTAATTTGGCAAGAGACTGCCAATGAAACATTCTTGGAAGATAAAACTGATCAAAA
Organism: Arxiozyma slooffiae; assembly: GCA_017347545.2. Taxonomy (NCBI): domain Eukaryota; kingdom Fungi; phylum Ascomycota; class Saccharomycetes; order Saccharomycetales; family Saccharomycetaceae; genus Arxiozyma; species Arxiozyma slooffiae. Next base: position 1,023,775 of record JAFHAQ020000001.1, on the reverse strand, counting down.
GATAAATAAAATTAAAAATAAATATTTACCAAGTGATGATTTGAAATATTCTTTGTATAAAAATGGTATGGAATGCCCCATATGTTTCCTTTACATTCCAGGTCCCTTAAATTACTCTAAATGTTGTCAACAACCCATCTGTACAGAATGTTTTGTTCAAATTAAAAGAGCGGAACCACATTTCCCACATGAAGAAGTAGATCCAACTAAACCAATAATTGATGATTCTTCTAAAGATCCAAACTTATTAATATCAGAACCTCCGAATTGTCCGTATTGTGCAACACCCAATTTTTCCATCACATATACTCCACCGAAGAATCGTAGAACAGGTATAGATGGAATCCCACCTAGTGATTATCATGAGGAAGAGGGGAACCCAATACAGATAGAAGAACCTACTAATCAAGAAAAAGCAAACAAAGAGAACTCTGAATCATCAACTATATCATCAGTGTCTACATCCAAGAACAAAAAATCTAAAAACATCACTATAGCTGCCTGTGTTATATCATCTGACGATATTAGACCTGATTGGGAGGCTAAATTAAAGAAAGAACGGGCCAAACTTGCCAAAAGAGCAGCTAACGCTACTGCCATTCACGTTAGCAATCAGCTAATAGATCCTGATTACTCCTTTAGACAAAATTCTAATTCTAATTCTAATACCCGTATAAAATCTCTAACACATGGTATTAACTCTAACACAAAGAAGAAACAGCTTAGCCTTGAAGAGTTAGAAGATCAAATGATAAAACAAGCAATTAAACTAAGTCTTGAGGAACAGAAAAAATTCAAGAAAAAGAAAAGTACAAGGTAAACATATATACATATATAAACATCCACATATAAACAAACAAATACTTATATGACAAGTGCTGGAATTTTTAATCTACTCTCGACGTTGAACTAAACAAAGTCCCCATATATATGTGTATACTTTGTATTATGTACTTGGAAACTGTAACAGTTTTTGAAATCCTTTTCTTTTTACCTAAAACAGAAAAGCAATTACAAAAAGAAAAAAAAACAACCAAAAAGGCACGATACCGAACAAACCAAGTCACATGACGAAGTTTCGTCAATAATGATAGACGCAGTCATTTTTTTTTTTTAAAAAAAAAACAAAAAAAAAAACACCCAGCGTTGAACAAAACTTGTTGGAAAATATGAAAAAATTTTGATTTCTTAAAACTTGGTAAGAGTATCTCATTTTGTGGATTAGACGTTGCGTAGAAATTCTCTTTTAGTGATTTCTACTAATTTGGTTTACCGTTTTTTAAATTACATTTTTCCTTTACTATATATTTCTTTTCTGTCTAGTTTTTTACATTATTTCCAAATAAAACCAAAGAAATAGTCTGCTCTACTGAAGCTTAAATTGATTATTCTATAAATCCCCAACAAGGAGAAAAAAACAGAGATGTCCACCGAAACTGCCTTATCTTACGCTGCTTTAATCTTAGCTGATGCTGAAATTGAAATTTCTGCTGACAAGTTAATCACTTTAACTGAAGCTGCCAACATTCCAGTTGAAAGCATCTGGGCTGACATCTACGCTAAGGCTTTAGAAGGTCAAGACTTAAAGGACTTATTAGTCAACTTCTCTGCTGGTGCCGCTGCCCCAGCTGCTGCCGGTGCTGCTGCTACTGGTGCTACTGAAGAAGCCGCTGCTGAAGAAGAAGAAGAAGAAGCCAAGGAAGAATCCGACGATGACATGGGTTTCGGTTTATTCGATTAAGGGGATAAAACTGATTAAATCATATTCATTATATATATATATATGTATATATTATCATATAGTTTTATTTAATTTTTTTTTAACCTCTCTATTTCGATATTATAAATAAGATATCTTTGTTATAATTGCTTATTTTTTACAGAATTACTACTACTCCTAACAAGCCTGCCATATCTTTTTTAAATAGGTTGTAAAGATTTATTAAGAAATTTATGTATTATACTCTATATTTTCAATATGCAATGCAAAACAAAAAGCATGTAAACATCTTGCTAACCATCATAAAGTAACTACATAGAGCGATCTCAAGATCTCTGGAACAAACTATATTTGCAATAACTGTGGTAGGAACGATTATAAAGTTACACAATGTTTTTTTTTTATTTATTATAATATATTAATGTAGAGTGTTATTCAAAAAAAGAGTACATAGTATGATAGAAAAACATGTATATTTACTTGAAATAATATTAAATACCATCTATTTCTTCTTTTCAGCTTCAGCTTCAGCCTTTTCTCTAGCTCTCTTTTCTCTAATACCCTTGTATTTCTTTTCAGATCTGGCTAATCTTAAAGTTCTGTAAGCAGATTGTTCAGTGGCTTCAACAGCTCTGGTTTCAACATCAGTGGATGGTTGAGCAATTGGGAAAGCAGCAGCAGTAGATAAGACTTGTTCAGCTTCGACCTTACCGTTTCTTGGGAAGACAATGATCTTGGATAAGTATTCCTTTAATCTTTGAACGTTAACTTCAAAAGTTTCTTGGTTCTTATCTTGACGTCTGTGATCAACAGCGATACCAATGGTTCTGGCGTAAGCTGGAGTTAAACCAGCAGCCTTAATTTCACCAAAAGTAAAACCCTTACCAGCTCTGACCTTTCTGTTGTATCTGACGGTTGGAGCTCTGACAACTGGTCTTAATAGGTCTAATGGTCTTGGAGCAATCTTGGCAGCCTTGGCAGCTCTGGCTTGACGTCTAGCAACCTTCTTACCAGCTTGGTCAAAGTGGACTCTGACACGTTCTTGCCAGTGCTTTCTGAAGTGGTTATTTAAAAGTGGTAAATTCTTGGAAATAGCTATAATGAAATAAAAATAAAAATAAAAAAAAATAATCAACACCAATAGAATGAGATCATAAAGTGACCAAAAGTAAAAGGAAACACTATAGTATAATACCCACTTCCCTCTCTTTTATTTTCATTATAATGTTCTCATTTGTATTAATGTTTAATTACTCTTGTTAGTAATTTGTATTCCAACACTTTCTTTGTTTTTTTTATCATGTTATATTAGAGAACGCACATCATTATGATAAGTTACTAATACCAGGGACTTTACTTCAACTTGATTTCATCTTGTCGATATCTTTAAGTTTGTTTTATCTGTATGCATTAACCTATTACTCTTTCACAACATGTAATTATGCTTTTAAACCTATATAAAAAACATACCCATTGTTACGTGTTTTCTGCTCTACGAGGTTCTTCTTTTAATGCCAAGATGTTACTAAAAAAACCAACAAGTCGTTCTTATATTTTGGTCAAGATTCACTTTTATTGTGTTAACTTTCATATATTCTTTTGCCTATACTATGTAACGACTACTGTGATAGCAAAGAATTCCAAAAGGCAATAGTGTGAGTGTACACAGGCCATCCCTCAATAGAACGGAATGAGGTTTCAGAAACTCTGCGGGAAGACGGACTTACCTTGATGATGTTAGATTATTTTACCACTACCCAGTAGGAAGTATTACACCTTAGTAAGAGTTAAACACTCCCGTTCCCTAAGTCCAGTTAGAGATATTTTCCCCGTCTAACAGGTATTCTCCCAAACAAGCTAAGAAATTTGTTACACAATTGTGAACTTCCCCCCACAAGGTGGTTTTTTTCCTCTCTATGGGTTCTCAGTGTCCAACTTGTTCAAAATGCCATTTTTTTTTCCCACTTAACAATTTGTTCCAAAACTGTATTTTCCAGGAATTTTTTCAAGATTTCCCAAAACGGAAAGACATTTGTGTCTGAATTTATTAAGAATTTTTCTTTTGAAAAAAAAAAAAAACGAAATAGAAAGCAGTCATGAAAAACAAATGTACTGATGTCTATATAACGACATTGTGAGACCATTTTAAAACATCCGTACATAATTATTCTGATTGAGTATTTGTTTGTTTAAAAGAAAACTTAAGTTGCCGTTTACGAAAATTCCCCTTCAGTAAAACAAATAATGATCTACGCAAATGTACAGTACTCTCCTCAAAACGTTTATTATTCTTCGGTAAACGGTACCACTATCCACTAAAGTTTCCTACCGTAATATCTATCTGACTTGATCCCAGGAGAGTGTAATCTTTCTGTTTACCGAGGAAAACCGGGACTGGCGACTCTCTCCTAACCACTACAGTGGATTGAGTTTCCCTACTACCTTTCGAGTCTGTTTGGTGGTTAAAACAACCCATTGTTAAAAATATAACACTAGTGCCCCCATTTATAAAAAGAGGTTGATAAATAAATTGCACGATGTCTGCCGTCCCAAGTGTTCAAGTATGTTGAGAATTTTAAGTGGCAAAATGCCCATCGACAAGCTTCAATAGTAGGGTGTCATGTGATGCACAAATAATATTTGAATTTAAAGAGGGCAATACCTTCAATTTACAAAGAATATTTGATACTAACATATTAGAGCCGTTGATAGCCATATTTTATTGCTTTTCAGTGGTATAAAGTATATTCCTACTATAATTTTATTTATAGACCTTCGGTAAGAAGAAATCTGCTACTGCCGTTGCCCATGTTAAGGCCGGTAGAGGTTTAATTAAAGTTAATGGTTCTCCAATCACTTTGGTTGAACCAGAAATCCTAAGATTCAAAGTTTACGAACCATTATTATTGGTTGGTTTAGACAAGTTTGCTAACATTGACATCAGAGTTAGAGTTACTGGTGGTGGTCATGTCTCTCAAGTTTACGCTATTAGACAAGCTATTGCCAAGGGTTTAGTTGCTTACCACCAAAAGTACGTTGATGAACAATCTAAGAACGAATTAAAGAAGGCTTTCACTTCTTACGACAGAACCTTATTGATTGCTGATGCTAGAAGACCAGAACCAAAGAAATTCGGTGGTAGAGGTGCTAGAGCTAGATTCCAAAAATCCTACCGTTAAAGAGATTTCTATCTTTCTTGTTTCCAAGTTTTTTATTTTTTTTTAATTTAATTAACTTTACCGATTTCCATAGCCAAATGAATTACAATTATTAATAAAGCTATTGGTTTGCCCTTTGCATACAATTTATTTTTTTTACAAATAAAGAAAAGGGATATATAATATTTGTATATTCCACATTCTTCCAATCATATAATGTCATATTAGAATACACCAAGTTTAATGCGATCTTTATGTATACTTTAAACTTCTATATCATCTTGTAAAATAATTTCATTGTAATATATAAACTACAAACATTATAGACAGTGTTAGGTGATAACCAGATATTAGACGTTCCATTGTTTGTTTTTTCTAACTTGATTACTCTGTTCGTATTTTAGTACATGTAGATAACACAAGAAAGTTTAGTCTGTGTCAACATTAACAGGGTGATTTGAGTAAATTACATCAATTACTGTTTTGGGCCCTTTTGTTGTGGTTACCATGGTGACTACCGTATTTAATCTCGTTCATTTTTTTTTTTTTACCTTTTTTCCTTCTTCAGATTTCTTGTCCGTCTATTTATTTTCTTTTTTTTTTTTTTTTAATTTTCCTTTTCATTAACATGTTTCTCGAACTATTATAATAGATAAACATAAACTTTAAAAGGATCTATTAGCAAAGAAGAACAGAGAACAAAAAGACTCTCTGATACAAAAAGAGTACACAGTTAAAAATATTACATCTAAAATAATTAGCAATGAGTAGAGGTAATCAAAGAGATTTAGCTAGAGCTAAAAATTTGAAAAAGCAAAAAGAAGCTGCCAAGAATCAGAAAAAAACCGGTGATCCAAAAAAGAGAATGGAAAATGATGCTGATATCTTAAGAAAAAAACAAGCTATTGCTGATGCAAGAAAGGAAGCAGAAAGGCTAGAGAAATTGAAGGCTGCTAAAAGGTAATTAACTTAGCCTCCACGTTTTCTCATAATTGTGTTGTCATTTGTTGACTTCCTCATTCTTATAAACATGGGTTTCCCTATATATACTAAGTAGAATTAATTGATAAATAGTAAGTATATAGCCAGTCACCACAAATTTTAATGATTAACGTTACATTTTGATCTTTTTAATTCAATTATGTTCTCTTACTTATCGTACCTACTCTTTACACACTTTTATGTTTCAAGACTCAAACAAGGAGGTTTTCCGTTAGGTATATTTCATATCTAAACACTTAATAATTTGAACTACCACACAATATAAACTCTATATTACATCTTTATACATAAATATATATAATTTTTAAAGTGTTACTTTACTAAAATACACGTACAAAATAAAGGAGAAGACTCCAAAATAATTGATGTATACATATATAAGTATCTTTTCCCCCTTATTATAGAACATATTATAATAGTGCTTCAACAATAAGAAGATGGTATAAAAAAATTACTAAGTGGCTCCTCTTATTGTCAACTCCCAATTCTATGGAGGAAAAAAAAATTAACTTTTTTCTTTTTTATATTATTGTACCTAATTAACTAAATAAAAAGCTTAGTTGACTTCTTGCATATGTTCTTTAGCCTCAAAAGCCTTCTCAACATCATATTTGAAGTCGAAATAGGACTTTTCAAAATGGTGTAAACGAACAAGACCATCTTCCCCACCAGAAGTGTATGAAGTACCAGTTGGAGACACAGCAATACAATTCAATGGACCGAAATGCCCTTTAACTCTCCCAATTTCTTCTTCAAAAATTTTATGATAGAATCTAGCTTCGAACTTACCTTCACTGGCACTAGTAGTTGTGACATCCTTGGCACTTTGACCACCACCAAGAACCACAAATTCCTTTAATGGGGTAATAGCTGCGGTATTCAAAGGACAATCACTTTCATAAGTCTTTAAAACTTTGAAAGAGGCAACATCTACTAAATATGCCTTAGAATCTCTTGAAGAAGTGATAAAGTATGTTCTGTCTAGGGAAAATTGTAAATCACTGACGTTAGAGTCATGTAGTTTGATAGCTTCAACAAACTTATAATCATCATCAACGTCATACTTGCTCACTTCACCATCCTTGTGACCGCCAACAATGAATTTACCATTAGTAGACCAGCCAGCAACAGTGACTGTGGCATGACCTTCTTGTGTATTTATAACTTTAATCGGTTCTTCATCAAAATGAGTAATTTCATGAGTTTCAGGATCTCTTTCCACTTTGTAAATAGAGATTGAACCTGGGTAACCCATAACACTGTCTAAAATGGCAAGGAAATAATTACCACATGGAGAAAATTCAACACGCTTAACTGGAACAGGAGATTGATAAGTAAAAACGTTTTGACCATTACTAACATTCCAGACTTTAATACTGTAGTCTGCACTACCAGTGATACAATATATGGAGAATGGATCAACATCGATAGACCAAATGGTACCTGCATGACCATCTAAAGTTCCTAATCTTTCACCATTGACAGTATACCAAACAGAAGCAGAACTATCTTTGGAACATGTAAATAATAAATCACCTTCTTTGTTATATTTAACTTGAGTTAAAGGACGTTCATGACCCATAAGCACTAGAGGTCTCATCTTTAAATGTGTATCGTGATAGGTAAATTTAAAGTTTGCTGATTTTTATATTCAAAAGAAATCAAATTTCACACACAAATACAAGTGGTTCAATCTAATTAATGCTTTGCGATTTTTTCAAACTTTAACAAAGAAAAAAAAAACAACAACTCAAGCGAAACTGAAGATACTTTCTTAAGGTACTAATATTTTGTTTCAACTGCAGATAAATTACTTGTCTTTCTTCCTTCTTTGAAGAGATTATTTTGAAAATTTTTCGTAAACTATTATTAGTGAAATGAAATTTCTTCACACAGCATGGATTAAAAATCACGTGAAAAATATGGTAGCGCTTCTAACCTGTTGAAAACTTGAAAATTCCAAGTTTCAGTTAATTAGAAGCACCTCCAAAAAACTAGATTAGATAGGAAGGAGATACAGAGAGAAAGAGACCACAAGGAAAGAAAACTACGCTGATAATAAATAATAGTCAATAGAGTCTTCAATAATTTCCAGACAAAGGCTATTTAAACATGAATAATATTTTATTACTATATTGATAAATCAAGAAATGAGCAACTCATGACTCAGTGGATTCACTACGACTATAAAATGTCTAGTTCTTTTACATATTGTTCACTCAAGATATTATGAATTTACTCAAACTAAGGGAGAATCCATATTGTCTACACTGAATATGGTAAATGACTATGTTCATGTCTCCAAATAATATAGGAATAGCAGAGGTTGCCAAATGGGTAATTGTATAGTATTGTATAAACCCAATGATCCACAGAAAAGGGTCTGTAAAAGAATCGCAGGCATGTCTGGAGATTATATCTTATTAGATCCATGGTTGGACCATTCTGAGGCAATAACTACATATATTAATGTTCCAAAGAGTCACGTGTAGGTCACTGGAGACAAGTTAACACATTCTTTGGATTCTCGATTGTATAATGTGGTACCTATGAGATTGATAGTGGGAATGATTATTGCTGTTAATGATTTCAATAAACCTGTTTGGGATCCAGTTTCCAGGACTTTATTTGGGTTCAGGTGGATCTTTAATAATTTTGAAGACATATAGAAATGGCAGAAACTAAGAAAAAAATAAAAAAGACAACTTCATCCATGAAATGGACTAATAAGGATGCATAATTATATCCTCTCTTTTATATTTGTATATAGACAAATTAATATGTAAGTATATATATATATATATATATATAAATATATATAAGCATATGAATATATGTATTCAGATACTATTTCCAATACTTCTTAAATATTTGGTACCAATTAATAAACCAAAGATACCTAATAGTGCAGAAGCGTTAATCGTATCGAAGATACTGGTACCTAAATAATATCTAAAAAAGATAAATTCAAAACCAATAATAGAAATAATGTACCCTAAGAAATAAATAAAATTCATTCCTTTTGGTAAGTTATCAAATTTAACTGTACCTGAAATAACCCAAGTTAATAGTAGACCAAGACCTGCAATGATAATAATACCAACAAATATTTGAGCTAAAAATGGGGGAACGGTCTTTGGTGGTGATGGGAAGATATGACGAATCTCTGGTAATGGTCTATATCTAATTGGTTCTTTGAATAAATCAAATTCAAAAGTATCAAAATTTAAATCAAGTTCAAAAGCTTTTGTGAAAACGTTATCATTTTTATTAACTTCGGAAGATGCGATGATTAAAGTACCAGAAAGTGTCTTTTTCTCTTTTTCAGCAAAATATAATATAGAATTTGGAATATCCTTTAATGATACTTTGAAAAGAGTTAATACTGAATTGTCTTTGACTTTAAAGATCGGTTTAATTGGAATCTCTAAATCTCTATCTGGTAAACCAACAAGTAATTCAATTTGTTCTGGAACCACTTTATAATTGACTATTTGAAATGAAAATTTGATAGAATCATCAACTGTTAAATTGTTTATAGTGTTCGATTCTAAATTGTTTTCAACTGAACCAATTTTAATTGTATTAGATTTCCTATTTGATGTGTATGTTAACTTTGCATTTTCCACATTGAAAGCCATGATCTTACAAAGGAACAGGGACACCAACAAAAAAGTTAATTTCATATTTGTTTCTTCTTTCTCTCCTTGTTGTTTTGTTCTATTTAATTTATAGATTGTTATTTTCTACCTTTCTGTACTATAATTACTATACATACACCTTCTCTAGTTACCAATTCATGTCAATCTACCTTTCAATGTATTAATATCTTTCCTTGTATTTTCAATTTTTTCCCCACCATTTTTCAGGATTGTTAACCAATTTTATCACAAGACAAAAAAAAAAAAAAAAACAACCTTGACGTCGTTTGCCAACACAAAATACAAGTAAAAAAGAAGAACAAACCAATATAAATTAAGAATTATCTCACTACAGCCAAGTGAGTGTTGATAATTAGATAACGATAAAGTGCGAACAATCAATGGACTAATATGTTAGGAAGATTTATACTGGACACCCAAAAAAAGGAAACTATGAATGGTAGGGTAACGATAAGTACATGTAGTCAAGAATTTTGATTAAAGCTGGTATACATATAGATACGCTAAATAAGCGTTTGATTGATGCATATGGAAATAAATTGGCTTCTTTAGAACAAATCGGTCTGTATTTTTACGTTTCTACATCAATTGTCTCCAATCCACCTTTATCGATCAATGCAATTACATCAGAAATTGACGTAAAATTCCCTATGGAATTTGTTCATCGATTATTTGGCCACATTAATATTAAAGACATCAAGTCATCCATTGAACGTGGCCTCATTGGCAACTTGAAGGCTGACCAAGTCGACTGGAGAGGAATCGACAAATTTCAATGCTCTGACTGTTTAGCTGGCAAAGCTAGAAAGCACAGGCATATCGTTGGTTCTAGGGAGGGATACCAATCAAAATTCGGCAAGTTTGAATTTATTCACACTGATATCTTTGGTCCTGTAAATGGCTTTAAGGCTCCTGTCCCCAAGTATTGTATCAGTTTTACTAATGAATTTACTAGATTTCGCTGGGTATATCCGCTTTCTTCAAAAAATGCGGAAAATATTGTTGAAATTTTTGAAATTTTCGTTAATTATATCAATACACAATTCGAAACCAAAGTAAAATGCTTTCAAATGGACAGAGGGTTTGAATATACAAATAAGTCCATACGTTCGTTCTTCCATCAAACAGGCATATTGCCATATTATACCTCAACGCATGATTCACCGTCCCATGGTGTAGCTGAAAGATCAAACTTAACCTTTTTAAATGACTGTCGCATATTATTAGCAGCCAGTGGCTTACCAAGAAGCTTATGGTTTCATGCTGTTGCACTCTCTACATTATTAAGAAACTCGTTCATCATATCCTCTACTTTTTTTTCACCTCGCGAAAGAGCCGGTCTTCAAATTCTAAACGTTAAGAAGATGCTTCCATTTGGCCAACCGGCAATGATATTTAATCATAATACCAAATCAAAACTCCAAGAACGTGGTTTCAAGGCATATGCACTTCGTCCATCACCTGAATCCTTTGATTATTTCTTTTACAACCCCAAAGATAAATCTATTGTGGACACATCCAACTTTATTAACATTACAGCTTATAACCATACTAATAACATGGATGAACCGAATGTATTTGACGAATTTCTAGACAACTTTATAAGTGACATAACTAAAACCAGTCATGTAGTGGATCAAGCCCATCAAATTGACATTCCTTTTCCTTCTACCAACAATCCTCATCATCCAAATAGTCCCACCACTTCTACGACAACCGACGAAAATTCCTTATTGGGTGGTACATCTGCTGACCGTTCGATCACACCTGCTAACGCTCTTCCATCTCTTTCAACCAGACAACATAGAACAGAATGGCCATCTGACCATTCTTGCGATGAAGATTTCCAACCAAATACAATATCTCCTACTGATGACGAACTGGAATTTAATGAAAATATTTCAAGTGATGAAGAATCTCTCTACCCATTCAACATATAGGATGTCCCAATACCACCACTATCAAACCCAACTATCAACAACGAAAGACCTATATCTAAGAATATGGGTACAGCTAACGATTCAGTTGTCCAACCATCTGACACCATAGCACAATTATCCTTACCTAACCTTTCTAATACAAACAATAAAGTGGAAGTTACTATTCACACTGATAAGACGCCAGAGTTCCTACCAGATAATACCAACTTGGGTGGTACAGCAAAAATAGATCCTTTACAAAGTTTAAAAGGTATGGAGCTTTGGAAACGTAAACCTAAAGAGGACAAGAATAAAGTAACAAAGAAAAGATTTAATATCAATCACATCGAAGCCGTTGAGCAAGCTGAGTTTGAAAAGATTATAAAAAAGAATACATCTCTCAATTATAGTGATGCTATAAGAAAGAACAAGAACAAAGAAGAAAAAGAGGAATTTTTTGAAGAAAGCGGATATACCCAGCGAAATCTAGTAAATTCATCAGTAAAACTGATGTAATACTTGGGAACAGGAGCCTTAAAACCATGTACAGGACCGAAGATATCAGTATGAATAAATTCAAACTTGCCGAATTTTGATTGATATCTCTCCCTAGAACCAACGATATGCCTGTGCTTTCTAGCTTTGCCAGCCAAACAGTCAGAGCATTGAAATTTATCGATTCCTCTCCAGTCGACTTGGTCAGCCTTCAAGTTGCCAATGAGGCCACCTTCAATGGATGACTTGATGTCTTTAATATTAATGTGGCCAAATAATCGATGAACAAATTCCATAGGGAATTTTACGTCAATTTCTGATGTAATTGCATTGATCGATAAAGGTGGATTGGAGACAACTGATACGGGAATGCAAAAATACAGACCAATTTGTTCTAAAGAGGCCAATTTATTTCCATATGCATCAATCAAACACTTATTTAGCGTATCTATATGTATACCAGCTTTAATCAAATCAATTCCACTCAATAAGTTAAGTGAACAACTTGAAGAAAAAACGGCGTTAACCACAGATTGTTTCTTTAGCGCCCAATGAAGAGTAATAGTGCCAATAGCATCGATTTTCATTTGCGATTTGTTGGCGGCCATCAGTTCACAATTGGAACCCTGCTTATTTATTTTTGTCAATAATGATTTATCTTTAACTATTGTCACGTCGGCAGCGGTGTCGATAATAAAGTATTGATCTAATTTTTTTCGTGTAGCAGGCCTAAGACAGCTATAACCGTCAGGTAGAAATTCAAAATTTATGTTGTGAACCTTTTTTGGTGTTGATTTCTTTTTAGTCATATTCTTCTTTTTGTTATTTGTCTGCCTATTATTCGTTTTGGTAGGAGCGGTTTTCTTTTTTTAATTCCTTTATATCAGGACAGTTTTTAGTAGAATGGCCTGTTCCATCACAACAATCACATGTTAATTGACGAGTCTTAGCATTGTTCAATTTAGGTAAGTATATATTGCTATGGTAAATATTTAAAATTGTATTTAAAATATTATGTAAGCTGAACTCACCAAAATTTTTTCTGTATTCATCTTGAACGAGAAAATATTTACTACTTAGGTGACTGGCAATTGAAGCAGCAATAACCTTATCAGATATAGATAACTTTAATCTTTCACATTCTTTTAATAGATATTCCACTCTTTTAATGAAAACAGTGGGGTCTTGACTTTCGTCATACTTTAATGTAGATAATTCTTTATATATATCATCTGGAGATTTTTCTTTACTAACCTTCATGATGGCATGTAAGATGACATCCACCAAGGTTAAATAATCTTGGTCTAATTCCTCTTGGAACCATTTTGGATAAGCATCTACTGGGACAAACGAGTTGAAGATAGTTTCAACATAATTAGCTTCCTTTTGAGAAGAATTGATAGCTTGTTGAATTTTTGAGGGGATTAAATGCCCTAAATTATTATCACGTAGAACCTTGATAAAGGCCTTGATCCACTTATCAAATTCAGTTGGACTCGAAATTCTAAATAACTTATTAGACTCGTCTTGAGTTGGAGTCATTTAAAAGGAAGAAAAAGATGATATCGAGTATTGGAAACTTGAATTTGGATTTATGTACGGAGATGAAGTGTACATAGGATGATATGGTAGTGGATTTTGTAAATAAGAATGTGAAATCATTTGGGGAGTACCAAAATTGAAAGAACCATTCATATGATGATTAGAAGGATTGAAAAAATCATAGTTATTGAAACCATGTTCTTTGGAAGTTTTGGTTCCAATTTGTCCTTTAAAATCTTGTGATTTAACATTTTGTTTTTCAGAAATGTAGGAGTCTTCTAATCTATCAATTAATGGCGGATTTACATGCTCTGTTGGTTCAGGAAACATCTTATTTGAAGTATCAGCATTAATTGAATCCCTAGGACCTGTGGTCTCCTTTCCAGACAGGTTATCTGCGACACTACTAGTTTCGTTAGTACTGTGCTCGGATATGTTATTGTATTCAAGGTTATTACTGATACTGTTCATTGTATGTGGCACTTGATGTTAGGAGAAATTCTGAAGTAAATAAAACTAATTGATTATGTAATTTACTACTTAAATCCTTGCTTCCTTCTGGTAACAAAGAAAGATCTAATATACAAATTAATATACAGAAATGGTATACCAAAGTATCTAGTTTTATCCTAAGCACAAAACATCGAGTTTATATATTTTTACTTTATGACAATTTATTTCAAATTATTATCAAATTTTACTCAACGAACCAATTTTCATCCACGCAGTTTTATTGTGTTCGTGAAAAATTTATTCAAAACCATGATAACATCGAATGCTCATTGCTTAGGTTTTATCAAATGTAGTATCATATTTATATATAATATACTCATTTGTAACTATATAAAATTTTCTATCAAGAATATAATATGATACAATAGTATCAACATGAAATAACTCTGATGGCTGTGTAAAATCGTCGTAACACGAAATCTCATTTAAGAGGAAGTATCTCTGCTCTAGTCACTCTTTAAGTTTACCATAAAACCACTTTACGTTCTTTACGTATCTTATATATAGAGAAAGTGAAGCTAAAAACAAGTTTTTAAGGTATATAACTTGTTAATACATATTTAAAGTATTTTCATAAGAGAAATATATCTTACATAATATCCCTACAGAGTTTGATAATAATAATAATACTATTTAACTTAGCAGTGACATATTAAAATAAGAAAATAATAAAAAATATATGAATTAAATAAAATAAGAATATTATGTACATATATATATATATATAGTTTTTTAGAAGTGTTTTTATTTTTCAATCTTACTCTTAATTAATTGTTTTAAAAAAAATAAACTAACATCATTATTTCTTAGTAGTTTTATTTTCCATTCTTGATTTAATTTTATTAAATACTTGATATAAAAAATTTCTTATACCAAGAAACATTGTTCTACTTGCTTTAAATGTAATATTACTTAGCAAACCAAAAAATATAACCGCAAAAGCACATATAATTGATATGATTAAAACTGGAAATATTATAATGGACGATATTATAGTTACGAGAGTGAAGATACTAATATATAAAATGGAAATTATTGCATTAATTGGTTGGAACATAATGTATTAAAGACGATTTAGCTCTATGCTTATAAAAATATCATTTATTTAAAAGAATAAAAAAAAAGTGACTTGATTTAGTGTTTTGGTGTTATAAAATAATATTATAAGAGTATGTTTTGATGAGTATGAGTTTAAATAAACGATTTGGAATGGCAATAAAGGGCCTGGTTAGGTTGTTTGTCTTATTATAATATCTTATGGTCTGTTACAGCAAACCACAGGAAGTTTACGATTTATATATAATAAATTCATAAAAGAAAAATATATATATTTTTTTTGAAAGTCTTTTTTTTTTTGTGATATTTTTCTTTGTCAAAAAAAATTCCAAAACATAAAAAATTTTCTGGGGGAAACATCTTAAAAAAAAAGGCACACGTATATTTCTGTAGTTGTAATTACTTTTATTCAATCCATATCAAACTTTCTAGTAGTAATATTATAAGGATAAAGATTCAATTTTTGAACCAAACTACAGAATAGCAATATCTGTATTTACCTTGCAAGAAAAAAAAAAATATATATATATATATATAGTAGTGTTTTTGTACTTCTTTTGATTAATATAGAAATATACAATTCTTACTAAAGACACACTTACATTGCAGACAGAACTATATTTAAAATATATTATTTATTGCTATTATTATTATTATTTTTTAATCTAAAAATATAATGAAGTATCATAAGAAAGAGGCGATGAGTTGAAATTTTGTTATTTCTTTTTGTCTTACCCATTCAATTTACACCATAAACACTCTATAAATTTAGTAGTCGTAATAATAATATAGAAAGGAGTGAAATAATAAAAAAAAAAAGATAGTTTGATGATATTGCAAATATCTGGGAAATTTTTGTTTGGGAAATTGAGCAAGTTGAATGAAGTATATACAAATATGACTTTAACAAAGATTATTCCGAAATATTTTTTCTGTGTCTCCATATCCAATGGTAACGACATAAGTGTTTTAAATGACCCAGAACATACCATTAGTGTCGATAGAATCAAACAACGGATCCAAAGAGAAAAATACTTTATTCGGCGATGAATACTATGCATCTAAATACATTTTATATAAGTATGGTCAAGATGATGATTTGGAGATCAATCATATCAAATATTTTTTAAATTTCACACCCAAAGTTGTTCAAGGTTATCAAAACTGGATTAAAGAAAATTCCAACAATAATAAAAACACAACAATACCTATTGAATTCAATGATTTTGAACATAGGTAGATGGAAAATTATATACTTAGAAAGGAATATCTGATAAACAATGAAACCGTTAAATTAAATTATATAGCTATTTTAAATTTATTATTCAGTTTTAATTTTGAAAATATGAAAAATGAGGGTGAACACACTATTGAAAGTGTATTGTTGATCAGTATTTTGATCCCACAGACATCATGTTTAGACAAACAATTAGTGTTACCTGATTCTACCTTAGAAAAGAAGAATTCTACGATTATTACTAGTGGTAAAGAACCATTATTAAAGGAAGTTAAGCTTGATCAAGCAAAGGATAAGGAATACAATTCTGAGTCAATAATTAAGTGTGCCATCATAGCCGGTATTAGAAGATCCTTATGTTACCCACTATCCAGAAATTAGGATCATTCAATGTAACCTTAGTAATACACTTTCGAAATATTAAAAGGTGGGAAAATATTGAATATTAGAAATTTATTGATTATTCATGATTTGTTTAGATTCAATGACGTATACTATGCTCACAACAAGTGTTTATTAGACGATTTATGCACAGGATTCATATCTAGTGTCAATGAAACAATTATTACAAGTCTTGCTTTGGAATATATATAAAAAACAATTTATGAAAATTTACTATGGATGATATTGAATTTGAATGTATCTGTCTGATATAGATATGGAGATTGGAGTCACATCTTTTGAACCAGTAACAATTAAAAAACTAGAAATTTTAATTGAACAAATGTATCAGGAGAATATTAACAAAACCAAAATACAGAATAACTCCACTACTATTCTTATTCGTAATGCATATAAATTACATACAGATTAGACCCATTTATTCTAGTATTTATAGAATTTTTCTTTTTCATTATGTTACAATAACAAATATGGATAATGAATCAACTATCATATATAATCCTGGGTGTAGTATAGACAGTGATGCATAATGCCATGTTAGTTAACCGGTATACAAATTTGAAAAGTAGTGTTATCTATCCCTCAACTCAATAACTAGTTCTAACAATGGACCATAATCCGCCGGTCTTCACAAATTAAATTCTTGGGCAAAAAGAATAAAGTGTCTAAAGCTGGTATTTAAGACTGTCTGTAAATTCAATTCTATTATTTCATTAAAATGATAACAGTATATGTGAGCATATATTCTAAACAATCTTCTTAACATAAGAATTACAATCTTTTCTTGGAATCTCTCTGGGAATACACCATCTTTTCTACATGGAAATATATTTTCATCATCAAATTGATCTTGACATCAACCCATTAGACATTCTACATATTTAGAAGCACTTGTTTACACAGGAGCTGCACCATTTTCAAATGACAATATATATGTGTACTCGTTGGTTGCAATCATTCTAGGACAAGTAATTGGAGAACAAAAATTCTGTTATGGTGCCGTACAACATGTTAATCTGATTGTAAAAGTCTACAACGTGAACAGCAAGCCATTCCTTTTCATTCTCACCCTTTGGTAATTTCACTGCTTGATTTAAAACAGCTTCTGAACCCAAAGTTACTTCCAGTATCTGCCTAATATCTTCGTGTGACGTTACTGCGGTACTTGCAGAAGTCTGAAGGAATGGTTTTTGATGGGATGGAATATAGTTAAAGTTAGTCACTTTTTGTTGGGCTATCTTTCCTCTAGGAGAACCTAATTGTTTTTTTTTTTGGCGTTGATACACCATAAGGATAAATATTACTGTTATTATCAGTTTGATTATTATTATTCGTATCATTATGGTAATAATTTTGATTTTCGTATAGAGGTTGTGATTTTTGGTGAGTTTGTGAAAGTTGGTTCAATTCTTTATTAAAACCATTTTTTAAATGTTCAGAGAATTGTTGATTATTATTTTGGCCAGTATTCCATTTGAACCCTCTAGTAGAACGTACGGTTTAACCTGGACTCAAATGACTAAAAAGAAATCAATAATAATAAATAAATAAATAAAAAAAAGAAGTAAAATAGATAAATCACAACAATAGGAAGAATATATAGAAAAGTAAGACATGATTGTTAGTAAAGGAAACTGAGCTGTGAATTATTTAATTAGTGATTATATTATCTCCTATTCTTCATAACATACAAATTCTGTAAAAAAATACATTAGCTATTTGTTTTGAATAGTTTATTCAGAACAAAATCCAACAGATAACAATAGAATAGCTTGTAAAGTTGACTACAAACCAATTACGAACCATTTTAACCTCTTATCTAGTAGTATTCTCTTCTAACAATACTTTTCTGTATACTTTGGGTTCAAGTTCTCTCAAGTTAAAAAAAAAACAAACAAAACCCTAAAAGGACTTTTGTACAAAGCAAAGAAAAGAAAAAAAAATCTTTAAAGAAATATTTCGTTCCAAAGAAAGGAGAAAAAAAACCAAAATAACCCTAATTTACGCAATGTTTTTTCCAAGATTCAAATACCGAACCCTAAGTAATTTGGAAATCAAAGATGGAAAAATAAAGCAACCCTAAAAAAAACACGGAAGATGATTTGAAAAGAACAAATCGATCGCAGAGAAAAAGGAAATGGGTAAGGGATTTATTGAAGAAATGGTTAAGGGTGGATCTACAATAACAGAGAAAAGTTCCAACTAACCCACGTTAGTCAAAAGGGTTAAGATACTGAGTGTCAAGCAAGATATTTGGTGTAGAGCAATCTGAAAAGAACTGAAAGTATTATTTGGATATAGAAATTATCATTATAGTTTAACATAAACACAAAATAAGATATATATAACATCAAGTTATCCTTATTCGTTTATTTATCATTTGCTTCGCTTTTTTATTTTTTTTTAACTTCTTCTATTCCTAATGTTTAAAAATATCAATTTCTCAGACCAATCGACAAATATCAGTCTATGTAATTCTGATATTGAGGGCGAGGACAAACTCTCTCCATCTACATCTACAGTGAATCCACATATGAAAAAACAAGATGATTCCAATGATGAAAATATTCATTTGCTTAATTTAGATTCTAATGAAGTATCTGTATCACCCAAAATGACATCATTAAATCCCGATCAGTTGCCAAAATTTTCTCGAAGACCCCTATCTGATACCCCTGTTATTTCTACTCTCACATCTCCGATAGACTCTGCTGAACCATCACCTCAACCAAGTACAACCTCTTTGCAAAATTTGAATAGAAAAGGAGGTTCTACCAACAATGACAAATCCCTTTTAAATAAAAACGTTTTCGTAAATCAAATCGAAGATGGACATGATTCAGTAAAGACACCAGAAGACGAAGAGTCTACACCCAGGAATCGGTTCTCTTTCCCCAAGAGAAGACCCACCACTATTGATGTCCCAGGTCAAACTAAATCAAAGTCATCGCCTGATGGAATGATATCAAAGGAGGATTCTGGATCAAAATTGGTTATTGTGATGGTTGGTTTACCTGCTACAGGGAAATCCTTTATTACAAATAAATTATCCAGGTATCTTAACTATGCTCTTTATTATTGTAAAGCATTTAATGTTGGAAACACTAGAAGAAGATATACAAAGGAACATAATTTAACAGATCAAGATTCGAATTTCTTTGACCCACATAATTCTTGTTTTGCAAAGTTAAGGGAAAAATGGGCATTGGACACTTTAGATGAATTATTAGATTATTTATTAGATGGTACAGGATCTGTAGGAATATTTGATGCCACTAATACTACTAAGAAAAGAAGAAAAACGGTCTTGGAACATATTAGAAAGAGAAGTCCCGATATTAAGGTTTTATTCCTGGAATCCATCTGTACAAATAAATCTGTGGTTGAAAATAATATCCATTTGAAATTATTTGGCCCTGATTATAAAGGTAAGGATCCTGAAAAATCTTTGAAAGATTTTAAAGGTAGATTATCTAATTATCTAAAAGCATATGAACCTATTGATGATGATGAAAATATCCAATATATTAAGATGATCGATGTGGGTAAGAAAGTCATTTCTTACAAGATTGAAGGTTTCTTAGCTTCTCAAACAGTTTATTATCTTTTGAATTTTAATTTAACAGAACGTCAAATCTGGATCACAAGGAATGGTGAATCAGAAGATAATGTCTTAGGTAAATTAGGTGGAAATTCCCGTTTAACATCTAGAGGAATTAAATATGCAAAGGCATTGTCTACTTTCATAGACCAGCAACGTTATAAATTTTACCAAAAACAAGTCGAAAAAAGACGTCACGCAGGCGTTATTAAAAGTAAGGATGATATCGTTCAAAATCTACATGAAGATGATGAAAAAGTGGAAAGTGGATTTTATGTATGGACAAGTATGCGTACAAGAGCAATTCAGACGGCCCAATTTTTTAATGAAGAGGAATATCCAATAAAGCAAATGAAGATGTTAGATGGATTAAATGCAGGTGACTATGAAGGAATGACGTTCAAGGAAATTATGGAGAAATTTCCAGATGAATTTATGAAAAGACAAAAGGATAAGATCCGTTTCAGGTATCCAGGTATCGCAGGCGAATCATATATGGATGTTATTAATAGACTGAGACCAGTAATTACTGAATTAGAAAGAATTGAAGAAAGCGCACTGATTGTTACTCACAGAGTCGTGGCAAGAGCTCTGTTAGGTTACTTTATGAATTTAGATATAAATACTATTTCCAATTTGGATGTCCCATTACATTGTGTTTATTGTTTAGAGCCTAAACCATATGGTGTTACTTGGTCTCTATGGGAATATAATGACGAAACTAATTCATTTAGCCAAGTTCCACAGTCAGACTTAAATACAACAACTGTCCAAGAAGTGGGGTTGGTAGATAAAGTAAGAAGGTTCTCCGTGGTTCCAACAGCACCTCCAAGTAGTGATCTAAGATCTAGTGATTTTTTGAGAAGAAGAGCTAGTGTTAGTTTTTTCGAAAGTGGTACTGAGATTACAAATAAAATAGGTCAAACCATTAAAAATAGGCCACCAATGTTGAGGACAAATACTAATGAATATAGCGATCTAAGAGCTTCTAGAAATAATGGTGTAATTTCCAATTCCATATTAACAAGTAACGTTTCTAAAACTCCGACTTCATCAATATTATTAAAAAAGGCCACTGAAAATCATAGGAATGAAAAACACAAAAACACAAATCCTAGTTCTATGGAAATGACTGAATTAGCACAATTAGATGAAAAGTTGACCAAATTATGTTTTGATGACAAAACTGACTTAGAGGAGCCATCAAAACCCAGCAATAAAGGAATAACTTCCAAAGATAGTACAATTTAAAGTTTAAGTGATTTTTAAGCTCAACTCAATGAACTAATGATGACATGCGTAGATATAATTGTATATGTATTTCTTATATAGTAATGAGATTATAAAATCATATTAAGATCATGGCTAGCACATAACATTGTTTACCCAACAACATAAAGTAATGTCATAATCAAATCTAAAAGAAAATAAAAAATGTATATATCTCATTCATAAGTTACCATATATAATACCTATTGCTTCCACCCATTCACCAACTCTTCCGTAAACACCTAATATACTTTGGCCAACTGGGGGGACTAATTCGGCTAAAGTACCACCATTTTTGTTACCAAACATATCTGTGACTCTTCCATAGCTTGTCACAATTTGAATAGCATCAATCCATGCACCACATCTCACATTAAATCCTGTAATAATCTCGTTTGGCTCCAATACAACGTCTGTATAGTTGGAAGTCTCTTTCCCAAAAAGAACACTCGTAGTAAAACCTGAGTTAATTGGAGGCATTGGAGATTTAAATGTTTGTGTAACTTTACCTAGATAGGTTCTTGGTGGAACATTCGGTGTATTCTCCTTCCTGGAACCGGAATCTTCTTGGATAAAGAAACGAATACCATCCAATGCACCACCATGATACACTCTTACTAATGCAACTTTTCTAATATCAAAAGCTTGGATACCAGTATCTTCTCCACCATTTGAATTACCCAATAAAGGTGATTTGATACCATTAATACCTGAAGAAAAGCCATACCTATCCATACGAATAACCGAAGTTACTAAAGCTTCAGGGAACTTATCTATATATAAATCTGGAGAGTTACAAGCTAGTACCCTTACACTAAAGTCGTTGCCATGTTTTTGTTGAAAATCAGGAGGCATTAAATTAAGTAACTCGTTCAAGGATACAACAACCTCTTTTTGAGGACCACTACCTTGTAATGATTTAGGTAAAAATTCGAGGAAACCTCTTGATAAATCTTCAGCTACAACTTCAATTAAATAAATACCTGTAGTAGATGTGAATCTTGCAATACCATTACCCATTGGATAAAATGCAGGTTTAGCCACTTTATATTGACCGTTTTTACTTGGTCTCATGAATGTTGGATCATAGAAATCGATATCTTTGGTGAAAGAAGGATGATACAAATATCTTAATAGATCCATTCTACTCCATGTACATTCTTCTTTAGGATAGATAGGAGGCATGCTACCATATGAATTCGTTCTTACAGAGTAACTTTCCTTGGTAAGGAATGATCTATTCAATCTGGTATAATCTCTCAACATGACGCCATCAACTTGGTGTGGTGAGCCCAATAAATGTCCAATTTCATGCATAAAAGCACCTAATGTCACAGTAAGACACTCCCAATGTGTCCCACATTCGTTACAGTCATTAGCAACCTCTGTGGTCGAAATTTTAGTATCATCTGAAAAGTATGAAACAACATCTTCCATACAAGTTGGCCAAGAATATAAACCATGGGAACCGAAAATGGCCAATTTAAGATCATCATCTCCACCACCCAAAGCTGCATGACCAGTAATTAATTTACCGTCCCAATGGGTATCTAGATAAATACAAGCAGCTTGAGCGGGTCTTAGTGGTGGACAAAATGGACCACCATATCTCTTCAGTGCATCCATAGCCCAACTAAACAATGCACCTGTGTTATTACCTTTGCTGTTCTGTTGAGCAACATCAGGATCTCTAATCTCTTTAGTAGTTTTATCTAAAGTAATAACATGAATCTTTATATTGTTTCTCATTTGATTGGATTGCCTAAATTCTGTGTCCATGGTATATTCCTCCACAAATGGGAAAGTACGACGACCAAGCCCGTTTCTTAACATTTGTTCATCAGTAAAAGCTTGCATTAATCTGGCACCTACTCGTAATTTCTTAATTGCCAAATCAATTCCATTACCGCCTTCTTTCTTAATTTGAGATGAAGGTGAATCATACCTTAAAGGTGAATCTTTGGCTACAAGTAAACATAGATAAATCGGTTTATTTTGAACCATTGGTGTATAATAACAGATTACTGTTTTAACTATATTGGTATCTGTCACAAAGGTCAATTTGTTTTCACCTGGAGTCAATATAATAGTAGCTTTAAAGAATTGAGCATTGACTGGGAAGTTCAAAGTTGGTAGCTGAGGATGTTGAACTTGGATATTTTGGGCATCAGTCTTAGAGCATGACCCATGAACTGTTATGCATGGAGATACCAATTTCTCTCTTTCCTGTAAATTAAATAGTTCGATAGACATTTTTGATTCTTTTTTCTTTCCTGTTCTAAATGAATTTTTGTAAATTTATATAAAGAGGATATATTATTCAAGTATCACGATAGAGAAAACAAGATGAAGATATCTGATAATTTTTTCGTTGACAATCCTCGAGATTTTATATCTATTTCCTTTTTTATTTTTTTTTTTGTTTTCTTTTCCCTTTGTACTGTGCCTTTAATAAATTTATATATATATATTTTTTTGCCTTTTTCACGGAGCTTAACACTGCCGCAGATCTTTTTTTTTTTTCTTGTAATTTTCTCGAAGTACTGCCAAAAAAATTGAGATCACATTTAAAACGCAGAATTCAGTAGAATAATGGTTAATTGAATAATAGAATTGTAAGCAGAGGGGAAAGTGAAATCAAATTTCTTGATATCAAAGATATATACTCAATAATATCAGGCAAAAAAAAAAAAATGTTGATTCTTCTTCTTGTTGTTTTTTTTATACTACCTTATTTTGGAATAATAAGACCGTAATAAAGATGTAAGATCATCAAATTAAATAATTGAAAATATAGTTAAATTTTGTACAGTTAGTTTAAGCTTTTATAAAGACATAAATATATAAATATGACTCTATATATAGACTATTGATCTTTTTAGACCAGAATTCACTTTAAATGTAACAAATTTGATATTTCTATCATTTAAATATTTTTGGAAATCTAAGATACTACCACCTACACCAAAATAGATATCCTTAGCGGCAACCAAAATATGGTTTTGATTAAGGAATTTTTCATGTATATCAATTAAAGTTTCTGAGATCAGTGGTAAATTTTCCGGTTGATAAATAGTCTCGGATGTAATTACAAGGATATCTTTGTTGTTATGGTCCCCCATCAAAGAATATAATAGTTGATTAAATTTACGACCCCAAGATCCTGAAATTAAACTGATTTGAATTTTCCTTCTTTCCATATCCCTATAGAAGGCATCAAGTAATTGCTCTGTCAATAACAATTCATCAGATAAAATAGGGATATTTGGATCATTACATCTTTGTAAATTGGTCCATTGATCTTCGGATAATGTCAATTTTGCCCATGTAATAATTAAATTTGGTAAACTAGCCAATCTTAAAACACTGGAATTATAATCCGCTAAAATAAAATGGATACCATAATTTGAAGGAGTAGAGGAAGAATCATTCTCTTGTAGAAGGTATTTCATGAAAAGATATTCAGTTGGAAGCGAAGTACCACAACCTAATTCTATCACACATCTGATATTATCAAGATTTAAATTAGGTATCAGAGTTGGATCATTGGTCTTTTTGGCAAAGGAATCAACTAAGTCAATAGAACATTCCCATGATTTTAATCCACCTTCATAAACATTTTTTTTCAAATCTTCATTAATCAATATATCCAATTCCCAATTATTATTAGTACTAGCAGCAGAATCATTAGTCTCATCATTAGTATCATATTCAGTCATCAATTGATGTTTTATATCAAACAGTTCACGTCTAAATAATGCCGTTTTTGTCTCCGGAGTATAAAATTTTTCAAATGTCAACCTTACATCTTTTAAAGATTGTAAAAACTGTTGATAATTTTCAATTTGTGGTTGAATAACTGGATCCCTTAAAAGACGATCATCATCTAAAGGATTAATGGACTTTGATTGTGTATCGTTTATCTTATTATTATTATCATTGAGATTATTTAAAGATAAAGTATCCTTGACATCTACATCTTGTTCAATGTCATCATTGTAGTCCTCTCCTGAGAATCCAAATGAAAAACTCATCTCTCTATTTTCTTTTATTTTTTTTTTAACTAAATGTTTATTTTTAATGATGTTCTCAATATAGGAAGTTGTAGGTGCGTGTTAGCAAACCATAAAATCGCATTATTATAATCTATCACTTTTCTTCAGTGATTGATTCTTTCAATCAATGACTTAATTCCAATCTCTTTCTCATCGCAAATATTAACGAAAAATAAGAACAAAAAAAATATAAATAAATGAATAAATAAACCCATACATTCTCTCTCTTCTGCTTATATAAACTTATTATAAGCAAGGTTAAAAAACAGAAAAGTCTATTAGGGATAGATACTTTAAAGGTCATCAAAGAGGTGTGTGTTAGTTAAAAAGTGTAAAAGATATCAATATTTTAAAAATGTATTTCTATGATAAGACCAAAAATAATAGTAATAATAGCTCATTAAAAGATTGAAATTATATAAAGAAAAAAAAAATAACAAATGATTAATAGTTAGATTATAATGAATTCTAATTCATATATATATATATATATATATATATATCATTAAGGTAATAAAATAATGAGAAGCAACAATACACACATATACGATAAATGTGCAGAGTATTAAAAGAATATAAACTGATTGTAATAAACAAATAAAAAAGAAGGGGGGAAGAGGAGGAATACTAATTTGTATTGGTAAGAGTTAATTAATTCCTTGTTATCTTCTCTCCCACCCTTTTAAACTGGACTGTATTTCTAAGAATATATCAAATAAATTTTATTTAGATTGAACTTGAGAATAACCACCCCAAGGATTAGCGTTCTTTGACTTCAAATACTCATCAGATTTCAACTGCCATTCTCT
Organism: Arxiozyma slooffiae; assembly: GCA_017347545.2. Lineage (NCBI taxonomy): Eukaryota > Fungi > Ascomycota > Saccharomycetes > Saccharomycetales > Saccharomycetaceae > Arxiozyma > Arxiozyma slooffiae. The sequence continues at coordinate 997,335 of JAFHAQ020000001.1, read as the reverse complement.
GTTCATAGATTTAACATCTTCACCAGCAAATTGTCTAATAAAAGCAAAAGTAGCCAAAGCAACAGTTAAACCAAGGATAACACCCTTAGCAATGAAAACACCATCACCTTTCTCTAAAACTGGTTTTCTTGGACCCCATGCACCATACGATATATACCAAGCTGCCCGTTTTTCAGCAGTAGTCAGGTTCTTCCATGGTAATTTTTGACGTTCAGTTAATTTGGTCACAATGTCTTCTTGTTCTTCAACCGGCATCTTTTCCCAACGACCTTGTAAGTTGTCAATGGAGGCCTTGGAGAGGGCTTGTATCTGTGAACATCTGATGGGGATAGCACGGTTAACACCTATTCTTGTAAGAGAGCTACGTAACATCATTTTGTTTCAATTATTGTACTCTCTGTTGTGTAGTTGATTATATGGTTTTTTTTCTCTCTCTCTCTTTCTTTTTTTTTTTTTCTTGTGAGGTTAGCAGATTTTCAGTTTATATTCCAATAACGATTTTTTAGTGAAGAAACCAAAAGATCAGTTCTTCTTATTCCTGTCCTTTTGTACTTTGTTGTTTAAATAAGAAACACAAAAAAGGTCTTTTTTTTTTCTTTTCTTTTAATTTCAAGGAGTAGTCAAGAATTACAAAAGTGGTGAGTGGCCAGTGAAACAGACTCCTATACCATTTGAAAAGGGGGGAAATTGACAGATCCAATAGACCACCAGAGACATATATTAACTACCTGTAATTGGGTACTAAGAAATGTGTATCTCAAACATTTCATTAATAATTTCTATGTATGTATGTATATCTGTGTATAACGGAGTTAATATAATTTAATCCAATAGGGAATTAGACAATAAAAAAGTCATACAAAGAAATATCAAAACAGGAAAAAGATTTCTCTTTTCGGTAAAGAAGCAGGAAGAGGGTTATGAAGAACCTGTTAAGTACAAAACAGTTAGACAGAAATGGCTAGAGGGTTTTTTTTTTTAGTAATAATAAACTACGCTTCCTATAATTAGAGGAAACCGGAAAGATAGATTTTGGGTGACATTTAGAGTGCGGGAGGAGGGGAGTGACCTTTTTAACGTTTGATATTGTTAATTACTCTATTCGAATTACATACTCGCTTCACATTTTCTCTAAATAATGATAATATAAAATTTATTTAATTTCACTTTCGAATGATTGTTATTAAAATTGGAGCTTTTTCTTTCTTATCCTTTCATACTTCTCTTTACCAGTACATCTTTTAGAAAAAGACAGGAATTATATAAGGGGTAATTTACATCACTTACGTAAACGGTATATGATCATCTTTAGTCAACTTGTTCACTTGTGCACCTAAGACAAGAAATAAACTGGCAGTATCTTCATGACCAAATTTCACAGATTCAATAAATGCTTTAAAATCTATACATCCTCCATTTTCAAGATACTGTCCTACATATACCAGATTACCTTCTTTTGAAGCTTGTATTGGGTTTTTTTTTACCTGTTTTAGAAGTTAAATCAGTCCAAAGAAATTCAATATCATCTTTAATTTTACTACTTTTTTTTATATAATAATATGTCTTTATGATTATTATTGTTATAATTAGAGTTATTTAAGTAATTGAAAGAATGGCTGTTAAAACTAGGATTCATTCCATTGGTATCGTTATTTCTATTTTGAGAGTTTTGCAAATTATTCCCCGTCCGTTTTTTCATTATTATTATGACGATGGGAATTAATCCGTACTTGTGTGCCCTCTCTTAACGTGTCCTTAATATCTCTAACCAGTTCGTTCTCTTGTTCATCAAGATCGGAATCTTCTTCGATGGCTTCATATAAAGTTAATCCCTTTGCATTTATCACTGTTGGATCTGCACCTCTAGATAACAAATATTGAACGACTTCAAGATGGCCATTAGCTGATGTATCTATAAGTGGAGTATCTTTGAAATATTCAAAAGATTGTATGTTGACATTTGCACCGTGATCCACTAACAATTTCACAATCTCTAAATGACCATTCAAAGCAGCTTCATGCAAAAGTGTATTTCCAGCATTGTCTTAATCATTTACATCGATATTCGAATTAGGGTCATCTAGCGATTCAGCAAGCATTCTTTTAACGACATCTATTTTACCTTTATCACAGGCAATCTGCAATCTGATTCTTCCACCAGCATCTCTATAAACGCTTTTTTTTTTTTTTTTTTTGGTTTTTTGAGCTTTTTGAGTTGGAATTATTATTACTGCCATGATTTTTTATTGTGCCTGGTCTTGAGTTTCATCCTTCTATTTATTGATGAATCTTATTCCTTGATATCCTTCACGGAATTGCTGTTAAGGAAACTACTATTTATACTCAAATCTTTGATGTCATTAATATCAGACAATTCAGAATCTGAATCATTATAAACTGTTGAATGGTTTAAAATATTAGATAAATTTTGTAATTTATCACCTCTTATCAATCTACCCCTTCTTACTTTAATTGGAGAACCCATCGCTGTCTCAGCGTCACTATTTATCATTTCTTGTTGAAGTAATTATGAAGTATCTTTGTCATTATGTTTATTCGAATTTAATTCATAATTGCCTGTAACGGATCTTGGTGATAATTCTGAAGTTGTAGAATCATATTTTTTTTCTTGTGGTTCTTTCAAGACAGATTTCAATTTCTCTCTTGAAAATGGAATCAAATGACTATTAGTCGATGTAGTGGTGGCAGTATTTGGTTTAATGTTTGTTTCTTTTGAAGAAAAACTTGTCGTTTTAGGATCTTCAATTCTTGGGTTTGTATCTTCTTCAACATTTCCCATTTTATTCCCATTTTCTTCTCTTTTTATTTAAATTCTATTTTCATTAACTATATTTATAATACTACCCTTTAATATATCACTACTTTCAATCTTTTCACATAATGGGCGCTATCGATTTCTGAATAGAGGATTTTCCAGGAGTATTAGTATCTTCGATTTTATTTATGTTTAGAACCTTCTTTATATTTGATTCCTCCTTCCACTTATGTAAGTCAGATAAGTAACTGCTTAAAGGCCTTCACTTTGGAGCATGAACCATGGTATCAGTAGCAACTCTTACTGTTTTTTACTGTGTTGAATGGTTTATATTTCATTCATATTAATGGAATTAAACGTAATGATGTGATAGAACTAGTCTAAAAAGAAAAATCTCACAGTCGCTTACATTAAAAAACATATGAAAGAATAAACAAAAAGCAAAATGTATATATATATATTTCTGTGATGACATATGTGTTACTTATTCAAAATGAATGGAATATTCTTCTGCAAAATAAGGGCAAATATTTTTTTTTACGCTGTACAACTGTCCGTCCGAGTATAGAATATGATCTTACAAAATGAGTTCTTTGTAACGTCAATATATATTAGTTCTTTATTTTTATTTTACTTTATAATCGATCGACAAAAAAAATAATTGAAAAAAATTGGTTTTAAAGAAACTGAGAGGGAAAAACACAAAGGTATTACATTTGAATATGGAAGTTGGATTAATGTAAAAGAGGTAATTTAACCTATTACATTCTGTAATTATTGTTGGCAACCCACTTTCATTACATCAAAGAAAATAAAAGAAGGAAAAAAAAAAAAAAAAAAAAAGACAGACACATAATCACGAGCAAGCAATGTCCACAGCACCATTCTTTTCAGATATCTTCCAAAATATTAACTCTCTTTTAAATAAGGATTTCTTCCATGACGTTCCAATTGCTGTCAATATCTTTACTATCACAAAATAAGGTTTCAAATTTAATGTGGATGGGAAACAATTAACCAAAGATGGTCCATTGCAGACCAGTATAGAAACAAGATATTACGATAAATCAATTGGTGTCATGTTTTCGCAAGGCTGGAACGGTTAAAATAGATTGAATACTAGAATTGAATTATCTTCATTGGCACCAAGTTTAAAGACTGATTTATTTACATGTATCGTTCTTAGTAAGACTGACATTGCAACAACTGAAGCTACCATCATTTCTTCTACTGCTACTACTACTACAGATGGTAACAATAGTAATGATAATACTACTACAATATATGCAAAATTAAAATCTGGTAGCAATGCTACTAGGGATATTATTAATACTGCAATTTTTAATGTTTCATTTGTACAACCATTTTTTGCTGCTAATGCTACATTTGATTTATTGAAAAAAATTAATTGTTATTAGTAATTTGACTTTAGCTAATGAATGTTTCATTGCGGGTACAAAATTTGGTTATGATATTACATGTGGTATTATATATCGTTATGCAGTAGCATTAGCGTATAGAACTAAAGGGTATAACGTTGGGATCTCTATCGATCATGCGCAATTGGCTACAGCTTCATTTTTCCAAAACGTGAGTAAATTACTACAAGTTGGCTCAAGAGCAACATTGAATCCAAAATTAGGTTCCAATATTAACATTGAATTCGCTACAAGATATATGCTGGATCCAAGTTCTCAAATTAAAGCTAAGATTACAGGTGTTCGGAAATTGACTTTCTCTTATAAACAAAATGTAAAGAAAGGGATTACTTTTGGTGTTGGTGCCTGTTTGGATGCCTTGAAATTGGATGAACCTTTACAAAAAGTGGGTTGGTCTCTATCATTCAACACACCATAATGTTGGTATATATAGATTTTAAAAATCATGTATAGACAGGGAGGTAAAGAAGTACAGATGACTTAAAGTATCATATTAACAACAAACAGCTATATATCGTAGCATAATAATATGTAGTTCTTCTCAATATAAATAAGTATGTGATGTATTATTATAATATCACAAATAAAAGTTAGTGATGGCGGAATTTTTTAAAGCCTTCTTTAACGAAATGAAGCGGTTTTTGTTTTGTTTTTTTTCTCTTTTGTCACTTTCTGTTTCTGTAGGACAACAGAGGGAAAAAAATATTCAATTCAATTTTAAAAGATAGAGAGATTAAGATTGTTTGTAAGTTATACAGAGTCTATTCATGTCAAAAAAAAAAAAAAATGTTACAATTACAAGAGTAGTGAACATATAGTGAATAATCTGCTTACGTAGCTATCAATTTTATTTATAGATTATAGAAATATTTTGTTAGATTGGAGAGATCAATATTTACCAAATTTGATCCAAAAATAATTCTATATTAGTTATACTTTTTTTTTCCTGTTTCAAGGTGTTCCTCTAAATTTAAAGAATGGAAGAAATTGTTACCACTATCTCTGAAGATTTGGGTTTTAAACTGTTGGGCGCAAAAGTTATCTTACCCCCATTCCCAAATGAACGATTGCCCTTGGCAAGTTTGGATGATTTTAAAATAAATAATGAAGCTAACCTATTTGTGGCTACATGTTCAAATCAAATCATATTTGGTAATTTACAAAAATTAAGAGATTTTGTATTGTCTGAAAAGGATGCAGAGAATGATTTACAATCATATAATTTCACCATATTAAACGATATTATAAGTGATGATGATGATATCATATTTGTTGATATTTCTTACAGTACTAAACAAATTGTTGTGATAACTTTATGTGGTAAATTGTTTCTTATTGATTTCGAAAATTTTACAACTTTAAAACCTTTTAAACAAATTGATTCTAATATTAAAATATTGAAATGTTTAATTATTAATGATACACTATATTATATAGATTCAAATCATTCTTTGAAATGTTTCCGAATTTTTAGCCATGATGAGTTTCAAGTTTTAATTCCTGATAATGTGGCAGATTTCGATAAACTCTTTGGTGAAAATAAGCTGGTTATATTGACTAGAAATGATAACAAATTACAATTTTATAATATTTTGAAAGGCTCTCTAACTTTAGAAAATACCCTTGATCATCCAGAAGACATCACATCCGCCCTACAAGAAAGTGATGATAGTAACGAATGTCTCCCATTAAATGTTGCAACATTGTACCACAACCAATATTTATTAGTATTTGGTAATTCTCCAAATTCAGATAATGAAGAAGAAGAAGACGAAAATATTGTTTATGATCATAAAACATATATTTTAAAATTGGATTCAAATAATGAGCCCACATATTACGAAACTTTCGATTTAGCACCAGCATTTGGTGTAATTAAACGGTTTCCATTAATTTATAACATTGTCTTACCAGATTTAGTTGATGGTGTATCTAATTTTAATATCGTTACTTCGTCATGTTCTACTGAGTTGTCTATTTGGGATTCAAAGGAAATTGTTCAACCAGATCAAGACAGTGAACGTGCAGTGCTTCCCATAAGTAAGGAAACAGATAATGATACATGTCCCATTGGTATGGCTTTAGATTATTCTACGCATGGCAACATAGCAGAACCATGTTCTGGAGTTGACTCCGTTGAGAGATTGCCTTTAATATATGTACTAAATAATGAGGGTAGGTTGCACATATGGGGATTTTATCATAGTCATGCAATTAAACAAAAGACATTCCATGTTGAGAAGTTGGCAAGTTTTTATATGAATCAGAATAATGTAGATCTTGCTGCTACTGCTACTACTATTACTACGACAGAAGATCAAAAAGTTGAAAACGATGTTGATACAATAGTTTCAAATAACTCTGATAAGTCTTCTATCTTCACAAATAAAGATGATCAAGAAACTATTCCTACTAAAAATGAGGATGTTAGCGAATCCAAAGCAAAAACTGAATTTGATACCAAGACTTCAACTCAAGATGACATTACAAATTCTTTGGAAAGTTTTTCATTTGGCCAAACGAATAACAGTACTAATGGTCAGAAACAAATGTTTGGTTTTGGCTCATACACTTTCGGTAATGCAACTGGTTCCCCTTTTACAATCCCAGAAAATACAGGATCGACAAAACTTTTATTTGGTCAAAAGAATAATAGTAATGTAAACAATGAGAAGACTTCAGCTTTTGGTACGCCATTATTTAATCAAAGTATTGGAAATAATTCTAACTCTAATTCTGTATTTGGCACACCAGCATTTGGAAAATTTTCTTTCGGCCAATTGCAATTGAATAATATCGACAGTTCAACAACAGAATCAGTTTTTGGTAAACCGGCATTCGGTAAGCCATCGTTTGGGCAATCGCAAACAGAGAATAACAATATTTCAACCACAGAATCAGTTTTTGGTAAACCATCGTTTGGGCAATCTCAATCGAACAATAACAATAGTTCAACTACAGAATCAGTTTTTGGTAAACCGGCATTCGGTAAGCCATCGTTTGGGCAATCGCAAACAGAGAATAACAATATTTCAACCACAGAATCAGTTTTTGGTAAACCATCGTTTGGGCAATCTCAATCGAACAATAACAATAGTTCAATTACAGAATCAGTTTTTGGTAAACCAGCATTTGGTAAGCCATCGTTTGGGCAATCGCAAACAGAGAATAACAACACTTCAACCACAGAATCAGTTTTTGGTAAACCAGCATTTGGGAAGTCATCGTTTGGGCAATCTCAATCGAACAGTATTAATAGTACAGCTACAGAATCAGTTTTTGGAAAACCCTCTTTTGGCCAATTCCAATCAGAAAACGGAAACAGTTTAAATACAGAGACATCATTTGGAAAATCTGGTTTTGCAGGTTTATCTAAAATTGAGTCACCGTTTGCTAGTATTGCTAAAAATGAATCCCCCTTTGAAAAATTGTTTGATAGCGAGTCTCCCTTTGCAAATATAACTAAAAAAGAATCGCCTTTTGCAAATGTAACTTCTGGAGAATCCCCATTTAAAAAATTGGAACAATCTCAAAATTACAGCAGTGAAGAAAATAAAGATTTTAGGGAAACAGATACTACAGAAAAGTGTGAAGAATTATCAATTGATGAAAATGAAGTCGAAGATGATGGATCAAATGGAGTAATTATAGAAGATAGTGATAATCTGACTGACTCTACAGTGGAACAGACGCCTTCTGTGCCATTAAAAAAGAATGAATCTAAATTCTCTTTATCTAGTTTTGCCATCAACCTTAAAAAGACTGCAAATATATCAACTTCTGACCTTACTGATACTAAGTTTGAACAGTTTAATAATGATTTAACTGAGAAAAGTTCGTCACCATTTGCATCATTTGCAAATAACTTGAATAAGTCGGAGACTCCATCTTTCTCTTTTTCAAAATTTCATATTAACAATGAAGAGGAGGACAAGCAACTAGAGGAACCAAATGAGTTATCTATCAAAAATGATAACGAAAAGAAAATAGATGATTTAGAAAATTCATCCAATGACAACATAGAGGAAAAATCTGTGAATGATGAATCAAAAACTAATGATATATCTAAATTAGAATCGAATCTTCAACAAGATGATGATAAACTAAAAGATAAAATTGAGACAAATGAGTTATTTAAGGTAAAAAATGAGGCTAATAAATTGTCTAACGATTTGGTAAATCAAAATATACTACAAGATGATCAACAAGTTAATGAAAATAAAAAGAAATATGTTGACACTAAAAAGGACTTTGGAGTCTCTAAAACTATTGGGAAATCATCAGCCAATGATGAAAAAGAAGGTACGAATATAGTTTTAGAGACTAATGAAAATGTAGATGATAAGAAACAAGAAATAGGTGATGAGACCAATTTGTCAATATCTGAAACTTCAGAAGAAAAAACTAAGAATCAAGAAGAGTCTGAAAACGTAGTGGTTGGAGATGAAAGAAAGGAGAATGATGAACAGACCATTGACCATAGAGAAACAAGCGAATCGGAAGTACATAGAGAAGAGTCGGGTGATATTGTCAAACCACAAGTGGTTAGTAAAACTGTTGAATCTATTGACGAAGAGGTTCAAGCCGAGCCCATTGAGTATAAGGATATGGGTATTCAAATTAAAGAATTCAATTCACAATCATGTCAAACTGATGAAATAAAATACGAGATTTTCCAAATGAATTCATTTGAGGAAGATGAAAACTATCTGGCTGAATTATACATGCCTCTACCCTTGGGTAAATATTATACCAATGCTAATATTTCGAATATCCCATACGCATCGACGGATAAAACCATGAGATTATTAGAAAGTACATATCAACAAGTCAATGCAGAATTCAAGGTCTTGGAAGATAATCTTGAGTCGATGAAAAACTTTTTTGAGGATCAAACTACAATTAAACTAGGGAAGCGTACAGAGCAATCCATTGGCAATAAGTATACCTGGAGAATCCCCGAAGTAAGGCAATTATTTAGCATTATTCAAAAGAGGCAATTAAAACTTGATGATATTTCAAAATGTATTGACGAATTAGCTATGAAAGTATCTATGTTTATAAAGAAGGATTCGGATGCCTTGTTACAACAAAGAGATGAAATTAAAGAAAGATATGTTCAAACGGATTACTTAAGAACAGAAGTATTAAACAATCAATATGCTCCATTAAGTTATCATCAGAATTTATTGAAAAGAGTGTTACGTGAAAAGATGTCAAAATTAGAGGAACAATCAGAAGAAATTAGCCAATGTTTATACATATCTAAATCATTTGTGAACTATTTGAAAGATCCACTTAATACAGATATTAGACTACTTCTTATGTCAGCAGAATATTTTGATGCATTCAATAAATCAAAGTCAAAACCTTTGAATATTGATATTTCCGGTCAAATCAGTCAAGATCAAATTCAATCACTAGATGTTGTTCAAGTTGGTTTAAATCTTAACGCAAAGAAACAGATGGGAGAATTTTTTAAAGGACTTCGTTCTAAGAAATGTTAAATTACATTTGGGGAAAATATGGCTATGAAATGATAGTAGAATAGTTACAAGAAAGTGGATATATAAATTTGAGTAATACTGATAATTGTACATAAGATATTTTTTATGTGTAGTATTACTTTTTATATTGTACCATATAAATATTTATCTATATAGGTGAATTTTCTGTAAAAACAACAAAAAAAAAATGTTGCAAATCTAAAGCAATATAAGGCGTAAGACAATTTGGAGTCTTTTTATTTAGTCAATGTTTTGATTGTTTCCTTGAACATTTCAATTAATATATCATTTTCTTCTTTTATCCTTACTGTTACTCTTAAATAACACCTGATTTGGTAGCTAAACCTAAATAATTTTTTTTAGCCAAATCATTTTCACCTTTATTGATTCCAATTAAAATGAAATTGGCATCCAATCCGCCCACATACTGATCATCCACATAAGGTATTGAAACTAAAGCTTCTACAAGACGAATCTTTTCTGTGTTTAATGTTTTGGTATTAACTTCCTTTGATTTTAAATTATGATCTTGAACTGTTTTTATGCCATGTTCAGCAGCAATGGTTGATATATTGTTGGGGGGGGGGCTTTCAAAGCGTTTAATATCTTTGACAGATCAGCACTAGTAAAAGTTATATCTATTCTTATTCTAGCAAAACCAAATTATTTTGTTAACGTTTGTAGAAAAACCATTTTTGAATATTTGATAACTATTGGAGTAGTTAATCCACCACAGAAATCCATATAAGCTTCATCTTTAACAACAAGACAATTTGTCTAATTTTCTAATATATAGTTAATTCTATTAAGGTCGATTTTAACTGCCTGGAGATGTTATAAATGTTAATTTGACCAATGGATAGATATTCAAAATTTCTACTGTTTTAATTTCATCAATTTGAAAACTGTTATCATTAACAAACAAGGACCTTTCGGCTACTTTTATATCATTAATATTTGTACAAACAGAGTACATTGAATAAATTTGTGGCATAACTAAGATTTTTTCCTTTGCTGGTACGCAAGTGACTCTAATGATAGCATCAGTACTTTCGTCAGATCCAACACCAAGACAAATATTATCTGCGATCATTGGTAAAGCATAGGTAGTTTGTTTGAAAGAGAATGTCTTATTTCTGTAATTTGCTAATGCAGTCTTGAATTCAATTTGGTGTGGATCAGGATAACGAGTTAAAGTACAGCCTTTTAATTATTTTTAAGTTAGACGCCATGCATTTTCAATTGCATCTAAAGGGATCCCCTCTGTGAAATCGTCTCTGGTACAACGGTAAGGTTGTATATTATAGATTTTAGGTCTAACAATTTTTTTCAAATCAGAAGTCTTTTGTCTCTTTTGTAAATATTATGGGTACTGGTGTGTTTAAAGTTTGAGTTTTTTTTAATCTTTTTACTCTTTTATGTTATTGTCTTTGCAGTGACACTGCTTCTGGTTAATTTTTAATTAAGGAAAGTGAATAATTAACCAGATAAGTTAGTTGGATATGCATTCAAAAGAACTTGATAGATAATAATTATAAGGTGTTTCATAACAAAATGACAGAAATTAATTTAGATTTTAAAAATCTGGTAAAAATAAGGACAGGAAACAAAATATGAATTACATGTAATTATTTAATAACTTGTACTTATTTGTTCTAGTTATCATAATATAAGTATATATATGTATGTATATATGCCTGTATAAATGAATAATTGGTTTTAACTTCCTTCTTTTCTTACTTTGGGTAATCCTTTATTTAAGAAAATAAAGGCACTCGTATAATTGGTGATTATCATTAGTTTATCATATCTTATTTTCTCAGTGCCTGTCAACTATTCCCGTACCACAAAAAAAAAATAAAAATAAAAAGGAATGAGAAAGCACATAATTAATTAATTCGGGAAGGTTCAATCTTGCTAATATACTAGAAAGTGATAATATTATAAACGAAGAAACTTTTTTCAAATATCCTTGTTAGGTAAATGTGACAGTAAATTGGTTGAAGATAATGACTATGACAGTTTGCTTACATAATTAAAGTATATTTATTAAGTACAGATGTGAAACAGGATAGAATATTGATGTTACCATAACGAAATTATAGTTGTTCAAATGTATTCTTAAATAGGTATCTATATATATGAACAAGGATGGATATTTTTGTTGTATATTTCTTCAAGGAAAACTTTTATAATATTTGAAGTTATTAAACTTTCCAATTGTAATTAAAATATAAGCACAACAAAAGCCGATATGATAATTGAATTTAGTGTTTTTTTATAACTTTCAAAAAGACTATAATAAAAATACTAAATGAGGTAACATTTAAGATATATGTTCAAAAAGAAAACATTCAATAATAAAAAAAAACTTGTATTTACTTAAAAGAATATGATACAGATAATATTTAGTCTTTAGTTAAGTATTCAGCATATATTTGTTTTTTTTTTTTAATATTTCTTCAATGAGAGAAGATGGTAAAACAAAAAGGAAAGGATGAAGAGGGGAGTAAATACACTCCATGAAATTTCACATGACTGTACACCCACTTTCATTCTCATCATTATTATCGTAATTATTATAGTCTATTTGTTGACCGACAGTCAACGCAACCCTTGCAGCTTCAGTAAATACTTCATTGACACACTTGTTTGTTTTGGCACTACACTCCAAGTAACGTAGTGCACCAATTTGTTTGGCCATAGCTAAACCTTCCTCATAGGGCACTAGTTTATTATTTTTATTCTTGTAAGTATTATTATTATTATTATTATTGTGAACATTATTTGGGGTAATAGCTTCGGTATTATTATCTCTTAAATCGCATTTTAAAGCGACAAGAATCAATTTGACGCCTTCACAATTATCTGTAATTTCAGCAACCCATTTATTTTTAACGTTTTCCAAAGAATCAAATGAATCTATACTGAAACATAAGACGATTGTATGAGTATCCGAATAAGACAAGGATCTTAATCTGTCGAATTCTTCTTGTCCTGCAGTGTCCCATAATGACAGAGTAATATGTTTCCCATCAACGAATATGTCGTGGATATAGTTTTCAAATACAGTAGGTTCATAGACTTCAGGAAAATAACCTCTAGTGAAGACATTTAATAAAGATGTTTTACCACATGCACCATCGCCTAATATAACAATTTTTCTTTCAATTGGTCTTCTAGATATAGATGAACCAGAAGAACCACAGAAGAATGCCATACTGAAAAAAAAAAGAAAAAAAATTAAATAAATAAATAAATAATGGCAGTAAACTTTGACACCAAGTCTCTTTTTTTATATTATCCTTATTTTTTTTTTTTTGATGTTCAAACGATAAATATCAATTCTTCCTAATACACTGGAAGTATGTAGCTAAGGATATACATCTATATGAAAAAATGAATTCAATTACATTTAATAAGAGAAGGAACATATATATATACATATATAATAACTTTATTTACAAGATTTTTATTTGTATTGATTTGACAGCAAAGGTATCATGTACGATACTCCGCTATCCAAAAGAAATAGATAGTTTAACAAAGAACAGTAATAATAAATGTAGTGAATAACAATGATGAAAATAACCATCACTTACTATAATGGTAGTAAGTATTTATTTAAAAATCATGAAAAAAAAAAGATACATGTAAACAACATTCCTAAACGGGAAATCGGAATTTTCTATAAAATTTGTCAAGTTTATTTTTCTTTTCTTTGGCCCTAAGTAAGTTTCCATGTGTATTTCTATATTATATATATACATATTTTTTTTTTGTGGGGAATAAGATTAAAAATAGAAGTTAAACCTAGTCTAAAGTAACGAATTTAAAAAAAAAAAAAAATTGAGGATCAAATTATCATTCAGTTGAAAATGGAGAGTAAGGTAGGTAAAAGTAGCACAAAACAAACAAATAAAAAAAGGAGAAGACGGTTTCTAGTGTAATTATTTTCTTAATGAACATCTTGTAGTACATATTATACTTAACAAACTTGTATGATCGCAAAAATTTCGATTAATAGATATATTCAAAAAAAAATAAGAAAATATTTAGAAATAATAATATAATAGAGTGTTTACAAATAATTTAGAAACCCTCTATTTCGAATAGTAACTTGAAGCAAAAAGTAAAAAAAAAAAAATAAAAAAGAGCTCTCAAACCTACTTTTTTTCGATATTTGGAAAAGTAAAACTTCTCGACGCGACGGTGCGGGGGACTTCAATATGACGGGAAATTTAATATTTACGTAAACAAAGGAGCATTGTCTAAATGCATAATATATATGTATTCGTGTCTATTAAAAGTGTAGTGATAACATTGAAAGTGGCTACTCCAGCTACAAAATTTTTCTCCACAAGTATAAAAAGGAAAATAGGCGGTGCAATTTGAATAAAAAAACTAAACCTTCTTTTAGTGAGTTAATTTCGATCCAAAGCCGTTATTCCCTTATAGTTCGAAGGAACGGTAATATTAACAAATTGTTCAAAATATGTCAACTGTTTCAAACAAGTTAACACAACATATTTAAGAAAAATATGTGACTACTTTTTCTATGATATGTTATTCCAGTTCAAGATTATGTAAATCATAAAAAAACCTTCCGTTTCTCAACGCAAGTAAGTCTTCTGGATAATACTAATAATGAAATATTTTTTCTTTTATAAATTTAACATATGTAGTAGGGTACCACTTACTGTAAAACCGTAGATTCTTATTAAACGTGAAATTCATCTTTAAATAGTAGTTCAAAACTGACTAGATAACACATAGGAGCTCTGTTGTTTGCAAATTTTTAACCTTTTGATGTATCTTCTTCTTTATTTTGAAACGTGAAGGTATTTTTTTTTTCTTTTATGGTAATATAACTGAATATTCCAAGACTGAATTGTATTAACATTGTTGTCACTAACAACATAGATGTATATTTACATTATGTTTTTTTTTTAAAAAAAAATAAAGCAATGTACACATATACTGTATTAAAATTGTGTAAGAAGTGATAAGGATTTTAGTGGAAGTAAATTTTACTGGAATAATCTTCGGAAGAAAAGAAGTTATATTGTCTTTTTTCACAAAAAAAAAAAAGACATTAATTTTTGACTCTAACTATTAACTTAGGTATCTTGAGATATTATTTCTTTCATATATATATTTGACCACTTAAATATATGAGATGCAAAAAAAAACGGTATGATCCTAATAATAAGGATATGGTAATACTAAAGTCACAATGACAAAAAATGTGTTTGTTTATGAAGGTAATCAATGTTTAGGTGTTGATAACAAAAAAAAAAACACTGGCTTTAAATTGTTTAGTACTTGGGAGGATCTGAATTCAGAAGTGCTATTTGAATAAATCCCAAATGATACAGAAACACTCTGAGTTCTTTTATGACCCTTTTTCAAACACTTATAGACTGGTGGAGGCAGTTATCTAGGAGGAGAGGTCCGAGGACCTGGAATAGCTAAATGTTACTGTTTAGGATAATTTAGATGTTTCATAGGAACTTTATCGTATGGACTCTATATATTGAAAGTATTATTATGACCAACAAAATTTGCACTTTTACTGGTTGGTTGACGTACCATTCGATATCGTTTATCTTGTAGAATCTTGTACCCGTGTAAAGAATACAGTTGAGTTGGTTGAAAAGTTTAAGATACATAAAGACCGACCTTAGATGGATTTTGCGGAGGCATATGTTGAGGTTGTGAATTATAAACGTACCCCATAGTATATACAAAATTCGGATCAGCATAAAATTGCTAATTAAAAGGAACTATGGTTTGTTGATTATTTGATAGCATTTCAGTGGCTGGTAATTGGTACAGTTATATAAAATTATTATTTTGATCCATGGTATTATTGGATTTTTGTATAAGTCACTACCTTTTTATATAGAAGAAGTTTCAGTCGTATATTTTTCATACCTTCTAAAAGTAGCAAATTTTGGTAAATAATTATTTAGTAAATCCAATTTCCTTTTTTTATTTGTATTTGACAGAATATTTGATTTGGAAGATCTCGGTGGGAATGGAATATTATTTTCAGAATTTGTATTATTGATGATCTCGTTATTTTCAGTATTGGTAAAAACTAAAAAAAATTTTTTGAAGTAACATTGTCAACTTATTGAATTTAATATCTTTGTCTACTAATGCATTTAATTTATCCAAATTTTTAGATTTCTTTTCTTCTAGTTCTTTGGATCTATGTACTATTTTTATTGTTACAAGATTGTTGAAATCGTCATTGTTACCATTAATTATATTCTGATATGCTTCACATGTGCTTTCGATGTTTAATTCCTTAATTATTAATTTCTTACACCATATGGGATTATTATATACTGATAAGTTAGTAATAATAATTTTTTTGTTTCCAGTTATACTTTCTCCAGTGTTTTTTTGAGAACCCATATTATTATCATGATTCTTATCACTACATTGTATTTTTGTAGACATGGAAACATGTTACTTACTACTTGCAATGCTATCTTTCGACCTTAGAGACTCCATATGAGTATTTCTGTTTGTAGTTAGAGCATCCATTTTTCTTTTTGTTCAGATAATTTCAAAGAGCAGAATATAAAAAAAATTGTAATTAAATTTAAACTTGAGATACAGAATAGCGTATTCTTTTAAATGTAGTTAATACGGTTTTACCTCTTTAGAAAAGTGTTCTAGATTTGTTATTAATGATAAATATAATGAAAAAAAAAATGTATTGCATGATTTCTTTGAAAGAAATAAGAAACTTTTTTATATTGTCAGTAATTTGTTTTTTGAAACAAATATAGTAAAATGTATGAAATAAAAACTCTCAAATTAACAACCCTAAAAATGAATGATGCGAATTTGTTTTTTATTCCAATAGTTTGAAACTTATATTATAGTGTATATACTACGTACAATAAATAAATGTTTTCTTTGTCTAATTTATGTATATATTAAATCATTCAACAAACAAAAAATATATATGTGACTATATTTTAAATGGTTCTTGTTTCTTTTTTAATTTAAAAAGATAGTTATATGCAAATTTTTATGCAAAAACTTCAAAATTTAACCAACTGGAAAAAAGGAAAAACAATATAATAAATTCAATGACACAACAGAGGAATATTAGTGGTATTAAAACTTATTGGTGTGCAAAACCAATAGTCTGTTTTTGATTTCTCTAAAAAAAAAAACAGAGTTACAAATATCATAAAATATTGCAGCTTCTAAAATACTATAAAAACATTTTTTTTTATTTTTTTTCTATTTCTATATGGTATGAGATACACACTATTGCTGCAGAGATCTTTATCCTTTTCTTGATTGCTAAATTTAGGCATCGCAATTTTCAAAATAATTTCCCACTTTGATAATTTTTTGGATTCATTTCATTTTAATTTCATTTGTTTTTACTCTGAACGCTTTTCCTAATTAGAGAGTTGTTCAGACCAGGAAGTAACTGCAAACATTTTCTTATATTGGTAAAAATATATAATAACCCTTTGATCGGTAATCGAAAATTAAAAAAAACAAAAAAAACTTTCTAATGCATATACCGTTTTCATGTATCTGAATATAATTCAATATCATCTTTTTTGTTTTGTTTTGTTTTGTTTTGACATATACTTACTTGATGTCAAAAATGCATTTTTTAAAAAACTGTAAAAGTTAATCATTACCAATTACAAAATTTAATTAATATTACAAACTTTTTATTGAAGATTCAATATACATATATGTCTATATATTCATCAGACAAAGGAGAATAAAGATATACGCAAATAAAGTAGTAGAAACTAATATAATAAAACTACATAGAGATAACTGAATACGTAATGGATACAAAGTCTTTGTGAAATAGATAATAAAAAAAACACCAAAAAGTAGAAGAAGAAAACAATATCACATCAGAAAATTTCTTGTTTTAATAATGGTAATAAAAAGAAAAAAAGATATAGCTGAAATAAAAAAATAAATGTAACATTAAAAAAAATAAGAGTTTCTTTTCTGTAATTTAATAACTAAATTGTTGCTTAGTTATATAAAACAAATTTAGCCTTACCGGAAGTGACAGCAACAGTACAACCATCGGAACCACCAGTGTATGAACCATTCTCATAGACACATTCACCATTTACTACTGAACCATCACCGTCTGCAACGATCTTGACATTGAAGTTCAAAGGATCTCTGTTGTTTGGATTTGGAATTAAAGATAAGTAACTAATACCATTGGTGTAACCAGCACCAAAATTCAATGGGGCCCAGTTACCGACACCAGAACCTTGAGTACCCCAGATACAACCATCTTGAACGGAGACACCTGCATTGTTAACATAGTATTGAGCAGATGTCTTCATACCTCTCCATTGGTAGTAAGTATCTTGATTCACAACAGTTAATGGCATAGAAGCACCAGCTGCAACATATGTTGGAATGTCCATGTTTTCAGTACCTGGATAATCAGTTCTACAGATGGCAACACCTTCGGAAAGTTCAGAGACGACAACAGCAGTATTAACACCCCATTCACATAAGTAATCTGAGTTGGTATTAGTACGGTACAAATAACCATTTTTGCATAATAAACCGCCAATAGATCTACCATCGGATGGTTGCTCGGATGGCCATTGAGTCTTGGACATACCTGGTTGACAGGCATAGGAACAGTATGAACCGTCTTGGCAAGGACCACCAGTAGAACCATCAGGATTTTCAATACCAGACCAACCATTGGAGCCGATCCAATCCAAAGCAATAACACCTTGGCCGGCTGGGAAAGTATCACATGGGACAGTACCATCTTTGAATTTTTCAGTGGGTCCTGAGAATGGAGCCAAGTCACCGTATATACCACCAGTAGAAGCAGAGGTGGAGGTAGCTTTGGCTGAAGTGGCTGTTGAAGAAGTGGTTTGTGCTGAACTTTGAGTGGATGTAACAGCTTGAGTAGCGGAGCTCGTTTGAGAGGTAGTAGTAGCACTAGTGGTAGAGCTGGCTTGACCTACAGTAGTAGCCTTAGAAGTGGAGCTAGATTGAGCAATACTAGTAGGCATAGTAGTAGAGCTGGCTTGAACGATGGTAGTAGCCTCAGAAGTAGAGCTGGATTGAACAATGGTAGTAGTCTTAGAAGTAGAGCTAGCTTGAGCAATACTAGTAGCCCTAGGAGTAGAGTTGGATTGAGCAACTTCAGTTTCACTAGTAGCAACAAGGGAAGAAGCGGTAACAGATGATGCAGCATTAGTTGGGATGGAGGTTTCAATAACAGAAGTTGGGGCTAAAGTAGTTGGAGAAGATTCACTAGTAGAAATGATATCGCCGTTTTGATCAACAATTATAGTTTCATAAACGTACTCGACAGCAACAGCCCTTTTATGTTGATGGGCTTCATTGGCAACAGTAGTAGTGCAGTCAGCGGAATTCTTAGAGACTTCCAAAGCTGGTAAAGCAGAGACAATAGCACTAGAACCAAACAACGTGGTAGTTAAAGCAGTAGTGGAGAATTTCATGACTCTTGAAATTTGAAATAAATTGGACTTGAACGATACTAATTCTTAGTATAGGGTAAAGAATGACTTATTATTATTTTTTTTCTTTTTTGAATAATTTATTTTGTATGGTAAAAGGAAATCTTGAAGGAATGGATGGACAAAGTGTTTTGCCAAAGTTAAATACAATTATTGTTAGTAAATTGCTACTATGAATTGCTGGGGTATGTGAAGAAGAAACAGTATTATATTAAAACATGAGTTTTGAAATAAAAAGAAGTATTGGTTATAAATAAATTTATACACATATAGTAAAGAGCAGTAACATTAAAAGGGCAAGATGTGTATAAAATCAAATCAAAAATAGATCAACCATGAAAATAAATCAAAAGTTCGAGAAAATCTCTAAACTTATGCATTAACACATCTCTCTTCAGTGGAAAGTTATATGTTTCTTTCGTAATATCGAGGAAATTTGTTACATAGTTGCGGGTTGATGTATGTGAAATAATTTTTTTTTATTTCGTGCCTTATAGTCTTGGCGTATTAACATAAACTCTAAAACAAAAATGGAAATAATAGCGTGACGCGAATTGACAGTTCTACTATTTTGGTATTTTCTATTTATTTTTTTTCTCTCCAAGGGATGACGCGAAAAGTCGAAAAAATAAAATCAAATGCGGTAAAAAGTCACGTTTTTTTTGGTTCATGGTTTTTACAGTAGAAAATTTCCATTTTCATTTATTTTTATTTATCCTGTTCGGGAAAACCAGCTTGCCTTTTTTCCTGTTTCTTTATAGAAGAAAAAAAAAAGTAACATAATTTCAGGAAAAAAGCATAGCAAGTTTACCAGAACCAGCCAGCAATAGAGATCCTTTATCAAACTAATATTAAACTCATATCAAACTCATTCATACTTTCACATTTAATAATTAAATTTAGCAAAAAAAAAAAATAATAATAATAATATCATACATACTAATAAAAGGAGTGTAGATAAGTTGGATGTTTAAAAAAAAAATATCAAATAATTTTGCTAAGGAATGTTTATAGTTGGAATCTGTTGTTGTTGTTTTAATGATTTTGACAGTTGTGTAGCTTGTTTTTGGGATGCAATTAAGATAAAAGTAATGTTCCTGTAGTCTAACTTTATAAGAGGAGTGGAGGAGAAAAAGAAAATGTAAACTTGTTACGTATATATAATTCTTAATTTTACTTCTTCTTATTTTCTCAAGAAATCTCCGACTGGTTATATTTTTGTCTCTTTTTTTCTTTCTTTTTTGTTTTTTTTTCTTGTCTTTGTTTACATAAAAAAATAAACCTCACAAGTCTACCTGCAAGCTACCTGCAATTTCCTTTTGGAAAGATTGAACTTATGTTTATGCCCTAATTGTTTCAACTGGAACCTAAAGGAAAGAAAAATAAATAATTTGCGTTGACCAAATATTTTTTTAAAAAAAAAAAAAAATTACTACAAAAACTGTCTCTCCCAAATAGAAAAGACTAATAGTGATCCTAAATCAGCACATAGAAGATAACTTTTTTTTTAAAAAAAAAATGGGGGCCAGTGTGTACTTCTTTATTTGTATAACCCTACAATAAAATAAAATGAAAAAATAAATAATTTATGAAGAACCCTATATTTTTAAGATAATCTCAATCGTAAATAACTTTGGTTAAAAATATTATTTTTCCGTATTTCGTTTTGAATGACCTCCTAGTGTTCTCTAAATAAAAAGGAATATAAACAAAAATAAGTAAGGAGAGAAAAAAAAAACAATAGTTTTAGATAAAGAAGGAAAGTTATGAAAGCAAAAAAAAAAAAAAAGTAACTCCAAAATGGCAAGGGTGTTCTCCAAATTAGTAAAGGCTTTAGAAAAAAAAAGCAATGGGACAAGTTTCTGGTGTCAGAAATTCTCGAAAAATATATCATATTATTTGTATATGTTCCCTTTTCGATTACAGAATAACAAGATAGGGAAAGAGTCATATTCTTGAAATGTCTTTCGGGTCTAGAGCATTGTATTATTTGTTTACACCAAATTATAGAATTGTTACAGCACACTAATTCTTATTGATGTGGAGTAACTCAATAATAAGTGTCAATCATAGAACACAACATATATGACTTTTACATATATCCATATTATTTTTTTTTTGCTTTTGTCTTTTCTTTTAATATGTCCTTTACTTGACTTATATAACGGATTTTGTCTACCCTAATTTACATATATGGACATTACTTGTGGGATGATGATATAATTACACAGATATGGTTTAAAAAATTTTTATTCCAGTTTTGTAGTAAATATTTTTTTTTTTTAGATATTGAAATGATTCATCGTAATAAAGATAAACACATTTTTTTTTTATTTAAAAAAGAAATTATATAGCATTGCATATTAAATGGAATGGAGTATGAAAATAATAATAAGAAAGTGAGAAGGTAAGGTAACTATAAAGGGGTACCTCTTTTTTTTTTTTTTTTGCAATCTTCTTTCTCTACTAAGCCAACTTTTTATCTTTTTTTTGTAGTGAGTCAAATAATTTGACCAAGTTAAATTTCCTTTTTAATCCCCATTCTAAAATACAGTATGGTACAAAGAAAGCAATCCATCTTACTAACCATGCTTGTGATCCACGATATACATCCACTGGATCTTTTTGTTTGTCCACAATTAACTCGATCACTTGTTTTGCATATACATCAGCTGACATGGGTGTATTATGTTTTACCATATTTTGTCTATACTCAAATGCTTCCCTTCCTTCTTTGAAATTGTAGATTGAATCCTCCGGTAATGGACGAGTATCACAAATATTTGTTGCAACACCACCTGTAATTACATTAATTACACGGACTCCAAATGGTTGTAACTCTAAATGCAATCCACGAGCATATGCATGGATTGCTGCTTTAGTAGCTGAATAAATACTACCAAATGGGAAACTAATTACACCAGCCAATGAACCAGTGAAAAGTATAGTACCTCTGCCATTAATAACAAATTCTGATAACTCCTTTGTCATATTAATATGACCAAAAACATTGACTTGAAAACATTTTTCCATAACCTCTGAAGTAACATCTAAAGCTGGAAAAGTACAACTCTGACCTGCATTATTATACAACACATCTAATTTAGGTTTACCTTCAGAATTCTTTGGTAATTCTGTAGTTAAAAACTCTTTAAATTTCTTGATCGAATCTACAGATGTGATATCTAGTTCATAAGGAAATAAATGTAACTCTGGAAATTCTTTTTTGATTTCTTCAATTGTTTGTATTCTACGAGCTACAGCATACACTGTGTAACCTCTCTTACATAATTCAAGAGATACAGCTTTACCAATACCTGAAGAACCGCCACTTACAACTGCGACTTTATTCATTTCTTTTGTTTATTTGTTTGTTAAAACCACCTTTATTTAATCTCTATTAGTCTACACAAATATAGTTATATCTTGCAGATTTCTACATAGGATGCCTCAACGAAAATTTTCCTTTAGTTGTTGTCTGTATTTGAGTGTGCTCAAATCATGAGAGTCGTGTCATTTTATATTTTCCATCTCTGTTTGTTTTTTTTTCCCTTTAACCCTTTACTTTACATACTCTTAAAATTTTTTCGTCTACACAAAGTAAAATGGTCTGAAATGATGTGGACACTAAAATAGCAAAAAGTAAGGAAAAAATAAAAAAATTAAATAAGAGAATCATAAGTGCAGCAAATATCCTATAAATATACTGAAGAAATAAAAATTGCCCACTTTGACATTAACCATAAAAGAATAAGAATAATATTATCAAAATATACATTTCATACACATAGAAAATTTGGAATTTAAACAAAAATAGATCTTAAAACTACTGTCAAAGCTATTAATTAACACCAATGGTGTTATTTATAAGTTGAGACTCTTATACTCTTCACAAAAACAACTATGTAGTTAAAATAGGAATAAAAATGGAATTTATTTAGTTATTAGAGCCTTGTTGGAAGACATCAGATAAAAATTAAATTTCTTCAGCAGGATGTAGACCTTTGGAACCAGCAGCAACAGCACCACTTGGGTTTCTACCACAATATCTGACTTCTTGATTCTTGTATTCTTCAATTTCTTCTAATGTGGTTCTTAATCTTGGATAAACATAAGCCCAAGCACCCATGTTTAATGGTTCTTCTTGACATTATACAATGTCTTTTAGATATGGGTAAGAGTTTAAAGTATCATGTAATTGCTCGAATGGGAAGGGATGGAGTTGTTCGATATTTAGGAATGCAGTTTTCTTGTCCTTCAACCGTTCACGTCTTCTATACAAGTCCGTATAAACTTGGCCTGTTATAATACCTAATCTTTTTGTGTCCTTCTTGGTACCAATGGCCTTACCATATTCAATATCTTCAATAATCCATTGTAATTTGCCATTAGTAAAGTCACACAATGGAGATCTTGCAAATGGATAGCGCAATAACTGTTTAGAGAAGAATAAGGCTAATGGCTTACGGAATTGACGATGTTGTTGTCTTCTGATAATATGAAACAAGTTGGCTGGAATGGTTGGACAGACAACTTGGAAGTTACAGTCTTGATGCTGTCTTTGCAACTTTTCAGGAGATGGGAAATATCTTGGATCCTCATTGGCCAATTGTAAAAATCTTTCTAATCTACCAAAAGAATGCTCATGACCTTGACCATCATAACCATGTGGTAAAGATAAAACTAAACCGGAACGTTGCTTCCATTTCTGCTCACCACCAGCAATAAATTGATCTATAATGACTTGTGCAGTGTTGGCAAAATCACCAAACTGAGCTTCCCAAACAACTAAATAATCTGGGGAAGTTAAAGAGTAACCATACTCAAAACCCATTATGGCGTATTCAGATAACGATGAATTGCAAATAGAGAAGTCTGCTTGATTTCTGGATAAGTGTTTTAATGGTGTGTAGATAGCCTCAGATTCTTGATCATGTAAAACAGCATGACGTTGGGAGAATGTACCTCTTTCAACATCCTCGCCAGATACTCTAACATTCTGGCCTTCAAGCACTAAAGAACCATAAGCTAAGGCCTCACCTGTAGCCCAGCCAATACCCTCATCTTGTTAGATTGTTTTACCTCTTTGGTTAAAAATCTGCTTTAAGTTTCTGTGAACCTCGAAACTTTCTGGCCAAGGAAAAATCACTTTACCGATGTGTTTTAAGACATCAGCAGAAACATTAGTTGGTTCATGAGGTAAAACTTCAGTAGTCAATACCTTTGATGATTTGAATCCTTCCCACGCAGCAGTCAACCATTCTCTTTGAGTTGGGACATAGTCCTTTGACTTTTCAAAAGCCTCTTCAAATAACCCCCAGACCCATTTCTTATGTTCTTCAATGTCTTGCTTAGTGAAGGTACCATCAGAAATTAATTTTTCGGTATATAAATCAATCACTGACTTTTGTTTAGAAATTTGCTTATACATTAATGGTTGGGTGAAAGCTGATTAATCAGTTTCATTATGTCCATGTTGTCTCCAACCAACAATATCAATAATAGCACCAGTGCGGAAGGTATTTCTCCATTCAGCAAACAAATTAAAGATAAACGTAACGGCCTCGACATCGTTCGCATTACGGTGGAAAATTAGAGCACTGATTGTTTTAGCCAAGTCAGAAGGATATGGGGTTGATCTGGCAGATCTTGGATCAGTTGTAAATCCTATCTGATTGCTTGTGATGATATGAATGGTACCACCAGTAGAATATTCAAGTAGGTTGAAAAACCAATGGCTTCATAGACAACACCATGTCCTGCAAAAGCAGCATCACAGTGTAATAAAATACCTAAAGCCTCTGTCTTATTTTTTAAATCATTCTTAGCATGTAACAAAGCTCTGGTTCTATCAAAGACAACAGGGTCTTGGGATTTCAAATGACATGGGTTTGCAACCAAGGATAAGTTAACATATGTACCAGAAGTGGTTGGTCTTTGATAGTTCATCCCTAAATGGTGTTTCACGTGGCCTAAACCTTCTGCTTGATCTGTAGAGCTGATTCCTTTAAATTCAGCGAAGATAGATTTGTTTGGTTTACAAACAACATTAAAAAGTACATTTAATCTACCACGGTAGGTCATTCCTAGAACAACATCTTCGACACCTAATTCTAAAGAACGATCGATTAAAGTCTTAATACCAGGTACCATAGCTTCTAACCCTTCTAAACCAAACTTCTTTCCGTTAGGGAATTTGGTATACAAAAATGTTTCAAAGGAGGTTGCCCATATAAGCCTGTCTACAATTTGTCTCTTTTGATCTACACTGTAGGAATAAGGACTCTCAACTTCAACCCTATCTCTTAACTACTCACACTTTTCTTTGGAAGGAATATGAGTATACTAGATACCATACGATTGGCAATACAACTTTTCTAAATTTCTTATGATTTCTCTTAAAGTCATTGATTGTCTGCCTTCTTTAGCAAATCTTAGCAAAATACCTGAACCTAAATTAATCTCTCTGTCTAAGTCCTTTTCAGAAAAACCATAATACTCGATGTTTAATTCTGACGAAATAGGTCTGGATTTATCATCTCCAAATGAAATTCCCAACGGATCAATATGAGCTTTAAGATAACCTCTTACTTGATATGCTCTACATAAAAGTTGGACTTTTAAACGAAAAGTAACATTTTCATAAACGTTACTAGATAAATCTGTACCAAAAGCTGAAGTTTCTGTCCCTTGAGGACCATGTACTAATAACGGTAGAGCTTGGAAAGCTCTAGAAGTTGGAACATTATCACCTAATTTTTTTAAATTCTAGAAGTATGCATCCCACGAAACATGAACTGACGATGGATTCTTCTGTCATATTTCGTACATGTCATCTATATATTGAGAATTTGAAGTGGCTAAAAATGTGTCAGTACCAGTAACAATGGTTCTGACTTGGGAAATCCTGATCCCAGAGAGTGTGGGTATAAGATTGGATCTCTTCGAAAGGGCGCTTTTTGTTAATTTAGCAAAAGTGAACATTGATTGTATACTCTGTTCGAACAAACGAATATGAGCATCTTGTATTATTTATTAGAGTATATGCACAGAACGTAGTGTTTTTAGTCTTTAAAAAAAATGATAGTATCTTCAATTCTAAATAATTCAAGACGAATATGGAGAAGACTTGAGTGGAATATAGATTATAAAAATGTTATGGTATTCTCCTTTTTTTTTAGTATTTAGAGAATATTAACGAGCTAATATTTTGCTATCATTGGTATCAGATAAAGATGAAGTAAAACGTATAGTACTTAGAAGAAGGAGAAAAAATACTGTATACTCTCTTGTTTCCTGTTTCTTTTCCTCTCCCAAATAGTTTTTATACTCTTTTTCATAGTTTGTGTAGACGAATTTTTTTTTTAAAAAAAAAGAATTAGATGCTTAATCTGATTCGTTGAAACTTTAGAAGAAGGATAGGAAAATAGTATAAGAACAAAAAAAATGAAAAGTTAGGAAACATAAAAAAGTGAGTTTTGTTCACAGAAGACGGTAGGTAGAAACTAAAAATGTTAGAATGTTTCTAAAAAAAAAGGTCTAAATTGGGCAGAACCTTTTATCACACGGAATAGTGGGGATGTTAACTTTACTTATATAAAACATTTTAAAGTGGGTTTTGTCAGTATTTTGTTTAACTTTCGGTAGTATTTTTTCGTAACTAAATCGAAACAGTGAATTTGTCATACACTCATGTATTTTCTTTTCTATAGTAAGAATTGAAGGATATCAGAGGAATGTGAATGTATATAACCATTTAAAAAAAAAAAAACTAGAATATCCGTGGATTAGATTATATATAATTACATAGGTTATATTACAATTTTTTTTTATTTTAAACAATAGAATATGGAACGGAGGAATGTAAATTTCTTATTATTTTTCCTCATTTGTATGTTCTGAGAACCATTTATTGGTAAATTCGTTCAATACAGCAGCATCGTTATAAACCCAAGAGCCCTCTTCATTATAGAATCTCGCATTTTTAAACATAATGTCGAATTTTTCCTTAACCTCTTCTAAAGTTTTGAAGGAACGTTTCTTAGCACTATTCAAGATATTTTCTATGGATATAGGTGTTTTAATCAATTCATAGTAATCTGGATATTCCTTCTTTGAAGGTAAAATCTCGAATATTTCTGTTCTTGTATGATTATCTGTTTCATCTTCGATCTTACGCATTTCGTTGACTAATGATTCTACAAGAGAGTTAATTTCTTTTTTAGTTGGCTTTTTTTTGACGACTTTTACTTTTACTCTAACACGAGTTTTTTTCTGTTTGGTTTCTGTTTTTGTAAGACTCTCTTTGTCACTATCATTCTTCGATCCCCTCATTTTATATTTATTGTTTACGATTTTGACCACTGGCTTTTTGGGTTTGGTTACTTCTTTTGAAGTTTCCTTCTCATCTTTCAAAGATATTTCATCCATGATTTCAGCACCTTTTAAACTAACTTTCACCCTTAACCTACGTTTCTTGGTTGGAGGACTATTACTTTCGTTATCATTGGAATTATTTGAAGAGTTAACTTTTTCTATGTTGGTTGAGACATTTTCTTCATGTGTTTCTAAAACCGCGGATTTTCTTTTACCCCTGTTCCTTGTCAAACGTCTACTTTGTTTAATGGTTTTGGTATCGACATTTTCCTTTTCTTCAAGTTCCTTCATCGAGGCAATTGATGTATTTGTTGGTGTTTCGACCTCTTCATTGTCCACAATATCCATAGCTATTTGAGTTTCTTTTTCTAAAATCTCGTTTTCCTTATTTTTTTCTTTACTTTTTTCTTTATTTCTTTTTCTTAACTCTCTTTTACGTTGTCTCTTCTCACGCTCTTGACGCTTCTTTTCTATGGCTTCCTCTAACGTAATACTTTCGTCTTCAACAGCCTCCAAAAACTGTTCTTCTGTTAATCCATCATCATAGTATACTCTCTTTGTTCTTCTTGTTTTACTAATCTCCTCGGGTTTATGCTCTAAATGCTTAGAAATATCTTCAGTAAATACGGAAGGTAGTTCGTTCAGTTGAATTAATCTTGGAGGTGGTTTCGACAAATGTTGTTTTTTTGCAGCTGCAATTTCATTTGAAATTCTTTCCTTGTCCATTCTATCGAATAAAGCCTTTTCTTCATCATTACGGGCTAATATTTCGTTCAATTCATCGTCATCCAATTCTGCAGAGCCATCGTTATCCCTGGAGTTTTCATTTTCAAGTAATCTCCTCAAGAAGGCCTCTTGTTCTTCGGCTGTTGATTTATTATCAAATTTACCGGCTTGGATAACTTTTCCATCTATATCTAATTTCTGCATAGCCCTTTCAAGAATAACCTCTTCGACAGAATCAGTTGTTATCAGTCTTAGGATTCTGACTTCATTTTTTTGTCCAATTCTGTGAGCTCTATCTTGGGCTTGTAAATCTTGATGTGGATTCCAATCTGTATCAAAAATTATTACGGTATCAGCTGTTTGAAGATTTAAACCCAAACCACCAGCTCTTGTTGATAAAAGAAAGCAAAAGTATTCAGAACCAGGGGCATTAAATAATTTAAGCATTGAATTTCTGTCTTCTGCTTTGGTACCACCATCTAATCTCATGTATTTTAGACCTCTCATTCTTAAAAAGTCTTCCATAATGTCCATGACTTGTGTCATCTGGAAAAATATTAACACTCTATGACCTGAAACTTTAAATTTGGGTAAAATACGGTCTAATAGTTCAAACTTACCTGAAACACGATACAATATGTCTGTGTTACCTCTTGAAGGATTTACAACTGCTTCAACCTCATCAAAAACAAATGGATGGTTACATATTTTTCTCAGTTGCATAATTTTATTGTTTAGACTTTTGATCCCAGACTTAGTGGCACCCTCCGTACCAGCACCTACAAATAGAGCATTATGTTTCAACATTTGTTCATATAGTTTTTGTTGAAGCCCTGATAATTTACATTTGATTACCTTTTCAACTTTATCGGGTAAATCCTTCTCAACTTCTTTCTTCAGACGACGTAACAAGAAAGGTCTTAACACTTTATGTAATCTTCTAATAATCAATAAAGTTTCTTCTTCCGTTAATTCCAGTTTCTCTTGAGAACCTGTGTTCGCAAAAGGTGTATTGAACCAATCTTCAAAAGTTTTTGCAGAATTAAAGATTTTAGGAAGAACAAAATTCAATAAAGACCATAATTCAGGTAAATTATTTTGTAGTGGTGTACCAGTTAAAATTAATCTATTTTGTGTTTTATAATAACGTTGGAGTGTAGAAGACAATTTAGACTGACTATTTTTCATCCTATGCCCTTCATCAATAATCATATGAGCCCAGTCATGTTTGCATAATAAGTGTCTGTCCTTTATTATATATTCGTAAGTGGTTAATAGAACGTCAAAGTTACCAATTTTGATTTGATGTTGGAGAGATTTCCTTTGGTTGGGTGTACCTTTGTATACTACTGTTGTCAAACTTGGTGCCCATTTTTCGAATTCTAATGTCCAATTGGTAATTGTTGATAAAGGAACAATAACTAAATATGGGCCAGGATTATGTTTAACCTCATAAAGATATGTAATTAATGAAATGGATTGAATGGTTTTACCTAAACCCATTTCATCAGCTAAAATACCGTTAAGATGATTATTATAAAGAGACACCATCCATTCTAACCCACGCAACTGATACTCTTTCAAAGTACCACCAACTAATATGGAAGGCTGTTTTTCTATTTTTTCTTTGATTCTGTGAGCAACTTCATAATAATCAATTTTTTCCCTTTCCTCATCTGTAGGAATTGAGATCTCTTCACCTCTCAATAATTTTGCCTCATTCTGTTGTACTCTAACAGCTTGGGATAAAGAATCCAGAAAATTATTAGTCTGTTTTAATAACTGGGTGATTCTTGTGTCCTTTGTCTGGTCCAGTAATTTCAGATAAGCTTCTTCATCATTGGATTTCAAAGCTGCTAAACGTTGTTTTGCGGTCCTTTCTATTCTTCTTTGTTCATCTTTTTCGATTTGGGTATGAGCAGTTTGACAAAGCTTACCAAAATGACTACAACGATCACGTAAGGACCAACGGTTTTCGTTTTGTTCACGTTGATATTCTGTTATAGCATTTATTTTTTCTTGTTGCATAGTACGCTCCTTCCTTCTTTTTTCTAGAAATTGTTGTCTTTCTAATTCTTCCGCTATTCTCGCGGTCTGAGGAACAACAACTTTGGTTCTTACTTGGACTGATCTTTGAGCTGCCATTGTATATGGTGAGTCACGCAATTCAGGAATCAAGTGATGTGCTTGACTTGTTACATAGTTGATTAACTTCTGTCTAAGTTGTTTTTGTTTTGTTAACAATTTTAAAGATTTCAATTCAACTAACGCCTTTAATTTCAATTTATCAATATTTGTAGGTAAATCATATTTGGTTAAAAATTCCAGAGAGTCATCTAAGGAATATGTACCCAAATTTCCTGGTAATCTTTCCAATTCATATATTCTCTGAGCTATTTGATTTGATACAATATCTTCGTTTTCTAAGTGACCTAGTACAGAATTAGTGTTATTAAAAAATTTGTTTTCAAGACCAAATCTTTTGACGGTGACATCAAAATTAGGCGAGATAGATAT
The DNA here is from genome assembly GCA_017347545.2 of Arxiozyma slooffiae. NCBI lineage: Eukaryota > Fungi > Ascomycota > Saccharomycetes > Saccharomycetales > Saccharomycetaceae > Arxiozyma > Arxiozyma slooffiae. The sequence continues at coordinate 966,464 of JAFHAQ020000001.1, read as the reverse complement.
TTTGTTTAAAGAATGTATATTCAACTTATTATTTGTTAAATCATGGTTTTTTGAAATAGCTGAATCAAGTATTAATCCTTCATCAACCTCAAGTAATCCCTCTGGGATATCTAAGTTTTTTTCCAATAATTGTAAAGCTAAAATTTCATTGAAAATTTCCGTGTTATCTAGAACGATATCTTGTTTCATTGTTTTATTTATACTAGCTAATTTTTCCAGATAATGTTCCTGATCGTTGGAAATTGACTCCAACACTCTTTCGATTGCATCAATTTCTAATTTTACAGTGTCGTTGTTTTCGTCAGTATTAATAGTTGTACGATTGTTATAATGTTCGTTTGAAGGTAGAAATGCGTTTGTGGTTTTATCATAAATGGATCTGTATCTATAGATTAATTGATCTAGTTGATCTAAAGTTTTCGGTTTAGGGATATTAATAGTGGGAACATTTTTGATAACTTTGTCTTGTTCATTACCTGCTAAACTGTGGTCGATATTACTATCAACTGAATTATTCTGTATTACCTGAGTATTATTGTTATTGGGTCCTGGGTTGGTTACAGAAACCGTAGCTATAACTGGTGTAGCTTCTTCCAACATGTGTTCTATCTTTGTTCGTTAAAATTCAGGATGTAAGTTTAAAAAAAAACAACTCACACACAAACAAAAAAAAAGTAGATTATTCTATTTATCCTTGTCAAATAATGGCAAATCAAATCTGTATCTTATTTTTTTTCACTTTTGCCTTTTGTTTTTTATTTTTCCTCTTTGTAAGTATTATGGAAAGTTGTGGTTATTCCCGTCAATAACAACAATCTTTTTATCACTAACAACATTTTTATTTAGATTGTGGAATTTTAAAAATTCTTAAGAAACTTTTCTTCTTCTTTTTTATTTTTTTTTTCTTGTTTTTCGTTTTTTTTTGTTTAGATATTTGTAATTTTCTACGTTCATACTAAACCGGGCAGAGAAGAAAAAAGAGGAATGAGGGAAAACTAAGGTAAGCCGGCTGTGGAATGGCATTCCGCAAATTTTTTACTTTGATGGTTTTTGATTCGTTTTTTTTTTGCATTCTGTAAACGTTAAGTGGAAGATTTTAAATTTATAGAAACAGACTTTGTATGGAGTAGTATATGCCACGTATTAGTCTTATCCACAAATACAGGCGATGATTTTGTTTATATTTAATTGTAGTTTAAAAATAGAAAAAACTGAGTGAATTCCTGGAAGGAAATTATTCCATAAAGACAAAAATGCTATGGAAGGTATTAATAGGTGTTCCTTGATCTTTTTTTAATATATATTTGAATAATTTTACAAATTAGGTACATTATAGTAATTCTTACTTTTTGAGTAAAGAAAAGTGAAGGTTCCTGTTTAAATTTTGGTACGAGATGGAAATTCTACCCATATTTGTTTGTTAGTTTTACAAATATTTTAAATATTTAACGCCCCCTTAGTAGGAGAGAAAAAAAAAAAAGGAAACAAAACAAAATAAAATAAAATAAAAAGTAAATGGGGTATAGTATTACATAGTTTGAATCAACAAAGGATATTTGATAGCAAACATATTACTGCTGGAATCTTTCCAATTTAGGAGGTTACTGTGCTAGTTGTTTATTTATTATGCTAGAACTGTTCCCGATATTGGAAATATATTTTTATTATGGAGAAAATTTTATCTTCCAGAATTTATTTTATATATAAAGAAGGAATAGATAGATTTTCCATCTATATAGGTTTATGTAATGTAGAGTTATCATATGTAGAATAAACCGATTAAGTCTATACTAAAAAACATCACCATAAAATTATCAAGGATTGCTACAGATCTACTTGTCCTATTATTCAATACCATCAAAGATATGAAAAATATATCAATTTCTTCTCAAAGAGTTATTTGCAAGTAAAGCATGTTGAGGGTTATCCAGATTCAATCATCATGTTTCATAAAAAAAAAAATTTTCACATATAAAAAGAGTAAATAAAGATTTTTATTTTTTCTTGTATTTTATCACTATTCTGTATGTATACATATATATTGTATTGTATGTTTTATAACAAAAAAAAAATAAGTTGTCTGATATCACTAATAAACACCAATAATTTTTTTCATAATAACAGATAAGAATAGACAAACTATTGAGTATACATAACCTCAAGTTTCAGTAGTAACTAACTCTACTACTTTTCAAATTATTCTTACTAATAATTAATTATACAAAGTGTGCCTACTTTTTTTTTTGTTTGAACAGCTAATAGACTTTGAATAAAGCAAAGTGGGAGAGGAGTTAGAAATAGAAACAAATTCAATGGATTTGAGAAGTGAATAGTTTTTGAAGTCCTGTTAAAAGTACTCTATTAAATTAAGATGTCAGTACAGTTAATACGATAAATATTTTACTTATATGTTAATCAACTATGTAATTCTAACTAGAACCCATTGTCGTACCTTTATTTATAAAGATACAACTGTAAAGGAACAAAGAGTGTGAATAATAAGTAGATTAAGTAAAGGTTGTATTATTGAAATTTTGGAAGGTAAGTAAACACCTTAAAAATTTAACCATGGCATGATTTTAGATGGTCATTAGTAGTAAATATAATCAGAAACTTGGTACACCTTATTATATATTTAAAAAAAAAAATAAATAAATAACTCTCGGTTATTTGATTATTAGTACCTAAATATTATCAAATAGTTTTTTTTTTTCAAATGATATAAGAATTGGGTAAGTCGTTTTTAGAAAAGAGGGTATTAAACAAAATTCTTTTTTATTTACCAAGGTTATTTACAGTATTTTAAAATTAAAAAAAAATTGGAATAATGGTGATCTCAGCAAGGGGAAGTTTTTGAAAAAAAATTTTTTTTTTGAAATGAAATTTTCTAATGAAAACAGAAAGAATATATTTTAAATAGATATTTTTATTTAGTTGTTTCATTTTTAAGACTGGAATATATACCTGAAAAGAAATTAAGTATTCTTTGTTTATTTTTGAAGTAACGTTGAAAAAAAAAAACCATTAAAAGGAAATAGTATCTGTATAATTTCATTTATTTTTGGTTCAAATTCTTCGTCAAACTAGAAATATGAAGGTCTTAATCAATTAAATTTGTTAGAGGTAAGAGAAAGTTTGTTTTTAATATTTTCTGGAGTGTGATGTTATACAATGGATTTAATTTACTAGATACTATTTATTGAAGAGTATCTGTCAAAAAAATATTAAATTTTTTCGTAAAATCATTTTTACCCTAAAGATCGTAACAAATTATAAAAAATCCAAAATTAGCTTAAAAAATTTTTTATTATTCCCAAAGCAGCCTTATTTAAATTAGTAGTTTTAAAGAAGATATAATTCTGAAATAGTTGAAGAATACCGTCAATAATGTGCAAAATTTTGGAGATTATTTATGAACACTTTAGAAAATTCCTTGTTAAGAATATTACCTCATGACCATATCTTGACAAACTTTTGATCCATTAAGAGCTAGGTCACAAGTATGCAACTTGTACTATACACCTTAGTCTACACAACTGGAACAACCTTAAGTCTTAAGGTTGTGAGAGAAAAGTAATACTTTTATTACATTTATTAGTAGTTCCTTTGAAGAAAGAATATTAGTATACCTGTCTTTAGCGTCGATGACCTTATCTTATGAATAATATTTAAAGTGTTATTATTTTATTATGTATAGAAAATTTCCCCTCAATTTCTTGCAAAGGAATAAACAACCATAAAGTTATAAATAATATTGCTGGAATGGAAGATTCTAGAATAAAATATGATGAACCAATAAGATTTTAATAATAGATTATCCCTTGAGGATGAATATTCCAGCAAAAATATCTCATAGTAAAATATATCATTAATAAGATATTTTACCCCTTGATACTTAAATAGGATACTCCTAGTTTCCTAAAACGTTAAGATGATATTTTACCAATTACCCCTGAAATAAATACAGTGGCAAATAACATTGTACAATAAGATTCGATACTCATTTCCAAACATATATAAGGAACATGAAGTTATCGATAATCTAAATTATTTCCTCACTTCTTTTACACATTACATATTTATGCTATTGTAAATTATTATTCTTTATATAACTTCTAGTTCACGGAAGCACGATCATTGAAGAACGATTATTGAAGAACAAATATTGGATAAACATCTCCAATACATATATAACATATAAGAAAGCTTAATATATATATCAATACATTTAAAGTTAAGAATGTTTACTGCTAATAATAATATTAGTAACGGCGCTCATTCTTATCAAATATATATATATATTCTCCCTCCATATTGGAAATTAACTGAACAAAGTTACTCGTTTATATTTTTTTTTACTTCTGGAAAAAGTTTTTTATAATTCTTGTTGCTTTATCTTTCGTAATCTCAAAATTGTGTGAAAATTTTTTACCACTGCAGTTTGTGCGTTAAACACATTTCTATGTTTATTAGAATGATTTGTTACTCAAACAGGTATGAAAGCATTCCAGCAAGAGTTGATAAAAAATATAATGTATCAGTTGTTTTTTGCAACGTACATTCTTAACTTATAATGTCTTAATGAAAGTATTTTAAATATAAATTAGAACAACTGTTCTTCAGTTATAAAGAAGTTGCATTAATATATTTTGACGTTTAGTGAAAAAAAATACAAGATATATAAAAAGTAGTGTGGAAAATAATTTGAATTATTAATTACGTCATGTTGCTTATATACGTTTAGGAATGAGTAGTAAGAATCAGAGTTATTTAGTGTTATCCATCAAATTAATGTCCAGGGTAATTCGTGATTCATTTTTTTAAACTAACTAAGAAACTTGAATATTTTGTTGAAAATTTTACCTTAGACTTGTGTAATAAAAAATTCATTTAATAAATAAAATCCTTTATATCATAGAAGGATATTATAAATCTAGACAAATGATGCACATTCATAGACTATAGTGTATTTAGATCACTTTATGAGTTTCTATAATGTGCCATCATGTCCCTAGGAGAGGACACAATACCCCTCACCTTTCTTCTATATAGGTGACAAAGTATATACAGATCTTATAAACAACATAGTATTTCTCGACGTTGGTTTTTATATAAAATTTTCATAACTGAAAATTTTTCCAAACATCTTATCACGTGATTATAATACACTTTTATATCACAACATATTTTTTCAGAAAAATAGAGACTTCAAATTTTCTAAAAAAATTAATATCGGGAGTTTTTTTTTGGATTAGTATTTTTAGTAGCATGCTACCTGTAGTTAAAATTTAGTTGGCATATTATGTTTTATTTTTGAACCTTCCCTTTCAACACTAGGATTTATGTAAAAATTTATAACAAATATTTTTTATCAATATCCTTTAAACATTTCTTACTTTTTCATTTTGATATTTTTTATTTGAATAATATATTCAAACCTATTTTTTTACTTACTTATTTTCAAAACACCTTGATTTTACAAACACCTTGAAAGAATTTCTCACTTTCCTCTAATTTTAAAAGTTGCCAGATTAATAAACTAATCATTCTTAGACAAAAATTATTTCCATTCTGAACTGAACAGAATAAATTAAACAAAAAATAATATTAGAAAAACAAAAAGGCCACGTTGTTTTGTAAAATATTTTTCGTCTAGCATTAAATGTGCATAATTTACTAAGAAACAAAACTTTTTAGTAAAAAATATTTTACTGAAGAACATGATATGTTAAATGTTCATACAAATATTTTTTTTTAAATTTTAAGTACCAATCTTAGGATTCCACATTACAATATAGACAAAGTATTACTCTTAGAGTATAGATATTATTACGTTATGCAAATTCAAATGACAGAACCACCAAAATAATGTGTCTTATTGGCTATTTGTTAAATATATCACATGTAACCATTTTTATTTTCATGTTATTATGAAACTTTTATTAAAAAAAAAAGAATTCCAAAAAAACATTGTAATTTACTAAAGTAGTCACCGGAAGTAAAACGTTCTTCACAAAAACAAACGTGTGAAAAAAGGCCTCTCTTTCATATCTCCCAGTTGAATTAAATTAAATATTAATACATCTCCTTAACTTGTCGCCTCTAAAACAACCCAACCTTATATTATTTAACACTCCGAGAGTTTGAATATTTACATATTGAGAGGAAAGAGATAGATTTTCCATATTTTGAGTGATGTTAGACATTGTTATGAGTAGATCTGTTAATTCTTGATAATAATATTATGGTTATGTTTTTATGTGTAATCTTCTTCGGTTTTTTCTATGTATGATAACTATACATTACATAAACCTATATAGATGGAAAATCTATCTATTCCTTCTTTATATATAAAATAAATTTCCGGAAGATAAATTTTCTCCATAAGAAAAATATATTTCCAATATAGGGAACAGTTCTAGCATAATAAGTAAACAACTAGCACAGTAATCTCCTAAATTGGAAAAATTCCAGCATATATATAGTCTTAATATTATTCAAATTCATTTAAATACACTGGATCATCTAAATTTCTTAAAAAAATATTATGGTCTGACTATCTTGCTCAAAGAAGAAACATAATAAATAAAAGGTCTCCAGAGAAACATAGAGACAACTTCTTGTATATTTATGTAGTTTGAAATCAATAAGTAAAGCCAAAAAGGATATATATTTAATAATAGGATTCTAAACTGAATAACAGTAAAAACATAAAAGAAACAAAACGCGTTATTACATGTTTTCAAAACTAACTAAAAAAGTAAAGCACTAAAAACAACCAAGTATTTCTTGTAATTTTACACTAAAAACAAAAGTTAGACAAAACTTTTAAACTTCCAATTAAAGAGTGACACGTTTCTTTTTGCAACAATGTAATTGTAACTCGAATTTCTTTCCCCTATTTTTCATGCCTTTTCTTTTCTTTTCTTTTTTTAGTACCAGAAAAAACACTAAAAGCAAAGGCTATTCTTCTGTTCTGGATACTCTATTTTGTGTCACCTCCTCGACACCAACGAGAAAAAAAATTATTTGTCCAAAATAGCAAAAATGTCAGTCATGTAAAAGGAAGAGACACAAAATAATATTTAAAATTATAAGTGTCTGTTTTAAACACACTTTCTTTCAGAAGATACAAATAAACCAGCCCAATAACTCCCATTACACGCGATCCATAAATAAATAATATCCAAGCACCCATAAACACAAAAGTGGAAAAGAAAAAAATAAATTGACTCTGGAAATATAAAATATTTCAGAGTGACAGCAACGAAAGAAAATCAAAGGAAAATATTTTCCTGGTTTGATTTCTAGATAATGAAATAGTGGAGATAATAATATATAACTTGAACTGTGTAACCGATGTGGAAATGTTAAAAGAACAACCGTTCTCCTCCATGTTGAAAAAAAGTGTTGCACTACGACCAGTTGTCAAGAGGCATACCCAAAAATCCAGTCTAGGAGAATTGGGAACCTTGAAAGCAACCCTGTATAGGATTCCATTTCTAACACGAAAGTGTCGACGAGAGTAGGTGGTTCACATGAATACTGAGGGCTCAGCCAAAGAGACCTGCATATTTATAGAAAAATTAACCTGGGGGGAATTGTGTTGGGATAAAATATTCTGATAGAATTGTATGTAGTTCTTGTATATCCAGTGGTGTTGCCACATGTGGTAAAAAGATCCGTTAAGATGAGTGAATATCTTCTACGGGATTAGGAGACTTTAATCAACACGTTACTAGACATACGATAATAGTGATAATACTAAATAGTTGTTATGACAAAAATGTTTTATAGTTGGATGGACACAAACCGTTATTACATTGACATAGTGAATACTGACAATATTGGCCACATATATATTTGTTGAACCATATGTGCAAATGATTGGTGAGGATGATACTAACACAAGTGCAGATTTTTTATTTATTTTATTTCTAGAGAATTTTCAGAGATTTTTTTTTTTCTTATCCTTTTTTTTTCCTTTTTATCTTTTTTATTCTACTTTATTTTTTTTTTTTATTTCGAGAAAGAGAGAGGAAACAATGGGTTCTATGCATTGTTGTTATGCAAGTGCAGGACTATTGTCAACCTTGATTTGGGATCCCAGGAAGATGAATTTTACAGATTGAATTTTGTTCTTGACTATGCTGTTGCTCACAAGGTAATAGCCTAATGGTGGTGTTTTTTTTTTTTAATACAAGACTTCAGATTTTACAGTTAAAATTTTTGTTGAATGTTTAACCAAGATTAGGAAAATGGTGTTTGAGATTACAATGGATGATGCTTCAGAGATACTAATTGGCGTGGGATTATTGGATTATTGTTTTGCTGGCGGCCTTTTCTGTCAGATGGAACTGGTGGTTCTGTTCCTACCTGACCAACTTTTTTTTTTACTTGTAATAAATAAGCAAACAATATGAAGATATTCTTACTGGTCCTACCTTGCACACCCCATGTGGAACTGGTGGTTCTGTTCCTCTGGGTGTCATAACAAAGCCAATTTTATCTCGCCAAATTTTATAAATGTTTCATGATATAAGAAACATACTTACACCATAATGTAAGTCTGAATGATTCTTTAGTCAATGAACAACATCCCAAATCATTTTTCAACTTTTTTTTTTTGTTACTCCCCCCTCTCTCTTCCTCTTTACCTTTTTTTTCCCCCTTCTATTTCTACTTCTATTTCTTTCTCCTTTTTTTTATTTCATATTTTATTTCTCTCATACTCTAAATTCTCTAGTCCCCGTTTATTTATTTAGTGCACTTTAAAAAAAAAAAAAAAAAAATTATAACACAAAAAAAGATTATAATAAAAAAAAAAAAGTATCCCTCACCCTTCAGTAATTCACTGCAGAACCATTATGTCCATCCATTAAGACTATTCAACATTATTAACACTATTTTACTTTTTAATTTTATTTTGTCTTTTATCATTATTATCATCTAGCTATTTCTTTGTTCCGCTAGTGTTATGTCTTTTGTCCGTGCCTCCTAATCCCATTATTTAAATCACAATTTAATAGAGTATTAAGCATCTCTATTATATACCATTTCACAACCATGTTTTACTGTTGTGCCATTTCATCAATACCTTTTCCTCATCTTAACATGGAAACATACAAAGGAAAAAAAAAAAAAAAGCGCTTATTATGATGTACACAAAAACTACACCATGTATGTTTCTTCCTCTTCTCATGATCTTTTTACTATGTGTCGTACCCATGTATATACAGGAACTCCCAACTCAGAGGAATATTTTATCTTAACACAATTCCTTTCTAAATTTTTTTTCTGTAAATAAATACAGCGTCTTGATTGTTGATCCTAGTATTTCATAGCGATCCATGCTAACTACTTAGAGACTCGATATTTTCGGGAAATGGACTTATCCTCTACAGGGATTTGCTCCAGGTTCTTAATTCTACCGATGGCGGTGAGGGTACAAAAGCTTCTTAGAAGAACAGTCGTAGGGATGTAAATCTTTCTTCACATTGGGGCTGTTTCCATACAACTTCACACTTCTATTATATATTATTATCGAGACTGTGTAAGTTATTGACAAATCAAATCAGGTTCTGATGTTCTGGAGATTCCATTTCCGTGGCTTCCCTGAGGTGTTTTCTATTTTCTGTACGTTTTTTTTATTTGCTTCGTTCCACTTTGGTGTTTTATAGGTGTTGGCCTTATTTATTTTTGGTCGTGTGTCCTGGGACTTATTCAGCTCAGTTGGATTCAGGGCTACACGAATATTATGACTAATTCGTGTACCCTTAGAACTCGAGCTCCAATTTTTTGGAGCCATTTATATTCTTTATAGTCGTCCTTCTATTTAGTTTATGTGTATAGTATCTAAAGGAACAACACCCACGTTGCTAGGGTTTAGTAATGGGCCAGTGGTATCTTAGTTATCACTGGTTCTTAACTCCCTAGTGGCTGGGTGATCTGGTGATAGGGGGAGAGGCCTTCTTCTCCAAAGACCCCTAATTACCAATTTTTAATATGATATTGTATTTTTAATATGTCTCTCTTTGCAAATATATATTTAATCATATACAGCTCCCTCATTTGTCTATAGTTGTGTATTAATATATAACTCTCCCACTCTATATGTTTTGGTTGTTTTCACACTGAGGTCTCTTATCTCCTTCAAAAAAAAAAAAAGATTAAAGGGTCTTTTCATAGAAAATTTAAAAGCCAAACCCTCCTTCGGGTTACCCACGCAACTATCGTTCATAATTATATATATGGCTCGTTTTTTATAATATCATGAAGCACGAGGGAAAAGCATGGGCCGCTGGCGGAAGGCGAAAATATTGGAGAAGGGAAAATTGCGTAGGACCGGTTAGCCCGCTTTTGTTTCTATCTTGTGACCTGGTACAGAAGTAAACGTTTAAAGGGATTAAGAATTCATCGAATTTTGTTGGAGGATGTTGATATATTACCCTGACTGAATGAAAATTTTGTGGAAAATTTTTCACAAAATTATTTTCTAGAAAAATATAAATAGTCGAGTAACAGAAATTAGAAATAATTTCTTTTATTTATCACTTTATATACTTTTTACATAGTTTAGTATATAATATTTGTATTATTCAATACATGTGAGCGACTACTTATAAAATATACGGTTTATAAAGTTCCGTTATAACTTATAGGTTATTACTCCACATTTCTTAAATTGTCACAGGTTATGAGCCCTGATGCGACTTCCTCTATTTATCAGTTAATGTATGTACTGATATATAGAAACACGCCAACCTTACTTTACCTTCTTCTATTTATGTAAGTTTGTTATCCATAAAGGTGTTAATCATTGCCACTACTTATACATCCTTCCCCAGCTAGTACATTTATAATAACTGTTTCCATATTGGCTACTAATACATTTCCCACCTAACCTTATGTTGCTTTGCAAGGTTCCGTTTCAAAAATAATAGCATATCATCTACCTATCAATTGAAATGCATTTTTAGCTGCTGCACTGATGTATTCTACACAACTTGATTATTTGGTTACATTCATACGATATATATGCCTTTAGAGCATATACTATCCAAGTGTATGAATGATGATTCTTGTTTATGACACAGTCAATGCATTCAATTTACAATAACAACAACATTCAATTTCTTTTCTGAGGTAGTAATTTTTAGTTTCATATGATTTATATGTCAAATGTACATGTAATATCCAAGGTATGAACAACTACAAAGGTTTGTTTATTTAGTATTCCAATGTTGAAGAATGCATCTGTTGACTATTTTTCAAGTTATTTAATTAGCCTGCTACATGAGATTTACACGGATTCATTACGTGTACTATCCTACGCATGAGAGATTTATAAATTAAGCGTTGCATCGAGTCAGAAAACCCTTCAGCATTTCAATTTTGATTTAATATATATTGTGTGCCTGTTTTCAAATCCAATTACCCAATAGCCTAACTTTGTCTGTATTTACATATGTCGATCATAAAGTACTGCTTTAATTATACCATTTTACAACACTAACATTCGTTGCAATATCATAAACCGATAGTTGGACCAACTTATTCATGTCGCTAATCCTAACAGTGTAGTATTGACTTACGTCTAAAAGTTGTTAATCATATCATTTTTTTCGATTAACACAGATTACATTACAACAACTTTCATTATACCATACATGTTCTTACATTAACTCTCACAGTAAGGTTGAAACTCTATTCGATCGGCCTTCAATATTGCGTTCAGTTCCTTCATTAAGTCAGGCAACCCTTCAAGCCCCATATGATTTATATGTTGCAGACATATATACTATTCAACAATATAGGCACAATACACAGCATAGAAGAACATAATTCATATCTAATTGCCATACTACCACCACTATAGGATTACCATTCATCTCCAACGTATTGGCTATTTTCCTTATCCCCCAATGATCTACAACTATTCATTAGTATACTACGGCTTTCTAATTTCAGGCTATATCTTCTTAGAACTCTTTCATTCCATAATTGGTGTGTCTCCAGAACGGGGGGACACTACAAATATTCTGTTCGCCACAATTAACTTGCTATTTACTTCCACTACATCTTATTGTGAAAATCCATGTTAAACAAAATTGTATCATAGAGTAATAATATAAACTCTATTTTTCATAACCCCAGACTTAATTCAATTGTTTCAAACAACCTAAAGTATTCTAACCAATATATAGAATACCCTTTCTCTTCTTCTGCCATTGAATTAATATGAGATTGTAAGAATTAATTACGTCTAGCTGCTTACAACAGTATTTCAACTAAATTATTTCAAGGTCACCTATCATTAAACAGTCAGCCATGAGATAATATTTAGACATACCAGTAAATATTTTAATACACATGGGCTATTTGTTCCTTCTACAGTTTATTACAGACCTGATCAATATTAAATGGTCAGCCATAAGATAATATTTAGATACGCCAGTAAATATTTTTATACAGATGGACTGATTTGCTTTTTCATATATTCTTATCGTTTGCTTTTAGATTTTAATTTTCTAGCAGCTAGATTAGGTTCTCAATTTCTTCTCTTTCAACATTGCCATTTTTATCATCTAAGTTTAACAGGTTTATGTTTTCATTACGTAAAGTTCCTTTTCTAACCTTCATTGTAATTTTACCGTAAGGGAGGGAATACTTCTTTACAACTGCCATTTTCATTTCTACTATTTTCTAACAGTTTATCCTTCATTTCATTTTTCATCTCCATTTTTCTAAGACCTAATACCGCATTTGCTTTTGAAGAGTCATGACAAATAAGTAACTGCATGCCTTTTTTTTTTACAGTGTACAGAATAAATAAACTTTATGGCACAATTGGGAAGGCTCATTAAGTTATTAAATCAATCATTTTTGACGTCTCTTTAAATATTATTTCGAGGACTAAAGATCGACAAGTATTCTCTTTAGATCCCTAGTTGACATGTCACTATTCAACTGCTGCTTTTATACACGGTGTTTATAAATCATCTTTTAAAATTGGACATTCAACTTTCATAAAATATTCTTGCTAAGAAGCTTCCTAATCCAGGTATTTTTATATTTAGAAATGTGTTAATTAGACCATTAAATGCCTAGCTTCATTGACATCTATCAAGAACCTCACAGCCAAAATTTCAATTTATATTATGTTGTCACTCTAAAAATTTACGTCATGAACTCAATCACCAAGCTCGTATTATTATTGAGCAAAACGTGGGTATTTAAGATTACCTTAATAATACTATTAAAAAAAAAAAATGAAAGATATTTCTTTAGAAATCAATGTATTTGTCAAGCAGCTTAAAAGTTCAACCAATTCTCACCATGACTGTAGGGATGTTAATGTCAAGTCAATTTGCATCATAGATATGCTTTAAATATGTTCATTAACATAGATTAAAGATTTAGATACTCATAGCACGTCTGCATAGATCTCCTAATTTTCAATTGTTTTTTTATTTATTTACCTATGTGCCAAGTATTACCAATAATTAATCGAATGGGATTAATAAATCATTTGGCATATATATATGCATTTATTAAGTACCTTGTAAAGAAGGAGGTTGAGATATTACCCTAACTCAATGAAAATTTTGTGGAAAATTTTTCACAAAATTATTTTTTAGAAAAATATAAATAGTCTAGATACAAAAATTAGCAATAATTTCTTTCATCTATCACATTTTATACTCTTTACATAGTTTAGTATATATTGTTTGTATTATTTAATATATGTGAAAGACTACTTATAGAACACACGATTCATAATATTCCATTATAAGTTATAGGTTCTCATTCTACCTTTTCTAAATTGCACAAATTTGAAAAATCTAGATCATATCCAACGATAATTAAAAAGAGAGAAATGAAAATTGCAAAAGAAAAAGAATGAAAAAGTACAAAAAAAGCTCTCTTAGAAAACATTGTTGTCTACTTACTACAAAGACCAATGTTTTCTACTTTAGAAAAAAAGTGACGAAACGCATTGTTACATACTCTTTAGAATTATGTCTGATTGTAGCTCCGACTCTGAAACAGAATTAACCTTATCAGCTAATGCTCTGGCTGCATTGGCTGAATTTAGACAAGAGGAAAAGCAGCGTCAAGAGGAGTTTCAAAGGCTATACGATGAAACGGATAAGGAATATCAAAGAAAGAAGAAACAAGAAGGAATGAATTTATTCCAAGAAGACTGGCAGCTTTCACAATTTTGGTACAATGATTCCACTGCAAATTTACTTGCAGATGCCCTTTTGGATGGTGCGGACAAAGATACGGTAATTGCAATAGTTAGTGCACCATCAGTTTATGCCGCCATCCAGAAAAAGGCATCGAATGAAATACCTACAGAACATATATATTTGTTTGAATTTGATAGAAGATTTGAATTAATGGCAGGTAAAGATCACTTTGTCTTTTATGACTATAAGGATCCAATGAATTTTAATTGTCCTGTTCGTGGGAAAGTTGATAGGTTATTAATTGACCCACCATTTTTGAATGAAGACTGTCAAACAAAATCATCTATTACTGCAAAGTCTCTATTGGTTTCTCCATCAAATAAAAAAGCTGGTCAAGAAACACGTTTAATTTCATGTACAGGTGAGAGAATGCATGAAATTATTGCTAAAGTATACCCTTCTACTAAAATTACAACTTTTTTGCCGGAACATGCAAATGGTTTAAGCAATGAATTCAGATGTTATGCTAATTTCGAATGGAAAGGGTGGTCTTTTCAAAGTTGAAAATGGAGTAATATAGTAGAACAAGGACCAAAAATAATAAAAATGAATTTGGTATTCGGTCTAAGTGAATGAGATACCATATAACAGATAAATAAAAGATTATCTTTTTTGAACTTTGAAAATGGGCACATTTGCTGATGTATCAATTTTCACACATATTGATATTATTTATCTCTAACAATCATATATATAATGTTATATAAATAAAACATAGCAATTTAACTTAGAATATATTTTCATGTAATATCAGAATTAGTTAATATGATCCAACTTACATTACGACTAAAAGAACTATTGCTCAAGCAACTATCATTTTTTACTTTCTTAAGGAAACCACTGCTGAATATTCTTACTTATTTATTTTACATTAGCGTGTAGGGTGAGTGTGAAGAGTTTAGAATCAGGATTAACAGAAATAAAAGCGGATTCCACGTACTTATGAAGTTCCTTATGCATTTTTTTTCAAGTATCGTAGTAACCATCGAAGTACAATCTGTCATGAATATATTCAGCTATTCTATATATATATATATTATAATTACCTTTGACCGATATTTGCCATTCTTTATAAATGGCAAATAGCTCCAGAGAAAAAAAAATAAAGTGAACTGCCAAAAAAACACAAGCCGTTTTCTTTCTTGGGGGGGGGGGGTTTCTCTTTTTAAAAATAAACACGTTACATCGTTTAGAAAATAAAGAGAAGGAACGGATTGTGTTTGAAAATAAACGACTTCTATTCGAGGACAATCTGTTCCGGGTTGGTCTTCAATAAAAAAGTATTCTATTTTCTTAACAAAAAGGAAATAGATATAATTAAGGAATCTAAACTTAAAATAGATAGGTGAACTTAATATTCTACCACTCATAATTGACTAACAAACAAAAAAATTAATTGGTTTGGATTGTGAAAATTAAAAGTACAATTCCACATATCACTCCAACACAAATCTGAATATAATTTAGTTAAGCTACTATGTCAAACTCTTATAATTTCCCTGTTGATTCAGTCCTTATTATCGGTGGTACTGGGTTTTTAGGTTTACATTTGATTGAAAAGTTCTATCATATGGGTGACGATCATCCAGATGCTCAGGATTTGCATCCAAATATCTATGTCTTCGACATAAGACCATTGCCGGAAAAAATCAGTAATCAGTTTGACTTTGATCCTAAAGATATCAAGGTGATTCAAGGTGACTTGACCAGCAAGACAGATCTTGAAAATGCTATAAATGAAGCAAAGCCAAATGTTGTAGTCCACGCAGCTTCACCAATGCATGGTGCTTCAGCTGATATTTACGAAAAAGTTAACGTGCAAGGTACAAGAAATATTATTGATGTATGTAGCAAGAGTTCACTAGTTTCTGCTCTTGTGTACACTTCCAGTGCTGGTGTAGCCTTTAATGGTAACGATTTGCATAATGCAGATGAAACATGGCCTATCCCAAAACCTGCTATGGACGCATATAATGAGACAAAGGCTATTGCTGAACAGATGGTATTAGAAGCAAATGACCCCTCAAATAAGTTTTATACTATTAGTTTAAGACCTGCAGGTATTTTTGGTCCAGGTGATAGACAATTAGTCCCTGGTCTTAGAACAGTGGCAAAACTAGGACAAGATAGATTCCAATTAGGTGATAATAATAACTTGTTTGACTGGACATATGCTGGTAATGTTGCTGATGCACACGTTTTGGCCACTATAGCCTTGAGAGACGTTGAAAGAGCTCCCAAAGTTATGGGTGAAACGTTTTTCATTACCAATGATTCTCCATCATATTTTTGGTCATTGGCCAGAACCGTATGGAAACAAGATAATTATCCAGTAGATGAGAGACGAGTCATTGTCTTGAACAAACCATTGGCAATGGTATTGGCATATTGTTCGCAATGGGTTTCTCGTCTTTTAGGTAAAGAACCCGGTTTAACACCATTCAGAGTCCGTATCGTTTGTGCTACCAGATATCACAACATTACAAAGGCAAAAACGTTACTTGGCTACAAGCCCCGGGTAGATATTGAAGAAGGTATCAACCGTACACTTCAGTGGATGGATGAGACAGAATCGAAAGCTTAGACAAGTATTGAACCCGTTTATACGTGGATTTAGTTTATATAAATACGAGTTTATGAGAATGACTACTATATAAGCACAATTCTATATTTAAAAGAATATCAAGTATGACTATATATCTCCAAATGAAGATCAGAGGTTATGGACTGTCAATCCATATTTCTTGTGTCACTCATACCAGGGGTCTTACTTCCTGTCATAAACACGGACCAAAGAATTGAATTCATCATTAACTTCATAGAGGAAATATATAATACGCGTTGAAACATTGGTTCGGTACTAATATTCAGCTACTATGTGGTCACAGGTGTACCTCTTGAAAGTGTAGTACAGTGCCATCCGAAATCCACACCATTGTACGGTATCTTTTCAAAAAAAAGGAAACAAACCCTGTAAAGGAAAGATCTTCTCAAATCGAGAGAAAAGTTGTTTTTTTCTTGGGATGGAGAATTTCCTGTGAGAAAATTTTCAGTTTTTTTCTTGCCTTATATATATTTATACATATATGTAATTTTTTTTTTTTACTTCTCAGAGAACCCCTCTTTTCTTTTTTTTTTTTTTTTTTTTTGAAGAGAATGAGAAAATAATAAAACTACATCCGAATAAAAAGGATTAAGATCAAAAGTTGAAAAAGTTAATTAGGGTTTCTAAACCGTTTAAGTAGAGAATGTTCTAAGACCCGTTAAACATAAGTCTGAGGATAGACAATCGAGCTGGACAGCAAACCAGTGATTTAGAATGAGTGTGACATCAGATAAATATAGGTATAGAATAGAGATTCAGCAGATGATGTTTGTTTCAGGCGAAACAGCGGACCCACCAGTAGAGACAACTTCACTAATTGAAGATATTGTTCGAGGGCAAGTTGTTGAGATCCTTTTACAAGCCACTAAAACGTCACATGCAAGAGGAACCAGAACGATTTTACCTGAGGATATTATCTTTCTTATTAGACATGATAAAGCGAAAGTGAATAGATTAAGAACATATCTTTCATGGAAGGATTTAAGAAAGAATGCCAAGGATCAAGATGCTACGGCATCTTTGAATGCTGGAGGTCCAGGCTCTGGTGACGATGATGGAAAGGATAATAGAGATGGAAAGGACAAGGACGGAAAGGAAAGTAAGGACAACATGATGAAAGTAAAAAAATCTGCCATAAAATTGCCTTGGGAATTACAATTTATGTTTAATGAACAACCATTAGAAAATAATGAAGATTCTAATGATTTGGATGAGGACGAAAGAGAGGCGAATATCGCAACACTTAAGCGGTTGAAGATTGCTGATGACAGAACCAAGAATATGACAAAAGAAGAATATGTTCATTGGTCTGATTGTAGACAGGCCAGTTTCACGTTTAGAAAAGCCAGACGATTCAAGGATTGGTCAGGTATTAATCATTTGATTGAAGGAAAACCACATGATGATGTTATAGATATCCTTGGGTTTCTAACTTTTGAAATTGTTTGTTCAATAACAGAGACAGCATTAAGGATTAAAAGATATGAACAATTGCAACTCCAACAAGAAGCAAAAAACCGATCATTAGATCATCCAAATAGTTCAAATTCCACGTTTAAGTCTACGGATATAAAATTCCAAACTACAACTTTATCTCATAATTATAGTGGTAAGAGGAAGAAAAGACTATTCGATGGTCCAGACGATGCGGTAGAGCCCTTAAAACCAAAACATATCGAGGAGGCATGGAGAATACTTCAGTCTATAGATATGAAACATAGAGCTGCAACTAATTTTAAGGGAGGAAAATTATATTCAAGACCAATAATTTTGTAATTGACAAATTAGCAAGGAATGATTCAAAAAAATAACCTCCATTTGTGGCCAATATATATGTATATATACGTATATTGATATCAACATTATAGATATTATTTCCTGACTGCCTTCTCCGCATCAAGTTTATCTAACTGTTTCTTACAATCTAATAATTTCACGATTTGTTTCAATAGTTGTTCTTGAACCTGTACCACATCGTAAGAAGGCATTGCAGGTCTCATTGGTAGTCCTAATTCCTGTAGAATTCCTGCCACTTTATTTTGCAATGCAGGCTTAAAAGTAGGAATTTTTGTACCTCTTAAGTAAACACCGGGAGATAATTTTTCACCATGAGCAATGATACCAAGAGATTTCTTTTCCTCCTCTGTAAAATTTTGTAATAAATATTCTACATATTGAGCTTCGTTTTTTCTTTTGATTGATTTTTGTAACTCTAATTTTTGCTTTTTTGTCTTACGTGGTGATACTGTGGAAGATGTTGTTGTTATTTTCGAATCCGTATCATTTGAATTTATAGAATTGACAGATGAATTTTGGGGCTCAGCAGAGAGAGATTTGGATACGGTTGTGGTTCCATTACTTTGCTGTGAAGTTTCCAACTGTTTCTTTTCATGTAGTTGTTGCAACCGTTGTTTTTGTTGGATGAATTGCTGTTGTTGTTTCATCCATGGATTTTCTGGAATGCTAGAATCATGTTTACGTTTCCGAGTTTTATCAGATAATAAATTATTATATAACTGTGACATACCTTGTGACGTCATATATTGGGAAATATCTTGATCTGAATTTGGGAAATCTAATAGTCTTAATAATGATTCTCTTTCATTCAATATTTTTTTAGCTGCCATTCCAAATTTTTTGGATTCAATAATCAAGGCTTCTTCTTCTGCGATTTCCGCTGTAGTACGTGACAATAGTCTATTTAGATATTTCTTTCTTTCTATTTCCTTTTCCTTTTCATACTTTAGTGATTGTAACAGAGGATCCTTACTATTTCTTGCGGCAAAATAGTTTTGACAAATTTCATAAAACTTATCCTTTAAATCCTCAAGCGTTCTATATTCAGGAGATTCATAACAATATCTGTCATATATAATAAACCATCTCAAGTCATACTTTCGACATAATTGGAAAAGGTAATCAACCTCTTCAAAATCCCATTCATTTTCATTTTTATCAACATACATCCCGGTAATATCACTAATATTATTTTTACTTAAACTACTGTTATTTTTGGAGTCAACCTCATTATGATCAGCATTATCATATGTAATGTTTTCAGTCACAGTATCTTCGTCAACCTCAATAGTAGATTGAATATCCGAACTTTCGTTGGTGACAATAGCCTCATTTGCCCCAATAATGGAGCCTCCATTATCAGACTCACTTTTGTTAGTTTTAACTCCTACAGCGGAAGAAGTCCCTTGCAATTTATCATTATTCACTGGTTTGGTAACAGTTTCTTTTTTATTGTCCTGCCTATCATTGTTTAACCGGTCAGCATTTTTTTGAGCAAAAAGTGGTGCACTTTTATTAACATCTATTGATGGTTTCTCTTGTAAATTCGGAATATTTACATTTTCCAAAACATTATTCTTCTCTTGAGCTTTTCTCTTCCTAGCTAATTCCATAAAAGATTGGTACTCCTCTTTCGTAAATTGTGGTAAAGTTAAATGCTGATTAAATTTACTGAATGCAGAGACTTGAGGGGTATCACCGATCAATTCTTTTGACCCTTTCACCCAATGCTTTAACTTAACCCTCTTTTTTACATCTGTCTGATCATTAGACCAAAAATCAGCATACGTCCAGGGGGATGGCTTCCCCTCCATCTTTTCTTTAAACCGATTAATAGGCTGGATCATGATTGGTGGTTGGTTTTCACCTAACAAATTATATAATTCTCTTTGCATCCCAGTTACTTGAGGTTTAGATATTGTAGACTTGATTGTTTGAAAATTAGATCCACTTGTGGAAGAAGACAGATTGGAACTATTTTTCTCACTGGAACCAGATAACTTGGATTTTCTTATGATACTTGTATTGTCATTTTTACGGCTCTGTGACTTTGGCTTTATATTAAGGACATCAAAAATATCTGACGATGACATTATAGTTTTATATAATGTAAAAATTTGTAGTATTATTATATTCTATTTTCTAATAACAAGCCCTTCCATACAGGTCTCTTTTCTTCTATAGTCCCTTGTTTTCTTAATAGATTTATTAATATTGGTGTTTGTTATATATTATTTGTCTTAAATAAAACGATGAAATGCTGTGATATTTATTTGTATTTAAGTTTAAAATTGTTTTCAGAATTTCAGGCAAGTAAAACCTCTGGCATTAAAAAGTCCACAGATAAAAATTAAATTTTTTTTAAAAAAAAAATCACTTCGGTGTAGAAAGTTATAAATAATGATAATTTTGTTCGATACATACTCATTTAGAAACAAACATCTACGAAGATACATACATAAATATATATTCATAACAATTAATATTTGAATAATTATGGCTCCACTTACTGTCAAATTAGTAAAAAGGATCCCTCCATTATATAACTCCTTCGAAGAATTATGGAAAATTGTCTATGATGCATTAGAAAATATATTTCTAGATGAAACGTCAAACGTTTCTTTTCAAAAAGTGTATCGTGCAATTTATGATATTGTTTTGTTAGGGGAGTCTTCAAAGTTTAATTCTCAAATGAAGATGTATCTTAATGAAAAAATGATCCATTTAAGAAAAGCATCATTTTATGATGCTAATGATTTAATGAAAACAGACGCATGCTTTAACAATGTTCATCGATTCAACGATTTTTGGCTGTCCCATAATCAACATTTCAAATGGATTGGTGATTTGATGATATATTTTGATAAGGTTTACACCATACCAAACAGATTGTTACAAATTATTGATCTGTGCTATTCTATATTCTTTCAGAATGTCCTGTCACCTTTATCAGATTTTTTGTTGTATTCTGTTATTAACACAATTAATATTATTCGAAAAAGATTATCTCTATCCGATAATCCATGTGTATTATTACCAGAAGAAGAAAACATCATTGAGCAGGTTAGATCTCTTATTAGTATGATGGAATTGATTACGGTTGATAAGACCACACAATATAATTCCTATAGTAAGATTTTTGAAAGTCACTTCATAAAAAACATTGACGACTTTTTTGCAAGTTCTATAAATTGGGAAGGTATGTCATCTCTCGACACATTTTATAAAATTCAAAAGTTAATTTCGATAGAACATTATCTATCTAAAAAACTCTTCGATGAAGATACCTGTAATAAAATCTTTAAAAAATTAGAAAAAGTACTGGTTGAAGGAAAAGCCATTAGTATAGTAGATTCTTTAATACTAATTGCTCTTTCAAGTCAAGATAGAATATTGTTAACGGAAATTTTACATCTAGCCATAGAATGTGAAGAGTATCTAACTAAATGCTATGATTCAATTAAGTTATATATACTGAATGATCTGAAAAATAATATCCATGTCGACACATCTTTAAAGAGACGATCTTTAATGGGAGTGAAATGGGCTTCTGAGGTGATTCAAAAAAGAGAGTATTATGTAAAGTTGTTAGACTTAGAATATCCCAAAGGATATGATGCAAGTAAAGTTTTAGTGGATGAATCCTTTCAGAAATACTTAAACTTTGATATACAGCAATCAACAGAATTTCTTTGCTATAGTATTGATGCGAAATTAAGGAGACCACCAAGCACATCTTTGACATTGGAAGTTGTTAAAGGGGAGTTGAATTCTATTATTAAATTGGTAGAGGCTTTATCTGAGAAAGATGAATTTATAGAAACTTATAAGGTGATGCTATCTAAAAGATTGTTGCATCAAAAATATACTTATGAATGGGAGGTAAGTATTCTTAAAAAGTTATCTTGCGAAATTGGATCTTATTTTACCGGAAACATTGAAACTATGTTGAAAGACGTAACTGTATCAGGTGATTTGTCGAGAACTATGAAGACTGTAAATGGAAATAAATGTATAGATCCTCACTTATCTTCCTTTGAATTCCATCCTAATATATTGACAAGGACTGCATGGCCTTTTGAACCAATAAAAGAACAAGAAAATCAACAGATTGTACTTCCCAAATTTATGCAGAAACAGTTAGATGATTTTGAGACAATGTATAGAAAGAGATACAATCAACGATTATTAAAATGGTTCCATAGATTAGGGTTAGTTGAAGTTACCTATTGGTTTGGTGAAAGTAATGATTTGAGAAAATATGATTTGTTATTACCATTTTATTCTGCTATTGTCTTTCTTTTGTTTTTGGAAGATAATAAAGAACCATGGACCTTAGATAAGATCCATCAAGCAACAGGGTTATCTATAGCAGAAGTGACTCGCCAATTGGTATCATTAGCTATAGCACCGAGATTTCATCTTTTAAAGAAAACACCAGAGGGATCCACGATAGGACCTTCGGATATTTTTTCTATAAACGAAGACTTTACATGGCCAACTGATGTTGTTCGAGTCAAAACAGTGAATATAACGCACGGTATTGGATCATCAGCAGATATCAAATCAGATATTAATATAAGGAAAGTCTTAAAAAGGGATCGTTTTATAATTACTAATGCTACGGTGGTGAGAATAATGAAACAAAACAAGACCTTAAAAGAAAAAGAATTATTTGAGCGCTGTTATGCCACTTTAAAATCTAGATTTACTCTGCAGAATGAAGCATTTCATCGTAGTATAAGATATTTGTTGGATAAAGAATATCTGACAACAGACCCTAAAGATGCAAAAGTGTATATGTATCTGTAGTAATATATTTATGATTGGTAGTGTTATATTAGATACATCGAAGCAATATTTGACACAATGTAACAGTAAAAAATATACTGTAAAATAAACAAAAACAAAACTCGAAAAATATAATAATATAGTTACAAGTGGTGACATTATTAACGCTTTGATATGACATGACGATCTTAGAATGGTTATAGACTTTAAAGGTCGCTGTCGTATACTTTTAAATTTGTAATTCAATTTTTAAAAACAAAAACACTAACGATATAAGAAAGGTCATGCCATTTTATTTTAGAAAGAAAACAGTAACCCCAGTAACACTTTTGGTTCAAAAAGAAGTGTTATTTTTCAAAGATATCACTTCAATTGCTTTAAAAACTACATGCTTTTTTAAATAAATTCAAACAGAAGACATGGAATATTAACATCTTGCAGTTATATCCTCCTTAACCAGAATAATGGTTAATTATTTAGATAAAATTTCAAATTGAGACTGTTTTGTTGAATATCACATTCAGAGTTCTAAATATCTAGATTCTTTTATCTTTCCATGAACTGGTGGCTATGATAATGTTCGAAGTATTCAATGTCACAAACAAATCGTTGATTAGATTAAAATTCTTGAGACAAATCAATAAAAGATATTTTTTATTTTTTTTAATTATAGGACCTAGGTTGGCAAACTTTTTTCAATAACTTAGTTTGAGATTGTTTACGTTAGGCTTCTGCATGTGATAATTTTTATATGAGCGAAGAGCAAAATACAAGAGTTTCAAAGGGCAACAATCCACAGCATAGTATCACCAAAGAAGGAATGAATGGAAACTGCTAATAACTCAAACGGCAGAGGTGCAACTGGTGTTATAATCTATTCTAAAAAAATTTTTTTTTGAACCAAGCCATATATCCAACTGCTGTTAAAAGGAAATAGAAAAATATAATCATTTCAACGAAAATATATGCATTTCGTCTTAGGAACCGTCAATGTTGTCGTTGAGCCCATCAGTTACAATAATATCAGTAGCAAGTTATCCCAATACAGCTTCTTTGGTGGCATATCTAGTGATTCTGATCAAGTATTTACTACTCAACATGCTTACATTGCAAGGGAATTAGAAAAGAGAGCTAGTGAAAGAAGCAAAAAGTTAACTTATATTCGATAATTTCTAATCCCGTGTCATTAGTTCACTTCAGTTTGAAGATAGAGGTTAATGTGTAGTCAAAATACTAAGGTCTTTGTTTACCATATTTGGAAAACCTAAATTATTAGAGCTGTTATTTTAGCTTTGTTAAAATAAAAGATTCTAGAATGAAATAGAATAAATCAATAAGATCTTATCAATAGATAATCCCCCTGAAGATAAATAGCATAGCAAAGGTATCTCACAGTAAAAACATCATTAGTAAGATATTTTATCCCTTGATAATTAAATAGGATATTCCAAGTTTCCTATTAGGTAAATGTAGTAAACTCTTAATTACCCCCTTGAATGAATATTGTGGTAAATAATAATTAGCTCTAACATTCGACGTTCATTTCCAAACATATATAAGAATCTTGAAGTTGTCGATAATTCAAAATATTTACTCCTAACTTTTATACATCATATATTCTGTTTTACTTTATATTAACACATTTGTAAAAGTTCTATATAAGTGAAGAACATTACCTCTTTTTTATATACCTAATACTTTATCTAGATTGTACAACAATCAAAAGCTGAGAACATTTGCTAAATATAACAATAATGGCGCTACTTCCCATTAAGCTTTATAACGACAAAATATTGATTGATTATGGTAGATTTTGAACTGTTAACCCAGAGGTTATGCAAAGAATAAAAAAATTGTTTACTAATAAAAAGAAATTGGCATTTTTATGCTATAAATGACAAAGGCTATAAATATATTTTGATCTATAAGAAACTATAAAATTAAGTTGGAAAAAAGAACAAACACTTTTTTACCAAAAATATTCATACAAAGATATTCAATAGAAAAATTTAAATTAATCTTTTTAAGGAAAAGATAAATTTGTAAAGATATAGTTCTAAGTAATATAATCGTTAAGAAAAACCTTTATCTTAAATTTATTTTAAACAAAGTTGGTTAATTGATAAGAATTATGGAAAAAAATAAAATTATAAAAAAGAAAAAAAACATTGTAACCTCTATAACTAGTATTTTTCTGAATTGTAATTCAAGTAATAATATTTTTTTGAAAATAATTTTTATGGTTTATAAATTATATTGATAATTTATTTATTTTTTTTTTTGTTAAAAACCAGCTAATTGTAATATTTTATATAAATATTTGTTTTTATGTGGTCTTTAACTTAGATTCATATCTAATTAAAAGTAAAAGAAAGGAATTACTCTTTTACAAATGTTAGTATGATGGTCATACACGTTGTTTATATAATATGATTTTTTACAAATTTATTGAATTAAATTTTAATTTTTAACCAATGCTTATCTTGGATATAACCCACTATGAAATTAATATTGTTTATATAAATGCGTATTTTTTATTTTTATTTCTTTTTCAAATCGTTTGTAATAAACGATGCTAACAAAACAACAATCTTTCTAAAAACTTGAAACTATTTTCTTTTTGCATTCTGGAATTGATATCTGTGCCAGAAATATACATATACATCTATATACTAAACGTGGACATAAAATTTATAAGAAATATTTCCATTACACAATATCTTCCATTTCAATCTCCTCTTCATCTTCATCCTCTTCTTCTTGTTTATTATCGTTGTTATTAGAAGAAGGTGAAGCGGAAGATGCACCGGCTGATTGGTTTTCATCTGCCAATTCACCTAATGTAGCCTTTCTTTCTTCTTCTTTCAATTTCTTATATTCAGGTCTTAAGGTATACTTGAAAGCATAGGGTCCCTTTTTAACTAGAGTGGCCACTTTATCTAAACATTCTTTCAAATGAGCTTCTGGTTGTCTTGTTCTTTCTTTTAGCCCCTTTAGTGACCAATAATCATATTCATCAAATAATTTGAACAAATAATCCAATACTTCCTTCTTTGGCATTCTGATTGATTTGACGTTATTTTTAGCCTTTTCACGTCCAATTTTTAAGAAATTGGAGGTGTCAGATCTCATAGACATACCAGTATGACTCATGGTGACACCTACAGTTTCCTCCAATGTGGTAATTTTCTCTTTATTATTAAATTTAACTAAATTACGTCTTTGTTCTACAATCTTATGGTAATTTGGATCATTCATAGATGGCATAACTTGACATTCGTGACACACAGTACCTACAATGGCTGTTTTCTTTGGGATTGTTTTGACATAAGGGATATAACGATCCCTACCGTCACGATCAGTCATAACACGATGGTTGAATTTTCTACGTTGGTTCCTTCTCTTCATTTGTTGTTGTCTTTTCTTTAATTCTTCTTCACGTTCTTGTTTTTTCAAATAAGCTTCAATTTGTTTCTCTGGATTTGCTGCTAATTCTTTCTCTCTTTGCTGATATTTCTTTAAATTTTGTTCAGTAAAGATAAATTCATTCTGAACCACTTTTTTAGTTAATTGTAAATCGTATTCATGTGGAATAGAATCACCATCCTTATCATTATCGTCTCTATTTAGCATTAATTTGATTTGAGAACCATCTTTATTGATTTTGATTTTACCTAATTCTTGTCCATGTAAATTAGAACGATCTCTCCATCTTTCTGCTAAAAACATTGGCAATCTGACTAACCAAATTTGCCTATTAGCTTGAGATAAATCTAAGTCCAAAGATTCCTCGTACACTTTAGTTTCATTATTTTCGATATCGTTACCATCGAATACTTCTTCTTCTTGTGATAAATAACCATTGTCTGGATCTCTTGCATCTATATGAGTGACATTATTGGTTGTAGGGGCTGATGCACTAGCAACATTATTTTCCATTACGAATGTATGGTACTTAAATCGATGAGTATTGGAACTAATCTATGTTTAAGTATTCAAATATTTGTGAGTATGAGTTAGATTATATCGCGTCTTGTATAGACAAACTAGTCACTTACTCTACCTGTAATTAAAAATGAACTCAAATTGTTCTCTTCTTCTTCTTCTTCTTCCTTCGTTCCTTATTATGTAATTTTTTCTTTACTTCAAATGATCAATAAATTTCCTTATCTATATTCTCAAAAAGTTAGGGCTGGTTAAGAATAAAAAAGGAAAAACAGAAAACCTAGTGGTATTTTTTTAGGGTTTCTTTAATTTTCAGTGAGGCAAAAAAAAATTCTAAAATAGATCTAAAGAGAGATTAAAAGTGGAAAAAAAATAAATAAATAAATAAAATAAAATAAGAAGAGAAATATTTAAATAGTATGCGAAAAGAAAAAGAAAATAAAAAACAACATCTTCAAAAAGATGTCGTACAGGTTGGTAATTCGTATATAGTATTGGTATCTATTTTCTAACATTGGGTATAATCTCAATTGCCTAACATCCCCTTTCTTTTCTTTTTTTTTTTTTTGTTGTTAAAGTTAAATAAAACTAATATTCAAGTAGGATAATATCACATACGATCTTTATGTTTTTGGAAAGGTTAGTTGTTCTGTATAAACAATGAAGTTAGATGAAAATAAGATTTGGGTAGATGGATGTTTTGATTTTATGCACCATGGTCATTGCGGTGCACTTTTACAAGCGAGACGTACAGCATCAGATCCTTCACAATCACAATTGTTAGTTGGGATCCATACTGATGAGCAAATCACTATTAATAAGGGACCTCCAGTCATGCATACTTTAGAAAGATATGCACATGCTAGAGCATTACGGTGGTGTACACAAGTTATTGAGGATGCGCCATATGTGACTCAACCAGAATGGTTAGACAGATATGGTTGTGCCTATGTGGTCCATGGTGATGATATCACTACAGATGCAAATGGTGAGGATTGTTATCAAGAAATGAAGGACTTAGGTAGATTTAAAATGGTGAAAAGAACCTATGGTGTAAGTACAACAGATATCATTCAAAGAATCTTGACAAAGAAAAATAATCATGAAGCATATAAAAGTAATGGATTATATTATCCAACTATCGAAGAATTAGAATTCTATTCTCATGGATGTGATGGGTTTAACAATTATTGTGATGTTTGGGAAAAATCTTTTGATAATTGCTTGGTGAAAGGATCTAATATTAATGATTTCAAATTATGTGTTCTTGTTATGGGTGAATTTGATTTATTTCATATAGGTCATATTGAACAATTGCACAATATAAGTAAAAAATATCATGGTTGTAAGATCATTGTTGGTTTAATAGAATCACAAAATGAAAGCGAAGAGTTCTGTATCATGACATTAAAAGAAAGAGCATTAAGTATATTAAGTTGTAAATACGTGGATGGATTAATATTGACACCTAACGATGATTTGGATACTTTAAAGAAAAATTTTAGATTTGTCACTTATATTGATAATCCTGATTTTATCTCTGAATCTGAGTCTTTTAGCCATTATTTAACTAAACAAGTAATTATTGATAGAATTCAAGGACAAAGAAATTTATATATCGTAAGAAATAAGAGCAAAGGTATGATCATAGAGTGATACTTATTATTTTGATAATAAAAAAAAATAATGATAATGATATACTAAAGTCCACATAATAAAACTATTATTAAAATTTGTAACATGTTAGTCTTTATATATTATGTTTCGGATATTTACATATATTATCCAAACAACTATTTATGTATATATGTCTCAATAAGAATAAAAGACATTATTAATATACACACTATTAAGTATAGAAAATATCACATCGTATATAAGTCAAGTTACACACTCAAATTAAAGAAACAGAAATAAGAAAATAATATGTTAATAACTTAGGGTGGAACCTACTTTTCAGATTTTGATACAATATTTGTGACACAGCTAGCTACACTAATTGGAACAGGATTCAGTTGTGTTGGATTTCCCTTAATGTTAGCTAAAGTACTTCCATGCACTTTTAACCATTAGGCCGCAGCTTTATCACTGTTACTAAGCATATTAATCGGTTGGGACGTTCTAACCGCAGCATATTATCTTAAGAGGGATCAAATAAACTGTGTAATAAAATATTTAAGGCCACCCTCTTTATCCTCCTCCTCCTCACCATCATCAATAAAAAGTGTAATTAACTCTTCAGATAATTTGAAAATACCTAACGTTTCATTTTTTTTTTTAAGAATTGGATATGATATCAACTCTCTTAGTTAATGGTTTTATTAATCAAAGTAGTATAGATGGAAATGATAAGGACCCTTTCTGGATCCCTTTTCTTAAAGGAGGTCACTTGATTAAACAGAACCTGATAACCACTATGTATTATAATGCAAATGGGTATAGGTGTCTTACAGTCAGCTTGGGTCCAATGACTACTGATGGTGCCCTCTCGGTTTGGGAACAGGAAATTTGTACTAGTGTCTTCGGTAAAGACATATTATCATCACCAAAGTCCTCATCGGTCTTCGTGAGCACAAAAAAAAAGCCGAAAGAGGCTCTCAAAATGGTTATTGGAACATAACCTTTTAGAAACACAATTGTCCATTTTCCAGGACACATATTGGTTTCATTTCTACCAAGATATAGATATTTCAGTAGCAAAATGTCTATTGAAACAAACTAAAAAAATATTAAAAGGTGGGAAAGAGATATATGGAAAGATTATCGATGAATGTGGCACTATTTTTGTTACGTCAAGATTATGGCAAGACACAGAGGTGTAATAATAATTTTTCCACTCAGTCCTGTATTAACATACTTCTAAGTTGTTTATGTTTTATTTTTTTTTTAAATCTGACTTAAGTTATTTTATATATATATATTGTTTAGAAGTGGCGGTTGATATTTTCCTTTTTAGGTCTCTGTGATTAACACCAACCTCTGTAAGAAATTTAAATAAATACATTTAAACGTTATTTTCAAACTTAAGGGACAAAAATAAACAAACCTCGGTACATTTTGTTATCTCTTTAAAGGATTTTTGTTTATTCGAGGTATTCACCTTTCCAATACGTTAAAGTTGGTGTCCAGAAGATAGAATTTTTGTTTTTATAACAAAACAAATTTTCAATTTTGTGTCACAACGAAGAATTGGTAGAGCGTCATGGTTGCCACAAAATATATATCTTCAAAAGCACCGGTCAAGAAACGTAGAAGAATCACAAAAAACAGATCCAACAAAACCGTTTGAATGTTGCTATAGGTATAAATCGAAGTGTAGTAAGACTATTCTTTGTATAATTGTCTTGGTAGAGGTACCAAGGACCAGTGCTATCAGGAATTCAACAAACTTTTGGAAAACTCAATATACGTGTCAGTAATCCCAACATTAATAAGATCAGATCTATTGTCGACGGAAATTTTTGAAGGAAATAAATTCAATAGTGGTAGTTATACTTCAAAAGATAATAAATCTAAGACCACCTTTTCTTTCTCAAAAAAAATTCATTTAAATGATGCAAAAGTATGGAAAATTAGTGAAAAGAGTAAAATATATAATTCAAAATAATTTTATCAATTTTACACTTATTCCATTAAAAAAATTTTCTTTCTACAGAGACTTATAGAAGAGTAATGTTTTCTGATGAAAACTTTGTTAGAAATGAACAAAAAAAATTTATAGAAGTGATGTCACTTCTAAAGTTAATGCTAGCGAGGTATTTAATTTATTGTCAATGACGCCTGTAAGTGCCAAAAGTAAAATCAAGATTTTTTTTTTTGAGTGTGTTTATCCAATTATACCAATAGTAAATAAAAAGAAAGTGACAGAGAAGGATATATTGAAGAACAGGAAACATATAGCTAAGTTGGTTAAAAGCAGTGGAAAAGAGATAGAATTGGTTAAATCAAGTGATATTACTTGGGTTTGGGACAATACAATACGTCAAATAAGATGTGATTCTAATATGTGTATTTCTGCTGTTTTCAACATTAAAACGATTAGTTCGAAAAAATGTATATAATATGACCTGGTATACTAGATAATTCACAGTAATTCAATATTTATTTGTGATTCTTAGAGATTTGTATTAAGATCCAAAGATTTGATACACTCTGAAATATTCTGGTTCTCCATTTTGAGACACCATTAGTAGCGACACGAAAGAAATTATAAATACTAGTCTCTTATGCTTTAAAGTGGCATTCATTGGAGAACTATTATCATTAACAGAATTGAAATTAACATTATTTTAAAAGAACAATGATTTATATAAATTTGTTTTGGTGAAAATCCTCAAGAATAAAGTTTGGTACACATAGAGATCTATGTGCAACAATAATGGAGATATTGAAAGTACTAGAAGTCGGTTATACGAGTTTAAATTATTTGCTTCAAAAAATAATAAATTTAGAAAATATGAAGGGTATTGCTTTGGAATATTGTTTGGTCCAATGTCGTTTCTATATAGAGATATTTGATCCAGAACAAGTTTTAGTTAATGGCTTAGAAGGTTTCAATTGACATGAGTGTAAATAACGATAAAAAGGTTATTTTTGAGATATATGTACTTTCATATATTTGGGTAGTTATGCTTTAATCATCATTCACATGATTATTAATTTCTATTTATAATATGGTTTGTATACACATTTATTATTTTAAAAATATAGAGAATCTCACTTTTTTTTAATATTAGAAATTTTTTTTTTCGATTGTAAGTGTTATGCACACAGTAACAGTCCCCTCGACCCAATAATTTATTTTGAAAACGACCGCACAAATAGTCAAAATCCTTCGAAGAGCAAATTATGGTTCGTACTTGTCATATTCAACATGATTTCTATCAAGAATTTCCTGCAGAGGAACAATATCAAGAAAGTAATTCAGATATATCCTTTTTTATCAATGTAGATATTACACCAGAATCCATTAAAGAATATAAAGTTCACAAGGAAAAAGATATTAATAATGAAAACAAAGAAATAAAATTTAAAGTTACAGAAGACGCTTTCGATAGTCATGATGAGGCATCCCAAAATAACCAATTTAGAAAAGTTTCAGAACGAATTTATGAAGCCACTTTAGACAACGAAAGATATCAATTTCAAACTCCAGTAGACGATTTAACAAATTCAATCAATTGTTTGGATATTAACTGGAGTGCAATAGTTAAATTCCCAGATGGCTATGTTCTAGGTGATCAATCAGGTTCAATTCATGTTTATGATTCTCATTGGCAATCAAAAACGGTGCTTGATAATGCTCATAAGGATGAAGTTACATCATTAAAATGTTTTCCTAGTGGCAGTGTTCTCTTGTCAGCATCTGATGACATGCAAATTAAATTGTGGTCTTTATTAGACGGTTCAAATCCACGTACATTTATAGGTCACACAGCTGGTGTTACTGATACAGTATTACTTGGTAGAGGAAGAAATTTCGTATCATCTGGACGTGATGGTACTATTAGATTATGGGAATGTGGTTCTGGTAAAAATATTTACACAATGACAAGAAAGGAAGACCCTTATGATCCGATAAATTCGATTGTTCTTTTTGATAGCGAAGTTCAGGATGGAGAAGAAGATGGGAAGCCAAGATTAGAGGGTCATGAACTAGAATTTGAAACAAATGGTAAACAAGTGATAGCAGGTCATGAATCTGGAGTCATTACTCTTCATGATATTTACTCTAAAAAGGAACAGCTACAATTACCAAATGAATTTATGTCATCATGCAATACCATTGTGAACAACATTAGCTTAAGTAGTTCCTATTTATTTGCAGGGTATGAAAATGGTACAGTGGCACAGTGGGATATTAGAAGTCCAAATAAATCTTTATCACACTTTAACTTAGAAGGTACACTTAATCCTATAAATACAATGGCATGGTTAGCATCACCCTCATCATCATCTAACAGTCTAAGTGACCTTTACATATCTGCGGGAATAGATACAAGTTTAAAGGTATCACTAAATACAACAGGATTATTACCAATAGAACCCGTACCAAAATTTTTGGTTTCTGATGATTATAAAGTGTCACAATATATACCTTCACAATATTTAGAATATATGAGACAGGACGAGGACAACTTGAGTGAAGAAATTAGAGTTGTGACTATTGGGAATAGAGGTTTTGTTTCTATATATTAAAATGTGCTCCTTAAAGGATATAATCAAGACGTTAAATAGTGATGAATTACCCCCTATCTGTTATTTCCTATAATATTTATTATTAAAATATATATATAGGTTTATTAGTGTATATATGAATGTAGACATTTATTTGAAATGAAAGATCCTTTTCCTAACACTATATTTCGTTACCCATTAACATTTTAAATTGGGTTGAAAAGTGAATAAAATTGTTTGTAGAACCATAATCGTATATTGTCTTTGTTTTTTTTTTACATTATATTTTAGATGCTCCTTCTCTTGTTTCCTACCATGAAAGTAAACTAACACACAACTAGAGGATAATATGTTGAATTTGATTATTTTTGAAAGTAAGATATTTTGATAATATGTATGGAAATATGCTTCAAGTATTATCCACAAAAAAAAACTATAGAATGGATATATACAAAAAAATTTACTAAACACAGTTTAAATATAATTTTTTAATAAACATTTGGTATATTTTTTATGGTTAATTTATTTGTATTTTATTTTTAAAATAATTTTTAATTTAATTGGTTAATAAAAATAGTTCTTCTACCTCAAAGTTTTCTTCTTAACTGATTGTAAAAGTGAAACCTGTCTACAATTCTTCTTTCACATCAAAGAAGAGAGGAAATATAGTCTTTAGCTAGCAAGATTGTTCAGATAAATTTTTAAGAAAAAATTAAGAAGTCATTTGAAGAAATCAAGTTAGTTGAACAACTTTTTCTAAAAGAAATTATGGGAATTGAACTCATGAACCAAGAAGAGTTTTATCAACGATAGGAAGAAGTTAAAATATTGAAAATATTATTATTCAAAAAAAAAAAATAAATCAGAAAGGATAGAATAATTACTTGAGGGGAAATAATAAAAAGAGAATAAACTGAATTATAGATGATCAATAGACCATTTCAAAAAATAAAGATCGTAAATACAAAAAAAGATAAAATTTTGATCTTTGCCCATTCAAAATTAAATTCATAGGAAGTACAAACGGATTAAGTGAAAGATAATAATGAGTAAATATCACCTCGGTAACAAAGTTTTAATCTCTATGTGGCTTAAACCCCTTTGTGTTTATGAGAAGGAAACAAACAGGTGTGCTATCATTATCAAATTTCTATTCCAGAACAATAAATGTTAAATAAAAATATGAAGGTAATTATTACAAAATTTCATTCGAAATAGAACAAATTCTACATTAACAAATACAAGGATAGTAATAATTTGAAAGATATACCGTAGAAAAAATGACTATATTCTGTAATACCAAAACAAAAAAATATAAAAAAAAAATCAAAAAGGAGGAGACTACATAACCATTGACAATCTTCAGTTTATAGTGAAGTAAACTTACTGAATAATATTCCTCTAAAAATTTGTTTATATATTTTTCTTCTTTAAATTCTTTTAGAATCTTTATCGAACTGAATTCATCATCAGTTGTTGACGTTTGTACATTTTTTTTATTTTTATTAGTAGTACTTTTTCACTCTGGTCACCCTCTTTCTATAGATCTAACTCCCTTTGATGCACCCACTCATATTATTTTTACTTCTAAGTTCGGCAGTTAGGCTGTTTCCCCTTTCAATTATTATCGCCTGTATTAAAACAATCTTTATTTTCATGTTAATATCTTTATTTGCGGCTGTATATTGTGTATATGTTTGTCAGTTCTAGACTTTCTAAAAGAACTTTTTTACAAGCTTTTGTCATTGCAGCCATAATTTTTTATATTTATATTTTTACTATTGCATACAGTTACGATACTATTACTTTTCTAATTAACAAGACTTAAAGTTAAATTTTGATGAAATAGATTCCATAGAAGAATCTATATTAAGAAGTCAAAATAAAATTTTAAAAACCACGTAATACGTGTTCAACTTTGATGAACAAATAAGTTTTTGTTGCGTTTTTAAATTGTAATTTGATGATTATATTACAAAAATCTTTGTTTCTAAGTAGGACGGTAGAAAATATATGTTGTTAAAATGTCAATAATTTGTTTTTCCATTTTCCAACAACACATCATTTGCTTTATTTGCTTCCTTTTCATTTCTTGTTTATTTTATTTTAATCTCTCATTATCTTATACCTCTAATACATTTTTACTAATTTAATATTTTCTAAAGTACTATGCTTTACTCGGCTTTAGTTTAGCACTTCGGTCATCTTTTTATGTAGTCTTACAGGTTATTAGGAAAGTTATGGAAGATTAATTCAATGTTCTAAACATCCTCCCTCTTTTATACTTTTATATGGAGAAGTATTTTTTAGATTTATTTGAAGATCCAAGGAGACCATATCTAAGTTTTGTTTCATACTATCCACCCAAATATTAATGTAGCAAATTAATCATAAAGCAGCAATTTTAAAGGAAACAAATAATAAATGTCAAAAATTAGGTATTTGCTTATACTTTTGATGATCAAAAGTAGAGGGGCCTAGGAAGAGAGAACAAAGTCTACAAGTTCAAGTGTATGAGTTTAATAAATAACATTAAGAAACGTCGATTAATAAGCGATAAAAAAATTTGTAATTTATTTTTTTTTTTCATTTAACTTCATTAGTTAATAACTGTTTATTTGATGGTTATAAAGTTGTTGTTTGGTATGTCTTAGAAATTTACAGTTCTCTAGGAAAAAATGTCAATCCACATGAAAAGAATTATCAGATTCTATCTCGATGAATTCTAAAATATTAGACAAAAGAGAAAAAATTAAGCAAATTAAACTTTTCATTTTACTACTTCTAAAAAGATTATCACCAATCACTTTTTTTGCATTATTAAATTATCTCGTTTTTCGTATAATTAACAATTAATACATTCCTCTTAAACATTCAAAAAAATTGTGAAAGCATATCTTCTCTGTTAGTTTATATACATATAACTTTACTAAATTGACTCATAATCATTAATGGAACGTATATTTCATTTCAGTAAAGCAAACTCTTACCTCTGTAACTCAGTACCAAGTAACGAAACTTATGAACACGTCAAAAGTACCTTAAATTGTATCTTTATTATTCAAAGATAGTTTTTTTCAGACGGTATCTTAAGTGTTATTGCCACCTCTTCTATTATTTCATTGAAGTGTATTTCTTTTTAATCTGTCAGAGCATCGTTGTCATAATATTTTTTTATCAGTTGACGATTTTAATTCATTCTTTCCTTCTATGTTAAACCTTACTTCTGTGTCCCAACCAAAAATTCAAAGTGCTATCATTGGTTAATTTTAATATGTATCGGTATTTCAGTGTACCCAAATCCTTGTTATGGATAGAGTAAATTCTCTTTTTGATGGTTTTCCTCTTGGCCTTTCTGCTAATGCTTTGTTTCACTTCCTTTCTTCTTGAGCAAGTTGATGTTTTTTTTTTTTTTTGATTTACTGAGAAGTCAAAAATAGTGAAACAAAAGATCTCTTAGTACCTGCTCCACAAAGCAAATATCAAATATTATATCAGAGAAAAGAAACTACGAACCGGCAGAAAATACTGCTACCACTTATTCTAGTAAAATGTCATCAAAAGATGAACTTTTTGATATGTTTTTGGATGAGGATTTCGTGCCTCAAGCCTACGTTGATATTCTGTTAAATAATATTAATATTGATGATCTGAATCAAGTTCAGTCCTTATCATCTGGTCTTTTAACGAGGCTAGATTTTTATACAAAGAGTTTAACTAAGGAATTGGAGAAAAATATTTGGAATTTGGAGAAATTGTCACAGAGTTTGCCTGGTACATGGTCGATCGTGGATTCTAGCGACAATCAAGTAGATCATAACAGTTCGAAGAATTCTAACATTGGAACAAAGGTAAGCAGAGATCCAGTTTCTCCAACTATATTAAATGAAAGATCTGCAAGAAATATTGGCAGTATTGGTGTCTCTAAATTAGAATATTACCTTGATACATTAGGGTCTTCAGTGAAATCCTTGGAAAATGATTTAAATAAATTGGAAGGAGATTTAAACCAATCAAATAAGAGCACACAAGGCACTGATCAATGTGAGAAATCTAAACATGTCATGCAACAGTTGAGGGGTCTCAATTTAATAAAAATGAGATTGAGTGAAGTACTAACCATATTCACCACTTTAAGAGATATTTTGGTTATTTCTAATGCAGGAGAGACAGAGAATAAAGATAAAGAACATATACGGACTTTTACTATAAATGATTTCAAATTGTCACTTTTTACCCTACAAGAGACTATTGAACAGACATTAGACAATGCAACAAGAAAGGAAAGTGCTGATACTGTAAATAAAGAATTTCTAGCTAAGATAAAAAAATTTGTTAAATTAAGGGATGTGTTTAAAGGATTTGATAAATTTTATGAAGAGTATCAGAAATTTTCAGAAGCTATATCACAAAGTTCTACTAAGTATCTCGAATCAAAGGATATTATAGATCAAGAATGAGAAGAGAAAAAATGGATGAACAAAAAAGTTGAAAAATACAGTTATAAAAAGTATATTTACATATGTATTTGTGTAAGACAAATATTGAAAAAAAAAATAAATTAATAAATATTTTGCTAAATAATGAAGGATGTTATTATGTATAAGTAACGAATGGGGACCTGAAAATAAATAAAGTAATTGTCTGGTAGTGTGAATGTCTCTTCGATTCCATACAATAGTATCCAATTCAACTTGCTATTTTTCTATTTTTAAAAAAATGCACTAGAATTACTGTCATTTGACTCATTTAGTAAGGCTTCTTCATCGTCAATATTATTACAATTGTGGCGGTTTTTGATATTTCTCAGCCACTCAAAACCAATTAAATATTTCACAGCACGCCATAGCCAAAATGGGAAAATAGCTGATGCCCATTCATCAGGACATATTCTGATGAGTACACCCACGGGTAATGATAACATACCACAACCTACAGCAGTGATCCACATAGCCTTTGTTTGAGGAGCTATTGAGAATGGGGTACCACCATATTTCATAATTAGAATCTGACATGAACCAATAATAGTTAAGATAAAAATAAAATAGTAATTTCTGAACAGATCCTCGAAGAAATTTAAATTATTAGAAGATATTCTTTGGCGCCAGTCCTTAATACCATCAGCCTCATCTAACTTTCTAGATACTAATAAAGTGAAAAACTGCAACCAAACAAATGTATTGAATGTCATTGCATTTAATGATTGTTGTTGAACCCCGGTGATGTCTTCTAGATTAGGGTAAAAAATTGATTTACCATGGAAATGTAAAATAAATGTAATAGTAAGTTGAAGCATCGATTGTCCTAATATCATTTTCCATGTGGATGGTGTGATTAAAGGAGTTGATCTACCCTTTGGTTTCTTGTTCATAATATTCTTATCAGGTTTATCGGTTGCTAAAGCTAAAGCGGCTAAAGTGTCCATAATTAAATTGATCCATAATAATTGCACCGCAGTTAAAACAGACGTTTCATCCTCTGAAAATACAGCTGAAACAAAAGTTAAAATTACAGCTGTTACATTGACAATTAATTGGAATTGAATGAATTTTTTAATGGATATAGAAACACATCTCCCCCATTTGATGGCATTAACAATAGCAGAGAAATTATCTGTCATTAAGATGATATCAGAAGCTTCTCTGGCTACTTCTGTACCTGAGATACCCATAGAAAACCCAACATCGGCCAATTTAAGGGCTGGAGCATCATTTGTCCCATCACCTGTAACAGCAACGACATTACCCATACTCTTTAAAGTTCCTACTAATAATCGTTTATCTTCAGGAGATGATCTAGCAAGGACTCTTAAATTTGGTAAGACCTTAACTCTTTCTTCTGGTGTCAATTGACGAAATTTTGGACCCTCCATAGCACAATTATCGTTATTAGCGATAGAATCGTTTAATATATTACAGTTCTTAGCAATTACTTTTGCTGTTGTTAAATTATCCCCAGTGACCATTCTGACAGTGACACCAGCACTCTGACACTGTAAAACTGAATCCTTAACACCCTCACGTAATGGATCTTGAATACCAAAAATACTATCTAGTATTAATCCAGAGTTATTTTTGTTATTACTATTATTATAAGTTCCATTTAGGATTAATTCTGGAGATGCAGTATAAATTCGAGGATCTTCTGTATTTATAGATGTATCGATAAATTCTTTTGGTGGCCATTTTTTCAAATAATAGAAATCACAGTGTGCCAAAGAAAGTATTCTCAGTGCTTCATTAGCTAATTTTTGGATATTTGTGTTTACTTCATTTCTAACAGCTTCATCAATCCTGGTCAATTCAAAACTTTTGTTGTATTTATATTTACAGTATCTTAATACAATTTCAGCAGCACCCTTTATAAAGAATCTATAAAAATTACCATCCGGATAATGAACTACTAAACCAGACCATTTTCTGGAACTTTCAAAGGGAATGACTTGAACAATATTATCGATACTGAAATACTTTTGATATTCGTCACGTAAAGTTTGTAACTGACCCCACTTCAATTGTTTAGTTTGATCTTTGGACCATGCTAATAAAGCCGTTTCTGTCTTGGAACCAATGTACGGTTCTTGTCTTCCCTGTTTAATTATCTCTATTAAATCTTGATCAGTATCACCATTCACATCTTCTTCTTCTTCTTCTTCTTCTCGTTGTTGTTTTTGAGATATCGTAGTGGTGTTATTGTTGTAATCTCTATTTTCAAATGCTGTAGAATTTAAAATAATGTTGGTAAAAATAATATTCTTATTAGTATCGGGGACGAATTTATTGAATAAAACAGGAGTAGTAATACTACTATTCTCCGCTGTTGTCGATGAATTATCATAGTCATGGAATGTATAAGATGCTATAACCCCCTTAATCACAGTCATAACATTTTCTGTCAAAGTACCAGTCTTATCGGAACAAACAGCTGTAGCCGAGCCCATAGTTTCACAAGCTCTTAATTCTCTTACAAGGTTACCATCTTTGGTCATTCTTGTTGTGGCGAATGCTAAAGCCAAAGTGACAGCTAAAGGTAACCCTTCAGGAACAGCAACGACTATTACTGTAATAGCAGTAATGAAAATATTCATAAATTTTGTTCCCTTTTCAGCTCTTGTTAAATCATGGAATTTCCCATTAGGTAATAAAGTATTGAATAAGAATCTTATAAATAAAATAGAGAATAGGATGATTGCAGCAACACAACCATACACCGATATATTATCTGCCAACTG
Organism: Arxiozyma slooffiae; assembly: GCA_017347545.2. Classification (NCBI taxonomy): domain Eukaryota; kingdom Fungi; phylum Ascomycota; class Saccharomycetes; order Saccharomycetales; family Saccharomycetaceae; genus Arxiozyma; species Arxiozyma slooffiae. The sequence goes on along the minus strand of JAFHAQ020000001.1, from coordinate 925,663 downwards.
ACTCAATCTTTCTTGTAAAGGTGTTGGATCAGGTTCCATTTTCAAAGACATCATTGTTCTCCCATATATAGAGTTTGTTCCAACAGATGTTACAACAGCTTTACCTAAACCAGAGAGTAATTTAGAACCGGATATCAACATACAATCAGGGACTCTTTCACCTTTGCTATTTCTTTCACCGATATCGGGAATGGTTAAATTTAAATCGGATGATTCTAATAAGTCATTGTTATATTTTGATAACGCATGATGTAAATCCACTTTTTTGATTGTATTAGATTCACCAGTGATTGAGGATTCATCAGCTTCACATGCACCTTCAACAAGGATACAATCGGCAGGAACGACATCCCCAGTCTCTAAACAGATAATATCACCGACTAAAAGGTTATAAATTGAGATTAATGTTTCTTTGCCCTTCCTAATGACTACAATTTTTCTATTCTCCTTTTTTTGATTCAGTTTAGCAAATTGTAATTCCTTCTGATAATCATTAATTGCACCAACCAAAACAACGACTATAACGGCTATCATAATAGCAACTCCCTCGATCCAATCCACCTGTTTTATTGGATTTCCCTCAGGATCATATTCAGGTGGTTGAAAGAAATATTCGTATAGCCCCAAGAGAAAAGTTACAATTGCAGCGAAGGATAGTAACAACATAGTTTGATCTTTTAACGCATCTATTATCAATTGCCATAGGGTCTTTGGGATCCTATCAGGTAATTTATTATCCCCATATTTTTTGTATCTATTCCAAGTGATATATTTTGGTGGTGTTGGATGAATCAATGGGTTTTTAGATTTAACTTTCTCGAAAGCCATACTAGTTCTTCTTTTTATCGGTTTCTTTAAAAAAAGTTCAGAAGGATATTGAATACCATTTGATAAGGAAGTATGTAAGAAAAGATACATATTATTTTCATCATTTTGAAATAATTTATTGAATTCTTTTAAAGATTTAGGGTTATGTAGTTTATTTAAGTCGTTGATAGATAATGGGAAGTCTAAATCGTGCGGTTGTTCTTCTATTGAATTGTATGAAGTATTATTATTATTATTATTATTATTATTATTTGATTTATTTCCATCGTCCATATTTAATGGAGTGTAAACGGAATCATCAGTATTTCCATTATTTATAGCAGTCATAATACTCTGAATATGTTAAATATATGCAATGGATGGGTTGATGTGTGTATATGTATATATATATATATATAAGAAGTTCAACTTAGAATATAAAATAAGCAGACAGGTAACAAATTTTCCCTTGATTAATGTGGTACTTGGATAATTAAAATATTAAGTAGAATGAGATTAAATGAAATGGTTAGTATGGTTGTTATTGTCCATATATATTATATATAATGAATAAAAAGACAAAAAAAAAAAGAGTGTGAGTGAGTGAGTGAGAATAAAAGTATTAAAAAAAAAAGACGATTTTCAATTTCCGAGCTCGACCTTTCAAAATGTTTTAAATCAATATGATAACTAAGCAATATAAATAAATCTGGATTGATGTTTTGTTGTTGTTGTATCTATGTTTAAATGGGGTGGGGGGTTATTACTTTCTACTTGTGTTTTTGCTTCTTTCTTCTTCTTGTTTCTTTCTTAATCCTGTTTCTAATTATCTTTCTATTTCTCCCTCTCTTTTTTCTAAATTTTTTTTGTTTTATGGTATTTTTCATTTTAAAGTGAGGGATGAAGTTAATGGGGGGAAAAAAAACAAAAAACAATAGACGAAATAAAGTAGGCGCAATTAGGGGAAGCAAGAAACAATAGAAAGACAAGATTCTAAAAAGGGGTTCGTCTATTGTTTTATATATATAAGCCCTGTTTCTTTTGTCTTTTAATCTTTAAACACTGTAAAGAAAGGTTAAAAAAAAAAAACTGTGGTTGTTTCAATTAATAATGAATTACGTCTATTATTATTATTATTATTATTATTAATTGGATATTTTTTGCAAGTGTTGTGTCGAGTAAGAAACTGAGATGATCAGTAGTGGTGAAAGTAATAAAACATGATAAAGAATTGGTTTTAAAAAAATGTAGAGTTCTCAAGGCTTGACCAAAAGTTATATCTAACCTATTCTTTATAATCTGTAGTGTATTTAGATCACCTTATGAGTATTATAATGAATGATATAACGCTTACTTTGTTAAATATATTATACAAATAAATATCTATTCTAATATACAACTAATGTACTAGAGACAAAAATATAAGATAATTTTATCGATATGAGGTTTTATATAAAATTTTTTCAAATAAAAAATTTACTTGTTCATCACCCGATCATCATACACTTTTATCACAACAAAAAATATCTGTAAGAATGTTATTTTTCTATTGGTTGTTTTTATTTTATTTTATTTTTTTCTTAACATTGTGTTACAAATTAAAATTATTTTTAAAGAGGTATTAAAATGAATCAATTAAAATTAAATAGAGTTATAAGATCATCTTTATTAACAAAAAACACTTTATTCGTTTGATAACAAGAAACATTTTATATTGTATTATTATATACTATATTGCGTTCTTAAAGTGTATTTTTTTTTCTTGTATAACAAACCATTAAAGAAAAAAAAAAGAGGGCTAAAATAATTACTGTAATAGAGTAATAAAGTATTAAAATTATGGCAAAGAAAACTTTTTTTAAAAAAAATATCCTTAGCATTTTACCTTTAATATTAATTATATTTAATAATAGTTTTTTAAAATTGGTATAATAAGTGATATTTTCATATTTTAAAATATATAAATATATACATGATGTTATTTTTTCTCTGTATTTTTACTACTTTATTTTTTTATCTTTTGTTTGAATTTTTCCAATAAACAAAATTTATTTTTTAAAAAAATTATTTAAACAGCCATACAAAAAAATAAACAAAGTTTTTGAAACTTTAAGTAAAAAGGGGAAAACTACAAGAAAGAAAGAAAATAAAAACTATTTTTTTAAATTAAAAGTTAGATTTTTAAGCTGTTCAACAAAACTATCCTTTTATTCTTTTCTTATAATTGGAGAATGTTAACATAAACACCAAACCACTTCTGCACAGAAAACCTTTCAGTTAACATCTAAAAAGAAACTCATAAAACTTTTTTTTGCAATATTAAATAAATAATAAATTTAAATATTTTAAATAGATTGTGAAAAAAAATTTTTTTTTCTTTTTAATATTTTACACACTTTCTTATTCAGTATTAAAAATATATATATAAAAATCTTGATTATTTAATATTCATTCTAATGAAAAAAGAATGGGGAAAAAAATTGGAAATTTCACTTTTTAAATAGATAAAAGTTTCCCCACAAAAATATCTTTGAAATAAACATTTTGCTTTTTTTCAAAACCTAATTAAAAAACCTTAAATAACTTGTACTCAGATTTGATAACATTACTTAAGGTTTAAAAAAAATATTAGACAAAAAGGATGTCCACTTTTCAATTTTGAAGTATCTACTGTAGAGGAGTCAAAAATAGATGCCCTAAGCTTTTAACTGAAACTAAAAGAGATATTTATTTATTGATTATAATAAGTGTTTTATGTATATTATTGTTCACTGATTAAATCATTCCAACTCCTGTATACAATAATGTGTAAAAATTAAGAAAAAAACATATGAAAAGCATTAATATATATATATTTAATTTTTTTTCAAGTAAGGAGGAAAGTTTAGAAAATGATTAGTGCAAATTTTTCTTGTGGTTCTCAATTTTTACCATCTACACTTTGACACTAACAGTATTTTATTCTGGTTCAAATATTATTAATCAGTCCCTTTTTTTACCTTTACAAAAAAAATAAATATTTTGGAGTTTAGTAATATCTATTAGTTCTTTCTCAAGTGCCAGTGAAAACATACTTTAATATTTATCGTATAACACTAACAAATATTGTAGAAGAAACAAATTAATTCCAACAACTTCTCAAACAACTAAATGCTCCTTATTAACAATGAAACAAAAAATTAACACTTGGAAAACTCCCTGATTCTATTATATGAGTGGACTTTACATAATATATATATATATAAAACGATAATACCTGTAGATTTGTTTTCATATATTATGAAATATTCCTTATGGAACTTGTATTTAAAACAAATACAAAGTGGAAGGAAAGAATATTACTATTCATCAATGTATTTTCAATCTTTTTACGCTTTACATTCTTGAAACACAATAATGTATCCAAAATATCATATATCAATCATTTAAAAAAACAAAAACATCATATAAAATTAATTAATTTCATTAAGTTTTAGAATTGAAAACGTTTTCTCGTATTTTTTTAAAAATTGAAATATTATCAAATTTAACGACTGTAGCACTATTATTGTTAACAGCTCCCTAAATTTAAAATTAAAAATCTATTTACATATGCAATTTTCAACATTTACTCTACTCATTTTTTTTTTTGCAACTTTTCATCTGAATAAAAAAAAAACCCTTTATTGAGCACTCTCTCTGTAGTTCATAAACGAACTTTTACGCTATCATAATTTTACAACAAAAGAGAAGGTAGCTATTGTACAATTATTGTTAATTTGTTAAGTAACCTATTTAAACATGTGCTGTTGCAAGTGACAAACTAAAGCCAAAAGTTATAAGAGGCACTTAAACAAGAAAAACTCCGAAGTCATATACGAAATCTACAGAAGTTTTCTCACGGTTTGTGGCTTTGAATTACTTTAAAAGCATAGCCCTTCTTCTTCGTTCTTTTCTTCATTTTTTTTTTTCTTTTTTAGTTTTTATTGTATTTTGAAGAGATTCATTTAACAAGACAAAGATTTATCACTGAAATTACGTCATATTTATTCAAATATTAGGATATAATTAGTATTCTTCAAAAAAAAAAAATATGATTCAATGAACACACACCATATAAAATCACTGATAACAAGTTTATATGACTTTCCGTAATATTACGTCATAATATTTTTGAAGCCACATTTTTCTTAAGCCAATATTTTTTTATAGAAAAAGAGGACAAAAGGCTTATCAAAAGATTAAATTAAAACATGACTGGGCAACAAAATAATTACATTATTGTAATGACATTCGCAATTTAAGAAAGCCCTCATATTTTGAGTGATATTTTGGACAAAACTAGAACTAATTTCATATTGTCATTTTGTGCTTTCTTTCTTTTCTTTTTATTCTGCTACTCTAGAGAATGCTGAAGTATATAATACAACAAATTACACAATACCCCTCTGTTCTACATCAGAAAAGAAAAAACAAAAAAAAAATAAACAATATCTAGTGACAAAAGTGAATTTTTTTCTATTATTTGGATATTTATAAAACCTTTTGGACTGTAAATCTCTAGAAGTAATATCCTATAATAAAAAACAATCATATCTAATTGTCTTAAAAAAAATGTTAATTATCAAAATTAAAGACAGACATAGTCTTATCATTTCTGCTTTGTTTTTCTTTTAACAAGAAGACCTACACGTGAATAAAGAGAATTTTGTAAGGAAGGTTTACAACATTAATGACATTTCATATCTCTAACATCTCTTTTTTTTTTTTTTTTTTTTTTTTTTTTTGAGAGTTTTTTTTTTACAACAACAATAGAATTTAACATAATACACCTCAATAGAGTAATATTTCTTGCAGAGACTTAATTAACATGAAAATCCTTTCATAAATTAGATTTTTGGGAAATAAGCCATCTTTTTACACACTACGTATATTTTTTAAAATGCTCGAAAAAATTGAATGTTCCAGCCACACTTCTAAAATGGAAATTACGATTTTCCTTGTTTGTCCATACAACCCTTTGAAAAATTCCAATTTTTTTGTGACCCTAATTTAGTCTCTAGGACTTTCTTTAACATTGACCTCATAAATAATTATAAAATTTGAAAAAGACCTAATTGAAGGTAATCAAATTTTTAAATTATAACAAAAAACTATATGCATTTGAAAATGAGTACAAAACACATATATAATTAACAAAAAGAGACTCTACTGTTTATAAGATTTCTTCAAAGGTGACTCGGTGGTATATATCTATTCAATAACTTTATAGGAGATTTAAGAACAATTCAAATTGTTAAGATACGCATATTAAAAGGATTCAAAAATAACAGTTAACTAAAATTAGAAAAAAGGTGGGAAACCCTCCATCAAGCTTACTAATTTAAAAAGAATGTAAAAAATTCGAACGACAGCAACCTAAAGTTTTCAATATTTGAAAAATAAACTTTCCCACGCTAACAGATTTGAAGCACGTTTATAAAAGGAAATCTACTTCCAACATTTAACTGTAATCCTAAAAATTTTTTATTTCTGAAATATTTCCTGTAATTATTTTAAAAGAGAAGACCTCAAAGAAAGAACATATATATTGTCTCAACTTTTTCTACTCCTAGAGATACAGAAATAAACGTAAAAAATTTTTTCCCTTACAAAAAACCTAAAAAGAACACCCCTATACTTTACATGAAACTATGAAATTCTTTTAAAGAAACCTAACGTTACGATAAGACTATTAGGAATTGCCTTTTCGTTTGTCCAGAACAATCTTTAGTAAGATTTGAGTGTCAAAACTGTTCATAAAAATCTGGCTTTCCGTCTGGTAGAGTATTTTTGTTGTTTCCTATTTTGTCACAAAAACTCTGTGTACAAAATATCCAAATTAAGAAATGCTTTTGAAACTGTTCAATGTAGAGTTACTTTTTCACGGAAAGGGGAAAAAAAAAGGAAAGTGTTTCTTTTTTAAGACAAACGAGAAACTTCCTGTTTTTTTTCTTTTCCAGTTTTCTTTTTATCTCGGAAAAATTTACTGTTATTAAACAATAGAAAATACTAAAAAATGTGGCGCTATTTTTTTTTTTTGTTCGACAAGTTTCCTTGTTTTCTAACAAATGTTATTCAATTTCTTTCTTTTTATTCAAACAAAAAATATGCAGCTGAGTCATTTTACTAATAATATTTTTTTTTTCTTTCTTTTTTATTTATTTAATTTTCGTCATCTTTATCTTGACATTGAGACCATCGTTCTTTGTTCGGGTCTTGATTTTGATTGGCTGAAAAGCGATGATATATCTCGAACGGGTATTTTTTTTTATTAATTTCCTAATTGAGTGACATCTTGTTTACATATGTATTTGGGTTTTTCTACTTTTGAAACTTCGAGGTGGTTTTCCTAATATAGATAAGGAATGTCCATTTTTGGACAAAATAAATATCGCTTTTTGGAAAATTGAAACTTGTTAAAAGTATTTGTTTGTTTGTTTGTTTGTTTGTTTGTTTGTTTGTTTGTTTGTTTGTTTGTTTGTTTGTTTGTTTGTTTGTTTGTTTGTTTGTTTGTTTGTTTGTTTATTTATTTATTTTTGTTGTCGTATTTCTTGATTCGATTGGTGTCAATTAATTTATGTCTTATCGAGAAAAGCAATATAACCGGAGGAGAACTAATAATTTTTTTTTTGTTTCGTTCAATTTTTGTTCTACTTCATCTTAAAAGAACTGAGATATTTTTTTTTATCAAAGAATTGTTAGAGATTTCCCTTTTTGGTATCACATTCCTTTTCAACAGAAATTTTTTTCAAATCTCGACTTCCAAAGACCCACACTCTCCCAAATATTTCCTTTTCTTTACTAATTTCCTTATTGAGGTCGCTTTTTGTTTATTTGAATACAATTTCTTATCCATTTTCAGTAAAATAAAAACAAATAAATAACTCTTTCATACACAAATATCTTCGTCGTTTCCTTGCAAATTCCAGTTTTCCTTTTCTTTTTTTTTTTTTCTTTCCAGTTCTTCTGTACACAATACTTTTTTTTTCTTTTATTTCTCTTATCTTTTTACTTTATTATTCAATTACGTGGGTATTTTCAATAAAAGAAAAACGAGTGGATGAGAGATTAAAAAAAAAATACCTCTCTTATTATCAATCAAGCAAATAATTTGTCACTGCACCTCGTCAATATCAACAAACTGCATCATTCCTTCCTTCCTCAAATTTCATATAAAAAGCCACCATCCTCAGATTTTCCTTCTCAATATGTTTTACTGTGTTTCCTTTTCTTGTCTTGAATATATATACTCCCCACATATAAAATCGATAATTGAATTCTATTCTTTTCAATACCCGTTATATACAAGATAGTATCTTTCTATTAGTTAATTTCCTTTTTGTTCTTACCAACACAATTGGAATTTATTATTATTTTTTATTTTAATTGCTAATATTATAATAGTAAAGATCTACACTTTTCTTTTTCAAAAAGGAAAAAAAAGATATAGATTTCTTTTAAACATATAAATATGTCTGAATCTGTTACTGAAGAAAAGCCTCCAAAGGATGTCTATGAATCTTCCGGTGAAGAATCCGAAGATGAAGATATCGATGCTTTAATTGAAGAATTACAATCCAACAATGGTGATGATAACGACGAAGATGGCGAGGATGAACACGTTGCTGCCGGTGAAGCCAGAGTCGTTCCAGAAGAAATGCTTCAAACTGACCCATCTTACGGTTTAACCTCCGATGAAGTCTTAAGAAGAAGAAAGAAGTACGGTCTTAACCAAATGGCTGAAGAAAACGAATCTTTAATAGTTAAGTTCCTTATGTTCTTCATTGGTCCAATTCAATTCGTTATGGAAGCTGCTGCTATTTTAGCTGCTGGTTTGTCTGACTGGGTCGATTTTGGTGTTATCTGTGCTTTGTTAATGTTAAACGCTTCTGTTGGTTTCATTCAAGAATTCCAAGCTGGTTCTATTGTCGATGAATTAAAGAAGACCTTAGCTAACTCTGCTGTCGTGATCAGAGATGGTCAATTGATTGAAGTTCCAGCTACTGAAGTTGTTCCAGGTGATATCTTACAAATGGAAGAAGGTACCATTATCCCAGCCGATGGTAGAATTGTTACTGAAGGTTGTTTCGTTCAAGTTGATCAATCTGCTATTACTGGTGAATCTTTAGCTGTCGACAAACACTATGGTGATCAAACTTTCTCTTCTTCCACTGTTAAGAGAGGTGAAGGTTTCATGGTTGTTACTGCTACTGGTGACAACACTTTCGTCGGTAGAGCCGCTGCTTTAGTCAACAAAGCTTCTGGTGGTCAAGGTCACTTCACTGAAGTTTTGAACGGTATTGGTGTCATCTTATTAGTCTTGGTTATTATTACCTTATTAGTTGTCTGGACTGCTTCCTTCTACAGAACTGATGGTATTGTTACTATCTTAAGATACACCTTGGGTATCACTATTATTGGTGTTCCAGTCGGTTTACCAGCTGTCGTTACCACTACTATGGCTGTCGGTGCTGCTTACTTGGCCAAGAAGAAGGCTATTGTTCAAAAGTTATCTGCTATTGAATCCTTAGCCGGTGTCGAAATCTTATGTTCCGATAAGACTGGTACTTTAACCAAGAACAAGTTATCTTTACACGAACCATACACTGTTGAAGGTGTTTCCGCTGATGATTTGATGTTAACTGCCTGTTTGGCTGCTTCCAGAAAGAAGAAGGGTTTGGATGCCATCGATAAGGCTTTCTTAAAGGCTTTAGCCCAATACCCAACCGCTAAGAATGCTTTAACCAAGTACAAGGTCTTAGAATTCCACCCATTCGACCCAGTCTCCAAGAAGGTTACTGCTGTTGTTCAATCCCCAGAAGGTGAAATTATTACATGTGTTAAAGGTGCTCCATTATTCGTTTTGAGAACTGTTGAAGAAGACCACCCAATCCCAGAAGATATTCACGAAAACTACGAAAACAAAGTCGCTGAATTAGCCTCCAGAGGTTTCAGAGCTTTAGGTGTTGCTAGAAAGAGAGGTGAAGGTCACTGGGAAATCTTGGGTGTTATGCCATGTATGGATCCACCAAGAGATGATACTGCTGAAACTGTTGCTGAAGCTAGACGTTTAGGTTTAAGAGTCAAGATGTTAACTGGTGATGCTGTTGGTATTGCTAAGGAAACTTGTAGACAATTAGGTTTAGGTACTAACATTTACAATGCTGAAAGATTAGGTTTAGGCGGTGTTTCTGACATGCCAGGTTCTGAATTGGCTGATTTCGTTGAAAACGCTGATGGTTTCGCTGAAGTTTTCCCACAACACAAATACAGAGTCGTCGAAATTCTTCAAAACAGAGGTTACTTAGTTGCCATGACTGGTGATGGTGTTAACGATGCTCCTTCTTTGAAGAAGGCTGATACTGGTATTGCTGTCGAAGGTGCTACTGATGCTGCTAGATCTGCTGCCGATATTGTTTTCTTAGCCCCAGGTTTATCTGCCATTATTGAAGCTTTGAAGACCTCCAGACAAATTTTCCACAGAATGTACTCCTATGTTGTCTACCGTATCGCTTTGTCTTTACACTTGGAAATCTTCTTAGGTTTGTGGATTGCTATCTTAGATACCTCTTTGGATATTGATTTAGTTGTCTTCATTGCTATTTTCGCTGATGTTGCTACTTTAGCTATTGCTTATGATAACGCTCCATTCTCTCAAAAGCCTGTCAAATGGAACTTACCAAGATTATGGGGTATGTCTATCATCTTAGGTATCATCTTAGCTATTGGTTCTTGGATTGCTTTAACCACCATGTTCTTACCAAAGGGTGGTATTATCCAAAACTTCGGTTCCATTGATGGTGTTATGTTCTTAGAAATCTCCTTAACTGAAAACTGGTTGATTTTCATTACTAGAGCTGTCGGTCCATTCTGGTCTTCTATCCCATCTTGGCAATTAGCTGGTGCTGTCTTTTCTGTCGATATCATTGCTACTATGTTCACCCTATTCGGTTGGTGGTCTCAAAACTGGACAGACATTGTTACTGTCGTCCGTATTTACATCTGGTCTCTTGGTGTTTTCTGTGTTATGGGTGGTGCTTACTATGAAATGTCCGAATCTGAAGCCTTTGACAGATTGATGAACGGTAAGCCAATGAGAGAACAAAAGTCTACCAGATCTGTCGAAGATTTCTTAGCCGCTATGAGAAGAGTTTCTACTCAACACGAAAAGGAAATGTAAGACAGCTTACAGCTTATTTTTTCGAATATAATATCAATTTCTTTTTTCTTTAGCATTGTAATTTGACGAGGAATCCCCTCATTAATCTTTTTTAATTTTTTCTTATTTTTATGGGTATTGATAAACTTTTTTACATCAAGTCTGCTTTACACTGAGGTTAACTTTTAGGTTTAGGTGCTAGTGGGTAGTCTATTTTATTTTGTCAGTTCATAGGCTTTTTGTTGTATTGGTAGTTTCTACTTTGATGATATTAGATTCCTTTTCACACACACACACTTTGGAATTTAATATGTCAAAATGTTTTGCTAGTGTTGTTGTATTGAGTTTAGTTTGGGATGCGTAAACACACACGCACTTAATATGAAATGCATTTCTGCTTCTTACAAGAATTTACTAGTTGAATGTTAATACATTTTATATACTGCTCTATGGTTCAATGATAGAAGGAATGGCTAAACTAGTAGCATCTATTTCCTAATAGCAAATCTTTGTTGGTATTGAGACTTGTTTAATTTTTTTTACTGTTATTATTATATTAATTTACACACGCATGATAGACGTTTTGTTAATACTTTGTCTTTGAAACACACACTTCAGTTTTCTGCACACATATTCACACATAATTAATTTAAATCATTTTTTTTTATTTTATTTTATATCATATAGTTAATATTTAATTTTTATATATATTTTGCACACACACTATAATTTAATTAATCATTTGTAAATTTGTTAATGTTTCTTTTGTATTTAATTCATCAGGGTCTGGTTGATAAGTGGTTGAAAGGGTAGTGGAGAATATATTGGTCCCTAGCCAACACAAATTAAAAAAAAAAACTTAATATAAGCGTTTAATATACTCTTAAGACTTAAGTACGACAATAATTAGAGCGTACAGGAATACACTCTCTGTATTTTCTTTATTAACCATAAAATAAAGAACTTTTTACAAAGATTTGTGACCACTACAGCTCATTTCAAACGGCACTGTTTGAAGAAATTTTTTGTCAAGAGTAAACAGGTAAAAAATAAAGCAAAAAAGAAAAAAGAAAAAAAAAAACAAAAAACAAAAATAAAAAAAGAGAAGTTTAATTAAAAGAAATTTAGACCAACTACTTAGCGGTTATACACTTGTAAAGTGTATTTTCAAACCTAGCGTATATTAATCTTTCCAATTATTAATATTATTAATTTTAGATCACTAAGTTGGAAAGCCAAGAATAGAAGGGAATTCAAATAAAAAAAAGATTAACACAAATAAAAGACAAACAGACAACAGAGGCAATAAATACTCATTTGATCTTTTTTTTTTTTCTTTGATTCCTTTTTTATATACCTTTTCTTCCTCTTTTCATTTTATTCATTTCTTCAATTGTATATTATTTTGTATTTTAGTTCTAATAAACGTTTGGTTTAATAACATCATTTTTCCATTCATTTATAAATAAATATTCACATTATAAATTAGAAGGTCGTTTTTCTATACTAATTTGGTCTGATCACAGGGTTATAAGGAAAGACCGAGATATTTACTTTTGTTAAAATAATAAAACACTGCTGATATAGAGAGATATATCGCATTTCGTTATTTTTTTTTTGTACATTATTATACCATATTCCCTATCATATTTTAATCGATTTTAAACATCTTCTCTTCAAACAAACCATTCACTACTTAATTTTATTTTATTCAATTTTTTTTTTTTTTTTTGGATATTATTAGAATTTTTTGGTATTAATAGAGTGTGACATGGGTTCTTCGAAAAATACTGAATCAAAGCCTATTGTTGTTCCAACAGCTAATATGGAATCAGCAACAGCTGACATTGGCACAGCTTTAGATCAGTTACATTTAAACGTAGCCGACTCCACTAATCTCGGTGAGGGTGTTGCCTCTATGAAAACCTCTACAGAAAAGAGTCCATTTATTCCAAACACTGTAGATCCACCTCCAAATGGCCCTCCCCCTTTAATGGGTATGAATTTCCATTATTCGCAAATGATGAATTTACCACCGCATCAACAAGCTTCATTTTTGCCAATACCAGAGTTTCATCCACCAACTGAGAACAATTCTAATATGTTCCCTCCAAATAAAGGTGCTGTTACTCCAATGGATTCAAATAACGAAATACCAGTGTTTCATAATATTCCTGGTCCAGATGGAAATGGGTTGCTACCATATAATATGATGCCGTTGCCACAGTTAATGCCACCGCTCAATGACCCAAGTATGGCTCCTGCCTGGCCTGGTTCAAATCCTCCTAATCCATATGTATCAAACGCAGAACCACCCCTACCATTACCAACAGAATCTGCCAAAACAAATTTAGATAAAGAGGATTCATCTGCAATTGAAGACGGATCATTCTCTATTAATACGAAAACACCAGGTGCTGCTACCATTGGTATCAGAAGAAAAACTTTCCATGCATTATCAACAAAAGAACTAATTGGTAATACAACTTCAAGTTTTGTCGCTTCTTCCAATGAAAATGACAGGTCTAATGATGGATTGAGTAAGGAAACAGCTATAAACAATACCACAACTACACTTGGTGCTACTTCTAATGTTGGTGTCAAGACAAGAACTATGTCTACTTCCGCAAGTATTTCTGATCGTAGTAATATCCTTTTACCTTCAAATAATTCTGGTGAGTTAACTGATAAGAAACCAAAAAAATCTAGCGAAAAGTTAGATGAAGAAAAGTTAACAAAAATGAACAACGCTACAACTTATGCTGCTGCATACCCATATGGTGGTCCATTGTTACAAAATAGCCCACTATTTGGTGATAATAGTAACATGAACCCACCTTACCCTGGTGGATTACATTCACCATTTCCCAGCGGTTTTGAGTTTGGATCTCCATTCCATGGATTTTCACCAATATTGGGTGGTCCAGCACCTCCACTACATAGAAACTCTCCTATTCCCCCAATGGGCCCATCACCTATCCCAATGGGGCCAATCCATGATATGACTAATGTTCCACAGAAGGAAGATAGTAAAGACGAGACCAACAACACTAATGCAACTATTGAAAACACTAACAACACGCAATTCCCATTTCAAATGATGCAACCAGGTCACAGTGGAACTCCGCCACCATGGATATATGGTAATCCAGGCTTTAACCCAATTATTGGAACACCTCATAGTCCACACCCACCACTTTCTCCTGGTCACTTGCCTTTGATTCCTGGCCATCACAGTAAGAACTACATACACAATCCCAATAAAGGCGAAAAGGGTCACAATTTTAGAGGCAGACATAAAAATAATGATCCATATTTCTATAACAGCGGAAATAAACGTAGAATCGAAGAAACCTCTCGTTTTGCAGACGCTACTTTGGATGATTACATTGGTAACATTTATTCTCTTTGCAAAGATCAATATGGTTGTCGTTTCTTACAAAAACAATTGGATATTGGTGGGAAGAAAGCTGCTGATGCAATTTTTGAAGAGACCAAAGAGCATACCATAGAATTAATGACCGATTCTTTTGGTAATTATCTTATCCAGAAATTGATCGAGAGAGTCACAATGGAACAAAAAAAGGCTCTATCTGTAATTGCAGCTCCATTTTTTGTTGATATTGCCTTAAACTCTCATGGCACAAGAGCGTTGCAAAAACTGATCGAGTGCGTCGATTCTGCTGATGAAGCCCAAATTATTATTGATGCCTTACGTAATGATGTAGTAACATTAAGTAAAGACTTGAACGGTAACCATGTCATTCAAAAATGCCTACAAAATTTAAAACCTTCCGAATTTCAATTTATTTTCGATGCTGCTTATGACCACTCACTAGAAATAGCTACTCATAGACATGGTTGCTGTGTCTTACAACGTTGTCTTGATTTTGGTACCAAGGAACAATGTCAAAAATTATGTGAGAAGCTATTATCCAATATTGATAAATTGACTGTAGATCCATTTGGTAATTACGTAGTTCAATATATTATTAATAAGGAGACAGAAAAGAATGACTACGATTACACTTACAAGATCGTTCATTTATTAAAACCAAAGATTACCGAATTATCCTTACATAAATTTGGTTCTAATGTTGTTGAAAAAATTTTAAGAACACCAATTGTCTCTGAGACAATGATTATGGAATTATTGAACAACGGTGGTGAAAAAGCTATCCAAACTTTATTAAACGATAGTTATGGTAATTACGTTTTACAAACAGCCTTAGATATTTGCCGTAAACAGAATGATTATTTATATGATAAATTTTCAAGCATTGTTACTCCATTATTAGTGGGACAAGTAAGAAATACCCCCCATGGGAAAAGAATTGCTAATATATTAAATCTATCTAAACCAACGGAAGCCTAAACTATACGAGACAAAACACTATCTTTTCATTTCTTGATTAAAAATGAATTCTATTTTATTTCTATTTTAAGTTTATAACTTTATTATTGTACATTATATAACGTAATATAAAAAATCAATATATCAAATACAAGTCTCCCCTCATAAACAAGAAGCTAATCCTATTTCTTGTTTTATTATGTACAGATATTCCTCAGTTTTTAAATGTATATAAATCACCCCATAAAGCATCAAAAAGATCTGTTAAATCACTATTTTGTACGAACTCGTCCAAAGTACCGAGATTATAAGCAGGTGTGCCAAAATTACCTTCAAATGATCCAAAATCTTGTGATTGTTGAATTAAATCATTAGTATTTCCTTGATGTTGTGTTGTAAAAATTTTCGAATCAGTGGTTGTTGTAGAACTACTTGTTATCGTTCCAGGTGTTAATATATGGTTGTCAGTCGTCTTAGAATACTTATTTATAGGCGAATCCATTGAAGGAGATAGACTACTATTAATACTTACATTGTTTGATAATCCTGTACTTTTGACAACACTATTATTCCTTAAGATTGGTTTTTCATCCGAAATCCCCTCATTCACCGCAATATAATTCAACATTCTTTTAATCTTGATATGGAACCCTGATTTAGCCACTGGCTGCATTAGGTATCTATACGGCCAAGCTTTAGGATTGGTACAAGCTTCAACCAAAGGCATAATTTCTGGAGAAATCTTTCTTAATCCATCGATTAATTCACCCTCTGTCATTCCTTTTCTACGCGGGAAACTCTCGATAAGCATTTTGCAATAGATAGCAGTAATGGAAAATGTTCTACAATAAGATTTGAAAAGAGGAGTATCAGTAACTTGAAGATACCCTTCGTTCTCCGTCAGTATTGGAAAATAACTTAATCTTCCAAAGATCTTAAATATCATAGCAATATCTTCCAATGTAAAATGATCAACTAATTCTACCAGATGGGTCATCACAATGATTAAAATCGTAGAGTAGATAAAAAAGTTGTTTGCCAAACAATATGTATCATTAAATCTTAATACGATTTGTGATATATATCTCCAAAGTTTGTGCAAATTCACAATATTAGATATAGTATTAATTTTTGGATCATCAATTCTTGAAGAAAATCTTGCATCTAAATTATCTAGAGTTGAAATTAAAGTAGCATAAACATTACCAGCATAAATACAGTACTTCATTGCTTTGATTATATCCTCTTTTGGTAAAGAGTTTTGATATAGTGATGGATTCTCAGAGATTTCATATAATTTTTTAACTTGTTCTTGTACTGCAGTTAATTTTTTTTGAGTAAGTCCACACTGCTCCAAAATTTCTTTAAACCTTTCAGTTTTCAACTGTGGAGGCAATGAAGCATTTCTTATTGAAGTATAACGTTCATTTAATAAAACATTAAGATGAAATTCTGAATATATTTGCAAAATTGCAGTCTTACCATAGAAGACCAATGTATCAATATCCATACTGTCAAAAATTTCATTTCTCTTAACTTCAGTTACCCTTGACAAGAAATCTCTATTATCTAAGAAGCCTACATCTCTGAAGCATTTAGGTAATAGACAAGTCATAATTTTATCATTAATGACTGAAGTTACCCCAGATTTCACTATATTACTCTTTTCATGACAATATAACTTCCACCATACTTCTCTTCTCCTTTCAGCATAAAATTCATCAAGCCCAACATAATATTCCCATCTAGATAGACCCATATCCAATGCCCTGGGTATTGCGACACCTAATACCTTGTGGAAACCATGTTTATCCTCATTCCATATCTGTTGATCTAATAGTCTAATCAACATCTCTAAATATTCCAAAGCACTATCTGGATTAAAATACATGTAAAGAGTAGAGTTATAATATGTGTACAACAAAGCTAATAATAATTCGCCCTCATTCGAAAAGTTTAACAATTTATGTGTATCTGCAGGTTTTATAGTTGGATATATATTGTTTATACTACTACTACTACCGTAGTTACTATAATTAATGTTGATATTGTTATTGTTACTATCATTTTGATTTGCTTGTAAAGTCATTTCTCTCATAAATTTATCGATCGATTTCATATGAGTATCATACATATCTAAAAGTAATTTGAACATGAGTACATCATCATACATTGAATCCAATAACTGTGCATTACTTATACCCGTATGTTTTTCTACAAAGGGCTGAGGTAACATATTGATTAAAATAGCCACCAAAGCCTTTGTATTCTCAGAAGAAAATGATGAACTTTTAGAGGAAGAATTTGGAGAATTTGGTGCAACAATAGTACTACCTCCTAAGGTAGTCTTAGTACTATTACTAGTATTAATATTATTTCCATCAGTCAGTGGGGAGTTAGAGTTTGAAAGTGGCGTCTGTGGAATTGGAATCTTTTTCAATTTTAAATAACTTTCAATGGGATTACCAATAGATAAGGCATCTCCATAAAAATGCAACATTGCCATGTCGAAAAATCTTAACGTTAAATACAAAGTTTCTTTTGAACTTTTACTTAGATCTCTGCAACGACCTTGCTTTTTTATGGATTTAATAAAACATGTGCCTATACCTCTAAGAGAGAAAACTTCATAAGCAGAATACAAACCAAACATTTCATCCACAACAGGGTACTGAGCCACTTTCAAATGATTAAAATTATCAAAATTATTTGCGTCTGAATTAATTAGGGATTGTTCTAATTGTTGATCACCACATATGGCAATTTTTGTTATAGGCACAGTCTCGGAATATTTATTTTTCAGCAAATACGTCTCTACAGATTTAATTGCAACTTTATTTAGTCTTTTATATCGGATTGTATCAATCTCAGGCTGCCAGTGATTATTAATTTCAGCCAGTTGTTCTTTTATTGAGTTAATTGAATCAGTAATATATTTATTTCCACCATCTAAATGACTTTTAATCGTATCCTCTAAATCAGTTAATTTTGAAAGTACTTTATTTAAATTGTCCCATTTTTTTTCAATATCAGTATTATCTTTATAAACACCAGTATTCATTTTAATAACAGTTGGGTCTCTAATATCATTACCACTACTGCTATCACTAACATTATTCCTATTATCATTCATATTATTATTATTATTATTATTATTACTACTACTACTACTTTTATTACTATTAGTATCAATATCATTTTTATTAAGTATATTAGATATATGTGCTTCATTACGATGATAGTCAACAGAATTTATACTATTAACTGAAGTGGAAGGAGAACTAGAAGCAGCAGAAGTAGTTGAAATATAGGATGGTACATAGCCACCGTAGTTTTGATTATTATTATTATTAATAATATTATTAACATTATTTGAAGATTTAAAAGTTTCATGACTAGATTCTACTATATTACGGCCGTTTTTTTGACTAGAAGAATTCATATCAAACGTATTAATTGCACCAATTTTTTTGCCACTCTTAGTATTTAAACCGGTACTTTTGCCACTATAGATACACTCACAGTTGTATGCCTGACAAGAAGAACATGGCTGCGTTCCTGTGCACTTGATTTTTCTTTTTCTGCAACTATCACATGCCTTCTTCACTTTATTTCGTATAGGTTTTGTCACTTTACCAGTTAAAGTCGATATACTTTTATTATTCATGATTTAAAATAACATTAACAACAGTAATAGATGGAAACGAATATTAAAGTGTTTTTTTGTTTTTTTCTTTCCTTTAAACAACTTTTAATAGTCCAAAGAAAAAAAAAATAAATAAGTGTGAGTGCTGGTTAAAAACTTGTTGATTAATGTTGGGGATAGTAAGTGTTGAAAGATGACTTAGTGTATCTAAGTTTGACGAGAGAAGGACCACCTACCTCTTTATTGCATTACTAACAAGAAACGAAAAAAAAACATTAAAAAGTGGGAGCAGCTCATCTGTGTAACCTTTATTTTTTTTTTCCATTTCTTAGGGTTTCCAACAGTGAAATATTCTAGATTTCTTTAGGGTTTGTGTTTTTTTACCCCTCCAAATTTTTTTTCCATCAATTCACTAAACCCATACACCCTGCAAGAGTTTTGTACCTTTTTTTTTCCATTTTGGAATTCTTTGTTTGCGCTTGAAACGTTTCTTTTTATTTTGTCTAATTTTTTTTTTTACAATGGCGTTAGTGTTCTCCACGTTTTGTTCTCGAGACTTCTTTCTCGAACGATATTTCCATATGGTATATACCGAGATTTACATCACAACAACTTAAACCCATGATCTGCTTATATACAAAGTAGTATAATTAAAGAAACATATAAAAGATCTATCATTCATTTTCAATTTCTCAAAAAAAAAAAAAAAGTAGGAGAAAGGGAACAATTTACCAATTGTCAGACAGCGAATAAAAAGTTTCTGAATTGTTTTGGATATATCATTTTCTCTACTCTCTCTCTATATATCTATATATTCTGTTGTTTGTTGTAGACACACTATAAGAATAGAAACCAAATATTAACACCATAAACAGAACAATAACAGAACTGTTAGTATTATTACTAATTTCATAATTATAAAAAAATGTCTACTAAAGAAAAAAGTAAGACTACCTCTGCTCCAAAATATACAAGTTTTTTACCTCAAGGTAAATATTTAAAACCAGAAGAAATTGAGTATGAATTTGGTGGTACACCCGGTGTCATAGGTATGCTTATTGGATTTCCTTTGCTAATGTACTATATGTGGATATCTGCCGAATTCTATAATGGTTCATTAGCATGGCCAAGTGAAAACCAAACTTGGTATGATTTTATTGTTAATACTCTTTACGGAAACTATTTTGTTAATTATGCAATCCCAACTAGATATGCATGGACAATCTTCTTAACCTTTTGGGCCATGCAAATTGTCTTTTATTATACTTTACCAGGTATTTGGACAAAGGGTCAACCTTTAATGCATTTAAACAATAAGCAATTGCCTTATTACTGCAATGCTATGTGGTCTCTTTATACCACTACTGCAATCGTCTTAACTTTACATTTCACTGGTATATTCAAATTATACACAATTGTCGATCTTTTCGGTCAAATTATGACTTGCGCTATCATTTCTGGGTTTGTCTTTTCAATCGCTTTATATCTATGGACTTTATTTGTATCTGGTGACTATTATAGAATGACAGGTAATCACCTATATGATTTCTTTATGGGTGCTCCATTGAATCCAAGGTGGGGGATCTTAGATTTAAAGATGTTCTTTGAAGTTAGACTACCATGGTTCACATTGTTTTTTATCACTTTAGGTGCATGCTTAAAACAAATTGAAGTCTATGGCTATTTGACTCCACAATTGGGTGTTGTTATGCTAGCCCATTGGTTATACGCTAATGCTTGTGCCAAGGGTGAAGAATTGATTGTTCCAACTTGGGATATGGCTTATGAAAAATTCGGGTTTATGTTAATCTTCTGGAATATCGCTGGTGTTCCTTACACTTATTGTCATTGTACCCTGTACCTATACTATCACAATCCTTCAGAGTACAACTGGTCTTTACCATATAACATTACCTTATATGTGGTCTTATTGATTGCATACTATTTCTTCGATACTGCAAACGCACAAAAGAATGCATTCAGAAAGCAAATGTCTGGTGATAAAACTATTAGAAGGACTTTCCCATTCTTACCATACCAAATCTTAAAGAATCCAAAATATTTCAAGACTGAAAATGGTTCGTATTTATTAATTGATGGTTGGTACACTTGGGCTAGAAAGATCCATTACACCGCAGATTGGATCCAATCTTTAGTTTGGGCTTTATCATGCGGTTTCAATTCCCCATTCCCATGGTTCTTCCCAGTCTTCTTCTTTATTGTGTTGGTTCACAGAGCTATGAGAGATCAAGCCAAATGTGCAAAGAAATACGGTAAAGATTGGGATAAATATTTGGAATATTGTCCATACTTATTCATTCCGTACGTTTTCTAAATCCTAACTCTACCATTGAATCTCCAATTTTCCTATACTTATTTGTTTAATGATGCATATCCACATAATACACACACACACACATATATATATATATACATATATGTATATATAAGTGGGTGAAAGTGCGTGTCTATCTATGTATATTCTATTTTGTTGTTTATAAGAAATTGTGTATGAATATGTCAATAAAAATATATATTAAAAATGGCTCATAGAAAGTAGATATACATACATATATACACATATATACATACCTCTTCACCATTCGATTCTTTTAGTTCTTTTATTATTCCTTTGAAAAGTTCAATCTTGTTCTGCAATTGCAATCAATCTTTCCTCAATTTCATTGGGAGTCAAAACGAAAAATTTATCTTTAACAGCAACACCAACTTCAAGATCGTTCTTAGTAAATTCAGTACCTAAAGAATCAATCAAATGTGTAATCCCGAATTCAACGACTTTTTCCCATTCATTTTCATTGAAATAATCTGTCTTTGATTTCTTAAAAAAGTTCTCCAAATTAGTGGCAATCTCTTGTTGTTTAGGCCCTGTAGCTGTAGCCTTGTAACCAACGTAATACCCTGCTGGATCACATTTATAGATAGATGGACCTAATTCCTCATCAAAAGAAATAAAAGTTAATATCACACCAAGTGGTCTCATATAAGCTCTTTGAGTATATATTTGTGCCAAATTAGCCATTCTTTTAGCTAAAACATCCACTGGCATATCATAGCCATATTTATAACGGAACTCAGCTGCCTCAGCTTTAGCTCTTAAAGCTGCATTTCTTGCATCTGGGATTGGTCCATTAGCTACCATACCTATATGGTTTGAAATACGAAATATATAAGAGACAGTGCTTGGGTCTAATAATTTATCTGGAACTTTCTTTTGGTTTATTATAATAGCACATTCTTTACCTCTGATAGCCATAGAGTTTAAGTTTGTTTGATTAGTAGCTTTAAAGGCATATTCAACTTGGAAAAGACGACCTTCTGGAGAGAAAATGGTGATATGTCTATCGTAACCAGCGGCAGAAGCAGCAGCAGCACCTGACATGATGAATTATTAAGTGATTCAATAGGGAAATGTATGTTTATGTGTATTATCTTATTTTTATATCTTCCTCAAAAGGACTTGAAATGCTCTTGAATAGACAAATTGACTCAAAGGTTGATTCTTTTATTTGCCACTTTTATACTGGTTTATTCTAATTTTCTTCAAACTCTTAAACGTGTTTTTGTTTTTTTTCCTTTTCTTTTTTCCTTATTTTTCTGTATACTAAAGAAGACAAGTGAATATGTAAAAATTATTACTGTCTACAGTATGATAATAAAAACGTATGGGAAACAATTGCCAATATATAAGAAGGAAAGCATAAGATCATATGAAAGAAATTATTTAAAAACTCAAAATGTGTACACAAATGTATACATATATGCCTATGTAGGTGTACTAAGAAAAAACAAATATATATAAATCTTCTAAATAAGCCTTGGGTTATATTATCAAAAAAGTTTTTAAAAATAACAGGACCATGTTGTATTGTAAAAGAGAATACTTTATCTTCTTTTAATCACTTTTATTTCTTGCATCATCTTCATAAGTGTATACTAAAACACTCTATATTAATTTTAAGAACTTACTCTCTTATATATTTATATATTTCTTACTCTCTTTAAATATTTCAAGCTAAAAATAATTATTTTTCAGGGTAAAAAACTATTAAAATATTCCATGGATTATTTTTATTCCATCATAGTTTAACTCTTAATTATTCAATTCAACAAAAATTTACAAATATATTCAAAATATTCTTCCTGCAGCACACCTTCAACAAACACACCTTTCTTAATTAGTATCAATGGATTTAAGATCTCAACTAAGATTCTATAAATATTATCACCACAACACCACCAATGTTAGAATCCATTCAATTTTCATCCCAATAATTTTATATTCTAGTCTATCTATTCTCTCTGATATAAAAATATTTCAAGTGAAAACTAACATCTGGGTGTCATTAATATGCAGTTGTTTCTATATTTATTTATGTATTCCAACAGGTATAATCTTTGTCATAGTGTTTACTTTCATGAATAATTTAATCTCAAGAGGGGTTCTTGCTGGCAATAAAGCAAAATTTGGATTATTCACTTTAGGTTGGGTATGTCAATTTATTGGACATTTCCTGTTTGAAGGGGAGAAACCTGCAGTATTTGAAAATTTATTCCAAAGTTTAATACTCGCCCCTTATTTCATTTTGTTTGAGTTGTTATTCCAATTGGGTCTTTATAAAGAATTATTTAAACAATTGGAAGCTGATATTACACTTATGAAAATAACCAAAAGAAAAGAACTTGGTAAACCCCAACCATACAACATAATAAATAATTAAACTAACAACTAAATAAGTAAGTACAGGAAGCCACAATAAATAAATAAACAAAAATGTATAATGAAAATATTTCAGATCTCATTCGCTTTATTTTTTTCAAGGCTTTTAATTCTTGTTTAATAAAAATAACCAGATATATTCATGAAAGTTTACATTCCACATGCCCAAGATTTTTATGCTCACCACTCTTGATGAGGAACGTCTGCAATTGAAACAGGTTTTTCAACTGGTTCAATATTTTGGAACTTCAATAAAGACGAACCGTTTTCATAGAATGAAAAAATGTCCTTTCTAAATGCTTCATATTTAGCAATCAAATCTTCCTTTTGTAAAGTAATACCAATTTCATCAAAACCGTTAATTAAACAGTGTCTTCTAAATGGTTCAACATCAAAATGTTCGACAAGAATGTTATCTTCATTATCTAATATACTTTGGTTTGGTAAATCAACAACTAATCTGCCACCAGCTTTAGCAATTGGAACTAACTTACTGATGATTGCTTCTTGATCTAATCTAATTGGTAGAATACCGCTTTTGAAAGAATTATTATAGAAAATATCACCAAAGGATGGTGCGATAATAAATTTAACGCCTAAATCTTTTAAAGCCCATGGTGCGTGTTCTCTAGAAGAACCACAACCGAAATTATCGCCAATAACTGCAAGGATCTCGGACTTATCCTATGGTTTAACATTCAAAACAAAATCAGTCGGAACATCTTTACCGTTGGCATCTTGAGTAAATCTCCATTCGTAGAAAAGGCCTGATTTCAAACCCGTTCTTTTAATAGTCTTTAAGAATTGCTTTGGAATAATAGCATCAGTATCAACATTGGCTTTATCTACTAGAGCTGCGATACCATTTAAAGTAATAAATGGTTGAATACCACCACTACTAGTAGTCTTATTACTTGAAGGAACTTTAACATTCTTGGGAGTGTTTTCTAATTTTCTGTGTTTGATAATTGGGTTGCTTTAAACCGAGACATTAACTTCTTCTGGAGGAGCATCCTCAGAAACAATATTAACCTTGGCATAATCGTTGTCCTTGTAAATGTGGTTTCTAATGTCAATAAAGTGGCCTTGAATACCTGCAGCAGCAGCCATTGCAGGAGACATTAAGTGAGTCCGGGATAAAGCACCTTGACGACCTTCAAAATTTCTATTGGAAGTAGAAGTACACCTTTCGTATGGTTGTAAGATATCTGGATTCATACCTAGACACATTGAACAACCAGCCTCCCTCCAGGAAAACCCAGCTTCTTCAAAAATCTTATCTAAACCTTCTCTTTCAGGTTGTCTTTTAACAAGACCAGAACCTGGAACTACAAGAGCCAATTTAACATTTGATGCCAATTTGTGACCTTTGCAGACAGCAGCTGCCGCTCTTAAATCTTCAATACGGCCATTAGTACAAGAACCAATAAAAACTTGGTCAATTTTAATACTTTCTAATGGAGTACCTGGTTCAAGGCCCATAGATTTTAATGCTCTTCCCATACCAAATTTTCTAATTGGATCTTCTACATCATTTGGATGAGGAACAACAGATGTGATAGGAAGAGCATCTCGTGGGAAAGTACCCCAAGTTATAGTTGAAACAACATTCTTGGCATCAATAATTACTTCCCTATCGAATTTAGCACCTTCACCACTATGTAAAGTCTTCCAGTATCTAACAGCCTTTTCCCATTCTTCGCCAGTCGGAGCTAATGATCTACCCTTAACATAATCAAAAGTAAATTGATCTGGTTTAATAATACCTGCTCTAGCACCTGATTCAATAGACATATTACACATAGACATTCTAGCTTCCATCGAAAGATTTTCAATAGCCTCATCTGCAAATTCAATAACACAACCTGTACCACCAGCAGTATCGATCTTACCAATAATATGAATGATTAAATCTTTAGAAGTAACATCCTCGGGTAGCGTACCATTCACTTTAATCAAGAAATTTTTAGATTTAATGTGAATAATAGTTTGATTAGCTAAGACATGTTCTATTTCCGAAGTACCTATACCGAAGGCAAGAGTATCAAAGACACCATGAGTAGATATATGAGAATCACCACACACCACTGTTGTACCTGGTAGAGTGAAATCTTGTTCAGGACCAATAGTGTGAACAATACCTTGTCTAGAAGATGTCATACCGAAGTAAAGAATACCAAATTTCTTAACATTTTTTTCCAAAGTTTTAACTTGCAGATGAGAATCTGCTTGTTTAATAAATGTATCTAGAGATATAAATTTAGGCGAGACTCTGTTGGAATGTTGTGATTGACAGTGGCTAAAGTACATTCCGGCCTTCTTACTTGCCAGTTAGCATTTTCCAAACCTTCGAAAGCTTACGGAGAGGTAACTTCATGCAACAAATGTCTATCTATATATAATAAATATGAGCCACTCTCATCCCTGTGAACAATATGGTTTTCAAAAACCTTATCATATAGAGTCTTTGGAGTAATAGTCATTTTTATTTTGTTTAATTAATTAAAATCTAGTTGAGCTTGCCTATGCATTCCCTTGTGTGATGAACATGCATCAAATGAAAATTGAAAGAAAACATGAGTTTTTTTTGTATTTAACAAATCCTGTAGTTTAAAATTTTTGTAGTATTTATACTCACTTGTCAAATATATAAATATAAATATAAATATATATATATATATATATGAAATCTCCCCCTTTTCTTTACATTTTTTTAATTTATCCTTAATATTATTTTTTTAAAAATTAATTTGTTCTTTTGTTCTTTTCGGTATGGATGACTATCTTTAACTTTTCCCAAAAATGGGTCAAAAAAAAAAAAGGACAAAGAAAAGTGACTCAATCAAATCAAATCGATCTCCGGTCCCGGCAAAACACACCGGCGTTTTGTAACTGCTCTGTTCCTCTTTTGTATATCGAGGAAGACTTTAAAGGTAAAAATGACTTCTTTTAAGCTTTTAAATTCATATTTTTTCTTATACAATGGAAAGTACCTTAGTAAATAAATTATATAGAAGTTACATCAAAGACAAAAATAATAATAATGAAAGGAAAAAAAAATGATGCAAAGAGGAGGTAAGTCAAAACAGAATATTATGATAGAGAGTCTGTTCAGTCAATATTGTCAATACACGTAATAATTGAATTTAAATATAAGTAAACCATATTTGACCACTGAATAAATATGAACCTATTTTCCTTATCACCTGAACAATCTTAAACAATGAATTAGTTAATTTGTTCACTTGGAAAAAAAAAAGTTTGCTCAGCTTCAACTTACTATGAACAAATTTAATACAGAGATATTTCACAATTATTGAATTGAAACAGTAACAAAAACAATTTGTAGTAAGGCATAAGTTGACATTACAGTTGTCTGCTTCAAAACCAGATTTATTATTTCTCTCCACTTCTTTGCAAAATATATATATATTATTTAAAGTAAAAAAGAGGAATAATAATAAACTCAATTTAAAGGCATTGCAAAAAAAAAAATAGTTTTGCCTTTTTTTTTTTAATCCTTTACGTTGGCGTAAAAAGTAGCACCTTTTCATTTTCCAAATCCATAGATACTTATCAGAAAATAATAGTAAAATAGAATCAGAGAAGCTTCGTTACAGTTTAACCGGTGAACGGAGGAAAAATGTACACATAGATGTTTTTGAATATTCTTTAAATGTTCTGTATATTCTACTGACAAATCATATAGTTAATTGGTTGATATGTGTTAATTAATTTTTTTTTTAAAAAAAAAAACAAAAAGAACAAAAAGCATTGACTTAAGTATAATTTAATAAATCTTTCTTAGTACTCTCAAGAACATCCAAATTAGACAATTATTTCAATTTTTTTCTTTGTTTGTTGCTACATTTCAAATTAAAACCACTGAACAATTAATCAGTACCCATATAACTTTACGATGAGCAAAAAGTGTTGTGACAACAGATACAATCAACCAAAATTTGTAACTGTTCTGTGTTTCTATGGTCTTGATTCACTTCGTGACATGCACAACCTGCTAGAAATGCTGTCTTTATGTAAATTTTATTCTCTACTTAGAAACACTTATAAATATATATATGCGTGTGTTCTTTATTAGTTAATATAGCCTTCTCGTTTAAATAAAAATTTCATATTTTTTCTTTTGTTTAAACGATACTAAAAAAAGGATCATATACAAAGCGATACAAGAAATTTCTACATAAGGGAGGGGGGGGGGGGGGCCGGAAAAAAAAAATAAAAGAAGAAGAAACAAAACACACATAACTTCAAGTAAAGTTTCAGTGCTTTTAAAATATCAAGTTTTAATATACTCTAATACAATTTCAAAAAAAAAAAAAAATTTTTTTTGCACCCAGCTGTGTATAGTACCACTGATCACACCTCCGATTTAAGAAATTTCTATATTCTATTATATAGACAACTATCAATCATTCAAAAAAAGAAAAAACGACAACAACTAAAAACAACAGAAATGTCGAGCGAATCCACTTCTTCATTAGGGTTGAAAATCTCAAAAACTGTAGCCATATCTTCTTTAGGGTTATATGCTGGTTTATTGACAACATCTTCCGTGATTAACATATATTCACCAATTGAAGCAATTAAGAAAACTATGAACACTATTTATTGTAAATTAGGTGAAAGTGGTTGTCTTTTAGGAACAGTAGCTACAGCTGCCTTTACGGTCAGTTACTTTTTAAGTAAAGATGTCTCCACAAGTCAAGAGAAAACAAATTTATTTGTTGGATTATTAGCTGCTCCAGCAAGTGGTTTATATCTTTGGGTTTCATCCAAGGTGGTGAATTGTATGTCTAAATTCTGTAAAAACCAAAATAAGAATAAAGTTGAAGTAGAATTACCACCTAATCACCCATCTATTTATAATGAAAAGGGTGAAAAGTTACAATGTCCATTTAGTAGCAATGTACAAAAAGATAGTGAAGACACCGATAACAATTGTACAAGCAAAATCATTCCAGTGAAATTATTATCTCATTTCAGCCCTTTCTTCCAATCAATGAGATTACATGTCTTTATTGCTTCTATAATATCTATAATTCCATTTTCACAAATCATTTTTGAAAAAGTTTAATCTATGAAGAAACCAACGAAGTCAAAACAAGAATGACAGCTTTTTTTTCCTTCATTTTTTTCTATTTTTCTATTTTTAATTAATATATACAAGACATATTAGGTGCTATGCATCTTATTTATAATATATAAATAACAAGAATACAAAAAAAAAACTCATCTTCATTAATGATATATGACTAATAAAGTAAAGTATTTTCTAAGTAAAGAAAATAATCATTGCTCTAACGAACTAAGGAAAAGAGAGTGAAAAAAAAATGATTCTTGGGGATTTTACAATTTGTGTAAAATAAAAAGAAAAGAAAAGGAAAAGAAAAAAAAAGACATCCAGCATAGTTCGAACACCAGTCCCAATTGTTCATAGTAAATATTACAAACAAAGAAGAAAGGGAAGACTTTCAATCCCATAAAACTCGGAAATGTCGGTCCAAAATATGATGGATACACCCATACAATTCTTTCTCTTTTGTCTATTGTTTTTTCTTTTCTTTTTTTTTTTGTCCAAGAGGGCAAACAATAATTTAAAAGAATTGACTCCGCCAAAAGTTTGATTGACTATACAAAATGATTATTATTATTATATTTCCCCCCCACCATTGCTGTTCTAAAATTGTCTATTTTTACCACATTTCTTTCGGATGACTTAATCCCTTACTATTCAATGTTAATATATTTACACACTTTTTTTTTTTTGTTTTTTTACCCGGTAACACAGTTTTTTTTTATGTATTTATATATATATTCTTTTTTTTTTCTTTGTTTTTGATAAATCTGTGATGCTTGAAAAAAGTATTACCAGAAGTTTAGCAAATAATACATTTCCACAGTTTTTAACGTCTTTTCTTTCTTCAATATGTGGTTTACCTTGTCTATTCTCCTTTAATTCCCTACTAAAGAGTGAACGTCAAATTAAGTATGAACATACAGAATACCTATATATATATATATATATATATATATATACATATACAGGTATGCAAATATAAAATTCTTGAAAAATAATTTTATAACTATTCAATTCCAATTGAAATTTCATCATGAAAAGACGAACAAAATCAATCAAAACTAATATACAGTTTCACATATATTCACTATATATTCTCATATACTGTACAATATGTCTGAGGTGAAGAAAAATACATTCATATCTCAACTGAACGTGTTCAATAAAGAAAACTACTCTTTTAAGAAATCATCAAATTCTATAACATCATATAATTCTAACTCCGATGAAACTTCCGATATTGAAGCTGGCCAACAATTTGCTACAGAACTAGATCAAGGTGAAAAAAGAATTGGTTTGCTATCATGTATTGGTTTAATATGTAATCGGATGTTAGGTACAGGTGTCTTTGCAGTTTCTTCTACTATTTACACTCTTTGTGGTTCTGTAGGCTTGTCTTTGATCATGTGGGCAGTCGGTGCCATTATCTCTATCGCTGGTCTATACGTTTATATGGAATATGGTACTGCTATACCGAAAAATGGTGGTGAAAAGAATTATTTAGAAGCCGTGTTTAGAAAACCTAAATTTTTTATCACTTCAATGTACGCTGCCTACGTTTTCTTTTTAGGTTGGGCTGCAGGTAACTCTGTGAATACTGCTGTTATGTTCTTAACTGCTGCTGATGCTGAAATAACCAAATGGAATCAAAGAGGTATTGCTGTTGCTGTCGTCTTTTTCGCTTTCTTAGTCAACTCTATTAATGTTAAACTGGGTATCTATTTACAAAACATTTTAGGTGTATTTAAAGTAGGTATTATTATCTTTATCTCGGTTACTGGTTGGGTCGCCTTAGGTGGTGGCCTTAAAGATGGTTACCACACAGATAACTTCCATAATGCCTTTGCAGGATCAGAAAAGGCTAGTGCATATGGTATTGTCAATGCATTATATAATGTCATTTGGTCCTTTGTCGGTTACAGTAACGTCAACTATGCTTTAGGTGAAGTTAAAGATCCAGTAAGAACATTGAAGATAGCTGGACCAACCGCTTTAGTCTTCTTAGCTATTCTTTATATCTTTGTCAACATTGCTTACTTCGCTGTCGTACCAAAGGAAAAATTGATCTCTTCTAAATTAGTCTTAGCTGCTGATTTCTTTGATATCGCATTTGGTGGTCAGGCTAAAAGAGCAGCAGCAGCATTTGTCGGTTTAAGTGCTTTAGGTAATGTCTTAGCCGTTATTTTCTCTCAAGGTAGAATCATTCAACAGTTGGGTCGTGAAGGTGTCTTGCCATTCTCTAAGTTTTTCGCCACTTCCAAACCATTTAATTCACCAATGGTAGGTCTTTTCCAACATTTCATTATTTGTTTAGTTACAATTTTGGCACCACCACCTGGCGACGCTTATAATTTCATCATGAACTTGATCTCTTATCCATTGAATATCATTAACTTTGCCATTTCTGTGGGTTTACTTTGGATTTATTACCAAAGAAAACAAGGCAAAATTGAATGGAACCCATCAATTAAAGCAGGTGTCTTCGTTACATCTTTCTTTGCCTTGGCAAACTTGTATTTAATTGTATCTCCCTATGTCCCACCAACCGATGGGGAATCCGTCTATGAGAAATTGCCATATTGGATCCAATGCGTAGTCACATGGGGAGTTTTCGCTCTCGGTGGTTGTTACTACTTGGTTTGGGCACAAATATTACCTAAGGTAGGTCATTACAAGTTAGTTACTAAGGATGTCTTAGGTGAAGATGGGTTCTGGAGAGTTAAGATTATTAAAGTGTATGATGATGAATCTAAGAATGATCCAGATGTCTTGGATTATATTAATAATAATAACAATAATAGTAACAGTGATTCGGATGTTGATTCATTGGATACACACACTGTGAACAAAGAAGAACAGGTTGAATACGTCATTAGTGGCAAGGAACTGGAAAAAGAAGAACATGAGAATGGTTCTTTCCATGAAAGACATCCATACTGATCCACTCTCCACCCCCACCCCACCCCTTTTGTTCTTATTTTTGTAATTTTTATTTTTTTTTTATTGAATAGAAGAAGGAGAAAGAAAGAAATTAGTTGTGACCATTTAATTTGCCTTTCATATACCATATTTGTTCTTTAGTTGCATCATATTTTCGCAAATAATTATAGCTAATTTTCTCTGTTATTGTATCTATTCTTATAGACTGATTATATTATTTTGCATTTTTATGTAATAGACATATAAATATTCTAATTTCAAATAGAAATATTTCTCCATTTTTCTGTTATATATATATATATATATATATGGGGTTTTTTGAATTTCTACATCAAAAATAATATTGTGGTGAAGGTTTGTATATAGTAATCTTAACCATCCTGATCTTTAACTTAACTAAGGTAGAGTGACAAGATTATCATCTTATAAGTTCCCCAGTTTCTTTTCTTAGCAAGAGGTTGCTCTATCTATTTATTTTTTTTGGATTATTTACCTACCTAACACAGAAAGCTTACCCAAATACATAGTTCTAGGGTCTGTCTAATATTTTATATATTCGAAGGCAGAAATTACTCCACACAAATAAAAACCTACACGGAATTTAGAAGATTTGAATTATTTTCCCTCTCTCTTTTTTTTTTTTTTTTTTTTTTATTAAAACGAAAAAAAAAAAAATAAACAGTTGAAAGACAAAAAAAAAAGAAAATAATAAGCAAAAACAGTTTTAGAAGACAAAAGCACCAATTCTTACTTTAATTAGTTATAACGGTTAATATTTTATGCAGTAGCATCAACATAATTACAGACACATAAATTAAGTTAATATATCCATACATATTCAAATATCATTACCCTCTTTATTCTCTTTTTTTTCTTATCCATTTAATTAATAATACCACTTTCCATCTCAAGGATCTCTGTATACATGCATCATGGTGGATATTGATAAAGATGAATTAGAAAAGACATTACGTGTCTTTCAAAAAGAGTTTTATACTTTAAAGGATGAAAACGATAATTTGATATTCCCTGTATTCAACACTTTACCACTGAAAAAAGAATATCCAGACTATTATGAAGTCATCAAAAAACCTGTTTCATTAAATACTTTGAAAAAGAGAGTACCTCACTATACAGACCCACAACCATTTTTAAATGATATTGTACAAATGACATGGAATGCAAGAATTTATAATGCGCCAGAATCTATAATTTATGCATATGCGAGAATATTCGATACTTATATTAGAAAGACTGTAGTGCCCAAATTGATTAAAAAATATCCTCATGTTGTATATCCTAACCCTGGACCTTTACCTGAACCTGAAGATAATAAGATTCAAGAAGATATGTTAGCAAAATATGGTGGGCCACCTTTACCAACTGAACCATCAAATGAGACGGATGTAACGGAACAAGTACAAAACAATGAAATGTCAAATAGTCCTGAGTATAAAGGAATGAAAACAAGATTTAGAATTACAAAGATGAGTGGACAAAATACTGAAACCAACAGTACTTTACAACAACAAGAAAGGAAACAGATTACCTATAAAAATGATTCTGATACAGTGCCACTTGCCACATCCTTATTGCGAAAAAATGACAAAAATAATGATACAGGTTCTGAAGTCGCTCAGTCTTACATCTCTAGTAATTCATCACAGTCGTCTCTTTACCAAACAAATGAAGCAACACAACGATCCTCACTTCAAAGTCAACCAAACAGAAATCCAGATACACTTCAATGGCAGTTTCCAATAATAAGGCAAGTGTCAGAAAGAATAACAATGTCCAAAAAACCGGGTAGACCACATAAGCTTCGTTCTCCAGAGAGTTCACCTTCTGTTACTCCTACGTACTCATATTCAAAATCCATTCAGCCTAAACTATACACAAAACGTGGTAGACCCCCTGTTATCGATTTGCCATACTTACAAAGAATTAAAAATATTTTAAAGAATTTGAAGAAAGAGCGTGATCTTCAACAAAAGACATGGATAACTGCACCATTCGAAAGGCTGCCAGTAGAGCTACAAAATGAAAGTATTCAAAAACCGATTTCGAATCCATTATGCCTAGAGGATATTAGAAAAAAGGCAAAACATCGTAAATATAAAGATTTCCAAAGTTTCCAAAGTGACATAACACAAATGTTGACCACTTTCAAATTATTTTATAAAAATGATGCCAACATGTTAAGAAACGTTGCAAAGTTAGAATCTGTGTATGCTAATTTAGCGAGAATTGAATTAGCTAAACCTGACCGTTCTTTCCTTCCTGAGGGTGAAGTTAGAATTCCGTATGAGGATGTCACTGTTAATAACATTACGTATCATATTGGTGATTGGGTGTTTATAAGGAATCCAAATGACGCGGCTAAACCTACTGTAGGCCAAATCTTTAGAATTTGGAGTATGCCCGATGGGACTAAATGGTTCAATGCCTGTTGGTATTTTAGACCTGAACAAACTGTCCATAGAGTGGATAGATTGTTTTTCAAGAATGAAGTTATGAAAACCGGTCAATATAGAGATAGTTTAGTAACCGACTTGGTAGGTAAATGTTATGTGGTTCATTTCACAAGATATCAAAGAGGTGATCCGGATATCAAACTCGAGGGCCCAATGTTTATTTGTGAATTTCGTTATAATGAGACTGATAAAGCTTTTAACAAGATCAGAACATGGAGGGCTTGTCTACCAGAAGAGTTACGTGATGAGGATGAACCTACTATTCCTATTGGTAGTCGAAAATTTTTTAAATATCCTTCACCAATTAGACATCTGTTACCTCCTAATGCAACACCAAACGATCCAATTCCTGACCCCGTTGAGGGTGCACCTGGAGGACCACCATTGGTTGGTGCCGTCTATATAAGACCTCCACTGAAACGTGACGATCTAGGTGAATATGCATCAAGTCCGGATTCTCCAAGATATATTATCAGACCTGGTGAACCTTATGGTGAAGGTAAAATAGATTTTGAAATGGGTACGCTTACTGTCTCTGCATCGGCTGTAAATAAAGCAAGTTATTACCAAACCAAAAAGGCTCAGACTGCAGAAGGAAATACAGGGAAAATACATTCTCAAATACATACAGGAGTTGATACTGGAAAATTTAATAATCTGAAACTAAATAGTTTTACCAACAATTTAATCGCGGGAACCACTACTAATAGCATGAATAATATCCAGTTAGATAATGGGATTACGTTACAAACATTGAAGCAAATACAATTAAAAAACATGCAAAATCAAATGGAACAACAACATCAACAGCAAATAAAGAATTATACGATCAATCATAATTTAACTAACGTCATTAATAATATGTCTCCTTTAGCATCTAAAAATGCATTAACACTAATAGATACAAATGTACCTGACGCATTCACTTTACCAATAGCCATTACAAAGGGTGTTGAAACTTTACAACATTCATATGGCATGGACAGAGGAAAACAAATGAATAAATCTACCCCTCAAAAGAGAACCAAAGGTGACCTTGTATGGTTTAAAGGTCCAAGTGTTCGTATTGAAGAACGTTTCTTAAATATGGGTACTTCAAATCATCCTGAATTCTCACTGTATGATATTTTCCCATGGAATCAAAAGAAACCTCGTTTAGATTACGAAGAGGTCGAAGAAGAGGTAATTGATCATGCAAGATTTACAAGACATAGTAAAAAGAGAGATGTTTTTGAAGATGATGTTGAATTTAAGTTACCTGATGATGATGAAAATAAAGAAGAGATTAAAAATATATCAGGAACATACACGTTTGGACTACGTCCATCTTCCACATTTATGGCCCATAAATTAAAAGAAAGTGAGAACCATTAAAAGTATATTACCCCTATAATATTGTCATCATATATTCATGACAACAATTGCAAACAAATACACAAATAGACACAGATGTTGAAATATATATCAAATATAAAGTCTTTTATTTTATTGCTTTTTGTTTTTTATTCACTATATATATTTATATGTATAAATAAAAATATATAGATATAGAGGAATATAAAGGGATAAAAACAAGTGTGTTATTATATATCAACAGACTATTAATTTCATTAGAGACTTAAGTGGAAGTATATATATGCTTGTGAATTAATCATTCAAAGGATTAAATGATTATTGTTAGTATTATTAATATTAGGAAGAGTATCTATATTAATATTTGAAATCGAATGATTTGTA
This sequence comes from Arxiozyma slooffiae, assembly GCA_017347545.2. Lineage (NCBI taxonomy): Eukaryota > Fungi > Ascomycota > Saccharomycetes > Saccharomycetales > Saccharomycetaceae > Arxiozyma > Arxiozyma slooffiae. The sequence continues at coordinate 889,689 of JAFHAQ020000001.1, read as the reverse complement.
TTTATAAGAGAGCTTATAAGATATGCATTCCATTTATGTAATTTAATGAAAATTGAATTATCATTAGTCAAAGTTACCAAATTTTTAGCAATCTTTGTTTTATTAGCCCTTAGATAATTAGATATAAAAAGAGTATTACCATTATTAGCCAATTGATTCTTTGATAAATTATCATTATTTGACCCATATGTTACATTTTGATGAAGTTCTTTTATATGATTTATAATTTTTCTAAATCCTAATAAAATAAAATTCCAATTCTGTGATAAAAGATTCATAGAAAACTCAATACTCGATTGATCTATAGTCAAAATCAAACAATACCTTCTTTCATTACCTCTTGCATTTTCATCATATAATTTAAATCCCATAGATAGATTCAAACCTCTAATATCATCATAGAAGATAAATGGAGAACAATCATAAATCATTGTTTCTTCAGAGAATACCTTCCTCGCTATAGAATTTAATTTTTGAAACCTTATAGAAGAATATTGTGTAGTGACAAAGGCATGGCCATTTAAGATGGTCCTCATAGATCTGATAGCATTATGATTTTCCGAATCATTATCGTTATTTAAATCTGAGATTGAAGGAAACTGTAATAAACATGATTCACAATACGAGTCGATAGGATAATCAGGTACTAACAATTCTTCACCTCCTATTGTATTAAAAGTATTGTGGACAGAATCTTGTGTACCACTATTGGACTCAGAGTTATCGTTATTTATAACCGCATTATTATTTGATTGTTGGTTCTCAACAGTAATGTTATTCCTATCGTTACCATTGATACTACTACATTGTGTTACAGATATGATTCTAGGTCCATGCTTATCGCAGAAATGAGTTAAAGATATTAACACTGATGAAAAATAATCCATTGAACAACACGAACAACACTTATATTCAAATTTGATAACCTAACTGAATTTGCTCCTATTTCTGTCAAAACAATTTTAATGTAACCAGAAAAGTATTTTGATTTACAATAATTAAAAGTTACCCTTCTTTAAAAATGTTTCGTAATTCCAAATTTATTTTCTTCTTTCTTTCTTCTTTGTTTTTTTTTTAAGCAGTTGTAGTTACTATTACCAATACCAATACTATTATTTTTACTATACTAAAAATAAAAAAAAAAATATCACAACAAATAGGGAGACATCCTAATGATTAAGCAATCACCTTCAAGAATATTAATGTTGTACATCTCAACAGTGAGAATATCACAGATATAATCTACATCTGTGTTTGTTTGTCTATCTCTCTCTGCCAATCAACCTTAGTCTTCAGATTAAATTGGCTTTTAGCACGGATCTATGCTGTGGTGTACAGATGTAGAGAACGATCTGTGAAATTATTTTGACGTCCGCTTTTTTATTTATTTATTTATTTATTTATTTATTATTATTTTTTTTGTTCCGTCGAGTTGATGTAATTATTTACATGCAGATACAATCAAATTTCTTTTCTTTTTCATCTGCTTTATTTTATGGATAAGGAACCGTCATGGATAGGCAGACAGACAGACATACATATAGTATGTCTGTGTGAGAACATTTGTTTATTGAAGGGAAGGTTAGTTGTTAAAGACGTTGCTTGAGTTTGGGACTATAAGACAAGAGGAAAGTAGATTGATTTACTGCCACCGATGTGTGCTAAGAAGTTGAACTATGCAGCAGGTGATGATTTGTATCTGTATGCCACACCAAAAGAATCACTTGAAGCATCAAGGAAAGAATCTGAAGAGGAAAAAAGATGGAAGAGAGTAGTTGAAGAGCAAGAGAGATTGAAAAAATTAGCTGAAGAACAAGATCGAGTACGAAGAAATCAATTTAATTCATATCAAGACCCAAATGTGCGATATAATGGGAATAGAATAGTTCCTGTGCCTGCCAGTGTGGTTCAACAACAGTTCAACAATAACAACAATTATAATTATAATAATAATGCCAGTAATAATAACAACAATAGAAATTATAATGGTGTGGGACGTATCGAAAATAATCAAGCTATTCCTCCTGGTGGAACAGTATTTTCGCCCAGACATAAAAAGACAAGACCACCTCCTATACCAGTACAAAAGGACAATAGATCTTCTTTTTCATCATCACCACAACGTAATGTATACAATAACAGTGTTACTATAAGAAATAATGATAAAAGCAGTAGAAGTCATTCTTCATCACCAAGTCCCAAGGAATCGTCTACTGAAAGGGACATCAAAATTGCTAAACAATTATTTCTTAACCATGATATTAAACGCAAAGGTAGATTAACAGCAGAAGAATTACGGAATCTGTTACAAAATGATGATAACAGTAAATTTTGTATATCATCTATAGATTCAATAATTGAGTTTTTTGGTCAATCTAGGTTTGGTACAATTAATGAAACGGAGTTTATATCATTGTATCAGAAGATTAAATATTGGAGAAAGATTTATGTAGATAATGATATTAACCATTCCTTATCGATTAATGTGACAGAATATTATAATTGTTTGCAAGAATTGAAATATCTTATTCCTTTTGAGGTAAGTGAAAAATTGTTTAATCAATACGCTGAATTTAATATAAATAAAACAAATTTGAATAGTAAGGAATTAAAATTTGATAAATTTGTGGAAAGTTTAATTTGGTTAATGAAATTGACTAAAACGTTTCGTAAGTATGATATTAATCATGATGGGATGGCAAATATTGCTTATAAAGATTTTATCGAGGCAACGATATATTTAGGTAGGTTTCTATCGCGCTAATGACTACACAAAGAAAATTAAAAGAGATACTTATACATTATACATATATATATATTGTTATGTTTTCCTCTTTGTACAATACTTTTTTATTTTGTTAGATACTTTAAATATATAACTTATATACTTTTATTTTTACTTTTTTTTTTCCATAAAATATGGAAGCATTTCGTATGTACCAAACAAATAAATGACACTAAAAAACATGTCACAAAATAGGAAAGATATATATATTAAATACATATAAAAAACACTGAACACAAATAAAGAAATAAAATAAAATATTTACTGTTATGAAAAAAAATTCCAAAAAGATTGAATATACCAAAAATTTTCAGGAAACAGTTGGACCCCCAAATATCCTAACTCATTTAATTCAAACCTATTTCAAAGAAGTTAGGGTGAAGATTTTCAATCAATTAGAAGATCTACATTTTGAAAAAAAGTTATATGTAAGTTCCATTAATATGAGGAAAACCGCAAGGAGAGACTCAGAGGGTTTAAAAGAAAATGTCACCAAACCTTTAAATTTGCTGTTTCAAAGGGATAGGATATATTATGAGAAGGGAATAAGATTTAATATAATGATATGTGGTCAAAAGGGAGTTGGAAAGACGACGATCATAGAGAAATTATTTGATATTGATTTATCTCAGAGTAAAAAAACCCCGAATATTAAAGAACATATTGAATTGACGTATAATAATAAAAACAAAATTACAATAAATTTAGTGATCCATGAATTTTCTAATTCTACAAATAATAAGATAAATAATTCAAACAGTTGGATTCCTATTGTTAATGAAATAAATAGATACAGAATTAAGTATTGCCAAGCAAAACAACAGTTGTATAGAAATAATGATTTAATTGAGGATAAAAGAATACACGCATGTTTATATGTAGTAGAACCAAAACAAACCACATCATTAGATTTAATTACTATGAAAGAGATATGTCAAATCACTAACGTAATTCCAATAATTAATAAGATAGACCTAGTAAGCGATAATAAAGAATTAGATACTTTGAAATATGAATTACAGAGATGGTTTGAAATATATGATATTGTAGCGTTTCAAAACAATAATAATAATATGTATAATAATAATTTGAATCCCGTATGTATTCATAAAAATGATATTTCAAATTTGCAAAAATTAATTATTGATGAAAATATGATTGATTTGATTGATAGCAATGCAAATGTTAATTTCAAAAATTTTGAGATGGAAAGGGACAAACACACAGTTTTATGGTGGGAAGAAAAATTTCTCTTGAAACAGATAAATTTACAACGAAAATATAAAGAATTAATTGAATTACAAAATAGTAAATTCCAAGAATGGATCAAAATGTTAATTGAAAAACAGAGAAGGTTTAATATTATATTAGAACAATTGTCAAATCAAATCAGTTTAATTAGAAACGATTGCCAAGAATTAGAAAGAAAATTAATTATAATCCATGAAGCTAATAATTACATGTCATATAACGAAAGTGCATATACTATTAATTGTAGTAATAGTAGTAAAACACTTGTTGTAACCAATAGAACTATTGAGAATAGTAATAAAAAAAATGAATATGCTTTTGAAGAAGATATTAATTCTAGAGTTGGCTCAAAACGTCAGAAGAAAAGCAAAAACTAAGATACAAAACCAATTAGTAACTATTTTTTTTTTTGTAGAGAATGTAAGGGCTATACGATACTAGTTAAAAAGAAATAATGAAAGAAGAGAGAAGGTTTGTTTTAATTCCGAACAACTTTTTAAAGACCTAAAATAAAATATAAGAAAAAAAAATTTTTTCTTTAATGAGGGTAACTTTCATACAATTGGTTTTTAAAATTTTCCAATTTTTCAATTTTTTTTTAAAAAAAAATATATATATAAATATATAAAAAAAACAAGAAGTGGATTGAAAAATTAAAGAGTACTTTTCATTCTTTCCCAAATATACGTTATCATTTATTAATTAAAAAGGAAAAAAAAAAGACATATCCAAGTTGAAAACAATTCAAGAAGTGTGTACTAATGGGGTCATGGTATCGATGGTGATACATACATGATCGTGTGTTATTCTTTATTATTTCCTTAAATCGTTTATTGTTCTTCTCTTTATTTCCCACACCCCCTCGCATCTCATTGGTTTTGTTTTCTTTATTTTTAAATGTGTATCATAAATGATGAATACTTTATCATATAGCATTTTTTTTTCTGGCATCTCTAATGTTAGGATGGGAAGTTTAAGTACAACTCATTCGATGAATACAACCTTATGACTATTATCTGAAATGAATTTAAAATAAAGAAACAAAATTAAAGAAAAGAGAAAAAGAAGTCAGAACAGCGATGGAGTAGTTTAAAGAAGGTGTCTCTTGATATAATTGCTCTTTGTAACTTTTCATTTGTGGTAACCTTACGAATTGTATTATATGTTAGTAGATTAGATTTAATTACTTTTCTTTTTACTAAATAAGTATAGTAGGAGGAAAGGGGTATATCAGTGACATTAGTTTATACACTCACACGTCAGTCCTATATTTGTATATTGAGTTGTAAGTAGAGTGGTGGGTATTTTTTTTTTTATATTTACTTTCTTGGAAATTGAACAATCAAAGACAACTAATGGCTCCATAAAATATTAGTTAAAAAAAAAGATAAGAAAGATAGCAACATATACCATTAGTTCACAAGTTAATACGTTTATTATTATTATTTTTTTTCAATATACTAGCCATAAGACACAAAAAAAAAAAAACGAATTACAAAATTTTACAAAAAATTTTCGAATCCAGAAGATGCTAATTCCATTTTTCAGCAACTGCACGATATATATTTTTTTTTTGTGTGTGTGTGACAAAACAGATGTTTTTTTTGATCATAAAAGTCAATAATGCAAATATATTGAATGTACTACATATATATGAGTGAGTATTTCTGATAGTTTCTTTTTTCTATCTCGTTTAGATAAAGTCAAAAAACAAACAAACAAACAAACAAACAAACACATAACTTCAGAGTTATATACATATGTTATAGTTCAACATTTAATTCTAAGTTAAGTGTATGAAATGATGTCAATCAAATATTATTAACAACTAAACGTTGACCATTTTCCATCATTAATTAATAAAAAATTCCATTAAACATTACCATCAATACACTTAGAAACTAAGAAAACAAACAAAAAAAAAAAGCACGGAAGGCACGAAAAGTCCTTTAAATTCCATTTTTCGGATATATACACAATTATTTTTTTTTGTTTTTTATTTATTTACTTTTTGTCCCTTGATATAACCATATTTAGATCGTTTAAAAAAAAACAAAAAAAGGCATAGTTCAGTATTTTCGGGCTTTATTGTAAAAATGATGTAACCAAAACTTTCATTTAACAATTGTTTTCTATTATTTTTCCTCTTTTTTATTTTAATTCACTTTCTTTTTTATAAAACCATATGAATATTGTTGTTAGATATGTTAAACGTAATAGTGTACAAAAAAAAATATTTATATCAGTGTATTTCCTTATACCTTCCAGAATCTTGAGAATAACTAATGTTTCCTTTAATGTTTTCAAAATAACACCCTAAAAAGAAAAAAAAAACAAAATCAAAAACAAAAAACAAAAGATAGGTCTTAATGGTAAATTGTTTTTTTTTTTTCGTAACTTTAAAAATTGCAACTGAAAAGAGCAACTTTTCTTTGTTTTTTTTCCACAAAACAACAACAACAACAAAACAAAAATAAAAGGAAAGAGAGTCGCTTCGTTTATTAAAAACAAAAACAAATGATTTTTTGTTTTATTTTTTTTATTGTTAATGAAAGATGGTTTTTTAAACGAGTGTTTTTGTTTTTGTTTTGTTTTGTTTTAACCACTTTTTTTTTTCGATTTTTCGTATACCCATAATAATAAAATAATACTTTTATCGTTCTAGATTAAAACGATATCTAAACGATAAATCCAAAATATTTCTACAACATTTAACAATAGTGATGTTGTTACTTGTGCCTTTATATCGTTTTTTTCTTTGTTTTTTGTTTTTTTTTCCAACAAAATTATATTAGATTAATATATTCAATGATATTTAAAATCTACATCTGTAATACTTGGATACATACATATATATATATATATATATATATTTGAGTAAACCGTGTCTTTCTAATCTTTCCCTCTAGTTCCTTGATGTTACTTGAAAAAACGAAAAAAAAAAAAAAAAAAAAAAAAACTTTTTTTCTTCTCAACTTTCTTGAAGGTTATATTACAAAAAGGAACCAATAAATAAATAAATAAATAGATAAAGGATAAACATATTATAGATAGGGATTCAATTGATTTCACTTATTTTATTTTATTTTTGAATTTTTTTATAGATCTAGATAAACTATTAAATCCTTTTTTATTTTATTTTTATTTTTATTTTCTCACTCACCTATTTATATTATTTTTGAAAAATGGTCTCTGCTGTTTTTAGTAATTCCACTCTCGCTGAGTTAGTTCAATCAAATACTTACACTGAAACTTTACATAATGTTATGAAATATCAACCACAACTCAATTTCATGGAACAATACTGGGCTGCTTGGTATTCTTACATGGATAACGATGTCTTAGCTACTGGTCTAATGTTCTTCCTTTTACATGAAATTACATATTTCGCTCGTTGTTTACCTTGGTTCATTATCGATCAAATGCCTTATTTCAGACGTTGGAAGATTCAACCAACTAAAATCCCTTCTACTAAAGAACAATTATATTGTTTGAAATCCGTCCTTTTATCTCATTTCCTTGTTGAAGCTATCCCAATCTGGACTTTCCATCCAATGTGTGAAAAATTGGGTATCTCCGTCGAAGTCCCCTTCCCACACTGGAAGACTATGTGTTTTGAAATCGCCTTATTCTTCGTCTTGGAAGATATGTGGCACTACTGGGCTCATAGATTATTCCACTACGGTATCTTCTACAAATATATTCACAAACAACACCACAGATACGCTGCTCCATTCGGTCTATCTGCTGAATACGCTCATCCTTTGGAAACCATGTCCTTAGGTTTCGGTACCGTCGGTATGCCAATCTTATACGTCTTATACACAGGTAAGTTACATCTTTTCACTCTATGTATCTGGATCGTCCTAAGATTGTTCCAAGCCGTTGATTCTCATTCTGGTTATGACTTCCCATGGTCCTTAAACAAATTCTTACCCTTCTGGGCCGGTGCCGAACATCATGACTTACATCACCACTATTTCATTGGTAACTACGCTTCTAGTTTCAGATGGTGGGATTACTGTCTTGACACTGAAGCTGGTCCTGAAGCTAAATTGGCTCGTGAGGAAAAGATGAAATTAAAGGCTAATAAGAACGCTAAAAAGAGAGTTTAAATCATTTAAATATTTGATAATACATACATATATTTATTTATTTACACACTCTCTATCTTTCTATCTTATATTCTTGTTTTTCTTTTCTTTTCTTTTCTTTTCTTTTGATATATATATATTTATATATACGTTTTATCTTTATATATTAAGTACAACTTTAAGTAATCGATAAGATATGTGTATGTCTCTATACGATTGTCAACTATATATACCTACGGTGCAACCTTCTATAATAATATACAAATTACTTATTTTATACAATCAAGCAGTCATATGTATATACATCAACGCTTAACTTTAGTATCTGTCACCGACCCACTTTCTTGCGTTCCTAAATAATCTAATCCATGGGCCATAACCTTGCCACTCATCGTATTTACCATCTGGATAATATGAATTGGCTTCTAATCTACATACTCTCTCTGGATGTGGCATCATAGCAAGAACTCTACCATTTGGCGATCTGATACCAGCAATACCATTAGTTGAACCATTCGGATTAAATGGGAACCTCTTAGTAACATTACCATAGTTATCCACATATCTAATTGACACCAACCCTTTCTCTTCAAATCGTTCGACTTGTTCATCTGATTCAAATGTAGCTCTACCTTCACCATGTGCCACTGCAATTGGTAATCTCGACCCAATCATACCATCCAAGAAAATGTTCTTCTTCCCCTTAACGTTTTCATCTTCAACAAGCTCCACCATACAAACACGCGCCTCGTATTGTTCACTTAGATTTCTTTCAAAAGTTGGCCAATCTTCACAACCAGGAATAATCTCCTTCAATCTACTTAAGAATTGACAACCGTTACACGCACCAAACGCAAACGTGTCATCTCTTCTCTGGAAAAAGTCAACAAATTGGTTACGCACATCCTCATGGTAAAGAACAGATTTGGCCCATCCTGCACCGGCACCCAACACATCACCGTATGAGAAACCACCACATGCAGCTATCCCGACAAACTCATTTAATTGGAACCGACCCTCAATTAAATCCGTCATGGTCACATCGATGGAATCAAACCCTGCTTGTTGGAAACACCACGCCATCTCCATCTGGCCATTGACACCTTGCTCTCTTAAGATCGCCACTTTTGGTCTTCTTTCAGCAGCTGGAACAACTGGGATAACGGTCTCGGTCGGGTTGAAAGTCAAGGAGTAATGAATACCTGGATCCTTGTCATCGAGAATGGTTTGGTACTCCTCTTCTGCGGTCCTTGGATTGTCTCTTAATTTTTGCATTTCAAACGAGGTGGTTGCCCAGATTTTTTGTAATTGGCCTCTTGTGCCCGTATACAATACTCTACCGTCAAATGTACAGTCAGTGATTGTGATGTTTGGGGCCACAAAGTTTGGTCTGGCTACCACAGAGATGTATTCCTCACTAACGTTATTCTTAGCGAAAATGTTTTTAAATTCTTGTATTTTATCATTTCTAATTTGGAAGACAGCACCTAGTTCTTCATTGAATAAAGTCACTAAAGCTTCACCTTGAGAGATAATATCAAGACCACATCTGGAGGCAAATGCCATTTCTAATAAAGTGACCAATAACCCCCCATCGGATCTGTCATGATAAGACAACACCAAATCGGTTTTGTGCAAATCAAGAATACTCTCTAGCACACCTTTAAATAGTTCGTTATCGTAGACAGTTGGAGAGACATCACCGACTTGCTGATAGACTTGTAACAAGGCTGAGGCACCGAGAGCTTTGTTTTTATTTAGAGCAGAGATGTCAACAAGGACCAATGAAGTATCTTCAATTCTCTTTAATAATGGAGTCCATGTCTTAGAAGTGTCATTGACAGGAGCAAAAGCAGTGATATTCAAGGATAATGGAGCGGTAACTTCCTTGTCATCCCATTTCATTTTCATTGACATGGAATCCTTTCCAACTGGGATAGCAACGCCTAAAGCAGGACATAAATCCATACCGATAGCTTGAACTGCTTCATACAATTTAGAACCTTCACCCTTGTGAGACGCTGACGACATCCAGTTAGCAGATAATTTGATATATGACAAAGATTTAACATCAGCGGCCAAAAGGTTCAAAAGCGCTTCTGCAACACTTAATTTGGCAGATGCAGATGCAGAAATTAAAGCATTGATTGGTCTTTCACCCATAGCTAGGGCTTCTCCGGTCTTTATTATCTTGTCACCTAAAGAAGTGGCAGTAACACCAACATCAGCTACTGGAACTTGCCATGGACCAACGAATTGATCTCTGTCGATTAAACCAGTCACGGATCTATCACCAATTGTAATCAAGAAAGATTTAGATGCTACAGATGGTAAATTTAAGACTCTTTCAATAGCATCATCCAAAGATGGGATAACGGATAAATCTGGTTTTGGTAAAACCAATGGTTCAGTGATTGCAGTTCTTGACATCTTTGGTGGTTTACCAAATAAAATAGACATTTCTAAATCAATTGGTGTAGTCTTCAATAATGGATCCTTTACAATTAATCTTTGTTCAGCAGTAGCATGTCCGACAACAGCGAATGGAGCCCTTTCTCTTTTACAAATTTCTTCAAAGACAGGTAAATCTTTTGGAGAGACACCAAGAACGTAACGTTCTTGAGATTCGTTACACCAAATTTCCATTGGAGACATGCCCTTCTCCAAGGATAACACTTTTCTGATATCAAATATAGCACCAAGATCATTATCATGAACCAACTCAGGCAAAGCATTGGAAAGACCACCAGCACCAACATCATGGATAGATTGAATTGGATTATTATCACCTAAAGCAACACAGGCGTCAATAACTTGTTGACAACGACGTTCCATCTCGGGATTACCTCTTTGAACAGAAGCAAAATCTAAATCTGCAGAACCTTCACCGGAGGCAACGGAAGAGGCAGCACCACCTCCTAAACCAATTAACATGGATTCACCACCAAGAACAATTAATTGAGATCCCGGACAGATTGGTTTATTCTTTAATGCAAATTGTGGTCTAACAGTACCAAACCCACCAGCAATCATAATTGGTTTGTGGAACCCCCTAATTTCTTCCCTTTTATCATGATTTATTACTTTGGTAGTTAAAGTTCTGAAATAACCATTGATACATGGTCTACCGAATTCGTTGTTAAAGGCAGCAGAACCTAATGGAGCATCAATCATGATATCCAAAGCGGATGCAATGTGGGCAGGTTTACCAATGTCTAATTCCCATGGTTGTCTATAGTTTGGTATCAAAAGATCACTAACAGAGAACCCACTTAAACCACACTTTGTTTTGGAACCTCTACCAGTAGCACCTTCATCTCTAATTTCACCCCCGGATCCAGTAGCAGCACCAGGAAATGGAGAGACTGCAGTTGGATGGTTATGTGTTTCCACTTTTATCAACATTGGTACAGATTCTTTCTTGGCTTCCCATCTTTTAGTGACAGGATTTGGTGCGTAGTAATAAGCTTCATTATTAGTATTTAAAACAGCAGCATTATCAGAATAAGCACTAATGGTATAATCTGGAGTAACGTTATGCGTATTTCTAATCATTTTAAACAGAGTTAAATTTTTCTTAATACCATCTATAGTCCAATCGGCATTGAAAATTTTGTGTCTACAATGTTCAGAATTGACTTGAGCAAACATAAACAGCTCAACATCAGTTGGATCTCTTTTCATAGTGACGACAAACGCATTAATCAAGTAATCAATCTCCCCTTTGTCCAATGCAAGCCCTAGATCTACATTGGCTTTAGCTAGGACATCTCTTGGAGATACTTTATTTTGTTGAGTAGAAGTCAATGGGATATGAACCAAAGGTCTTGGGGTTTCATGAGTAAACAAGTCAGTAGTCCTTGGTGGGTCATTCAAATACAATTGTTGTGTCATTCTATCAAAGACGACTTTCAAAGAATTTTCATTTAAATTATCCAATAGAGGAAAATTGGGGACAGGTTTTGATTAGGAGAGCCATACCTCTTTCGATTCTATTAATTTTAGAGGAAAGACCGCAGACATTTGAGATATTGGTGGCCTTTGAGGACCATGGGGAGATTGTACCTGATCTTGGTACTATTCTTAGCAGATATAGATCCGGTTCATTTAATTGGGAACCAGAGATGTTGTTGTTGATGGCATTGTATAGAATGTTAGATAGTGGATCATCTTGGAAGTTTAGTGGAGTATCGTAAGTTAATAGGACGTCCAGTAAATTTTTATCTCTTTGGGTCAATTCCACATTTTTTTTAATATCAACATAGTGAATAAAACAAGAACGAATCTCTTTGATAACAGATATACTGTTTGTATAATTGTTGAAATCTTTGATTAAGTTATCAACTCTAAATTGAGATAAAGCTTGGGGACCAGCTAAAATCAAAGTGGACATTTTGGGGAATAGTAAAACAAAATAAACAAATGAAAGGAAAGTTGATCTTTTTGTTTTTTGATTTGTTTGTTTTGATGTATTAAAAAGTAACCTCTTAAAGAAAGAAAGAAGTTCAACTCTTCACCAAAAATCAAGTAGTAAAATTCGATTAAATGATTTAAAGAGCTTTAAACCAACTTGATTATTTATATAAATATATATTATGAAAAAAAAGTAAAGTAAAAGCAGAAGAAAGAATAAAACAGAGAAATAGTTATGATGCCCTAGTTATCGTTTATACGTAAATAATGTATATATATATATATATAAAGAATATCACGATTACAAGACTATCTTCTAACCAGAGGAGTCAAATTAATTCACGTAATACAATATAATTGTAAACACGAAGAAGTCAAAAAGGAAAAAGAAAGGAAAGAAAAAAAAATAAAAAGGAGATTCTTTTCCTATTTATTAACTACTGAATAAAAAGATACACACCAAGAACGATATGTATTCAAGGACCTCTTAGGAAGAGAATCATATACTTCAATCTTTCAATTCAACTCCTCCTCGAAGAATCCTTTTTTTACTCTTTTTTCTTCCTCCCCTCCTATGTTTAAATATTCTTAGATTGTGTTGGAACAGAGTCTCGTAGATATGGAAATAAACAAAGTGACTCGGTTTTTTGACCGCGGTTTTTGTATATTTCTGTAATAAATTGGAGGAACAAAAAAAACAGTTATCATCGTAGACGAATATTGCTGTATGTTAGCGCCTGTAAATGGGATAATTACACTTTGAACAATTTTCTCTTTTATCTCTACCAAAGGGAAAATGTCAAAAAAAAAAAATAATAAATAAATAAAATTTTAATAAAGAATTAATAATATTTGAGATGAGTTGAGATGCTACAAGAAGATAAAATAGTAAATAATCAAATATAGTAAAATAATACCTAGAGAGAAAAAAAAAAAAACGAGGAAGAACGAAGAACGAAGGTAGAGTTATAATATATCTTTCCTCCTCTTTCATATCGAAACAGATAAATATAGCAAATACTTTATTTTCAAAAATTGATAATGGTACAAAAACCTCTTAAAGTTAAAACTAAAACAAAGGATCCTCGTCGTATTACTAAAAAACAGAAAAATCCAAGAAAGGCAGCACCACTTATAATAAAGTCAAAGAAAAAACAATTGGATTATTTGAAAAAATTAAATAAAACTGTATCTTTAACTGCATCTACTGAAAAATTGATTGCAAGCAAAGTTGGTCATTTAGAATTACTAAAGGGTACAAGAAAAGAAATAGAAAATAAGAAAAAAAATGAAATCAATAAGAAAAAATAATTTTTTTTTTTTAAATAAAATCCATTATAAACAAGTTATTTAACATATCTATCTATCTATCCATTGTATATATAGTCATAATTAAATAAGATAATAAATCACATTTTGTATATTACCGTCACAACGTTGTTATTATTATCTAATTTCCTCCTTTTCTTTCTTTTATTTACATGCATGTTCTATCTTTGATATGGCCACATTCTATCCAAAATAATATTTTGAATCAATGAATATAGTTGAGATGAGATCCAATATAACCATAAAAATACTGCACTCTGTGATGATACACCCATCATAAAGATACATCCAAGTCTAGATATATTTAAAATACTTTTCATTGCTTGATTAATTCTGGATTTATCATCTCCGTATACCTCTGTTCCAATATTACTTTTACTTCTTCTAAAATTCACTTCTCCGCTATATTCCACATTCATTAAAGATAATACAACTAATGTAATAGGTATAAGCATAGGATAATACGTTAAAGGCCCAGTTAGATCGATCCCATTCAAACCAAATGATTCAAACCATTGTTTAGTAGTTCTTTCGATCTTTAGTTGAGTTAAATTTCTGATACTTAACGACATTGTAGTCCATAATGGAATTTGAACCAATGGTAACATTACATTTTTCCATAAAGGGACATAATAAGTTTTAAATAACTACTTTTGACGTTTCTTTCCCTCCTTTAATGTCAATAATTGAATCTGATCAGGTGTTAATACCGTTATATTAATGTGATGGGCCGCTTTTTATTGATTGACTAATAAAGCTAACCTTAATTTAACGATTGGTATGCTACTCTGTGAAATCTTTCTTAATTCCTGTTGTTTCACTATACACTTTCTTTGAAGGATACTTATAGGTAATGTAAATACAGTTCTTATTATAAAAGTAGTTAATGGAATTAAGACTACCCAGGATATACCTGTCACTTCATGTGTAGTAGTAAACAAATCAGCAATACTATCTGTAAAAAAACTTTCTTTTTCTAGAAACTTTAAGCTGTTGTTGAAATAATCATGGAGATAATGTTAAAATACTTGAAGAATAGGGGATGTTGGAAAGTGTAAGTGAGTTTTTTTTTTTTTTTTTGAGTATTGATGACATAACAAACATGGCTTCTTTTCAACTTTTTTTTCTCTTCTAATCTTTGCAGTCTCTAACAAGTTCAATAAATTTAGCATACAGTTTAAATGTACTTCGCAAAGAGTGGTTTATATAAGAGTTTCTCCTCTTTAAAATTACTCAAATATTACGTATTTTCAAGACTATTTTCCTTGTTGTTGATCTACACTTTGTTTATTTTTTTTTTTTTTACTGATCTCAATTTTTTAAAGAAAAAATATATGCATTAAAATCTTTCAGTATTGTAATAACACAGATACATATATATGCATATATATTATCTTATATTTATATACATAAAAATCTTTATAAAAATATAAATGCTATTTTTTTTTGTATTTGAGTGAATGCTTATTATATTATGTCTATTTTATATTTCACTTCTTCTTACTTCTCTCTTTTTTCTTTCTTTCTTTTTTTTTAAGCTGCAACATACACGGTTATATGTTACTTTACTCTACTTGACTACCATCTCTTGGCTTATAATGAGGTAACAACTCAACAACTTCTGAAGGTAATCTACCATCTACTTTAATCGCATACATCCCCGGTATATTCATATCTATATTTAACCATTTAGCTACCCATGACTTTGTAGGTTTGCACATACCAACAAGCCCTTCAAATGAGGGTGACGTACATTCCATCGCTGAAACACCAGCTTCTTCGAATATACCTTGACAGTTTGGACATCCGTCCCTGTTAAATTCATTGGTGGTCTGTACTATCCCACATAACATACATGCTCTTTCACTTGACATTTTGTACTTTTATATGTATATCTATTTATGACGTTTGTAATCCGAAATCTAAGACACGAAATATGAACCTTGTAAGTTGGTACCTATTTTTTCAATCTACCTAGTAATGAAACATGATCCCATAAAACTAACTGGACAATCCTCTTTTTGTTGTCTCCACTTTGAATCTTTTTTAATAAATTATTCCTGCTTTTGTTTTCTTTTTCATTTTTTGAGTTTTTTGGATTTTCTCGAGAACACACATCTCCGTTTTTCATGAAAGAAAAATGTCATAAAAATGTATTTTTCTAGATTTGTCGTAAATTTTCTAATTAACTATACTTTATACCTAAAAATTGAAAACAAGAGTTCATTCATACCAATATTATCTTTTTGACAGTAAAATTCAATATATATTATATTTGATATATGGATAAATTTATCTTCTATGCTTTTATTGATGGAATTATGTAGTTATAGCATTTTGTTTTTGCTGAAATTTTTCCAATTTAGGAGATTACTGTGCTAGTTGTTTATTTATTATGCTAGAACTGTTCCCTATATTGGAAATATATTTTTCTTATGGAGAAAATTTTATCTTCCAGAATTTATTTTATATATAAAGAAGGAATAGATAGATTTTACCATATATATAGGTTTATATAATGTATAGTTATCATACATAGAATAAACCGAAGAAGTCTACACATAAAAACATTACCATATAATTATTATCAAGAATTATAACAGATCTACTAACCATCATGTCCAATATCACCAAACACATGAAAAATATCTACCCCTTTCCTCTCAGTTTTTAATTTGATTCATTACTAGATTTTCACAGTCTAAATGTTTTATCTATACAAAAGTTAGACAGTTGAATATTTCAAAGGATATTCTTGTTAATATATTTTGGAAGTACTCTTGAACGTATTATAAATTGTCTTCAACCAGCGACCAATTATTCCTTCTATATTGTTTCTAAATGTTTTTCTTTTGTTCTTTTTATCGCACTAATATGTAAATATTGCTTACATTAAAACAACAGTTTTCTATTCTGGAATACAAATATTGGAAAAAAAAACGTCTAGGTTTGAAATTAAAATTTCTTATATATACATAAACATTTTTGGGTTGGGTTTTGAAGTACTATAATGGTGTTCATATTAACTTTTTTGTAGAAATACAAAAACCAACAGTTATTTCACACTTTTGAATAAAAATTTTACATTATTAAATGATATCTATTTATTTACAAGTTCATTGGAAAATAATTTTTGAAGTGGTCTTCAAAGGGGAAGGAAAAAGGATGTTAGACACAGGAAAGTCAATGCAGCAATCTCATTTTTATTATGGTATAATTTTTAATTATTTTTTAGAAGAGCAAGATCCTGTATTCAAAGAGCTAATATATTATTGTTGATAAGGGGGGAAAATTTAGAATAAAAACCTTTTTATACTCCAAGTTTATTGTACAAGACTTTATTCCAAACACTTTGGGGTAAAAAAAAAAATGGCATCGATTTTTAAAGTGATAATTGTGTTTGAGTTAAATGTATTTTGTGGAAAGCTATGCGCTTTTTAAATGAAACTTTAAAAATTATTAACTGCCAAATATCTAAATGACAAAGGGTGTTATTTCAGCTCGGTATTAAAATAAAATAATAATTTAAGAAAACTGAAAAAAAATATCTGAGAGAATTGATATAATTTTAAAAAGCTTAGAGAGTTGGGAATAGTTCTTAAAATATAGGTGAATATAAGAAAAAAAGAGAAAGTTCACTATATTACATTTGGTTATCTTAAGTATTGGTAGTCCTTCTTATATAAACCACCTAAAAATATTACGTACACTTCGTATTACAAATCAGTTTATACCAACAAATACCATTTAAATTAGTAGTTTCTTCCCATGGCTAAACATACCAAATGTATAAAGTGGATATACCTTATGTATATTAAACAAAACAGGTAAAATTTCAAAGTAAATCAGTGGATTAATATTCTTTATTTTTTCTGAAAAAAAAAATCATATTTTTTTCTTTATTTTGCCTTTTTTTAAAGAAGTTCTAACACTGACCCCTTTGGTAACACCTAACAAGTTAATAATGTCAACTATTGAATCTATTTTCAATTTAAAATAATACAACTTTTCACATTTTCTTATTTTCTTAAGTACAGTATAAGACACAGCGAGAATAGAAGTGCAAATGTGATATACCTCAATTTCCTTTTTAATTACTTTTATTATCTTATTTATTTTATTCTCATTTCAAAAATTCAATATAAATATGGTTAAAAATGTATCTTCCCTCAACAAACGTTTTCAATATTTCTCACCTTTTGGACAAGAATTTATTCAAAACTAAACACAATAAGAAACAATAAATAACGGACATCTTATTAAAATTATTAATACCTTTTAAATTCCCAAAATTATTGGTTAATTTAAATAAATAAATAAATATTTAAAAGTAGTTTCTCCTATTTGTGACACTTCGAGGGAAGTGACACTGCAAGAAGTACTACAAAAATATTGCAGGTTGACATTTTTTTTTATCTTTTTTCTACCGGTTCATTCAACCCTAAAAGCTATTTTTACCCTATATTATTTGTTACATACGTGATGCTTTCTCTTTCCTGCTCTTCCATTAAAAAAATAAATAAAATAAAATAAATTGAAAACTATAAAAACGGGCCAAAAACTAAAACATTCAAAAAGAAATTTCCTTGTTTTCTTCTGTTATTGCGTTGCCTACTCTTCAAGGTTATATACCTTTGTTCTTTCTGATAGATCTTATTAAAAGCCTGATCAATTACTTTTGAGCGCCTACTTTCAACAATTTTCATATAGTATGTGAGGTTGTGGGTTGATGTCATTTGATTGATGATGTAATACACTATCATAGGTAACCATTAACTTTCTTCCTACTTCTTTTAGGATCATCAATTGTCAGTCTTTATTTTTAAAATCAAAGTTAATTGTGTTCTAAAAGTTTTTCGAAAGATAAATGAAGTAAATACTGTCTCTGTTTTGTCGAACTGCAGGATCTTTACAGGAATATCAAACTTTGATACCTTAATAACAACACTAAGTATAGTTATAGATTATAACTCCATTCAATGGATACTTATAATCAATTATTATTTTTAGTCGTTGATATACTCTTTAAAAGTTTACTTTTTAATTGATGTATACTTATTATCATTATTATTTTTCGAATGTTCCATAATATTTAAAGGTTTCGTTTTTTCTTTTTCTTCCTCCCCCCCTCTCTAAAAGGTATAAAATTAATTTTCTACTAACAGTATTTAAATAAATATACAACTATAAATTCATAAACTTTTATTTTCAAAGATATATGGAAAATGACTCGTTCTTCTGTTTTAGCTGACGCCTTAAACTTCACTAATAACGCTGAAAAAGTAAGCAAGCGTCAAGTGATGATCAGACCATCTTCTAAGGTCATCATTAGGTTCTTACAAGTTATGCAAAGACATGGTATGTTCTAATAAAAGACACTCTTTCTTTTATCGAGGTGTTTTATCATCTCTATTGCTAAGGCTCTTGAAAAAAAAAAAAAACTCAATCTCTTTAAGTATTTTCCTGTGTCCACTATATCTCCAGAAACAAATATTTCTAACTCTTAAATAAACCTGGATTAATAACTGGATGATTTGTCTGTGCTGAAAATTCTGTCTTTTCCTGTCTTTTAAGTACCCGGAATATTAATTAATAAGAGGATATGCTTCTTACACGGTATTTTTTTAAAATTTCATTGAAATTATATCCATAAGTTCTACCGTTTACTTTTCCACCACATTGCTTTCTTTCCTTTTTGTTGGAAGTATTTGTTTAGAGAGACAAATAAAAGTAGTAAAGTGTATTGGGCAATACCTTTTTTCTTTTAAGTTTTCTTCAATTTTTTTTTTTTTTGTTTTATTTTCTATTTTATCTTTGTATTCAGGTGCGGGGTCGTAAATAATATATATTTTCAAATGGTTTAGGATAATTGATAATGTTCAAGAGTCTCTATAGCTTTTTCCTTATGTCAAGGTTTCGTTCACTAACAGTTATTCTTTTTTATTTTCTTTTTTAATTTTTATTATAAACATATTACATTGGTGAATTCGAATATATTGATGATCATAGAGCCGGTAAGACCGTTATTCAATTAACTGGTAGATTAAACTAATGTGGAGTTAACTCTCCAAGATTTAATATTAAGATTGGTGACATCGAAAAATGGACTGATAACCTTTTACCTGCTAGGCAATTTGGTTACGTTATCTTAACTACTTCTGCTGGTATCATGGACCATGAAAAGGCCAGAAGGAAGCATGTCTCTGGTAAGATCTTGGGTTTCGTTTACTGAGTCAATGATAAATGTAACCCCATAACACACACATATATATTTTTATTAGAGGATATAACTTTAATTACTGACACTTGTTTCGTCCTATACATGTATATCTAAATAATATATAAAATATATACATATATTGATTGATAACTTGATTCTTAATTTTATATTCCAAACAACTGTGATGGTGAGGGTAGTGGTAGTGTGGAATCGGGTATATCTTCACTAGATGCAAGGTTATTACCAACGATAAAACCACTACTTCCATCACTAGTAGATGTATCAATTGAATTATTAATAAAACTTGACGAGTAAGCATTGCCAATAGTAGTTCCGCCTGCGGATCTGCTTAATACATGGTTATTTGGTAATGAAGTGGGTCCAGGAACAAATGCTGGACCATATGGAATGCTTGGATTGATGTATGAATGTGAAACTGGGTGTCTGAGAATATTATTCATGTATGATGATGTTCGTGAATGTGACCTGTTATTTATAATTATATTACTTTTCTTCGGATTGTTAGTATTGTTGTTACTACCATTTGAACCTGTCAAAAATGTAGATTTTGGTAAGATAATTGGTACAGAGGCCCTTCTCTTTTCATTTGAAGGATTTGCTTCAATCGCATCTCTTAGACTGTAATTATACAATGTTACGAATGTGTTATTATTGTTGAAGCCATTTGAAGTTTCATTAGTGTAAAAATTGCAATAATTATTTGTGAGGGTTACACTAGATGAACTATTATGAATAGAGGATATATTTGATGCGTCCATTTGAATAGGGTCAAAATTTAAAGGTGGCAATAAATAATTTTTACCGTCATCTGTGACGGATATAACTGAGGATCTTCTTCTAGACATGTATGGTGACAACGCTGCTACTGGTGATCCCGCTAATGTAAGTAAAGGTTTCCCACTAGATGTTGATCTAGATACAAATTTATTATTTGATGGTACTGAATTTCTCTTCATGAAAGGTGACATTAAATGTTGGTTCCCAAGAGAATGTAATGGTACCTGCACAGAATTGAAGTTTACAGGTTTAGTTTTTAAAAACATGGACTCATTTGATTTTGGATTCATCATACTATTGGGATCTTCATCTGTAGTAACAAAATCAAAGGAGTTGTTGTTGTTGTTATTGTGATTTGTTACTGTATTGTCATTAGTAATAGCAGTGGTAGTAGTGTTATTAGTAGAAACTCGAGTTGGAATGATATAGTTATTATCTAAGTTAGGCTCTTTAATAGCTTCAATCACTTTAAATTTAATATAATCGGACAAATATGTTGATGATAACAACTTATTTAATATTAAATCATTTTTGATAAATGATGTGGCACGATCTAAAAAATGATGGAACCCGATATATTCCACACATTCTTTATCGAATAATATTTTGTCCAAATCTTGCTCAAGTAATTTATCAGTATCGACATGCTTCTTTAAATTCATTATATATTTACTCATAAATGTGTTCACTGAATCCATCTCTGATTGTGAATACACCATTGCAGTTGTGTCATGCATCTTGTAGATTATGGTGTACCAAACGTACAATAATAGTTGAACAATCGGGTTTAACAAAAACTCACAAATCATATTTTTATTACTCCCAAACGATTCATTCAATTCGGACGAGAATAATTTGTATTGGACTAAAAGCACATCAATAATTAAAGGTAAGAATCTTTTAAACCTGGGTGAGAGAACATTCAAACAGTGTGTAGTTGGAATTATCACCAATAAGATGACAGGTAATGAACATATACTTAAATTGTTGTTTATTGATTTAGGATCAAAGAACATAGTCTTACTAATTATATTGTCAAGGTACCAATCTTTCTTAAAAATATATTCTGTATTGGAAAAGTTTCTAATGAATTCAAACCATGTCACCTCTATTAATAACCAATGCAATAGAGTATTTGGGATAATTGCATAACTTTTAATTATAGGTTTAAATCTCTGTGGTGTTACTGATGTTATCAGCTTTCTCCTCCACGAATCAATATCTTTGATTGTATATTCGCAAGGTATTGAATTTGTAAAATTGGGAGCCTTAACGGTAAACTGTTTATCTGTTGAATCCGGTGATATTTTAAGAACCCCTGAAGGGCCCTCATTAAATTGGTCACTTGTATTGTCATTTTGAATATAACATTGGTTAATTTTAATGATCAAATTATGTAAATCCTCTGTCGATTTAAAATTACCTAAAGTGACGATTTTACCTCTGTTCAATAATCTGTTATTTTGAGCTTCCAAATATAACAGTGAGGGGAAGCAAATGAGTAAATCCTTTGGTATGTATTCATTGACCAGATGGTCGATTCCAATCTGTATCAAATCTTTAAGAGAGTTACAATGGAAATGGTTCCAAATAAACTTCTTATTTATAATTTCAAAGTATATCTTTGAAGATAAATCATCGAAATGGTTACCATCAAACAATTGTAAAAAAGAGGACCATATCAAAACCAACGAATTAAAATCCCATTGATTAAAATTCTTTGAATTAAAATCAATATTAGACTTAATTGAGTTGAACAGTATAAACTGATAGTTATCGAATATTTGTTTCAATAAGGGGGACCTGACTGAGTATAATTCTGCGTATTCTTCGCCTCTTTCATTAAGTAAGATATACTGTTGGATAAATCCAAAGATAAGAAGAGATGAAGTTACTATTTGTTCGATTTGATTATCATAAAAGCAGTCTTTTAAGGAAGATAGCCACAAATCATTCCATAATTGGTAGTTTACTGTATCATTTAATAGACAACCTAAATAGACTATTGATAAGGGAAGCAAAGTAACGTTTTTGTTTGAATCATTGTATGTGCCAGCATATACTTTATGATCATTATTATTGCTATTATTATTTAATGTGTTAGTTCCCCATAAAGATTCCAAATTTTTAAAAGCATGAGTTAAATAATGGACAAAAAGAAGAAGATTATTCGATGAAGAACAGGACGTATCCCTTATATTATTTTTTTGAGATCCAATGCAACCCAGAATAAATTTATAACCTTGATTAAAATACATGATGAGATCAGAAGCTTTAAAATTAGCAACACTAGGAAATTGATTCCTTAAACCGATAAGTACTGTATTGTTTATATAGTTAATCCATTTAATATCATCGGGATCGATTTGTGTGCAAAGCAAAGATGTATCAAGGACACTCTGATTCTCCTCTGTAGTATTATTATCATCGATATGATTTGAATTCTTTTGAATATCTTGGAAGGTTGAGGGACCACTGGATAAATCATTCGAGAAGAGATG
Organism: Arxiozyma slooffiae; assembly: GCA_017347545.2. Classification (NCBI taxonomy): domain Eukaryota; kingdom Fungi; phylum Ascomycota; class Saccharomycetes; order Saccharomycetales; family Saccharomycetaceae; genus Arxiozyma; species Arxiozyma slooffiae. The sequence continues at coordinate 866,298 of JAFHAQ020000001.1, read as the reverse complement.
GATATTGTGGGGGTCGGTATGTGTTTGATTATTGTTACACTCGGTGTCCAAGAGTGAAAGTTCCCCGATCTTTTGTTTTAATTTATTTTTCAAAGATTTCGAATCATGTATTGTTGTATTTTTATAACTGACGAAAAATTTAACCAACTTATCTAAGATGGAAAGTTCATCCTTTGTGAGTGGGATGGATACAGGGTTTGCACCATTGCCAATTGCCCCATTTTGTGAATTCTGCAGATATGGATCATGAGTAGTGTTATTAACATTATTGTAATTAAGATTTGAATTTTTTGCAAGATCTATATTTGAATCCTTTAACACGGCCATAATGTCGAACCCAGGAGGAACCATACTGTTATTTTTGTTTTTATTTTTGTTTTTGTTATCTATAGATCCATCCAAAGAACGTGCAATATTTAAAAGGACATCTTTATTGTTCAACAGAAGATATTTGTGTACAGTCTTGATGTGTCTTTGGGCGAGGTCTCTTCGAACGAAAGAATGTTGGCATAGCATACATTGGAAGGGTTTATAACCGGTATGTGACCTTTCATGTCTTATTCTATGTTCAGCCCTTGAGAAAGCTTTAGCACAAAAAGAACAAATATATTTTCTTTGTGTGACGACCATAAATAAATATATATATATATGTAAATATGTATATATATATTTATATATTAAAAAAAAAAAATGGATAAAAGGATTGAAAAAAATAAAAAAGAAAAAATTCAATAGAGTAGAAGACAATTTAAAAATATATCTGTCTTTTTCAATTGATTGAATAGCATTCAATAGTTATAAGATGACGAAGATCTTTTCTTGTCTTGTAGATATATCTGTCACTTATTGTCCAATGTTTGATAATTGTTTGTTGCCGCCCGTCCCGCTTTCTTTGGATGTATTTAATATTTAATCTTTATATAACTTCAAGAATTTCTTATGGAAGAAAAAGAAAGTAAAAAAAAAAAAATTATGAATATAGGAAAGGTGGGAACCAAGGTGAGTTTCAAACAAGAAAGAAATGGAAAGTTGAAAAGAAGACGCAGAACACTATTTGAAACAGACGTAACGTCGCTTAATAAACAAGAAAAAAAAAAGATGACACCACATAAAATAAAACATAATATATATATATATGTAATAGGATAGTAATTGACACAATCAACAACGACCCCCACTCCCATCCCCCTTCCAACTCAAGAAAAGGAGTAAACCACCTTGAAATAACAATTATATATATATACATATATATATGTATACAAAGTAAATTCTCGAAAGAACAAAGGCAAGATAGTAGCAAAGCATATTCCAGGAGAGGTAAGAAAGATACAATAAGAAAAAAAAAATTATTGAGATCACCAAATAAGTAGAAAGTTGAATGTAAATAAACAAAAGGAAAATAAACATTCTTCTCACTCGCCCCCACCCCGGCCCCCCACACGGCCCCGCCCCCCTTTCCCCCAACTTTTTGCAGAGAAAGGAACAATACAAAGGGACAAACAAAATTAACAATAACAAAAACAACAATGGTAATAATAAATAATACACAGCAAAGATATTCCATTGAGGTTCAAACTGCTATTCGAGACGAGTTAGAAAAAGAAAAGAAAAAGAAAAGACAAGAAAAAATAAAAAAAAATAAAAAAAATAATAGGAGGGGGGAAGGAGAAGTAAACATTGCAAATAACACGATAAACAACGTTGCAAAACAAAGGAATTGAATATTTTTTGTTTTTTCTCTCTCTCTTTTCATACATATATTCAATCACCCGACAAATAACAATATACCCCTCATTTATACATGAAACAGTAGTTTGTTCCATTATGTTTTTTTTTCTCGGGGGGAGAGAGGGAAGGAAAAGAAAACAAAAGAAGGAGGGCCATCTTTTTTCTTTCTACTTGTAACCTACTCTCCTCCCCCCCTTGTCATTATTATTATTATTATTATTATTATTATTATTATTATTATTATTATTATTATTATTATTATTATTATTATTATTATTATTATTATTATTATTATTATTATTATTATTATTATTATTATTATTATTATTATTATTATTATTATTATTATTATTATTATTATTATTGTTATTATTATTGTTATTATTTGTACAAGTAGGTTCGGGCAAATGCGGAGTATCTCATTTTATTAACAAAGACTTGGAAAAGAAGAGAAGGAAACAATAACAATAACAATAACAATAACAATAACAATAACAATAACAATAACAATAACAATAACAATAACAATAACAATAACAATAACAATAACAATAACAATAACAATAACAATAACAATAACAATAACAATAACAATAACAATAACAATAACAATAACAATAACAATAACAATAACAATAACAATAACAATAACAATAACAATAACAATAACAATAACAATAACAATAACAATAACAATAACAATAACAATAACAATAACAATAACAATAACAATAACAATAACAATAACAATAACAATAACAATAACAATAACAATAACAATAACAATAACAATAACAATAACAATAACAATAACAATAACAATAACAATAACAATAACAATAACAATAACAATAACAATAACAATAACAATAACAATAACAATAACAATAACAATAACAATAACAATAACAATAACAATAACAATAACAATAACAATAACAATAACAATAACAATAACAATAACAATAACAATAACAATAACAATAACAATAACAATAACAATAACAATAACAATAACAATAACAATAACAATAACAATAACAATAACAATAACAATAACAATAACAATAACAATAACAATAACAATAACAATAACAATAACAATAACAATAACAATAACAATAACAATAACAATAACAATAACAATAACAATAACAATAACAATAACAATAACAATAACAATAACAATAACAATAACAATAACAATAACAATAACAATAACAATAACAATAACAATAACAATAACAATAACAATAACAATAACAATAACAATAACAATAACAATAACAATAACAATAACAATAACAATAACAATAACAATAACAATAACAATAACAATAACAATAACAATAACAATAACAATAACAATAACAATAACAATAACAATAACAATAACAATAACAATAACAATAACAATAACAATAACAATAACAATAACAATAACAATAACAATAACAATAACAATAACAATAACAATAACAATAACAATAACAATAACAATAACAATAACAATAACAATAACAATAACAATAACAATAACAATAACAATAACAATAACAATAACAATAACAATAACAATAACAATAACAATAACAATAACAATAACAATAACAATAACAATAACAATAACAATAACAATAACAATAACAATAACAATAACAATAACAATAACAATAACAATAACAATAACAATAACAATAACAATAACAATAACAATAACAATAACAATAACAATAACAATAACAATAACAATAACAATAACAATAACAATAACAATAACAATAACAATAACAATAACAATAACAATAACAATAACAATAACAATAACAATAACAATAACAATAACAATAACAATAACAATAACAATAACAATAACAATAACAATAACAATAACAATAACAATAACAATAACAATAACAATAACAATAACAATAACAATAACAATAACAATAACAATAACAATAACAATAACAATAACAATAACAATAACAATAACAATAACAATAACAATAACAATAACAATAACAATAACAATAACAATAACAATAACAATAACAATAACAATAACAATAACAATAACAATAACAATAATAAATCAACAACTCTATTTTTGTCCCCTCCGCCCCAAATCCCCTTTGAAAAATAATAATAATAATAAAAAAGGAACTTATGTTTTTCTCCCCTTATTGACAATTGATTCTTCGAGATTTAATCAAAGAAATAAGCAAATATACTGTAGATAGAAATCCTTATTCAAAAAAAAAAAATTAGAAGAATATTTACTCTTGTTAGTTCTTTAAATACCTTAACATGATAGAACATATGATGGTTTTATGTATGTATAGTTCAAAACCTAAAAGAAAAAAAAAATATTATAGTGACCTATAAATTTCTTATACAGTTCGATGATGTGGTTTATTCTTAACGTGAAATACTTACAGTTATATTCATATTCATTAGTGAACATTTGTAATATGTAACTCCAGGTTTTTAATGATGATCCGATATAATTAATTGATCTCTATTGTCTTTGCATTTTTTTTTCCGTTGGTGATGAACCATTGTTCAATAGTTGTTGTTTGGTTACTAATATTTTCACTGTTTTCTTTTTACCTGTAAAATATTTCCAAAGATATTTAGATATCATTGAATTGTATTTTACTACACCAACATGATTAGCTGTATTCATCCCAATATATATCACCTACTCTCAATAAGTACTACCTATAATATATTCAAAAGTAGTAGAATAAGATTCAAAATAAGAGATGTTTGATTAAATGCTTATTGAATAGGTTATAACTACCTCTTACCTCAGCACCATATTGAATAAATTACGATTTTTTTTTCTTTTTATAAATTTATTTATTTGCAAGATTGTTATATATATGTATTATTTATAGAATATCAGTAATCAACTACCCTATATCTATGTTCATATATATTTGTGTGTGTGTGTGTGTGTGCCCATATGGTGTCACATTTTGTATAGTTTTTATTCAAGCGAGAGTATTTGGTAAATGTATCGACCTTAAAGAAAACTTTTTTCATAAATACTCAACCCATTTTGTTTATTGGAAGAGTGGAGTATTAAGAAAGATCTATGGTTAGTGAATTGAAACTAACAAAACGGGTAAATATATATGTTTGATCGGAGTATAACTACTAAACATACAATTATATATATATATATATATATATGTATGAGAGAAGGAAAACTACCATTATCTTTCTCTCTATTTTTCTTTTCTTCTCCTTTCTTTTTATTTTTCACAAAGATTTATTCATAAATTTCCTCTTCGTGAAAGACATCCAATACTTACTTGGTAAATTCTTTGTCTTATCTTGTTCCACTTCAACGCCCAACTTAGGATCAGTGTAAACACGATCAATCAGTCTCATTGCCAGTTCTTGACGGAACTGAGATAAATAAGATTTCAAAAGATCCATCTTTTGGTTATCCTCAACGGGGACCTGATAGATCGAATTCAATGGGAAACCGGGAGTGCCAGGCAACGCAAACTGATCCAATGAAAGATTGACCAACGCTTTAACGGAATCGTTATAGGACATATTTGCTTGAATGTTGCATAGACATTGATTAATGAATAAGATTCCATAGATCAGTAACCTATCGCTTGGTGTCTTGATCTCAAAATTTTTGAAGAATGAATTGGGACGGAAAAGATCGAGACATTCATCGATTATGTCGTAGTCGGAGTTGTTTGAATATGATGGACCGCGGAACTTGGTTCTGATTGGCATTATAACAAAATTACCTATTAAACGGTCTGTATTTGGATCATATGGGAATGTTGAATGGTAAGCCTGTAATAATTGAAAAAGAATAACCATATATATGTATATATTGGCATTGTTAGTATTGGTACTAATTTATATGAATAATAGGAAATTAAGCACTGAAAATTTAACACATACTGGCATTGGATTTTAAATTAAATAAACTCGGTTGTTTGGTATATTTTGTTTGTATAAATGTATGTGTGTCTATATTTATATGTATGTATGCATGTATGTGTATTCTTAGCCAGGTGTATATAGTATCTTTTATTTTATTTTATTTTATTTGAAAGTGAGGAAGGACGCAGACAGGAAATACAACATCCAGACATTTCCATTTCTTTTCCTAATATCTTTTTTTTTATAACACATTTATTTTTAAAAATAGCAACGCCTTTTTTTTTGTCTATTTTCTTCGAGAGAATATAAAACGAGTAGGGAAAAGAAGTAAATTATCAATTGATTAATAGGTTAAGAGTGGTTGCAAACAATTATACATATATTTGTTTGTTTCTGTGTCTTGATCATCGAAGTTTGCAGAGTAACTAACACACACATTAAACATATACGCACATTCTTGGTCTGTTGGTATATTCGTTCGTATATAATATATAGGGAGAGTGATAAAGAGCTCGAGACTTAGAGGGTATGGTAGAGTCGTCAGCACACTATAAAGTATAATATATTTTTATATGTACTCTCCATATATATCTATATGCATAGTTGGTCATATAAGTTATGAATGGATTGAAACTTTATCAAGATATTTTTGATACTGAAAGATTATCTGATGCAAAACTATTTTTTTTTCACAGAACAATTTGGATAGTCATTATTTAATGGTGAATAAAATGAAGATATATTAAATTTAAATATTTTATTAAATGAAGTTGTCTTAAATGCTTATATTGAAGTTGAAAATAATAATAAGAATGTTGACGCTTTGGGAAAGAACGCTGATCAAGGTAATTTTATATTGAACAAAAAACCGTGATTAAAAATGGTTTTGATACTTAGAGTTTATCAAGTATTGATAATACTCCGATATCAAGTCCTAAGAATTTAGTGTAGTACCCGTGGTGATAGTACTAACAAGAATGTATATCAATAAGGTCGTCCACAAAATAATATTAAAATTAAATCCTCTCCGCATATAATCAAAGAAGATAGATTGAGTTCAGATTTAGATAACAACAATATTAATCATAATAATAATAATAATAGTGGCAGGTTTAACCCCTTATTAAGCTCTTCTGGGAAATTAAGAAGTGGTATGCTACAAAAGAAGAGACGATCATTACCACAATTGTCTATCACTGGATTGAAAAGACAATCAAGTTTTACAAATTCATGAAATAATACACCTACTTCATCTTCGTCAAGAAAATCATCTCTACAAGGTTTTGACCTTTTTGGGAGACCTCATTCATATGATACACAACCAGGGACTCATACTATTAATGATAATAATAGTAGTAGTACTAATATGCAAGTTGGAGAGAATTATGTGTCCTAAAGCATAATAATTCGAAATACTTATATTTATTATTTCCCAGAGAGGATTAAATGTGTACTTGATCCTATTTTATATCAGATCAAATATTTTTATTGAACCACATTTTTGGCAGTAATAATATTTTTTTAGGTCATTCACAAGGATTTTTGTCAGTAGGAAGAAATTTTATAAGGGTATTTTGATTTTTCGTAAAATTTTACCTTTTATTTTTTTTTCAAATCACATCTGTTTTGCCAGATTATAACCCTGCTTTTTTAGGTTATTGGTGTGTCAATTGATAAATATCTCAAAATTTTTTAACATTAATTGTGAGAATAATGGGATCTTTACAAGTTCAACTAGCTGAAAAAAGTATTAAAGGAGAAAAAAGGAGTAATGATAACATTCCTGGATGTCTTATCTTTTATGACTTCTTGTTATTAATTGAAAAAAAAAATGTCAATTGATTTAAAACACTTCATCTGATAATTTTTTTATAATAAATAAAACTTCTATTTTGCTGATTTCCTTTCTAATCGTTAATTTTTTTTTTGTTAACTGAGCTTGAGAGACTAATGTAGAGTCTTCCTTAATTAGAGTATTTGCTAAGAGGTATAAATAAATGAGAAGAATGTTAGATCTGAGCTTAAACAAAGTAATTGCTTTTTTATCTACGCTTTCAGTGAAATTTCATTGGTTTTCCTTAGCTCATCCCTTCGATATAAACCTTTGGTCAATCTTTTCAAGATGTTTTGAAAAGATTATTGGTTATTCTGCAAGTGATTTTATTTTCATCTATAACAAAACACGGTTAGCTAATGGTTATCATGCAGTAAGTTTGATACTATTATATTAGATACATGTATTTTGTGGAAGTATATTTTAAGAAAGTTGCTTGCTCCTAGTATACGACTTACAATGCTATTCAAAATACATAACTTATTTTTTAAGTATAATGTCTCTCATACTATTACTATTATTACTAGAACAAGTAAATCCAATAGTGTATCATAAGGGTTTATTTTGGTCTATTTGTTCAGTAAAAGCATTTTCTCCTAAATTGGTAACAATATATTATCTGAATTATCTTATTAAATATGTGGAATTATTGGATACAGCATTCCTGGTTTTAAAGAAAAAAAGGCTTATATTTGTTCATACATATCATCATGGTGCCACTGTCTTATTATGTTATACCCAATTGATGGGACATACATCTGTAGAATGGGTTCCAATCGGCTTAAACTTAGCAGTTCATGTAGTAATGTACTATTATTATTTTTTTAGCTGCATGCGGTATCAGAGGCAATTGGAAACTTTGGGTCACTAAAATCCAGATTATTCAATTCTTTATTGATGTGATATTTGTTTATTTCGTGACTTATACTTTTTATGCAAACAAATATTTCTATGGAATTCTTCCAAACATGGGAAATTGTTATTTAACGCAAGATGTAGTTGCATATGGATATTTGATTCTGACTTCATATTTGGTACTATTCGTAGCTTTATATATGGGGGGGTTCTTCACTGGGAGAAAATCTCAAAGAAAGTCGAGATATAAGTTGAAGCGCATAAGAGCTTCTAACAATCATTGAATGTTTAGATAGTAAAGGATATTGTTTATTGTTTATTTGTGTATGTTCTTTTATCTCAATTATTTTACTCAGTCGTATTAAAGTTTGTGCATAAACTATAGCGATGCGTTTTGATTTTTGGATGAAAATATATATGCAGAGGAGACAAAGAAAGAAGTGAATTATATTTGAAAACTTGTAGTATTTGTAGTCCTTAATTACTATATGAATGAGAACATTTTTATAATGGACTGTGGAAAAATGTATTTTTTTTTTTCACGTTTATATATTTCATTGTATATATCTCTTCTATAAAGATTATTTTCTTTTTGATCCTTTTTTTTAATTTAATCTTTGATAATTGACGTATTTTGTAGAGTGTCTGTCTTTATCTTTCAATACATAAAAAATATTTGGAGAAGTATTTACCTAAATGGTGTATGTTTAAATTTATCTAAAGTAGGTAAAAAAAAAATAAAAAATAATTTTCTTAACAGAAGTATAATATGTATATTCTATGTAAAATTACATATTACTATTTCAATGATTATATTTACAAAGTTGGTCTAAAGTGACAGTGCCTAAATCATCTCTATTCATGTTGAATTGTTCGCTAAATATTTTAATTTTTAAACAAGATTCAATGAAGTCATCTTCAACATTAGGAATATAATTTGACAGGTAAAGATATTCATTCCTTATAGAAGATACATTCTCCGTACAAATAAATTTAAGAAGAATCACAAACAATAATCCGATGTCGCATGAAAGATATTTGCTTAAGAATTCACGACAAATCGGAAGATGGATAAATTCTAATTCTTGTAGTGCGGTTAAAATATCGTTTGTATCTTTGTTCTTATAAAATTCACCAGTAAATTCATATTTCCTTACAGCAATATATCTGTCATGTAACTCTTGATATTCAGAAGAGACAGACATTAAATAGTGATTTAGGTCACACTCAATTTCTTGTGACAATAAATCTTTAACTGAACTTATAATTGGAGTATCTTCATCGATTACAGTACTCACTTTATTTGATTCGTCGTTCAATTCCACAAATGTGAATGGTAGTCCTTCAAATAATGGCTCACTAGATTCCTTATAGGTGGTCGACTTCTTAGCGAGTTCTTCTTCTGACTGATTAATGTTAATAAACTTATTTAATAAGGATAAACCGATAGATGAACAGATTGATACAATTTCTGAAGTTTCAGTTGTATGAAATATCCGTTTTTGCATTTCATTGTTCATCAAAGTATATGGAATGAAAAATGAGGCCAGTTTACTTGATTCTGCATCTTCTAAAAATTTTCTAGTTTCGACTATACGGTTGAGACATCTATTAAAACCATGCATGAATCTTGAATAACGAATTTCATTTATTATATTCTTAAGTTGTTTTTCAAATTGATACAACAAAATGAGGGAAAATATTGGCAAATACATAGAATCACCAAGTAAATGATTGATAATTGAATATGCAGATTCAAGGAAGTTGATTAAAAGTTTGATTACTTTAAAATCATTATCTGTAAATTTTTCATTTTTCAAATATGGTTCCATTTCAAGAACTACATCAACGATTTTTTCAAATTGTGTTAAAAATTCTATGGCTGTACTTGGTTTCTTTGAATCGAATAACTTAATATTTGGGACTCTCATCTCCAATTCATAACAAATATCAACAAAACGGTACGCTTGAACTGGATCATTAAGAATTTCACTGTAAAATGAATTTATTTTACCAAAAATAGAGGCACTGATATCAATGTTTTTCAAATTAATCAAAATATCTATCGGATCGGAGCCTATAACGGAATCAGAATTTTGTTCAACACTTAAATAAGAGCCAAACAAATTTTCTATAGCTGAACATAGACTTGTTAACACACAGATCCTCAATTGGTTGTAGGATGCGTTGGTGACAGAGGAGGGAAAGAAGCCAATACCCTCTCGCTTAACACATTCAATCATATTTTCATTAGGTAAAGTAATGGTTAATGTAGATGAATATAATCCTGGGTATCTGTTATAAATTTCTTTAAACTTTTGAGATATGAAGAATCCATCAATTTTCTCTTTAGTAATATCAATTTGAGTGGCTGATAAAGGTATCGTTTTTTGATTTTGACTCACTTTATCAAAATATGTTGCAGTAATGACAAAATACTTATTAGACCAGACATGAAAACTTAATGAAAAGATTGCAGCATTATTTATGTTTACAAGATCTCTTTCAAGGGTATCTTTAAGTTGAGAAAAGCCGCTTATTGGGTTATTGCTGATATCATCTTTGTTAAAATGAATTGGGAAATTATGTGGAATGGTGTTTCTTAACAAATTTTCTATTCCTTCTGAAATATTAACAATATTATCCTCAATGTCAATATTTTTAATAGAAACCTTTTGAGGAACGCAATGTATTAATGAAGAAAATAAAGGATTTTCAGTAAATGATAAAGGGATATTCTGGGTTATCATCATGATAGTAAGCAATATATCATTTGACAAAGAACTAGGCATGGAACTACCACTTAGAATTTCTTTTTCAATTTCTTCCTCTTCTTTTCCTTGTTGTTCGTTTTCTTGATCATTGAAAAGATCAGTCTTTAGATTCCTCTTAGAGTATACACTAGGACAAGGAGTTATATAAATTCCAGTAGGTTGATCAGTTATATTATCATTTGAATTGTCATTCTGATGTAACTTCAATAGCGATTTTTTACTGTAGAAATTCATGTTAGGGTCAATTGAATGATATGTTTTTAAATGGGAAATTAAATCATCATTAATTGAATCCTTATTTGTAATAGTAATAACAGTATCGCAATGTTTACATGTTAATAATGATAAATCATTCACGGAAACTAAGAAATGAGTCCACCATGGTGCATTGTAACTTGTAATAGCATGGATGGGAACCCATTTTTGTGCTCCTTTATATATTGTTTCATTTCTAATATCAATTTCTTTAGTACCCGGAAGTTGGAAAAATGAATGATTATCAATTGCTTTATTTTCAGGGCTCAAAATTTTACGTTTCTTTGTCACCTTACTATTCTTAGGGATTTTAAAGGTTGATACTTGATCTGGCTCTGTATTGACTCTATTTATATTCGAATTCCTATATATCCAATTTTTCGGTAAAGCATACAAAGTTGGTAAATCTAAAATGGTAACTTTTCTGGTATTGTTTATTTTTAAAGTATTTGTATTATTGAAAGTCAAGTTTTCGATACCGTCATTCGACTGTTGAGTATTGAAAGATGGTGGAATTGTATTAATATGCTGATTGATTAATTGAGAATGCATATTTTTGGACAATTATTTTCTTTTTATTCTATTTTTTTTCCTTTTTTTTGGGGGGCGGGAGTCTATTTTAATACTTGTCCTTATTACAAGATTAGATAAATTTAACTGACTATACGAGAACCTCTATACGAAGATATAAACTGTTTTTCATTGAAGTTCCCTTTAATAACATATTACTTAAAAAAAGTTCTATTTATTTATTTATTTATTTGTTTTTTTTTTTTTTTTCAGATCTCTCCAGTTGATAAGTAAGAAGGAACGGGGAAAAAAAACAAAATTAGTAGAAATCTCGAAAAAGCGGGAGAATACATTTCCTCTGTTTCCTTTGTTTCAACCATCCAACCATCCAGAGAAGATCGTTGTTAATATAAAATAATTAACTGTGTCTGAGATTTTTTTTTTTGGCTGAGTAAAGGGTTACTCGTATGAAAATGTAAGGGGAGTTTGGTATATATAACTGTGATGGTAAGTAATATTTTGTTGTGCAATACTAACTGGATCAATCTATTTCAATCGTTTTATATTGATATATCTTTTTTTCTTATTTTCTTTTTTTTTTTTTTCCTCGACATTCAAATCATCTTTTCAAGTAAATATTAAGCTTGATGATGATACTAAAAGATGATCTGTGTAGTTCAAATATTTAATTGATTCTTTCTTGTATGTTCTCACTTTTCAACAATATTTATTTATATATTTTTGGTATTGTTAAATAAATATTTTTATCTTATTTTATTTTTCCTTTATATCAGTATTAAACTTAATAAGAAATTAAAGTATTTAGTAATAAGTTATTAATAGGTTGACTATATTATACATAAATATTTAATAACATTTTTAATGTAAAGAGATAAAATATTTCACATTTCTTTTCTGATACCATTTATGACTCCTTTTTATTTTTATTTTTCAAATCTTCATAAAGATTATTATTTTGACATCTTTAATTTACAAAATTTGATTGAATTAAGATCATTAAAATAACATTAACTTATTCTTATTCTGATTCTGATTTCTTTTGTTCAGATTCGACTTTTTCTGATTCTTCTTCATCAACAATAGCAGATTCATTGTCAACATTAGCTGGTGGAGTCAATTTAGGCATATTTTTTCTGTGACCAGTAAAAGATCTTGATCTTTGTCCAGAACCACTAAAATTCTTGGATCTAGTAGCCTCTCTCTGTAAATCATATTGTTTCTTAGATAAAACATTTAATTTTTTACCCTCATAGGAAAGAATTTCTTTTGGTTCGTTATGGTCATCATCATTACTATTATTATTATTATTAATACAGGAATAATTGTTTAAGAATTCATTTGCATCTTCAATAGTCTTAAATTCAATGAAAACTTTACCATGGAATCTTTTCTTGTTATCTCTTTTCAAACGAATTTGAACGATATTGTCATTTAAGTTATGGAAGAAATTTTCTACATTTTCTTGTAATTGTGGGATTGTCAATCTTTCTGGATCGAATGGAACCTCCATTATAACTAAAGTTCTTTTCTCCTTTTCAATTCTTGCTTCTTTACCCTTTGATAAATCTAATGGGACGATTCTTTTAACATTTTCACCATCTTCAGAGACTTGAAGAACTTTTGATTGACGTAAAATTTCAACGACATTTTCAATTGGTCTAAATTTTTTCATACGATTAAATGTAGCAATAGTACTGATTGGCACCCAACCATCATTTTTTTCTGCTGTAGTTCTAAGAAATCTATCATACGGGAAATTGAATTCAGAGAAATAAAATTCTACCTGTTTTAAACATTGTTTAGAGACTTCCTCAGTAAATTCAATAGGAGAGAAAGAATTTCTTCTTGGTATTTGAATAGATTCACCATCAGACATTATATATGGTATTGTATTGGTTGATTTTATTTGAAAATCGCCTGTTAAATAAGTTCTCTCTCTGTCTCTTTTTTTCTTTTTGCGTTCTTTCTATAATAATATTTATCCAGTCGTTAGATAAATTTCTTGATAGTGGATTAATTTTAGTATATTTTGGATTATATATATCCAAACCTTTTTTTTTTATCTTCTTTACTTGTTAATCGATAAAACAGAACAAAAAAAAATTTTTTTTTTTTCTTACTGTTTTTTCTTCTTCTTCATCGATTCTTCTCTTTTCTTTTCTTTTTTCTTTCCTGTTCCGATGTTCCTGCGTTCATGAAAAAATTGGAGGAAATTCGAAGATCAAAAAAAAAAAAATATGAAAAAATATGAAAAAATATGAAAAAAATGAAAAAGTAAAAAAAAGTTAGGTCTTTTTTTGTTAGAATCACACTTTTATGTAAAACTATGCAAAAAGATCTATTTTCTTCTTCTTATAGGTTTCCAATTTTTCACTTCTACTAAGATGTTTTATCGTTAGTTTGATGGTAGAAAGACTTGGATACAATTACAGATACAATATGGGTGGTATAAGATATTAGGAACACAGAGAGGGGGAAAGTAACTAGTGGATGTTAGAAGAAATATAATGATTAGGGTTGATCCAAATTCTTCCTGAATAGTGATGATAGAAAATGGAAAAATTTTATATAAACGGAGAGGCCAGATATTATGTACATTAGATTTTGTATGCAATATATGTATAGTGTGCACTTCATATATAGAGAAAACCAAGTGAAGACATTATAACACCACAAACTTACTATTATAATACTATCTTATCTTTAATGATAAGTTTATCTTCATACTATTACCATGGAATCAGTTAGAATTTTTAATACCGAACTATTATTTCAACAGTGGAGTCGTGGAATATGTGTATTTTTTAGTCTTCAAATATCACTCATGCTTGTACTTTCTTTGAAGTGACCTGGTAGCTATGCATTACATTGATGTGTTCAATTCTTGTATTGCATAACAAAGAGTCTGGTTATGCAATCTATCGTAACTCTCTTTTCTACCCAGAAAGGAAGTTTTAGAAGGATATTCTTCTCCTGTATCTGCATACATTTATTTTTTTTTTATATTAAATGTCTTTCTTTGCTTTTCTATTTGGTTTCGTTTCTCTTTCTTTCTTTCTTTCTTTCTTTTGTTCTGTATTCACCACTATTTATTTATTTTTTTATTTTTTTTGTGCCTTTCCATTTTTCGTTTTGCTTATTTTTTTTTTTTGTTTCGTTATTCTCGATACACATATAAGTGAAAGAAAATAAAGTCATAAGTTGAAACTCTAAAGAGATCCGTATTTCCCACTATTCTTCCCCACTACTAATTTACAGTAATATCTTAATTCAATTCAAATCTGAATGTTTCCTTTACTTCCCAAAGATGTCTCATTGCAAAAATACACTACCAAAAAGAAATATTAATAAAAACAACAACAAGTGAATGAAGAAATGTGTAATTTGGTTCTTTATTATTCAAGGTGTGTATTAGCAGCGATAATATTAATGGTATGTGCCATATATGGTACTATTTCCTCGATAATTTTTAAATTGGTCGGTAAACAATACTTATCTCAATGGAGTACAGCACGGTTTTACTACTATATCATGAAATACTGTATGGGTATAGACGTTAAAGTAATTGGTGCAGAGAAATTGGAAAAGAAACCATTTATTGCAATAGCTAACCATCAATCGACATTGGATGTCCTTGTGCTAGGTAAAATGTTTCCTAGAGATTGTACCGTCACAGCAAAGAAATCTTTGAAATATATTCCATTCTTAGGCTGGTTTATGACTCTAAGTGGGACATTTTTCTTGGATAGAAGTAGTAGAGAAAAGAGCGTTAGGACTTTGAATAGAGGGTTGAAACAAATCAAGGAAAGGAAAAGAGCATTGTGGATTTTCCCTGAAGGTACAAGGTCGTATGCTACTGATTTGAGTATTTTGCCATTTAAGAAAGGTGCTTTCCATATGGCTCAACAAGGTAATATCCCAATTATCCCAGTCGTTGTCTCTAATACAAGTACTATCTTTAATCCAAAGAATAAAGTGTTCAATAGAGGCGTTATCACTGTCAAAGTGTTAGATCCTGTTCCTGCTGATGGGTTAACTAAAGAAGATGTCGGTAAGTTTAGTGAGAGTGTTAGAGAGTATATGTTGAATGGATTAAAAGAAATTGGTTATGCTAAACCAATCAATGATACTGCTGTTCCACAGGATTATATTGATTATGTGAACAAAAGGAGAGGCACTAAAGAGGCTGAACATGATAGCACTGTTGGTGTCTCTACTGGAGTTTCTATTAATGTGTTATCTTAAGATTATCATAAAGAATTTAATTATATATATTTCACATTCAATCATTAATCCATATATATATATATATATATATATGTATGTATGTATGTATGTATGTATGAATATGTGCTTTCTATAATGTTGATAAATCTGTTATAAGAAATGATGATACTTTACTTCTAAAGGTTAATACAATAATTGTTTACACGATCATTTGAACCGAAATATCAATTATTGAAGCATGTGAAGGTAAAAAAGAGACGTTGCCTTTTAAAAGAATTGCTTAATATATTTTATTTAAATATGACCAAAAGCAATCTTAAGAAAGATAGTTCGGTTTTCTTCTTTTCGTTTTTTTTTTTTTCTTTCTTATTTTTTGTAGTTCAAAAATTTCTCATCTGATCTTAAATCTGTTTTTTTTTTTTTTTTGTTTGTTCGGTTTTCTATACAAACCAATTACTTATGTGAACATGATTATATGATCAGTTGTGCTATGTTTTATTTTGTATACATGTTAAAATTAAGATTCGTTGATTCATCAAATATGACGAATGTTAACAGTATCTTTTAAACTTTCTCCTCCTCTTATTCTGAGAATACAATAGTAAAATATTTTCAATAAAGTTTACTGGAAACACTTCTACTCTATTTTATTTTTTTCGTTTTAGATGTTTAATTACTAATTACACTTACGATAATTAACTTGTTTCAAATGTCTTTTTGAATGTAAATGGTTGCGTTATAGTTGAAATTCCTATTCGATTTTCCTTTTTTTTTTTCCCATTTTTTGTTTTTGGATTATTCTTTGTTTATTTTTAATATTGTATCAAAGTACTTTTACTGCAAAATAAAAAAAAAATATACACAACAATAACATCAACAAGAAACACAACTAATAATGCTTCTACTACATCTCATACAACAAAAAAATTGACGGGACGGGCACAAGTCGCAGCTAGGTCGGCACCATCGAATATTATAAAAGCTGGAAAACAACATGAATCAAAAGTCAATAAAGTAGTTTTTGCTTCAGCAGATTCAAAACCTCTTCTGAAAAAGGAAACATCCATATCCACTATTAGTATCAACTCTAATTCTAGTAATAGTGACGCTAATAATAATAACAATAATCATACTAGGACAAATAACAAAAAATGCTTTAATAAATATCCTTTTAATAGAAATGAAGTTAGATCGTATATGAATGATTTATTTATATAAAATGAAAAGAGTCCTAGAACTTTATCGTATCGGAATGTTGTAATAAATAATAAAAGCATACATAATGAAAGTTGGGGTGCTGTTTAGTATAAGAGTAATAGAAATAAGAACAAGCAATATGGATTTCTACTTGATATTGCTAAGTTTTTGAAATAGTTAATAATACAATCAGATGCACACTACAGTCGTATATATATAGTAATGCTTATTTGTTATCAATAAAATATTTTAAAGAGAAAAGGGGAAGAATGAAACAGTTAAAAATATAATATAAACCAGAAAGATCAATGATTAGAAGATATTTGTTATTTTTGTTCATGGGACTACCAAAGGTAATTTTTTATATAATATATTATTTTATCTAAAGAGGCAAGTGGAATTAAATAAAAGGAAAAGAAGAAAGTTATTAAGGACCCAATTTGGAATAGAAAACGTCAAAATTGTGTCATCATTATTAAATTTTGTTAACAACAGTTTGAATGATATTTTGTTCCTTTTTTATAATGTCTTTTATAGTTTTTCTGGTCTTTTCAGTTATAAAATGATTTACTTCATTTACGGTTTAAACCTTTAGAAGAGTAATAATGCCCATTATCTAATTGATTTTTCCTTAATATATTAGTATATTATTTTTCCCTCTTTTATTACTTACGACACGTATACACAGATATATGACACTAGTAAGCAAACAAATAAGCATAAAAAAAAAAAATAGTTGTTTCATTATAGCTCCATTAACCATGGAACACTATTTATCATATTACTAGTTAGTGTCATTATGTCGCACTTTATTATTAAGAGCTTCCCGTGAATTAGTTTATATTCATTTCTTTATTTCAGGTTATTACATCCTGTTTTATTTTCACAGTTTATTTGTGTTCTTTTTCATAACAAATCAAATCACATTATACTTCAAATTAAATCGATATTATTTCAAGTGTAGCAACTTTATATTTATATTTGACATCACATGTTTTAGGGCATCATTGTTAATTCTCAAGGTTTTATCACATTATGATGTATAGAAATCATTGGACTTATTCCAAGTTACTCTTATTTTGCATATTTATTTAACAATCCAGAGGTCACTTTGTTGTAATTGTCCTCTCTTTATTTAGCTTTTTGTTTCTTTTTTATTTGAATCTCTAACAGTGTCTTAAATTTCAGTGAATTATTATATGTATATGTACAACGTTACATCCACAGAGAAAATTGTTTTTTATTAGTGTACCTACTACATGTTTCCTTATGTATATTTTAATTGGATCTCCGGTATTAAAACATTTTGTGTTACAAACTACATCAAATAAGTTAAAAATCTATACATTGTTTTCTACAAATTTTCCACAAACAAATAGTTATGAAATCTTTTCAATCATTGGACGGAACTCATTCCGAGAAAAGATTTTATTGGAATAACCCTAGATTAAATTACATGTGTAAATTTCAATATTCTAAAATAAAATAGATAAACCTAATTATATAAACAAGAGAACACGAATAATAATAACTAGAGTAACTAGCTAATATACAACAGTATATAATTCTACTTCTTACTCCTCTATCTATCACGGTGTCTAGTTCTTTTTACAGTAACCTCTCAAGATACCATATTATATTTCGCAAGTTGATACGCCACAAATAAGCTCTCCTTGGACAAGAACATTTGTAAAAACATAGTAAAATGAATTGGAAAAATACATTAGATCTGTTGTAATAGATGAAGATCTACTACGAGAGATATACTCTTCTAGAATGATAAATATAATAAATGATTCTTGGTTGTTTTGTTGTTGTCCTCTATACAAGATATATAAACTATACTGTATATACAGAATAAACTAAGATACACAGATATACAGATACATACATGTTTATAAACAAGAAAAACAAGAACGTCGTCGTCGACTAAAGAGGTTGCAAGATCGTCTAGCGTGACATCAGGACAACATATCTCACATCTATACTTCGTGACATGGGATTTTACATTTTCCGAAATGTAAACTAAAAAATAAACGAACTCCTCATAGGGGGCTCGAACCCCTGACATTTCGGTTATCCCTGTTTAAACTAGTGTTTAAAAGCCGAACGCTCTACCAACTGAGCTAACAAGGACGAGTTCATCAATTGTTTACTCTTTGTCTGAAAGGGAATAAGTATTTGTGAAAAGGACAACTCATATAATGTCTTAACCTGAATTATCTTAGCTATTATTATTCTAAAATAGTTTACCTATTGTTCCACTACTGTTAAGAAATCTCAACCATTCTCTTATTCAAACATATAGGAAGGGCATCTATTTCACCATTCTTTTCCCCTGTTCAGGTTACTCTTCTCTACATAATATTTATATATATATATATAAGAAGAAGAAGAAATTATTTAAGAAATTATATAACATTGTACATAAGGCTATTTTAGTAATTACACATCTTTTGTATTAATTACTGTCTTCGATTTGGAATATTGTATTATTAAAATAAAATTATTGGGCTTCCCGTCTATTAAAATACTTTACCCAGTTTCACTAAACCTTACTACACCAATATTAGGTAATGGCTCTATAAAAATGAGAACTTATTGAAAAAGAAGACTTACACTCATAAGGAAATTTGTTGAGAAGGACTACACATAGAAAGTTTAAGCCCAAATTATCCTAGGTAAAATTAACCGACATAGTTTGCCTATTGTTCAACTACTGTTTAGCCATCTTAACTACTTCAAGTCCAAAAATATATATAAAGGTTATATTTTTCAAGTTTCATTTTCAGGACAACTCTCCCTGTACAATTTTTAATTATATGTATAGAGAAGAAGTATATCAGATCTAATATTCTTAAGACCTTTTGAATAATAGGACATCATCTGTATTAATTACTGTCTTTGAATTATATATTGTTTTATTAAGATATTCATATAGCGCTTCCCGTTTACTTAATATTTCATTTAGTTCCACATAGCATTAGTACCTCTCACATCATAAAATTATCTTCTTAAAAACGAAGAAGTTGCTAACAAACACAACGGATATATTTCTTAGGTTTGAAAAGTTTTAGATAATATTAATCCAACAAAGTTTTTCCGTTGTTTTACTACTGTTTAGCTCTCTCAACTATTCTCTTTTCTAAGCTTCTAAAAAGGAAACTTACTTCAGCAGCCAAGTTTTATTGTTCAGGTTACCTCTTCCCCTCTGTGTCATGTTTTATAATACATATATAAAAATAACGAGACAACATAAGAGAATAGTAATTCTTATCATATTCAATGATCCTAAGAGAGTATAATAATTGACAACTACATGAATATCTTGGAAAGTATTAGATTTAATATTTTTATTATTCATGACCTAACTTTTTAGGTAAACGGATCTTTGTTTTATTAAAATTATATAGAAGTGATCTAAATACTTATATAGTATACCTATAAACAGTACAAACTGGTCTCTCATGAATTTGAATTTTCTTTTAAAAGATTTTTTTTTTATTTTTTGAAAAAATTTCTATTTTCTTAAAAAACAAGTATCCAAATAAGACATTTTCATACATTTTTTTTAATGAAATAGTAATGAACTGAAAAATACAATTATATACCAAAACAGTCTTTAGCAAAAGAACACAGTGAGTATATGTTATTCAATTTCTAACAGTGTCAAATACTGCCTTCTGTTTATCCATTTTATCTTTAAGAATTCGCTTTAGCCCTTCCAGGTTAAAGAATATATTTTCTGTTACTACTAGTTTACCACAATTCATAGTTAGTTTTCGTCTTTTTTTAAGGTTATATTTGAACCACTGTAAGGACTGTGGCTAAATGAAAGGAGAAAATAGTCGCTATATAAATCTATATAGCGGATCTTTTACTTCTATTGGTAATTCCTTCGATCTCCTTTTTCCTTTAAAATATTATATATACAATTATAAATGAACTTGGAGATTGGAATGGTTAAACTTAATGGAGCTACATCTTTTTATATTATTTCTTTCATCAATCTTGTTCACTTCAATTTACATTTCTCTGAACAGAAAAAAAAATAAATAAATAAATAAATCAAAAGTAAAATTATAATAAATGGGATAATATTAAACAAACGTTAGTTTATGTTATTTTTAAGAAAGTGAATTGAAATTAATAATTATTGTTATTTTGGAAAAAGATTTTGTTAAATCATGCAAATGGTAAAAAAGCTTGTATGGAAATGGCATCTTTTCTCTGAATCAACATTGAATAAAATTGGAGATGGACTATATAATATACTGTTATTTTTCAAAAATACATGATATTCTTCTATTGAATCCTGATATTTTTTGAATATTTAAATGCTGGAATAAAAGGTTTTAGAATAAAATAGAATGAACCAATAAGATTTTAACAATAGATTATCCCTTGGCGATAAATATTACCGCAGAGATATCTCCATAGTATAATTTTATCATTAGTGAGTTATTTTACTCCCTGATACCTAAATAGGATATTCCAAGTTTGCTAATACGTTAACATGGTAGTCTAGCAATTACTCCTGAAATAAATACAGTGGCAAATACTAATTTACTATAACACTCGATGCTCATTTCCAAACATATATAAGGAACATGAAGTTGTAGGTAACCCAAATTATTTCTTCATTTCTTTTAATCATCATTTATTTTATTTTACTCTGTATTAACAAATTTATGTAATTTCTAAATAACTGAAGAACAACACTTCTATTTTATATACCTAAATGATTTCTCTGTTTTACGCAACAATAAAAACAGGAGAATGTTTGCTAGTAACAAAATTAGTAAGGGCGCTACTTCACATCAATTAGGTAGTGATTTTTTTTTTACTGATGAACACTTTTTGAAATACCTAGAAATAGAACTTATTTTTGAATTGTGATTGTTTGATATTATAAGGATTTATTAATTTTAAAAAAAAGAAGTTTGAAAATTTAGACGAAGTTTTTGAAGATATGTTTTTTCCCAAAATTCAAATTACTTTTGATATTTTTGTATGATAATTTTTTTTAATTCAAACTTAACTTAAATGTGTAATCTGGTTTCATCGGGGGAACCTTTAAATTTTTTTTTAAACCGTAAAATTTTTCAAGACATGTTTATTATTCTAATATAAACTTTAGAGTTTTTCAAGCTATCTAATTTATTAATAGATATATATGCCAGTTATACCTTTTTATAATTTGAATTTACAATTAATAAACTTATTATTTTTATTTATTCTTTTTTTTTTAAAAAAAAAAAAAAGGAGAGAAAGAACACTCGAAATTTTTCTAAGACTTACTTTGTTTTGTTCTTATAGTAAACACGCAACAAAAATTTTCTTAAAAGGCTTAACAATCTCGAAGAATGGAAAATGATGAAGAGTATATATCTTTCATACTATTCAGGTTTCAACTTGGAAATACTGAACTTGTGTTTAAAAAAAAGCATCTCTTTGTCCAAATTTTTTTCGGGATATTCAATTTACTATCTTATTCTAGCTGTGAGCATTGCAAGTGAACGAGGGGAAACAATACGTTAGTATCTCTTTTTAAGGATGATATAATTTATAGAATGCGTCTACCTAATAATAGATTGTTTTTTTTTTCTTTTATCCCCTTCTTTAATCATATACAATATATCATTAATTGTTGTATTTTGAATGTTTTTTTTAACTAGGGGTTTTATAACTAAAAGTGAGGTTTTTACTACGGTCACGAAAAGGCAGGGTCAGCTAAAATGTTTTTCTGACACAGCCTGATATTTTCTTTTCGTGGCGTTTTGGTCTACAATTTCCTTTTTTGTAGACAGAACATAACATCGAGGTATAAATAACCTATTCCTAATTTTAAACTCCTGTTTTTTTTTATGCTACTCGACGTTGTTGTGCCTGAATTTTCTGTCCCCCTTTTACAGAAAGAAACAATAATTCTTGTTAGAGTTTTGATATGACGTGGTTTTGTTGAAATATGGATATAGATTTGTTGGTATTTTAAATCCCCTCGAATCTTCTCCTAGAAATCACACTAATATCCAGACTCCTCCTAAATTTGCACTATCTCATGTTGAAGAACTTGTCAACCGTGCTGCGCGAGTGAAAGAACAATTAACATATAATGTTGCAGAGGATCAAGAGTATCAATCAAAAAGAACCAATGCCAAAACCTTGAGACCAGACTTTAAGATTGGGCAAAAAGTTTTGATTCATCGAGAAGTTTATCAAAAACCTCATGCTGGTGATAAATTCCAGTTTAGATGGTATGGACCTTTCGTGATCATCGAACTTCACCCTCCAAATGCTGTTCGATTAGTTTTGAATCAGGACACTGCTAAACACGATGTTTTCAATGTTAAAAATTTGAAACATTACCACAATCATTTGAACGATTATGGTCATGTGCGCAACTGTTGGACATGACGTATAATTATGAAAATACTTTCAAGCAAGCACGACTAAGTAAGCAGAAACCAAATTTTAAAATTAATAAGAACCACAGAGTTTTAGACAAGAAGAGGACTATTAAATTTTTCAAATGTAACAAAATGGGTCATATGGCACATCAGTGTAAATCCCCATCTAAAGATAGTTCAAAAAACTAGTCAGGTCCTCAAACGAGACTGGCCCGAGGACAGTATTAAGGGCAATGGTTGCAAAAATAAGAAATAGCAAAGATCTTATGGTTCAGGAATCTTTAAAGAAAAATGTTAAGATTGGAGAAAGATTAGTAAAAGCAGAATTGGATTCGGGTGCTCAAGTTTCCATTATTGGAAAAGGTTTAGTAAACTCATTAGGATTAAAGGTAAGGAAGCTAGACTAGATTTGGCGGGCCAGTCTCGTTTGAGGACCTGACTAGTTTTTTGAACTATCTTTAGATGGGGATTTACACTGATGTGCCATATGACCCATTTTGTTACATTTGAAACATTTAATAGTCCTCTTCTTGTCTAAAACTCTGTGGTTCTTATTAATTTTAAAATTTGGTTTCTGCTTACTTAGTCGTGCTTACTTGAAAGTATTTTCATAATTATACGTCATGTCCAACAGTTGCGTCCAAGTAGTAGTTTCTGGAGGTCTATTATTAAAAATATACCCAGTTAAACCTACCGGAATTCGGTGATAAAATTCTCCAGCTAAAAACTGTTCAGAAATAAATTCAGGAGCAACATCAACTAGTTCTTGGAAATCCTCTCCAATTTTCTTCATGGATTTACCTTCTGGATTGTAGTCCCTACATTTGTCGATAAACTCCCAGAAAGGATTATTGGAACCAAACCTCTTTTCTATACTATTAATTGCTTCCTTCAATGATTTGAAAGTATGTTCCTTACTCTCATACCAACCTTTTGCTGCCCCTTTTATACGAAGTTTAATTAATTGAATCATAAAATTATCATCTGGAATAGATTCAGAATAAATCTGGCGAAAGCTATCAACAGAATCCTTTCAAGCCTTAAAATCAGTCTTGGGGTCGTTAGTCTTACCACCATAGTAGTCTTTGACTTCTGCAGCAAATTTTTCTTTTAGTTTCTCATCACTTAATCTTTTGTTGTGATTAATTTCGTTGGGAACACCATTACTTTCAGTATTTTTGTTAACCTCATCTAATTTAGTACGTAATAAATTATTTTGATTAGCTAATTCACGAATCAATTCGTTTTGCTTGACTTGTTCTGAAATTAGTTGTGCAATTAATTCATTGGATAAACCAATCCTTCCTTTCTCCCTGTTATCAGAAATAATTTCCTTTTCCACATCAATATTTTGCACAGCAGAACTTTGATCGTTAGCTGACATTGTAAAAAAAATTTTTTTTTTTTCAAATAATAACAGCAATGCTAATCACTTAAACAACAATAACTTTTAGCGACGCTACCAATTGTGATAACCCTTTGGTTGCAATATTGTTTTGAAAAATGTTGAGGAATCAAACAAATTTAACCCTAAGAAAAGAAGCATCGCTTACCACGAGTATATATTAACTAATTCCATATAACTGTTTTTTCACAAAAAAAATCTGTAAAAAACGTGTATAGCAAATATTGTTATTAATAGAAAGTTTTTGCAAGTCATGTCCAAGCTTGAGGAGTAATTTTTTGTATTTTAGGCACCAAACTTTAGATACTAAAAAAAAAGTATTAAAAGTCCCTTGCCATACACTAAGTAGTAAATCTTTCCTTTTACGACAATTGAATATATTTTTAACCCTAATATCTTATAATCCAGTTTTTTAAAATACATAATAAATTTTTATCACTCCCTAACATTAAATTTTTTATTGAAAGAAAATTTTTCGTTTTGAATGATCTTTAGGACAATTACTTGAGAGAAACTCTAATTTTTACTTTAACTTGCACGAAGGGTCTAATTTTACAATAGAATTTTCATATTGTTTTTTTTTTTTTGGTTATTTTTTTTGGGTGTTTTTTATATTCTTGTTTTAAAAATAGAAATGGTGTAACATGCTTGACATACTTTCCTTTAAGTAGTGGTCTCTTTAACTAAGTTGGAAAAATTAAATTTAAGAATTTCTACTATTTGGAGAAAAGGAGACAAGGGAAAAGTACCGTCTGATTATTTTCTTTTGGTTTATTTTCTTTTTATTTTGTTTTTTTGAGTTACAACATTTTGTTTAACCTGGAAGGTATATTTTTTTTGTCCTTTTGTATTCAATAACAATAAGAACAAGAGACCTTAAATAAAAATGGTAATAAAAGAATTGATTAATTAGTTGCTTGAACCATAAAATACATAGAGAAGCAGGTATGTCGTATCGTTCAATGTCACTAAAATAAAATATTAGAGTTAAGGAACTTCAAAAGATGATATTCTGTCTTATTTCATGTTTGGTACTTTTTTTAAAATATATTCAAAAAAATTAACTTGTGAGGTAGAAACTTACATAAAAACCAAAATACTTTATCCTACATTAATTGTTTATGAACAAGTTGAAATTATACCCCAGGAAAAAAAAAAGAAAAGAAAGGAGAAGAGAAACGTTTGAAATGACAATTGTTTTTATTTTTAGATCAATTTTTACGAACATTCAAAACTCCTAGTTCCTCGAGAAAATGTGAACAAACAAAAAAGGAAAAAAAAATAAGACAATAGATGAAATTTTCCTTTTTTTTTTTGTTTGTTGCCTTCTTGCTTTCTCCATGAATCAACATTTAATAGACTTTTTACTAACACGAAAATAAAAGGTGTAAACAAATGAATGACATTAACAAATGTGATGGGTAAAACTCGTATCTCCATGTATTATTATTATTCTTGTTTGTTAATTGTTTCCTGTCATTTTCCTTTTTTGCTCCTCTTTTAAAATTTGTTACAACCTGGAAATTGTTTCCTTTGTGTTTAGAGTTAAACTTCTAATGGAAATATAAATATATAAATATCATATTAGAGGATAATGTGCTCTCGAGACTCTGTTTTATTGCAGCTTTTGTGTTTTTTTTTTCAAAGGAGCCTCTTTTTAGCTACCTTCGTATTTACATTTCTTATATTTCTTCTTTTAATTCTTTGTATTCTTGCTTCTAGCACTTTGACGACAAAAATTGTCATTATATCGTTTTAGCAAATACAAGTAAATAACTCTTTTCTTTACTATCCTTTTCCATACTTAACTCATATTAATATTATATATACAAAACGGCAATAATGAAAGGTTTGATTTTAGTAGGCGGTTATGGTACAAGATTAAGACCATTAACTTTAACCGTCCCAAAGCCATTAGTTGAATTTGGTAACAGACCAATGATCTTACACCAAATTGAAGCTTTGGCTGCTGCTGGTGTCACAGATATCGTCCTTGCTGTCAACTACAGACCCGAAGTTATGGTTGAGACTTTGAAGAAATACGAAAAGGAATATGGCGTTAACATTACTTTCTCTGTTGAAACTGAACCATTAGGTACTGCTGGTCCATTGAAATTGGCTGAAAAAATCTTAAAGAAGGATGACTCTCCATTCTTTGTCCTAAACTCTGATGTCATCTGTGAATATCCATTCAAGGAATTGGCTGAATTCCATGCTGCTCATGGTGGTAAAGGTACTATCGTCGCCACTAAAGTCGATGAACCATCTAAGTACGGTGTTATCGTCCACGATTTGGCTACTCCAAATTTAATTGACAGATTCGTTGAAAAGCCAAAAGAATTCGTCGGTAATAGAATCAATGCCGGTTTATATATCTTAAACCCAGAAGTTATAGATTTAATCGAAATGAAACCAACTTCTATTGAAAAGGAAACTTTCCCAATATTAGTAGAACAAAAATCTCTATACTCCTTCGATTTAGAAGGCTTCTGGATGGACGTCGGTCAACCAAAGGACTTCTTATCTGGTACCGTTCTTTATCTAAATTCCCTAAAGAAGAAGAATTCTGACAAATTGGTCACTGGTGAAAACATTGTCGGTAATGTTATAATTGATCCAACTGCTAAGATCTCTAAGACTGCTAAGATCGGTCCAGACGTTGTCATTGGTCCAAATGTTACCGTCGGTGACGGTGTCAGGATCACTAGATCTGTTGCTTTAGCAAACTCTACTATCAATGATCACTCCTTAGTCAAGTCTTCTATTATTGGCTGGAACTCTAGGGTCGGCAAATGGTGTCGCCTTGAAGGTGTCACTGTCCTTGGTGACGATGTCGAAGTTAAAGATGAGGTCTACATCAATGGTGGTAAAGTCTTACCAAACAAGTCCATCTCAGAAAATGTTCCACATGAAGCTATTATCATGTAAGAGAAATCAATATGTTTTCTTCTGTATTGTTTAATCTTAAGAACATTGTCTTTTACGCTTTTTTTTAATTGATATTAATATCTTAAAGCGTACAAAGAATCATGTTTTTGGTTACTTGTAATAATAATCACTTGTATCTTTAAATTTTATATTAATTGAACTTTATGACAAATATATATATATATATATATATATATATATTATATAATTAATATTTTGATGTCATTTATTGTTATAGTTGTGGCTCAAAGTCTACTATGTAAATTCTTTGAAAACTTGTAATCGATGGGGTTTTTTTAACTTCGAAGGTTTCATTTTTGTTTTTCTGTATTATTCTTTTTTTTTTCTCATAAAATCATTGACAAAGTTTGCATATCTTATACAGTATATATGTATATGTTGGGGATATATATTAAGACAATCATTCTATATACATCGAAGCACTCTTCTTTTTTTTTTTTTTTGATGATATACTGGTTGGAAAATATACGAACATTCCAACTAAGGTTTATGTTCATGATTTTCCAAGTTTTGTAATATGATATGCAACATATCGTCTATCTGATCTGTGGATATTTCCGTACCTTTACTGATTACTTTTCTATATTTAGGGATTTTGCTATTGCCTTTAATTAGAGTTATGATTTTTTCAATTATAAGTTTTCTTTTGTATTGGTAACGTTCTAATTTGATAGATTGTTTTAAAACTTTATATAATTCACTTGTCATATCATTTTCTTCTTGTTTAACGCTATCATAATTTTCTTCAGTGTCAATATCACTGTTGTCTTTATAGTTATCAACGTATGACTTCAATTTATATGACTGTATCTTTTCAAATTGATTATGAATATTTTTTTGTAATTTTAAGACATCATTCCTTGTTGAATTTGTTACATCCCTTTGTATTAAAAGTAGCTTCTCGATATTATCTCTATTTATTGTAGAATCCACCACCTTCTCATCATTATTATTATAACCCCTTAATCCTCCATAATTCTCATACAGCAACTCCACTAATTTTGTATTGGTTCTATCTGTATTATTTCTTATACTAGTTAATGTCTTTTCTAGCGTCCTTAATTCATTCTCTCTTCCTTGGAATACTTGGTTATAACTCTCGGCCAAATCCTTCATTGACCTAACTATACTAGGTATACCTCTTGAAAACTTGGTAGCAGCAGTGGAAGGATACATACTGTAGTCATTTGATGGAGCCGATGAATCTTCAACTAGAGAATTTTTTCTGTTTCCGTGATCTGTATCTATGTGACTTTTCAAGGTTTCTTTATAATGCTGATTCATGATTTCATTGGGTGTCAATCCATCTTTATTAGGAATCGTACTTAATGCACCATTGTTTATTAAGGTGTTAAAAAATATCTCATCCCCATTCTTTGCAGCAATATGCAATGCAGTATTTCCATTACTATCGCATGCATTTAATAACAATTCTATTCTTTGTTGGGATGCAAAATCTTTCAGCTTCGATAATACAATATCTAAATAATATACAGCTGAAGGAGTCGATGATTTTCGTTTCACTATGTGATGTATTACAGTTTGTAAATCAGAATCCACATCAAATACAGTCTCTCGAAGAAGTTCAAAAATTTTAGGGAAACTTCTCTTAGTGTAAGAGTTATGAAACATTGAACTTCTCATTAGTGGAGTTTGTCCTGACGAATTGACAACACGAGGACTACTACCTACTTGATATAATGCTTCGATGATAGGTAATGTTCCCATTGAACAGGCCCAATGGAAAGCAGTATGTAATTCGGGGTCGATCGGTACATCAATATATGGTGCACTATTCATAGGTGGTGATAATAATTCAAGTGGTATTTCTTTATTCGTCTTTGATTCATTCGATACAAAATAATCGACTAATCTGGCGAGATACTTATTGACATTATCATTTATATCAGATGTTTGTGGTCTAGTATGTGCGGTATATTTCGGTATAGAAGAAACAATAGGTGACGTTCCTAGAGCTTTATAGTTGTGTTCACTAAATGGACTAGACTCGCCTAATTGAGCTGGAGATGTTGGTAACGATGGTGAAGACGAATTTGAAGAACCTGGGCCATGTATACGTTGAAGTTGCTGCTGTTGTAATTGTTGAAAATTCCCTCTATTTAATTCATCTTCATGTATATGTGATGATTCAATATCACTGGATAACCCATCATTTATTTCGAGTTCTTTAAAACGAGGTATAACCCTATGGCCTGTCATGACTGGAATTTGTTGTGATGATACTGATGTGATGTTGTGAGCACGATTAACGTTGTTTTTATTTATGTCTGTATAAATATTGTTGGAATTGTTCTGTAATTCCTCTAGTGGTTCTAATACTCTTGAAAGCTTTAATTGAGGAAGTTGAGTAGAATCTATCAAAGAATTCGGTATAGAAGGTCTTGTAACGCCAATATCACTTTGAGATCTATTTAATCCACGATTCACTTTATTCTTTCCCTTAGAACTTAAAGGTGGTCTCCCCCTTTTCCTTGGTGCAGTTGACTTTGAGACAGCTGGTTCTCTTATGGACTTATCTATTGGATTTGCAAGTAAAGGTTGCGAAGATGCTACTACAAGTGGAGAAGATGTTGTCAGAGTACTTGCAACAAGAGCGGATTTTCTATCATTAAGTACAGACATACTAGCACTCTTTGTTGCCTTCTTTCTACCATCAGATCTAGATGCATGGTGATGTTTAGGTGCCTTTGGTGGTTCAGGTTCCCCATCTCTCTGAACAAAATCAAATAAAGGTTTCAATTCTGTATAAACATCATATTTACTGGCTAACGATACAGCAATTTCTAATGGAACCCATGTACCTTGATATTTCCCAAATCCACCTTGAACCTTTTCATGCGTTTCCCCTAAGATTTCTTTTTCTAGTATTCTTGTTCTCTTTGCTTTAGCAAAATTTGCAGCTTTCAAAATATGAGTAGCATTAACCCAATTATCTTTTTTTCTTTTCATTACAGACCCAGTTGGATGAATGAATTCATACACATCGACACCAGAATATTTAGCAGAGTAGATCTGGTTCGACATCTTTGTTGATAAATTTATCAGGTTATTCTATTTTGTTGTTCTATTGTTTATTTATTTGTTTGTTTACCTTGGGTAAATTTAATCTAACTATCACTTGGACGAATCACTAATGCAAAAAATATACTATGAGATTATATTATTTAAACAACTATTTTTTTTTCTTTGAAGTAAACTATTCTAATAAATATTGATAGCAATGGAATATCTATAAGTAAATGGTCTGTCTTGTTGTGGTAATAGTACTTACTCTTATTATATATTTATTGTTATTGTTTATGTTATTATTATTATTATTATTATTTTTCATATTTAATGTTTCTGCAATATTTCAAATACAAGAGGGAAAGAAAAAAAAAAAAAAGAAACAGAAAAAAAATAAAAAAAATTGTCGATGGTTTGCCCGTAGGAATAAACCCACACATCCCCATCACTGTCATAGCTTGGCCACAATGAATAATACGAATATTGTACTATACTATACCATATTCTATGCGTACGTGGTATAGATATAATAGTGTAAAATATGAAAAGCATCATAAATGGAAAGTTATTAACTTTGTCAGTGTATTCTTGATCTGTGACCTATCTATATCTTGGAACGAATGGGCTTGAATACCAAGATATATCAAGGCAGCCAGATAATAAGAATAATTTACTTTCCCTCTCCTTGTTGGTAAATTAAAGTGATTCTTGTCATTAATTAATCCATACAAATTATGATCCGATCCAGGAATCCAAAATTGGAATGATCTATCTCCAAATGTAAGATGATATTGTTCTGCATCATTTTTTGGGATAATATTGTCAAATGTTCCATAAATGTTTATAACTTGTGTACTACTTGGTATACTTTTAAAACAATCAATAGGAAATTGACCAGTACTTAATATTTCACTCTCTGGTACCCAATAATCAACATATTTACCATGGTAAAAAGTTTTCGTCCAAAACCCTTTTGCTTTCCTCCATTTTGGGTATAATTTTGTATATCTCTTCAACAAACCTTCGGAAAAATATCTTCCACAACAATTCACTAGATATGGTACCCTTTGAGAAGTGTCTACTGAACCAAAATATTGCATCATAGGTAAGACACCTCTTGAATGGGCGATGACCATTTCAATGCTCACTTTATTTTCTCCAAATATTTCGTGATAGTTTTTACAAAAGTTACTATCTAAACTTTTTATTATTGTATCTAAATCTTCAATATCTTGAGATATTGTCCTTCCTAATTGTTTGTTAGCATTTGCCTCTGAATCGCCTTGGTTTCTAAAATCAAATCTAATAACCCAGTAACCTAGAAGACTTAACATTGTTGCTAATAATGGTTGATAGATTGCATTCTTATGTGACAAGTGTCCATGTATTAGTAAAATAACTTTGTTCTTATTGATATTGGTTGAATCTATCTCAAAAACTTGTGTGTTAGTTACTTCAGGCGTTGTAATTATTACTGCTAATCCTTCAGCGGTATGGTATGATTCGTTTTTAATAAAACAAAATACTTCTCTATCTTTCAAAGTGATATAAGAGGGTTTCAATTTTGTATCCCTTACAATTGTTACAGTGCTTATCATGTCGACATATTTTAATTTCTTATTTAATATCTAAATTTTATTTATGGTAGAAACATTATATTGACTTTTTTATATCTTGTATGATATAGAAATATTTTTGTTTTTACGCAACTTATCTGAAAGTAGCCTTCTCGAAAGGTTCAGAATATTATTTATTTTTTTTTTATATATCGGAGTTATAGAAAGTTCACATATATGTATGATGTTAATAAACGACGTTCTAGAGGTGTGCCTACAAGAACTTCATTCTGGTTACTACATAATGATTTCTAATATTCCTTATAAGTTACTAGAACAGGTTCCCCACGAAAACATATCAAAAATAGGAAAGGATATGGTTAAGGGTATACATTGTGTCCACCATTAACTAACTGATTTTAATGTGAAATTTTTGTTTAGTTATATACAAAAAAAATCTATATTAAACAGGTAACTCAAATATGGCTATACAAAATAATTAATTACATGTATGTTAAGTGATATAGAAGTTTTAAATTGGCAACTTCATGTTTCGTCTGCATTATTATCGCTATCTGTGTCAGTTTCATCTTCATCTTCTTCTTCTGAGGAGAGTTCGATACCTAATTCTTCCAGTTTTTCACGGTATTTAGAATTCTTTTCGTCAAGTTCTGTAACTAATAACATTAATTCATCTATTTCAGAATGGTCTACGTTCTGTTTCTTATATTCTTCATTTTTCTTTCTAAGTTCGTCAATTTCGTTTTGAAGTTTGGCCTTTTCTTTATTGAACATTTGTATTAAATCATCAGTAGGTGGGCGCTCTTCTTTCTTTTCTTGGGCATCTTTTATTTTCATAATTATATCATCGATGGTTTTCTTAGATATAACTTGTTCATTTGGAAGTTTGTTTAAATCTTTGATCATATTTTGGATCTCATCATTAAAATTACATTTTTGAATAACCAATAATCTTTTCAATTGTGTCTCCAATGTATCCCTTTCCTTTTGGCCCTTAGTAATTTTGGCTTCAAGAGTAGTTTTGATTTTTTGTAATTCACCATCTTTGGCTGATATAACGGATGCATTTTCATTCTCAATTGTAGCTATTCTGTCTTGTAGTTTGTTAACATTTTCTTTCAAAGATTTAATTATTTCTTCGTGCTCAAGCTTAGATCTTTCCACAGATTCCTTGTGTTCTTTAATTAAAACTTCTTTTTCATCCTTATAGATTTTAATCTTCTTATTAAACACATTTTCGGTATTATCAAGATCTTTCTTGTGACTTTCATTTATCCTTTCTTGTTCAATCTTTAATTCTTTAATCTGTTCGGATAATTTATTTTCTTTTTCTTCATATTTCTTTTCTAGTGACTCATATGTAGATGTAGTTTCTTTAATTGTCTTATTTTTTTCTTCCAGATCAGTTTTCAATTTGGAAATTTCTTCTGTGTAATTTTCTATCGTACTGTTAAGTTCTTTCTGTGTTCTTTCCATTACTTCTTTTTCTCTTGTTGTATTTTCAAGCCTGTCACATAGTTCTTTTAATTTAAGTTCAACTGAAGTGTTTTTGGAAGTTAATATATCAAATTTTTTTTCCAGGTTGTCATACTGCTCTTGTAAATTTGACTTATTTGCCTTCTCTATAGCTAATTCCTCATTAACTTCCTTTAACTGTCCTGTAGTTGTCTCTAGAATTGTTGTATTGTCATTCAATTCTGAAATTTTTTTAACATATTCGCCAATTTCTTTCTGGTGTTTATTCAAAAGAGATTCCTTTTCTTCTAAAAGTCTAGTTTCGTCACTCTTAGCTTTCTGTAGTTTTTCCTCAATTTCATGGATTTTATCAATACTCTTTTGAGTTTCGGCTATGTGACTTCTTTTTAATTTATCCAATTCTTCATCCTTCGATTTAACATCTTTTTCTAAATTGGAAATTTGTGACTGCAATTTTTCACACACTTTCTCTGATTTCTTTATTTGTTCTTCTGTATTGGATTTTGATTCTTTGAGTTGTGCCGAAATCAAGTCTCTACTTTTTTTTATCTCATTAATTTCCTTCTCCTTTTCTCTTATCTCATTCTTAAGATTGTCTAACTTATCAATATTTCTCTTGTCGATATCATCTAACTCTTTAGTCTTGTTAAGTACATTTTGTTTTTCTCTGGATAATTGTTTATCTAAATCCTCTATTTTTGCTAAATGTTTTTTGAGAATAGTTTCATGTTCGGCTTTTAAACTTTCTAATTCGCTCTCAAATATTTGTGTTTTTTGTTCCAATCTTTCTTGATACTCTATAATTAATGCATCTTTATTTTTAATATTTTTGTCTAATTCTTCGAAAGCACCTGTTTTACCTTCTAATGACTGCTTTAACGATTCGACTGACATTAAGGCATCATCTCTTTGAGATTCAAGGTTTTTAATTCTAGATTCAAAAACATCTTTTTGTGTCTTTAATTCCAATTCTATCTTTTTGACTTCCTCATTGCTATGTTCCAACGAGTTTTGTAACTTCAAAATATTATCTCCTTTTTGTTTTAATTCTGCTTCCTTTACCATTAGTGAGTTATTGGAATCCTCTTTAAGTTTTACGAATTCGGAGACCTTATTATCCAACTCATCTTTTAACGATTTGATAGAAGAATTTAACTCAGATATCTCACTATTCTTAATATCTATCTCTTTGTTGGTGTCGTTTATTTTTTCTTTTGAATGGGCTAACTTCTCACTACTATTTTTAATCTCTTTTTTGAGGGCACTAATTTTTTCTTTCAACTCTGTGTTTTCCTTTTCGTGTACCTTAATATTTTCTTCCAACTTTTGAAGACAATCATTGGTTTCAACTAAGGATTTTTCTAAACCCTCTTTTTCGGAGAGTAGTATTGTTTGTTTTGTGTATAATTCTGTGATATTATCCTTTAACCGTAGATTCTCATTTTGTAAATTTTGGGATTGTTTTTCAGATAGATCAAGAGACTTTTGCACCTCTTCAAGTTCATTTGTTGATTCAAGTGATTTTCTACTTAACTCTGAGTTTTGTTCTGTCAGTCTTTCAAGTTTGTCGTTCTTTTCACTTATTTCCTTTTGCAAATCTTGAAGTTCAGTTTCTTTATTTTTCAGATTATTGACAGCAAGCTCGTAATCTGATTGTGCTTGGGCATATAGTTTTCCTTGTTCTTCAATTTTATTATTAGTTTTTTTTAAAATTTCTTGTGTTTCATCTAATTGTGCTTTAGTATCTGTCAGTTCTGTTTTTGTGGCACTCATGTCAGCTTCATTACTACG
Source organism: Arxiozyma slooffiae (assembly GCA_017347545.2). Lineage (NCBI taxonomy): Eukaryota > Fungi > Ascomycota > Saccharomycetes > Saccharomycetales > Saccharomycetaceae > Arxiozyma > Arxiozyma slooffiae. Next base: position 830,341 of record JAFHAQ020000001.1, on the reverse strand, counting down.
TTTATCTTCTTCAAGTTGTTTGATGTTTCCTTTCAACTCTTGTGTTGTTTTGTTAAGTTTGGAATTTGTTCTCTTTAACTCTTCAAAACTATTTGTAACTTCTGAGAGATTTTTTTCTATTTCTAGTTTTTGCTCTTTTTCCTTGTTTAATTGGCTCTTCACATCTTCAAAATTTTGTTCTAAAGATTTTAATTTCTCTTCCAATTTTGACGATTTTTCTTTTGATTCCAACATTGTTTTGTTCAAGTTTGTTTTCTCTTTCTCTACTTCACCAATGGCATTTTTTAAATCAGATAACTTCGAATCAGCAGATTCTTTAAATTTCAGCAATTTATTAATTTTCGTTTCTTGTTCACTACTCTTAGCTTCTAATGTAGCCTTCTGTTCTTCTAGCTCTGCTTTTTGTTTTTCCAATTTACTAGTTTCGGATTCTAGTTCTGCCTTTTTCTCTTCAAGATCACTGATATAAGATTCTAACTTTGTTTTTTGTTCCTGTATTTTATTTACGTTTGATTCTAACTCTTTAGCATTCGATTCCATTGATGTGAAATTTGTCATCCAAAAATCAACTTTTTCAGTTAATTCTTTGATTTGATCTTCTTTTTCTCGCAAAAGCGACTCTATGGAAGCTTTATCTTCCTTCAGTTGTTTGACTTGCTCTACTTGTTTTCCAAGATCATCTAAAGTTTCTTTGGTTTTATTTTCAATATTAGCTATAAAGATTTCACGTTTTTTTTGTTCATCTTCAAACCACTGCAACTTTTCATTAAGAACTAGAATAGATTCTTGACATTTATCCCTCTCTTGTTCTAGATCATTGTTATCCTTTAATAAAATTTCAATTTCATCTTGCATTTCCTGTTTTGAGGTTGTAAGAGATTCTATTTCTTTTGAATGCACTTCAAGTTGATCCTTTAGTTTAGCTTCGAGGGTAGCGATACTTGTAGTGAGTGTATCTTTTTCTTTTAATAACTGTCCTTTTTCTTTATTTAGGTTATTAACCTGATTCTCTAAAGTCATAGACATCTCATTCTGCTTTTTAGTAGCATGTTCTAATGAATCTTCTAACTTAGTATTTTCTGATTGAAGCTCTTTATAACTAGTAGCCAATAATTTGAGTTTGTCTGTTAATTTGGCAACTAACCTCTCATGGCTAGAAAACTTTGATTTCCACTCATTCAGCTCACGCACAACATCATCTCTTGTTCTTTCAAGAGTATCTTTTTGCTTTGATATTTCTTCTTGTTGGGTCTTGAGTTTTGTGATTGTTTCTTGTAAATTGTTTTTGACTTTCGTTATTTTGTCATTTTCACTTTGTAAATTTTTTATTCTTTTAGTTGTTTCTTTCTCTTGTTGTTTTACTTTTTCTTCAAGTGATAGCTTTTCTTTATTTAGATTTATTAAATCACGACTCATTTTGTTAATATCATCCTCTGCCTTTTCTTTTTTTGACGTCATATCTTGTAATTTAGTGGCTAATAATTTTGATTTTTCTTCTAATTCTTGAAATTCAAGAGTTTTTGATTGTAATTTCTTCGATAACTCTTCCTCCAATTTCTCTAATTTGTTTTTGTTTTCGGTTATTGATTTTAAATTCTTGGAAGTTTCGTTAAGGTTATTTTCGATGGTATTATAATCCTTGGTAAGAGTCTTATGCTCTTCAGATAGCATTTTGAACTTATTTTCAACATTTTCGTGTTCCTTAGAAAGTTCTTCGAGTTCTTTCTTTAGTTTAGAAGTTATTTTAGAATTTTCAGATTTAATGTGTTGGATTTCGTTTTTTAAATTAAGACATTTTTCTTGTATCTCTTCAAATACTTCGAATGACAACTTTGCAACAGGTTCTTCATCTGGACTACGAGATAAGGAAGTCTTTATCCTATACAAATTTTCATTAAATATAGCCACAAAATATGGACTAAAATATAGTTGTGGTAGTCCTGTATCGTCCAGAGGTGGGTTCAGAATGTCGAAATTATTTTCTGTCTTAGTGAATAATGATTTTTCTTTAAACTGTTTAACTCTCGATTGGTAATTATCCTTGCCGATTCTTTTTGAAATGTATTCAAAATACTCTTTTCTTGGATAAGGAGAATTTTTTGAAGAGAACTCGTAGGCAACACCTAGAAGAATTGTTACTAAACATTTTGTGGTAATATCTTCATCTTGAATTTGATATGAAAACGTTAATAATGATTCTAAAGTTGATTTGCTGGATAAGAAATCATTGACGGCATGCAAATCACCATATAACCAGAAGATTAGAAATGAAATAAAAAATATTGGAGTACGAATATCTGTTGAATCAAGGGTGGTAAGTAGTAAATCGACCATCGTTTGAATAACGTTGAGAGGCTCATTATTTTCTATGTTATTTTCAGTTTTTACTTTACGGATTAAGGTTCTCAACTCCATCTCACTATCATTTTCTAGTTGAAATAAAAACATTAATATGTCAGTTGCAAAAAAAACTTTGTATGGATTTAGACTCAAATCAGGGTCATATAATAACAATATTTCGAAAATATTAGATTTTACTTCTGGTAAATTGAATTGTGACAAAGCATCTTCATTATTATCTTCTGTTGTACTTTCCTTGGATAAACTATGGGTTTCCAGAGAAAAAATGTGTTTATTATATATCTCTATTTGTGACAATAGGAAACGGCGTTGAATAGTATGATTACCACTAAGATATGCTTTTAATAATTCATTTGAGGCAATTCTAATATTGAATGTATGAACTGAATTTGCATAAAATATCCAATTCAGTAATATATCGACAACTGGAATAAGTTGTTGATCATCACTTTCTGCTGGTGTAGCTATTGTTGGATCTAAATATGGAACATCAATTTTTTCAAACTCATTTTGAACTTTTTCATTATTTCTGATTAAATCAGCGGCAGTTACTAATGCTACAGGTCTAACTTTTCTTGGAGTGTTGTAATAAAAGACTAAACGTAATACAGTTACTAAAATACCAGCTTTTAATAAGGCTAATTGATGTTGGCATGTCGCAGAACTATCAGGATCAACAAGTAACGACACAATATCTAATGCTGTATTAATATTGATTATTCTTTGATTGTTCCAAAAAAATTCTTCATTGGGCATTAGTGGTTCGTTTAGAATTGTACCTAGCTTAGAGAGGTTCCCATTTTCTATGAATAATTCTTGATTGGATGTATTATATTTCAATATATTGTTAATTAATGAAAGACAATCGTTAACAACTAATGAGCCTCTGAGACCGCCCTCTTCTTTGATTATGATGAATAGCTTTTCAAATATATTTTCAAATGCAACCAATTTTTGGACATGTGGTGAATCATTAACAATGGCCATCAATAGTAAAATTGTCTCATCTCTAACAGGTTCATGCATATCATCTAGTAAAGTAACAAGAGTAGAAATACTAGTAGGGAGAGTCACAATGGCGCTTTTTGCTCTCACTGGTCTTGTAACCAGTAAAGCCTCCAGTAATTGAATAGTGTAGAGTCTAATGTGAAAATCTTCTATCTCCAAAAATTGTAAAATTAAATGGACTAGAGATTCATCTTGAATCAATGCATCAGTTATCCAAAGCGAGAATTGATCAACTGATTGTTTTTCTGTTTTCATCACTAAAGGAGATGGATATTTCCCATTTTGCAACCTAGACTGTTGAGAAATCCAATTTCTTGTTAAGTCATCACTTCCATCACCTCTAATAAATAAAATTAATAAAGTTTCTAAAATTGCTTTTACCATTTTTTCATCTTCATAATCCTTTTTTAAAGTATTCAATAATGGTTTTAACCCAGATGCAATGACAGTTTCTCTATATTGTCTACTAAAAGCTTTGATCCCAAGAACTGCAGATCTCCTATCATTTAATAAAGTAGCATTTTCAGCTCTATCACAAAGGGTTGGGATCGTTTCATCTACAGTTTGTGGTTTCTGTGGTTGTATTAAACCTTGAATTATATCCATTCTTACTCGACAAACTATTAGTACCGAGTAATAATTTTAGGTTGTAATAAAATTTAGATATGTAGTCTCTCACTTCAACCGATTGAACCCATATATGTAATAAATTAAGTGTCACTGTTAAATTGGTTTTGCACTAAAAGATATGTGAATTCTATTATTATTTTTTGTTTTTTTGTTTGTTTATCAAAATAAGTCAAAGAAACTTTGAAAAATACAATATTTAGAAATTGAAGGTTTCATTTGCAAAAATTGTTTAGAAAGACCTACAAATATAAAACAAAAAGTGTGGGTATTATTTATTGATTTTACTTTACCAGCTAATTATTTGGAAAAAGGATTGATATAGAAAAATGATATATGGCTGATTTTAGGTGAATTTGAGGTTTGTGTAGGCTTATTTTAGTTTGGCTTAACCTGATTAAGGGTAATTGATAAGAAGGAGGGATATTGAAGGATGATGTTTCATATATTTGTTAGTTTTGATGGTGGTTAATTTACTAGATATATGAATATAAGTATTAGTTTCGGCTAATGACGTTAAGTGTTTTTGAAATATAACGGTAGTAAATGATGCAAATATGTAATAACTTCAAATGGATACTTTTTCTAATTACTGGTGATTACTCGAAACAACTTTAAAGAAATTTAAAAGAGAGGTAATCACAGTATACCATTACTTCCTTAGGGAATTAGTGTTTGAGAGTTGTTCTACATTTATTCTAGAAAGGTGTTAAGAAATTATATTAAAGAATTCACTCTTTACTATTAGTGAAAATTTTGGTAGAAATAAAACAAAATCATGTAAGGAATATAATTTAGTCTTAATAGAACTGTTTGAAGATAATATTGATTACATAGGTAGTCTTTATTTCGTCCAATAATTATCTGAATATACGAAAGTTGATCTTTTTTGACAATATAGTCTTTATAATACTCCATTTTAGTATCTAATGAAACCATTTGGTAAGTAACTTAACTACAGATTATTAGATACACAATTCAGGAGTGATTCCATGAGTGTTTGGACGGAGAATTGGTACAGCTTGGGGTGCAACGACTAGCAAATTGTATTAATAGATTTTTAAAGAGGCAAAAATATATCAGATTTTATTTAAGAGTCGTCGATACAATTTACTCATTTACATAGAAAAGCTTTAACATATCACTAAGTTACAGTATCTGGTGAGTATGAAGTCTCTTTGTTATCTGACCGTTGCACTCATTTAATATACTAAGAGAATAGGTCAGACAAACTATTTGTTGTTGAGATATTTATATTTATCGAGTCCTTTAATTGGAATATTCTAACACTTAAGTAAATAGAAGTAAAAGAAACAAGAAACCAAAAAAACTCATGAACTACTATTAATTCAAGTGTCAATTCCTTTGAACGGCAAGACTTTGCTTCCTTATCGGCATGCTACCTAAGCAGTAGAATCCCAAAGATGTGAAAAAAGCAATTATAATAATCTTTTATCTTAACTTAATTATAAAATATCCAATTCTCCTGATTATGGAGTAATGCTGAAGAGCTATTGAACGTTATTAAATAAGTATCGTGAGCTGATATTCCCAGTAACCAACTAAATATACCTTATTTATTTAATCTACATTTTGTCTACGTATGTTTATTTTAGTTACTGGATAAGGTATGCAAGCACTGTAATCCCTCTAAGTCACCAATTGTAAGATTCTCTTCTTTATAACCCTCGAACAGGTTTAGTAGTTGTGGTGGCAATGATAATACAATAAGATAACAAAGCGTGCCTACGCTCATTTTGTCAAGTTTATCAAGTTAAAATATGCTCAGCTTTTCCGTGGGATTGCGCTTAGGTAGCAACACGGAAGGGAATATGAACCTTTGAAACAACGAATTCATTGTATATCTTCTTTTTTTCAATATACTTATGAATTCCTTATCTTTTATCTATTCCAAGTCATTTACATTAGCTATTATTATCACCTCATAGAGAAGACTTTACTGCCTATGTCATAACCCTGGATTAAATTGCAGGTGTAAATCTCAATATTCTAAACTAAAAAAGCTAAATCTAGTTATTTAAATAAAAATACACAAATAATAATAACTAGAGTAAATAATCAATATACAACAGTGTATAATTCTACTTCTTGCTGGTCTGTCTATCACGTTGTCTAGTCCTGGTTACAGTAGTCTGTCAAGATTCCACTATATCTCGCAACTTCATACGCCACAAGTGAACTCTCCTTGGAAAACAACACGTTATAAAAGCTATATAAAACTCTTATTTTGTATCACGGGATATTACAACGTGTACTTTTAAAAATTTACGGTAACAAAAAGAAATTTGATTTCGCCCAGGATCGAACTGGGGACGTTCTGCGTGTTAAGCAGATGCCATAACCAACTAGACCACGAAACCAGAAATTTCATTTTTCTCAAAAAAGATAGTTTTTTATATACAGAGTATGCATTTTTCTATTGAAATCACGGAATGAAACAACATTTGTACCTGAACAGATTAAAATTAAAGGAACTGAGATATCTGTAGGTAATTTGAAAGTGGAGTGATGAATATATTATAGAAAGTATCTAAAAAAAATCAGATACTAAAGTTAGGTAAAGAATTTTTTTTAAGTGATGTTGTTTTTGTTTTCTTATATATGAAGTCATATAAATAATATATATATATATATATAAATGGACTAAAAAATTTTTAATATTTAAAAAGGGTCCCTTTATTTATGTTTGAAAAACTAAGAATATTGGTTGATAATTCATTGATAACCAAAATTCACAGAAAAATAAACGGGAGTATTCATGAAGATATAATATATCAAATAGAATATTTTAGAAAGTTCTTTGTGTTTTAGATAATACTGAGGTTAGGGGATACTTGACAACAACTTAGTCAAAAAGTTCTAGAACCTATTAAAAGAACTTTCTATATTTCTCTTTTTAGTGTTTTATTCTACGTTTTTTTTAAGAAAAATCTCCTATTATTAGAGAGAGTTTGACTTGGTTTTTGTTTTTACCTTCTTTTGTTTTTTTATATCCTTTTAAAACATTTTTTGAAAATCTTTTTGTTTTGCTTAGAAAAATTGGCAAGTTTTCATAAACTAGAGTGAGTGAAAAAGTGGTATAAATTAAGAATCCTTGAAACCTTTTAATTATTTCATTTTCTACTTAAGTTATATAGTTTTATATAGTTTTACAATTGCTTTTGAAGTATTACAACATAACTAGAGAAGTAGAAAATTCATATATTTTGTTTTTTTGGTCTAAATTTTTTGTTCCGAATTTGTTAAAACATCCTAGGATGTAACAAAAATGAAATACAATAGCTGAGAGAATCTAACAGAGTTAATTGGACATGTTGGTTTTTAGTGTGTGTTTGTTTTGACACCACACTTGGATTTTGGAAAACCACAAATAATCTTTCATGAAAACAAGCAGACCATATGGTAGGAAGTGTCAATTAAAAAATTTATTGAATTACTCTATCGTGAATCATTTTTTCAAGGAAGTCATGACCCAAAAAATTTTGCTTTCCCTGTCAATTAAAATAAAATAAGAATTAGCAAATATGAGTACTTGAATTTTGGAAAAAATAAAACAAAAAAAAAATGATTCCTTAGTGAATTAGAATTTTTTAAGTTCTAATGTATTGTAATTTTTTATCCATTTTGTATAGTGTTTATTTTGTATTATAAAAAAAAAAAAGAGAGTGAAGGACTTACACGTTGATATGTAGAAACAAAATTTTTTACTTCGGTTTTACCCTTAGTTCTTATACTAGTTAGATGTGAATTTTATTAAGGGCATTATGAATTCAACATTCAATTCTAAACATGTTGTTTTGGAAATTATTTGACCGAATATGTTGCATTGAAGGAGTTTTTAACTGTTTTATTTGACTATTGCTAATTTTCATTTTGTTTTGTTGTAGTATGATTTAGAATAGTTGAAAATTGTAAATATTTATGTTAATTTTGATACAAAAAAATGAACATTTTTCATACTGTTAATCTTTTGTATTCATGTTCTTTTTTTCTATTAGAAGTAAGTTTAAGAAAGGATTTTCAAACAGTGACTTTATTGTATATGTATATGAGTGTAAGAAGATGCTGGAATGGAAGGTTCTAAAATTAAATATGATGAACCAATAAGATTTTAATGACATATAATCTTATAATAATGTATCTTACGGCAAAAAAAATCTCTATAATAATTTTATCGTTAGTATGATATTTTAGCCCCCTGATACTTAAATAGGAAACTCCTAGTTTCCTAAAACGTTAACATGGTATTTTACCAATTACCTCTGAAATAAATACAGTGGCAAATAACATTTTACAATAATATTCGATACTCACTTCCAAACATATATAGGGAACTTGAGGTAATCGATAATCTAAATTATTTTCCTCACTCTTTTTACACATTACATGTTTTTACTATTGTACATTATTATTTTTATATAACTTCTAAATAACAGAAGAACAACTATTGAAGAATATCTTCAATATAGATTATACGCATAAGAATTCTATACACATATAAAAATATATTTTAAATTAAGAATGTATGCTAATAATAATAATAGTGACGGCGCTCACTCTTATCAAAAGATAAATAAAGAAAGGGTAAAATACGTAAGAAGAGGAAATGATTGTTTGGTTGTTTTTGCCAGAAAATCACTTGTAGATACATATGTCACTTGTCATGTGTTAGTTGGATATTCTTTGAAAATAAAATTTTATCAAAAACTAAGTAACAAATTACAAGTTTTTTCTTGAAAGGTATGTTTGTAGTTATATCGTTTTATTTTGCTTTTTTTATATTTGGATTTTTGACGGTCTCATGAGCACTAAAAATTTTTAAAAAAAAATAGTTAGAACGTTAGTTTATTCTGTGAAATAAAACTTTTTGTTTTAACAATAGTCTTGTAACTTACTTGTTCCTATTTACAAATAAATTCTTAATAAAATAATGTATGTTTTTTATTAGCTAGAGGGAAATTTTAAAAAAAATTACTTTCAAAAATTTAAGATTTTTTCTTAAGAAAGGCTTTTGAGAAAAACACTGAAGGCTCCGAAGACACAATTTAAAATAAACAAAATGAGAAAAGTTCACAAACAACTTTTAATAAACAACAAATGCTCGGTTATCATTTAGATGGTAAACTCAACCTAACGACCCAATAACTAAACAACTAAAAAAAATCATTTCTAAAAGTATTACTAAAAATAACAGAAAGAATGTCTACCTTTAGTGAATACTAAAAACACAACGACTAGTCTTTTATGAAACGTTAAAGAGAAAGTTATATACAGCTTTCTTAAAGATACTATATTTTTTTATAAGGAAGATTATACAATTTTTTGTTTTTTTATAATTGGACAACTATAAAAGAGACATAAAACAATAAACAACAATAACCAACCTTGAAAGGTTTGTTTTATTTTTCTGCCTTTTTCTTACCTTAAGCATTTCGTTAGTTTATTTTATTAAAAATTACAGAGCGCCCAAGTTTAGAAATGTGTGTCAGAATTTCTAATACTTATAAAATGTATAAAATAAGTTATAGTCTCTTATTTTTTCAAAAAATATTTTCTTTTATGATTCGAGAGAAATAATCATCACAATCTTTAACAAAAAATAAATTGAGGGAATATTCAAATAGTATGTTAACAAACATATATATGTAATATATCTATACCTCGATCAATCTATTATTTATACCTTTTATGGTTTTCTGGCAATAACATACCAATTATCCTTTTCATAACCAGTGGTTAAAATTTCTGCACCAGCACTAATGCAATCTTCTTCTAATTCACCTTCACGATATAGATGGTAGTATCTATATTTTGTAATCTCATTTTTTTCCTCACTTTTTAATTTTTGAGACTTTTTACATTTTTGCTCTTGTTCTTTTCTAATTTCTTCTTGTTCTTTTTTCCATTTAGCCATAAATGATGCTCTTTCCTTTGGAGGTATTCCAGATAAATCAGGTTTAATAGAATTTTTCTTATCTTTACTTTTATTTGAGCCATTATTGTCTTTCTTATTATTACCCCTTTCCTGTAAAACCCAAGGAACAAGGACATCTTGTTCCATACCTTCATGATAACCTCTTCTGGAAGTGCTTTGCTCTAAAGCCCAACAATATATCAAAATTTGACCACCACTTTTAACTTTATTCAAAATATGATTTATTGCTTGTACTCTTCTTTCTCTTGTTGACCAATGATGAACCACTGCAATAGAGATTGCAAAATCAAAAGTATTGTCTCGATGAGGTAAACACATCCCATCTGCTACAAGTACATTATATTGATCGTTAATCTCATGTGCACATTTAATTAATCTATCTGATCTATCTGAACCAATTATGAAAACGTTAGGGTTAACATTTAAATACTTCCCATTGCCACAACCTACATCTATTCCAATACTACCAATAGGTTGATCATTTAAAAATTCAGTCACAATAGGCCATGGTTTATACCTTGTCTGAGAAAAATGTGTAGCAATCTCATTATATACTTTATGAACGTACTCTTCTTCTTTTACAGACGCCATTGTGGATCCTATTTCCATTCTTATGTTCTTCTCTCTTTTACACAAAATTAAAGTTGTACAATTACAAAAGAATAACAACTATTGATGGAATTGTTGAGATTACACTTGGTATTGTAACTCTTATAAGTGTATATCCTTGAAAATAAAGAAACAGTTTAACATTTCTCATGAAGTACATACACAATTCAAAATTCGAAGACATTTTTCTTGAAAAAAATCTTAAGTAAACAGAAGAAAAAATTTTTTTGAGATATTTGCAATAAACATCTTATTACTATAAACTAGAAGAAAACATGAATAAAACCAAATGACAAATTTGAAAATGTCGTTGGTGCTAATGCTATTTCTTTTCCCTTACAGTATATGGTTATTATAATTTACTCTTTTTTTTTTTTTTTAACGAGTTGAAGATTCTACAACAATAAAGAGGTAGAAGAGGCTGTTAGAAAGAATGGGTCTTAAAAAAGACCATCTATCTTTTTCTCGTCCCTTTGTTTGAAAGGTATATGTAAGTTGTCATATTATAATCAATTGTCCCTTTTTACTTTAGTCTGATCTCAACAACATTATCAAACTTGAATATTATGTATGTCTCTTCACTTCCTAAATATAGATATAGAAGTATTAATATTACATAGTTCAGTATCGTTTCAGTTGTATCCTACATTCATAAATCTAAACCAAAACGAAACATGAAAATGATGTCATAAAAGAACAAGATGGTGGAACAGAAGACAGACAAAGTCCCTCTAATAAAGAATAAAAAATTAGTACGTCATAAAAATTATTTCTAAAAATAGAATTATCTAACACTGCTACTGCTACCTGCATTAGTGACAAATGATGTGTATATATGTAAAGTAAAGTTTACAGTTCTTGCTATATCCTGTAATTCGTTTCTTATGTTTTCCTTCGTTCTCTATTCTTCCTTCTCCAACCTGTTTTCAATATTGATTTTATCTGAATTGTTTGTCAATCCCCCCATGATCTTGGAAAATTTGTGTATGCGAATATACCAAATACACACTCTTACATAAATTCATCTATAAGAAGCAGTAATAAGAAGAGAATAACACCGAAAAAAGAAATGATCGTAAATATAGACGTCTAAGTTTTAATACAACAGTAGATTACCACCATGTATAATTCAACTGGAACCTAAAAAGCCAATCTTGAAAAATAATAAATATTCCTTATCTTCCTATTCTTTTCACTCCTCTGAAAATTTAATACGTAAGACAGTATATCCAAACAATATGGCCTCTGACACTTCTCTTCACCACCATAACCATAACTTCAAAAGTTCAAATAAGAACCAGAATAAGTATGGTTTACCATTAAAATCAAACACAGTTCCCCTCACCATCGACATCAGGTTCAAGCCATTATCTCATTACCAGTAGGTTGGATTTATTTATATCTTCGCAGTTACATAAAATAATATCATATGAGTCTAATACAACTACGGCCTATAGTACTACATGAAATTCTCCTGGTATAAAATGATTATTAGAACGCAGTAAGAAAAGTGAATTAGAAACCGTGGATTATTTTGGTGATATTGATAACTACAATAATAATATTTCAAATGAATATATATCATTGGGTGGGACTCCAACTATACATGATTATGATCATTTCCCACAAAATAAGCAGTTATACTTAAAATCAAATAATTATAACAACGTTGGTAGAAGTCCTTCCAATGGCATTTATCACACCATGAACAATAACCGCAATATTGAGGATAATCTTTTGAATGATTATAATACATGGACCAATTTTTCTAAAACGCCTATTAAAAATAATATCGATAACGGTAGCTTTAAAAAACTAAAAAAGGAAAATAGAATTAAACCTATTGATATTGATGCAACAATTCAAAGATTGTTAGATGCTGGTTATGCAGCAAAAAGAACCAAGAATGTTCGTTTAAAAAACTTCTGAAATTATTCAACTTAACCTTTCTAGAGATATTTTCCTATCTTAGCCATCATTCTTGGAGTTTTCACCAGCAGTTAAAATTGCCGGTGATATCCATTGTCAATCTCGTGATCTATTAAGATTATTTACAAAATGCGATTTCCCACCGGCCTCAAATTATTTTTGTCTTGGTGATTACGTTGATCGTGGTAAATAAGTATTAGAGACAATTTTATTTTTATTTTGTTGCAAAACCAAATATCCAGAAAATTCCTCCCTTTTATGGAGCAACCATAGGGATGCTAACGTAATGAGAGTATATAGGTTTTATGAGGAATGTAGGCGTCGTTGTAACATGAAAATTTTTCAAATTTTCATTGATACAAAAACACTGTACCATTAGCAGCTATTGGAGCTGGTAAAATATTCTGTGCCCATGGGGGTGGGGGTTATCACCAGTATTAAATTCGATAGAGGAAATTAGGCATGTTAATAGACGGGCTAATGTGCCAGATATTGGATTAATTAATGACTTATTGTGGTCTTATCCAAATATTTCTGCCAATGTTTGGGAATATAACGAACGCGGTGTCAATTATTGTTATAATAAAATGACTATTAAGAAATTTTTAAATAAATTTGGGTCTGATTTAGTTTGTAGAGCACATGTGATTATTGAAGATGGTTATGAATTTTTCAACGATAGACGTTTATAACTGTATTTTCTGCCACTAATTATTGGAGTGAATTTGATAATTTGGGGGGGCAGTAATGACTGTTAATGAGGACCTGTTTTTCTCATTTGAATTCTTAGATCCATTAGATAAAGCTTTCTTGAAACTAGTCAGGAAGCCAGGAAGACAAAAAAAAATAAAAATATCCAATGAACTATAAAATCAATTAGATCCGACGGAAAAATCTTAACTTCATATATATATACTAAAAAAAAAACATAGACAGCAATCTCTATTTTTAAATTTACTATTAATATTGTAACAACTTAGAGAATAGGCTATATAACAAAACACCAGGTAAATTAAATGCATGAATCTCTGTTTAATTTAACTTTCAAACAATATTTACATATAAATATGCTTAACCAAAAACTTAAGTTTAATATACACATATTATACAAATATACAAACAATACCTAGTAGCAGAATTCCTCTTTTTTTTATTTCATTCTGTTTGTAATTAGAAATATGCAGTAATATGACAACAACAAAGTCGAAAACATAGTTTTATGGTCTTTTTTTTTTATTCACAGAGACAACTCAATTTTTGTACAAAAAGAATAATCTTTAATGATGGAAAGTTTAAAAAGCATATGTCAATATTTTTGTACAGAAATTAGTTTGCTATTATTGTTATCCTTTTTTATTTCAATTATAGCTTCCACGATAGCTACTATGACCGCGATGATATCCACCACGACCACGGCTAGTATTGCTGTATCCACTTCTATCATTTTTGATGGTTGTTTGCAAAAAACCACTGGCAGGAGCAAACAATGATGGCCCATTATCTTTTTCTTCAGATGTTTGTCTACGGTACGAATTATTTCTATTATTATTATTACTATTATTATTGACACCATTTTCAAAACGTTGATTGTATCCTCCGCGACCTCTGTTACTAAAACCTCTTGAAAGATTACCACCACGTCCACCACGTCCACCGTATCCACCGCGACCTCTAAAACTACCACCTCTTCCACCTCTATAGGATCTGTAATAATTTTGTACATTATTATTATTATTATTTGGTGAAACGTCTCTATCTTGATACTTGAAAGTAAAATTTTTTGAAGATTCTTCCTTATTACTTTCTTCAAAATTAGATTTCGTTCCATTCTCTAACATATCACCGTTTTCATTTGTTTCAGATAAATCTGCATAATTAGTATATTCGGTAGAATTCTCTTTATATTCCATTCCTTGTTTAATGACATAACTATCCTGATCATTCTCATCCTTGGGGGTATTCGAAGGTGACTCAGCCACTTTCCCAGGATAATTGCCTTGATTTAAATTTTTCTTTGTAGAATTAAGTAATGAATGCTGCGCTACTTCAGAATAACTTAATTGTGGTTTTTTCAATATTGTAATTTTTGGTTTTAGGGATTCTAGTTGTTCACCTTTGGATAATCTTTCCAGAGTCTCTTTGTCTTCTACATGTAATTTCCCCATCTTTTCCTCTATATCCAACATCTTGGATGGTGTATCTGTGGGAAGGTCTGTTCCAAATGGACTTGGCTTATTCTTTGGAGCCAGATATGGTTTTGATGGATCATCACTTGGGTCTGTCAACAAATTGATTTTGGAGATATATTCTTTAAAATCGTCATATTGAGCGGGTTCTATATTAATCTTGTAAATCTCTTTCAAAGGTTGAGACCAATATTTGAGAATTTTCATTATATCACGAGCAGAATAAACTTCAACAAACGCCACTTTTGAATCACGTTTAAAGTTTTGATCGAAGATGGAACCTGATTTTAAAGTTGATATCGATGGATTTTTATTAATTTCCCAGAATATCTTAAACTTGACAAACCTGGTGTATTTAGCTTCGAAGAGTTCCTCGATATCTGAATCTGCAAATCTGGGTGGTAAATTAGAGAATTTGATCATATATGGAGGTCCTTGTACTACGAATGGTTGTTGATTATTCATATAAGAGTCTGAAGCGTTTCTTGATGGATTATTCTGTCTCTTATAATGATCATTTTGATGAAAGGAAGAAGAGGAAGACATTGTAGGTTTTCCAGAATATTGTGATACGACTACATGTTGACGAATTTGAGATTGATCAGTGTTATTATTATTATTATTATTATTACTGTTGTTTTTTGGATGACTATTTTTAAGGACTTCGATGTTAATGGTATTATTGATAGCATCTAAATTGATGTCATCTTCATTCCAAACCGAGTCCCCTAGTGAATCATCACCAAGGAACTCTTCTAACGACATTTTCTTTGCGGAATCATTTTTTGAGCCTATTTTCAAAAAAGTAAAAAAAATAAAAATAAAAATAAAAAATAAAAAGGATATGATATAAGTGAAAAGCAAAAAATACAAACAAACATGTTTGTTTAGGATATGTACATATTAGTAGTTAGTATATGATATAATAATAAACTTTTTGTTTTAACCATTAAAAACTCAATAGAGTTAAAACCTGGCAAAAAAGAAGGAAGAAAGAGAGAGAGAGAAAAAAAAAAAAAACAAAAAACCCTTCTATTATGATAATAGATTTGAATCACATACTCATCATAGATCAAAATAGGTTTACTCTTATATGTCACTTGTCTTTTATTACCCACAATCAATCTATAATATTTGAATAAACTGTTTTCCAATAAGGTAAAGTATGAATAATAAATAATACATCCAAGCAAATAAACTTTTGTCTCCTCAA
This sequence comes from Arxiozyma slooffiae, assembly GCA_017347545.2. Taxonomy (NCBI): domain Eukaryota; kingdom Fungi; phylum Ascomycota; class Saccharomycetes; order Saccharomycetales; family Saccharomycetaceae; genus Arxiozyma; species Arxiozyma slooffiae. The sequence continues at coordinate 814,452 of JAFHAQ020000001.1, read as the reverse complement.
ATAACAGAGAAAATTGCATACATATATATATATTTATATATTTATATATTTATATATTTATATACACCTAAATTTATTAACATCCGGAATAAAAAAAACAAAACAAAACAACATTGTAACTTTGAACGAAGAACAGCACCTCATTACCCGGAACTAGGGTTTGTGGAAACCGTTGCTGTTAGGGTTTATCAACAGAAAACTTAGGGTTTGGTGGATTTTATTTTGTTTTTTTTTTTGCAAATATGTTTTCTTGCATATTATTTCCTAATTGAGTAATTCACTTGCAATTGTGAGTGTATTTTCCCTTTTTGGCATCTCGCGAAGACTTCATTTTCCACAAATTTTTTTGTTTCTCTCGTTTGTGTCGCTTTTATTTATTCGTTTGATAATTTGCAATGGCCAAGAAATATATTTTATCTTTACTTGTGATCTTATTAAAGTATATTTATATTATTAAATAAAATTAACTACTGGCAAATGTTTCAGTTATCTACCTAGCCTAATTCAAACTAAATTTTTACTTTTGTATTATAATATTGGTCTCTTGCTATAATTTGTTTGAAAGGGTTTTTTTTTTTTATCTTCCCCACATCTTTGTCATTGTATCCACCCTCTGCCAAGAGAAGACATCAATTGCGTTCTTTATCTGTCTGCCTATACATACATATATATTTATTATATTTATTTATTGATTGATTGATTGATTGTGACACTTTCTAATAGTCCTTTTTTTTATTTTCCAGTTCAAGTTTTATTTTATTTTATTCCATGCTAAATTCAAAGAAACACAGAAATCATATCTTGAGAATATAAGAGAAAAAAACAAAAAAAAAAAAAAATAAATAAAAAGAACAAGAAGAAAAGAAAACCTAAATATTCTATATTTGCTAGATTCTTAGCCTTTTTATTCAAACTTAATTTTAAATTATTATAACTTCATTTTATAAATCTGTATCAACATCTATGATATCAAAATTTAATAAACAATGGAGTCTAGGACTCTTTATGCTAGCCATAGTTATCTTCCTCTGGGTTTTATCTTCCTTTTTAATCAACATTATATTTGAAAATGATGATTATAGAAAACCATTTTTCATTACATATATAAATACAGCAGCATTTATGTTTTATTTATTACCAACTTTTAAAAATATTATCCATATTTATAAGCATACAGGGAAATTTCATATCCATGAAGAATTGATACTCGAGGAAGAAGGTATAACAAATGTCAGTAATGAAGATCCAATCCGTAGGCTAGTACAAGATGAAGTACTAAATGTTCATAGCCCCCTACTGACTCCTAAGACAAGTAATAGTTCAATGGCACCTAACAACAACTTAAACAACTCAACATTACATACAGAGAACCATGATTCTATCTTAAATACCACAAATTCAACAAGGTCCATTATATTCCAGGATGAGGGTCGTTTATCTTTACAAAAGACAATCAAACTTAGTGCTCAATTCTGTATCCTATGGTTCCTAGCAAATTTTGCCACAAATGCTTCATTAGCATTCACGTCTGTAGCATCCCAGACAATTTTATCTTCTACATCATCCTTTTTCACACTCTTTGTCGGTGCTCTATTTAACGTGGAATCCATCAACAGACCTAAGTTATTAGGTGCCTTTATATCATTCTTTGGCATAATGTTAGTCACTAAATCCGATTCAAACCAAAAAAGATGTAGAAATTTTCAAGAAGGTGTGGTATGTCCGGACAACAATAACCAAACTTCATCATTATCAAATGACACATTTTTTATTCTTATAGGTAATCTATTGGCACTAGCGGGTGCATTCTTTTATGGTGTCTACAGTACTCTTTTGAAAAAAAAAGTTAAAGACGAAGATCGAATTAATATGAAAATCTTTTTCGGATTTGTTGGCTTATTTACCCTTCTATTATTATGGCCCTCGTTAGTGTTATTACATTATTTTGGTTGGGAAAGATTTGAAATACCCAGAGATCCACAAATAATCTCGATCATTCTTTTGAATTGCCTTATTACCTTTATTAGTGATTTCTGCTGGGCTAAAGCAATGCTTTTGACTAGTCCTCTAACCGTCACAGTGGGGTTGAGTATCACAATCCCGGTAGCTATGTTAGGTGACTTCATATTTAGACATAAGACAATGTCGCTGGTGTATTTGATTGGTGCTTCGTTAATCTTAGGCTCATTTTTCATTATTAGTAGAAGTTCAGAAGAAGAACATCTTGATAAAGCCATCGAACAGGAAATCACAAATCAAGAAACTGTCGCATAATTACGAATAATAATAATAACAATAACAATAATAATGGTACTAATAATAGTACTGATAACCATGTCATACTTAGTTTAGAGGTGTTCATATCCTTTATTCTATGGGTTTCTCATTTTATACATTTATTTCATATATTCTAATTGGATGATAATATAAGACAAACTAGTCAAAACAAAAAAAAAAAAACAGGAGATTACTTTAATATCTTCTTTTTCGCTTTATGATCTTTATGTACCATGAAAATTTAAGCATGAACACATATTGTTCTTATATACTTATAGGCATAAAAATATATATATAGTCTTTGTAACTTTCATCCAACGGAAAATAATAATATATATTTGCATCTTTACTCAAAACCATTACACAGCTAACTAATAAAAATAGGAAAGAAAGGAAGAAAGAGAAAAAACACTTCTAAAATGGGTAGTATGGTTCCTTAATCTTATAACAACTGATGTAATAAGAGAACGTGTAAAATACACAACATGCAAAGATACTAGAAAGTACCGTTTTCTTTCTATCATCAAGGAATGACCAATTGTTCATCCAAATTAACAAAAGTGTAAATACACCCATTATAATGTACATACCGGAAACAGTAAAAATTTCAATACCAAATTGCCATGAACTGCCTCCACTAAAATACATTATTTTACCCTCACTATCTCTTGCTAATAAAGGTATATTATTTATTTGTGTAAATTTGTAACCAGATATACTGTTCAATATAATGAAAATAGATAAAAGATATAATCCGACTTTCCATTTATTTTCAATATTCGGAAGAACTACTTTTTTAATGAAAAGGAAGATACTAACGAAAAAGATAAAAAATCCAAAGAATTCAAGTATATTAAAATCTTCCTCCAATTGAATATATATCTGTAATGTTTTACCCACAAAATTACCAAAATGTAAAATATCTTTGACACTTTGATTACTTAATTGATAATGATAAAATGGAGATTTAGACCATGAGAAATCACCATTTGTATCTGGTGGTGCATAAATTACCACATGTGGGACATTTGTCAATTTTAGATCACTGACTAAATTTTGCACTTCATGCACATCTGCAATATAAAATAAAACTTTGGAATTAGCCACTTGGTCTCTTACAGCAGCTGCAACTTTTCGATACACAGGCTCAAAATCAATACATATTTGACAATCATACCTTCCATCTCTCTTACTTCTCATCGTAAGAAATAAAATATTATAGTAACCATCTACACCTTGACTGACTATGGGGTAGTTTTCTTCAGTAACTTTAATTATATTATAAGCATCCTTTATTAGTGCTGGATGACTTGAATCAATCACAGCATTAATACCCTTCATAAAGAGAAAACTCAAACAAACAAAGCATTTTAAAAACAGCATCTTCAAATTATCTCGACCTACTAATATCCGTATTAGAAGAACAACAAGGAATGATCCTTATCAGGTCTTTCATTTTCCTTTTGCTCTTCAAAAGGACCACACATGTAAAATATAATCAGCTGTGCTTTCTCTTTCTCCATATTTTTTTTTATTTTCGAACTTTATAAATTCATATATGTGATTTAGAGATATACAAAAAAAAAAAACAGGAATTAAAAAAAAAGGAAAATAGGGCGAGAAAATAATAATCAACCTCAAAGATTCAGAAATATACTTGAATATTTAAATAGAATAGTCAAAATCATAATAGTAGTAATATTTTGTTAGGAAGATTTATACTTGACACCGAAAAAGGAAATTATACATGGTAGGGGAACGATAAGTTTCACATAGTCAAGAATATAATATGATACGATAGAATCAATATGAAATAACCTTGGTGGTTATGTAAAATCGTCGAAACACGGAATCTCATTTAAAAGGAAGTATTTCTGTTCTAGTCACTTTTTAAGTTTACCATAGAACCACTTTACGTTCTTTATGTATCTTATATATGGAGAAAGTGAAGCTAATTACAAGCTTTTAAGGTATATAACTCGTTAATACATATTTAAAAGTATTTTCTTAAGAGAAATATATCTTACATATTTATCTTCAATTGACTGATATTTCTATAAATCAAATTCTAACATGAAAACAGCAAAAAAGGATAAATTAATCTGTGCCTATAAAAAACATAGCATACATATATATACCAGCTATTTACGTTTGTTGCAAAAAATAATGTTATAGTTGATACTTGAGTCCATTCACCCTATACTTGATATCCTTTGAGACAGCAGTCTGTGGTCTCCATTCTTGATATTCCTTATTGAGAACCTGCACACTGTCATTACCAAGACGCTTTTTCGCTTGATGTATAAACCGCTCATCGCCTAAGGATGTCTATAAGGATTAGCTTTTAGATCTTTGGCTTTATAGGGTGTATATTTAAAGTGTATATCTTCATGAATATCTGTTAACTCCAGTGCAAACTTCAATCCCAATAGATATACTTGATATTCATTATTGATGGTTGAGTGTCCACCATCAGTCAGAGATCCCACCAATGAAGGACTTATCTCTTTTGTAATACTGTGGTCATCAAAACATAAATTTAATAAAGTTCCAGTTATATTAACGATCCATGTTATAAAACTTGGAGTCAAGGAAGATTTATCTATAAAAGTGGCTCTAAAGATATTTGGATGTTTCAAGAAAAGATAAAATGAGGAATATAGGGGTACTAATTGATCATTTATTGACGCGATAAATGTCAATTTAATATTATTTGTAACTGATGTCTTTAAACTTGGTATCATTTTTTTATATTGGATATAATCAGCTTTTTGAAATTCAAATAATTCCGTCATTACATCCTTAGCGATCGTTGAATATGCTTCAGCAAATAGAGTTTGATCTCGGCCATAGAAGGGATCTTTATTTACTCCCACCATTCCTAAGATGGAGACAATTTTTTTCTTTTGGCTTCAAACTGAAGTCAACTTCAACATCATTGGAAAAATTTTTACTATTTAATCGTATAATACAAGGTTCAATGAATTTAGCTACTAAAATGATTGTTACAGGACAACCTTGTAAATGAGGCACAAAATATATCAAACCGATTCGTGGACCTGGTTTGACCATCGTCTCATAACGTCAAAGAAGAAATCTACTCCTTCAAATATTTTATCTTCTTTCTCTAATGAAATCTTATTTATTTGTATATCAAAATTTTTATCATTAAAATAACCAGTTATTACTTTTTCTGCTTCTTTAATAAATCCATCAGATGTATCTGTTAGTTCACCAATAAAAGTTCTTAGCATTTGGGTGGGGAAGTATTTGTTTTATTGAATTCTATATGGTTTTAGACGGAAAAATTTCAAAAATCCGGTACTACAATATTAAGTGGTTGTCTCATATTAATTGATTCCATACTAGTTGAATAATTGTTCATGAGAGATATGTTTGAATCTGAATTATATTGGATAAAAATGTTAGATACGATTTTAGCATTTTTATTTGACAGATCATTTTGATCCTCTTCTCTATTTGTGCTATTTCCAATATTATTATTGCTACTATTGGGAATTGTATCATTTAAGTTATATTTATTTATATTAACATTTGAACCAATAAACATTGTATCCATTTCATTATCTTCGTTATCACGACATTGTTTTCGATTCCAGAATGACCATCCCCGATTCCTTGAAACATTAATATCTTGCGTTACCCTTAGTTTTTTGTTTGAATCATTATCACCGCTATTATTATCCAAATGTATATCATTTATATTATTTTTATCGATAGTGTTGTCAGCATTATTAGTATTATTGTTGATATTCGTATCTGGAATGGTTATATCATCATTCCTCCAACTCCAGAAAAACCATCCCTTATACTTTGATTCTTTATTACTATCATTATTTTGTGACATTTAGGAAATTGCTGTTTCTTTATTACTGGTGCTACAACTATAGTTATAATTACTATTATCTGTAAAACAAATGAGGATTTCAACACAATATAAACATTACCTCCTATCTTTTCATTCAAACCATATATTTTGACTTTTTATATTGCAATGTTACCATTATCCGAGAGTTAACCTTTATTTTTCAACAAAAGTTAGCATATGCTCTTACAGCTATTATTATTATTATTAGGTATTAGTGGTACTGAATTTTTCATTGTGCATGTGTCAAAAAATGGTGTGTGAAGTGGAAGTTTTATTTCCGCCCAGCCGCCGACTTCTAAGCCTCCTGCAATCCCGCATTACGCGGAAATACAGACGGAAAACCTTCCGTAGATGTCAGGGCTAGAGACGTTAGTTAGGGTTGACATGTGAAGATTTTTTTCCCCCTTGTCTCTGTTCCTTCTCTCGTTTCATTTACGCGTCTTGAAGGAAGGAGGAAATTTCACAAAGTTTATAGCCAGAGTTTAACCTCGAGTGCTATATAGTATGTAACTTGAGAGGAAATTGTCGTGTTGTGACAATGAATTAAAAATAGAAATAGTCCTTGATTTGGGTTAGGTTTATTTTATTTGAATATATACTTGATGTACGGGGTCATCCTTATCATATCATTGTGTTTCGCATAATATTCACGCTAGATATAACCATATCGAGTTATGACTGCTGGTAAAATTTCATAGAATATTCCTGTTAAAAAGAGACAAATCTCTATAGAAGCTTTCTTTGGTAAGGATAATAAAAAGAGCACAACCATTAAAAATATTAAACAAACTGTGAATTCTTTTCATTCAACATCTGTTTCTAATACTCAAGTTAAGAATGAATTCAAAAACGAATTGAATTCACCATCTGAGATTAAGAAAGCTCACCCAACACAAGGCAATGAAGTGATCAAAAATCAAGTGAAGAAGGAATTTTCTCAAAAATTAGATTCAAAGAAATTATCGTTATTAAATCTAGAACTACTAACGATGGATGACTCATGGTTTACAAAACTTCAAGATGAATTCACAAAACCCTATTTCCTAGAATTGAAATCTTTTATACAAAATGAACAATCCTCTCATACAGTTTTCCCTCCTCCAAGAGACATCTATTCATGGTCAAGATTGACTCCCTTCAATAAAGTCAAAGTGGTCATCATTGGACAAGATCCATACCATAATTTTAATCAAGCTCATGGATTGGCATTTAGTGTTAAAGACCCAACACCAGCACCACCATCTTTGAAAAATATTTATAAAGAACTTAAAAATAATTATCCCGACTTTAAGATTGATAACAGTAGAGGCGATTTAACATGTTGGGCATCTCAAGGTGTATTGCTATTGAACACTTCGTTGACTGTAAGAGCACATAATGCAAACTCGCATTCGAATCATGGCTGGGAGATTTTCACATCTAAAGTTGTTGAATTATTAATTAATGATAGGGAAAATAGCGGGAAAAATTTAGTTTTCCTACTTTGGGGTAGGAATGCAATAAATTTAGTAGAAGATTTGTTAAAGAAAGTTAGTAAAAAAAATAGAAAGGACTGGAGATCATTCCATAATTTATTGGTATTGAAATCTGTTCATCCCTCTCCTTTAAGTGCAAATAGAGGATTTTTCGGCAATAATCATTTTAAAAAGATTAATGATTGGTTATACAATGAAAAAGGAGAGAAAATGATAGATTGGAGTGTGGTTCCTGGTTATAAAATAAAGGAAATTGATGAAAAGAATGATCAAATATAACTTTTATAACTACATATTTATAATTCTACCATTTAAACTGATCTATCTATCTATCTATATTTATTTATAGAATAAAAAATATATTCAATTCCTGTTACAATAAACTTATTATTAATATTATATAACACTATTACTACAAAAGCAAAAAAAAAAAGATAACGCTATCTTAGAAAGAGAAAATAAAATGATTTAAATAGACCTTGGAGGAAAAATTTACAAATAATTATATATAATTTCTATAAAAAAAATTAAAGATTGTGGCAAATTCTTTAATTCTTCATTTTTTCTTCTTGACCATTCAACAAAGTGAATACAGGTGCACATAATTTGTCTCTACCCTTTAAGAAATCTAATTCCATAACAAAATCGTATTCTAAAACTTTAGCACCAACTTTTTCAACTAATTCACCAGCTGCTTTAGCAGAACCACCAGTAGCAATAATATCATCGACTATAACAACAGTAGAACCTTCTTTAATAGAATTCTTTTGCATTTCAAAAATATCACTACCATATTCCTTTTCATAAGTAGCTTGAACACATTCACCTGGTAATTTACCAACTTTTCTAACTGGAACAAAACCAACATTCATAGCTAATGCTAAAGTTGGACCAAAAAGGAAACCTCTAGATTCTAACCCAATAATGTAGTCGATTTTACCAGCACCATAGGTGGTCTCTAAATGGGTCTTAAAAGAATCTATAAGCTTTTGGAATAACTGTGGTTGTGTAAAGATAGGTAAGAAATCTTCAAATAAAATACCTTCTGATGGGAAATTTGGATATTGCTTTAAAGCAGCTTTTAACTCGGCAGCATGAGATTCAATAGACATTTTTATTTTTAGAAGAGAAAATTATATAGTAAAGTTAGAATATGTGTGATAGATATTTATACTTTTTATGGTGAAGTCCACTCAAATATTAGACCACTTGTTATCTTATTGTATTTACCACCATGTTTTTTTTATAGCTTTTAACCTATACAAGGATATTAAAATAATATTGAACTGAACTTAAGTGAAGTGTTAAATAAAACAAAAAGAGAAAGAGACAACATTATCTTCTTTCCTGCACTTTCTTCGCGAACATCATCGAGAAATTGTGAAATTTTTTTTTTTGCGATGAGCTTGCAAAAATTAAAAAAAAATAAAAATAAAAAAATAAAAAGAAAAGAGAAGAGGTAAGTAATGTGTAAGTAATATAAAAAATGTGATTATGTAATTAGTGAACTGACACAAAAACACAAGAGACGGTTAAGCAGTTAAATAAGTTCAACCCCTAGAAGATCTAATTTTGTGAGCCTTCATTTACATCATTTATGAATATATTTTCCTTTGACCTTTTTGGTATTAACTAAAAAAAAGATCTAAACCAAAAGGTTGAGGAGTAGAGCAGTGAGAATCAAATTAATAAATTCTAACATCAAAATTGACTTGATTAAACAATTATATTTTATATTAGTAAAAAGGAAATCATGGTATCATGTCATAAGTCTACGGAATATGTTATAGGTGAAAACATAGACGGTTTCCCTCATTATTTTGTAAAATTAACCAAAAAGCACATATCACATTTTGATGTACAAAATTCTATGGTTTTATTAGATTCTTATGACAATCTATTATTTTTTTTAGAATCTCAATTATATGAAAATCTTCCAGTTAATAACATGGAGTCTGAAAAGTGTATAATTACAAAATTTCAAAGATTACCTATCCCACCTTTTGATGTCATAATGGTTCTTTTCACCCTTGTATCTATTTCCAATCATTATTTTGAACCTCAGTTGAGACAAAACAATCCATATAATATAACAAGAATGGATTTAAATAAAAGGGCTATCAAGATACTAAATATGTATATTCATATTTTAAAAGATTTCAATATTGATGTGTATAGTCAATATGATTTGGAATTGTTACGTTGTCAGTTTTTTCTGGCTTTAGATTTACTTACATGTAGAAGTCGAGTATCGAGACACAATAGATTTACTTTCCACCTGAATCAAAATGATAATTCAAGCGCAATAGAGGAGTTTTTAAAAAATCCATATAAATCATATGTGAGCTTTTTAGATAAAAAGAGTAAAATATTTAATAATCCATTACTTTATTTGATTTTAAATAAACGCGACAAATTTCTTAATTTCTTTCTGTGGTCTTTAGCTAACTCTCTAAGTGACGATATGATCTTATACACTGATGCAAAGGAGATTTGGATTCCTCTAATGAATATACTATTAGATTTATATGATCTTCGACAGAAATATTTTTTAAAGAATGAAGTGTCTAAAATGAGGAAACAGCTCTTTGTTCAGAAGTTGATGGAGAGTCCATTATCTCAATTCTTCTCTTTTGTTAATAGAGTCGAGAATTTTAGTTTAACGTTGGTTGAATACATTTTCGTGAATTGTGCATTCACAAATAGCGCTAATATTGATAAAGATTGGATTAAACCTGTTTTTTATAAAGAGAATGAATTCGTAAAGGGATATATCAATAGATTTAGATATAATAAGAAATTTCAATTGCAAAATACAATGAAATTAAGGAAGAAAATTCTTTCACATTGTTTCCAACTATTACTAGCTTTGCCACCAGATCATATCATGCCCTTATTAAAAATGAATACACAAGAGGTTGCCAGTTGTATATCTTTGGTTTTATACAATTTTACAGATTTAGAACAATTCAAAGCATTCTTTCAAATATATGATTTAAAGATGGAATTAGCTTTTATGCCCTTAGTAATTGAAAAGACTATTAACAAATTAACAGCAAATCTGTGTTGGAAACCATTCGATTTGGTAAATAATATCATATCTCTTACAACCTTTATAGAAGAATGGGCTAATGTTGTAGAAACATATCTTATCGTTTCTGTCGATCTAGTGATGCAAAGTTCTCAATATAAAAGTTTACGAAAAATTGAGATTTGTCTATACTTTTTATTCGAATATTTTGAGCTAATAATACATGTGGACACTATAAAGAAATCAGGTTATATCAATAGGGTAATCAATCTCTTAACTGAATATCAATCCAAAGTTTATTCCTTGAAACAAAAGTTTGCCAAAGATAATTTGAAAGACCCCACAGGTTTTGATTTGATTATACAAAAATATTCTTAAATAGTATTATAGACACACATATATATATTCTTTGGTAAAAAAATTAAAATTTATTGTTGTATTATGTCACATAAAGTTAATATTATCTACTTGACATAATATGTGCATTGTTGTTATATAGTTGATTTGCTTTTTTCTGGGGGAAAATGTAGAACATATTATATTAATAGTAATGGTTTGAATTTTGAATTATGAAAAGTTATCTCTTTTATTTAAAATCTTCTTATAGTTCTAGTTGCAAAAGGTCCAGATTTATCGTAAAACTTATGTGTGCCATATAAACCTGCGACATATGAGGAAATTTTGACACAGTTTTATGGAGAAAAACTAGACAATAGTTTTGACAGACAAAAGAGAATAAGAATTTATTTTATTTTGTTACTATTTAACCAATTTGATTGTTATAAGTGAATATTTTTAATTATATAACAAGATTTACCTTTTTTAATTTGGATGCTTCACAACATCAACTGTATCAATTTTAGGTACATCACCATCAATATTTATCAACAAGCTTAGCGAATGTTTATTGTTTTATTTATAATTTACATATTAAAACAATGTCTACTATTGAAAATATGGTTCCTTCAATATACGAAGTCGGAATGGTTCATCGTAAAACCATGTCTCACACAAATTATGTTACAGATAGTAACATCTCTAAGAAGAATAAAATATTTATTTAATCATCTTTCAAAATACAAATATTGCATGAAGAAAGAGCAAACTTATGGCACAACCAAATTGCCATATATATAACTAATATTTCTACTTTCGATGATGAATTAAATATTGGAAAATTCCGACTCAGATTTTTAAAACAGGTTAACAATAATTCTGGTAAACCCACTAATGATTCTAAGCTTAATCTTTGAAGAAAAAAAAAAGAATCAATTGAAATTTGATGTGTTACACTAGTAGTTTTCAATGGATGGCCCTTTCGAAGAAACCATACATGTGTGCTTTTGAGCTTTTATTACTTCTAACAGCTTTTTACAAAAAACATAACCATTTGATTCATCTTCTTCCAATAACGAATTTTTGAAAACCTTGATGTACATATGGTTTGCAGCTAGAAGATCTGCATCACCAAAAGAATTGTATGTTCTAAATATATCGTGCTGTAATCCTCTCATTAGAATATTTAACTGAATTTTCCATCCTGGATACAATATATAATACAATAAACCTTTCCCTTGACTATAGCAGATAAATTTGGTCCATATTTCCAATTGGTCCTACCCAAAACCTTTTAGACTTGTAACCTTTCGAGTAAAGAAAACATTATTTTTTAATCATTTTTAATTCTTGTAGTGACGTATTTTCTTAAGTTACTAGTAATAAATAATTCACATATTGCAGAAAAATAAATCCAGCTTCAATATTAAAATATCCAACGCCAACCAACTGAAATACGTAACTTTTGAAGAACGTAGAAAATATTGCTTGTTTGTTTGTCTACAAAGCCGGGTACACTTTATTCATATTTCCTAAAAAAATCCTAATACACCCTTCGAATTCATATTTCACAAAGTGACTCTACCAAAAATACCTTCTTCGACAACTATTTCCTATAAAGAAAATGACTGAAAAAATCACCAAGATAGAGGATACTATCCAATTTCGTACCAAAGGTTATTACAAAAAGGGTAATAACCCTGGATTAGATTACAGGTGTAAATCTTAATATTCTAAAATACAATAGATAAATATAGTTTTTTAAATAAAAATACATAGATAATAATAACTAGAGTAAATAGTCAATATACAACAGTTTATAATTCCGTTTCCTACTGGTCTGTCTATCACATTGCCCAGTCCTTCTTACAGCAATCTCTCAAGATACCATTATAGTTCGTAAGTTTATGCTCCATAAATAAGTTCTCCTTGAACAACAATACGTTGCAAAAATTATAACAAAATCAATTAGATTAAAACATCTAACCCATACTTCGTCCCACGAGATATTGAAAGAAGTCTAATGGAGTAGCAAAAACGAAAGCCCTGTAGGGGGCTCGAACCCCTAACCTTATGATTAAGAGTCATACGCGCTACCGATTGCGCCAACAAGGCTTTATTTGCTACTTTTTGTAGTAAAGTGTAAAGTGGTAAGTCTATAATATGGTACGGGAAGCGCAACGAATATCTAACGGATATTATAATGGTTCGAAGACAGTAATTGATACAAACGGTAAGTCAATTACTAACGGTCTTAGTTAATATATTAAACGGCTATATACGATAGTAGGTTCTTACTTCGTTCGTTATTCCTATATATTATACAATGTTACACAAGGAAAGGACCTGAAGATGAAACTTGAATGTTGGAGAAGGTGTCCTTTATATATGTTTGGGAACTAGGATGGGTTAGATAGCTAAGAAGTAGAGGAACAATAGACAAGCTATGTTCAGTTGGTATTAGCTAAGATTTGTTTCAGGTCTGGCCAATGTCGTAGGAATTTGTCAGCACTTTGTATTTGTCAGCACTTTGTATTTGTCAGCAACTTAGATTTGTCAGCAACTTAGATTTGTCAGCAACTTAGATTTGTCAGCAATTGGATTTGTCAGCAACTTGTATTTGTCAGCACTCTTCCTAATTCTAGAATTTTCTATATCTCACTATACAACATCTTTCTCTCCCTCTTTGGAACTTTGTTTCCACAATTGAACAAAGTTATCTACTAACGACTGACCAATATTAGCGGGAAGCAGGTTAAATTCTTCAACTGAATATTCAACTGTAATAGTTGGATCGACGTCTTCCATATGGCAGTAAAACAACTTATTATCTTTATCATAACCGACAACATTAATAATCTCATTGACACGGAGTTTCCTTTCAGCAGCAGTATTTGGTGGATCTTTTGGATAACGATCTTTCCTTAACTTCAACGGCTTCAATTTCTCGACATTAATCACTCTGTGGGTTTTCTTCATGGACGGTAAATCCAGTTCGTAAGCATTATCGTTGATCTTTTTCACAATCTGGAATGGACCTACATATATTGGTTGTAGTTTCAAATATTGACCTCTCTTAAAGTAAGCATCTCTGTGGAGCAGCACGAAGTCTCCGACTTTGTAAGTAACTTCTTTCCTCCCTTGGTTATGGTTAACTTCCATGTTAACTTGGTTTTCGGTCAAAAAGTCCTTGGTACGTAGTGTAATTGCTTGCAACTTTGTAGCGAGTTCCTGCGTTGCATCGTGACGGGAAGTAGACGCATGACCGGTTAGAATGACGGGTTCATTAGGAATATAACCTAGATCAACTTCGAAGGGAGCAGCCTTGGTAGTTCGGTTGGGCGTTGAATTGTATACAAATTCAATGTGGGGCAGTAAACGATCCCATTGACGGTGATTATTGCCAGTGTAAGTCTTCAGTAACCGATTCAGCGTCTGAATGGTTCGTTCAGTTTGTCCATCGGTTTGAGGATGATTAGCGGAAGACATCTTTAATTTAATATTCAATCGTTTTGCCATTTCTTGGAATTCAGCGGACGTGAAGCGAGGATCTCTATCGGAGGTGATTGCTTCAGGAAAACCATGGTAAGCGAAAACGTAGCGGAATAAGGCATTAATCACAGCTGTAGTATCAAACGGATAGCTACCAGCAATCATATGTGTTCTTTTAGAAAACATATCCACGACTACCATAATCATATTGTTACCTTGTTCAGACTCGGGTAAACCAGATAAAAAATCAATACTAATATTTAACCAGCGACCTTCAGGGACATCGGAAGGCATCAGTAAACCTTGCTTGTTTGGGCGGTGAGACTTGACAAGTTGGCATTGCACACATGAGGCAACATATTCGTTAACGGTGTGGAATAAATTCGGCCAATAATAACGGCTTGCAATCTTATTAAATGTAACGGAAGCACCAAAATGACCTCCATATAAACCATGATCGTGGTATGTTCGAAGGACCTCTGTCCTTTTAGTAGCGGGGACAACGTAGCGTTCCTTGTAGTAGATAATGTTGTCAACGACTGTGAAGCAGCTTCGAAAAGTTCGAGATAAGGTGAACTTTTTCATGTACTTCTTATATAACGAGGAATTACATATCGCTAACTCCTTTTCGTCTAGCTTGCACATATATACGAGACAGGAAGTACATAACGGATCAGTTAGATAATCATCATACCAACTCTTCGGATCTAAGACGACGGCGGCTTCCTCGACAGCAGCGACAGCGTAATCGGCTCTGGATATCGCATCGGCGACTAAATTTTTGGGACCGGCTAAGTATTCTAATTTAAAGTCGAATTCGGACAATTCGTTTAACCATTTAGTTACTCTACGTGACGGCTCTTTATTGTTTTGAGCGGTTAACAGATTAATGTGATCTGTTCTTAGCGTGAACTTTAATCCATGAAGCATGTATTTGAAGTGTGACAACGCTTCTACGATGGCTAATAGTTCGAGATCACCGGCAGAGTAATTCTTTTGAGCACCTTGTAAGGTTTTTGAAAAATAACCAACAACACCAACTAGTTTTCCTTGTTCATCAATTTCTTCGAGTACAGCACCTAACCCGATTTTCGAAGCATCAGTAGTCAATCTGTAGCGTCCATTAGGTTTGAATGAAACAAGTATTGGGTTCGAGGTCAGGTGTGACTTTAGTAATGCGAAACTGTCATCTTGTTCGTTCGACCACTTTACTTTACCATGTATAAAATCTTGAATCGGCTGTTGTATATGCGAGCAGCGGGGAATAAAACGGCGGTAATAATTAATCATGCCCAAAAAACGTTGAGCGTCCTTGACAGTTTTTGGTGTTGGAAAATTGTCGATAGCGGCACATTTTGAGATGAGCGGTTGAATTTTGTTTTTTGAGATGGTGTAACCTAAAAATTCAACAGATTGGGCGGCAAAGTTGCATTTCTTCTTTTTACGATAAGTTTCTCCTTTTGCAATCTTTGCAAAACAATGTCTGGGTGTTTCCAATGTTCGTCGACGGTGGCAGAGTGGACCAAAATATCATCGAGGTAAACACAGACAAAAGGTAAGTCTCTAAAGAGATCGGCCATATAACGGGCAAAAGTACTTGGGGCATTAACGAGACCAAACGGCATGACGGTGTATTCATACTTTCCATTAGGGGTGACAAAAGCGGTTTTAAAACGGTCACTTTCCTTCATAGGAATCTGGTGATAACCTGAGTGTAAATCTAATGTAGTGAATATTGTAGACGAGCCTATTTTAGCTAGTAAGTTATCAATCCTAGGTAATGGAAACGGGTCTTTAACAGTAACGGAGTTCAAAGCTCTGTAGTCCACACACAAACGGTATGTGTTATCTTTCTTCCTAACCAAAACTACTGGGGAGCTACATGGGGATTTCGATGGCACAATAAATTTCTTTTCTAGCAGATCAGCGACGATTTTATTTATCTCTTGTTCTAGCTTGGGAGTTGTTTGATAAGGTTGTCTTCTTGGTAATCGAGCATCAGGCTTAATATCTATTTCATGGTTTACTCTCGATTTTTCTTGAAAATTTTTTGGAGGTAAATCATTTCGCACTGTGGAAATATATTTTTCTTGTAGCCAACCAGGTAGTTTTTCAAAACGATCATCAGCACCAATTTCGGAAATCTTGATAGAAAAAATTTCAGCAGCGTCTGAGTGAATACTCTCGGTATCGTCTTCAGTAATTACAGATACAGTATACTCAGGAACAGGTTTCTTGTCTTGTAATTTCTTGTGTAGTGCCGGGTGTGATGATATGATAGGGTGCCCAAGGATAATTTCAAAAGAAATATTATTTGTAACATATACAGGTGTTTCTATTTGAATGTCATCAAGTTCGAGTGAAAGTTTGACCGATTCACTAGTACTGGCAGATTCGGATGACACAACACCTCTAAAACGAAATGGCGGAGCATGAGAACGGGCTAACATAAGACGGTCAGCAACATCGGCTCTGATAAATGAAGTCGGGGAACCAGTGTCCACTAACACCTTTACAGGTTTCCCTTTGGCGAACATTTTTATTTGGCAATTACTACCAACGAGTGGATGGGAGTCAGACACAATAGGGGCTAAGGTAACGGTGTCTTTATTAGTACGGGCAGAATATTCATTGGGGGTTGCTCGCCTTACGGTCTGGGCATTCACTGTAACGGTGAGATGCCTTAAAGCAACGGAAGCATAAACCCTTGTCCATACATTCTTGACGAGATGGACGTTTCATTTGAGGGTGCTTCTTGTAAGAAGGTCTTGGGTTATTGTACCTTCTTCTTCTTCCTCTAGAAGGTTGGATGGCAGCGACATGGGAGTTGGAACGAGACGAGTCATCCAGGTATACAGGGTCCAAAGCAGCAGCCATCCGGATGTCTCCATCCATGTCGTAGTTCGTAAAACTAGGAAAGGCACGGTTGGTAATGGAAACTGTTTCACTGGCAGCTTCCATAGCGGCTTCGATGGTGGTGGGACGAGCTAAGGCTACCATACGGGCAGTGTCAGGGGTGAGGCCACGATAGTAGAAGAGTAACTCACCCTTAGTGGTCCAAATGTTGGCAGGCATCAAGGCTAATAGTTGAGAAAATTTTTGATTGTACAAATCAATACCAACATTGGCCTCCTTCAATTGTTGGAAGGCATTGAAAATAGCATGGGGGTCGATCATACCAATGAACTTGTTCTTGAAATCGATAAGGAATTGGTCAAACTGGTGCTGGTCGTGGGTGCGGATCCAGTTGACAAACCATTGAGCAGCAGGGCCAGTTAAGCTACGGCCGAAGAAAGAGATACGGTCAACATCAGACTGCAAATTTCTGGCATAAATTTGAGCCTCAACAGTGACGAGGAAGTCTGGAAGTCTAAATAAATCATTACGACCAGAGAAACGGACAGGTGCAGTGCTGTAATATTTCAACTCAGATGGAGTGGTAGATGGGGTGACAGTGGAAGTGTCGACAGGGTTAGTGGTATCAGCAGAAGCGGCTGAAGGAGCAGTGTTATCAACAGCATCTAAAAAGTCAGTCATATTGAAGTCAGCA
Source organism: Arxiozyma slooffiae (assembly GCA_017347545.2). Classification (NCBI taxonomy): domain Eukaryota; kingdom Fungi; phylum Ascomycota; class Saccharomycetes; order Saccharomycetales; family Saccharomycetaceae; genus Arxiozyma; species Arxiozyma slooffiae. The sequence continues at coordinate 796,402 of JAFHAQ020000001.1, read as the reverse complement.
GTCATTAGTTAAAATAAATCGCTACCAATTGTAGTAAAGTGTAAAGTGGTAAGTCTATAATATGGTACGGGAAGCGCAACGAATATCTAACGGATATTATAATGGTTCGAAGACAGTAATTGATACAAACGGTAAGTCAATTACTAACGGTCTTAGTTAATATATTAAACGGCTATATACGATAGTAGGTTCTTACTTAGTTCGTTATTTAGTTATATATTTAGCCTAACGGGCTTCTTATTACTTAACTTATATATCTTAACCGAACGGGTTAAGTTCTTTCAAAATTCTGATCCTAGATGGGATCGAACCGAGGACAACGTGAACTGAACAATTCCTTTACCAAACGGGTTAAAGGGATTCACTATACAACATTTTTGTTGCAATCGACGACCGGATTACAGTGATGATGTACACTTGTTTAAACTATTTATGGACCAGATTATAGACTGAAAGTGTACTTACTTTTTTTATATAAGGGAAATATATAAATAAACAATATATATAATGTACAAATATAAGGGAAATATAAATAAAATTATAAACAGAAAATGAGGACGAACTTGGAGAACTTGAATCTAAAAAATGTTCTCCTTTTATATAAAATATTTGTCCACAAGTTTACCTCGAAAATAACCAACTTGAGTTCGATGATAGAGAAACAATATAAAAAACAACATTGATAAGAAAAACAATAAAAAAGCTAAACCACATAACACTGAACTGAAAGTGTGTTACGTGTTCAATACAAAAAAACTACTGGTGAGGTGACGCCGTCACCTCGTGTCCTATAATAATAATAACCTTGGAGGTATTTTGGGCACGAAAATAAAAGAATAAAATTTCCCGATTAGGAAACACCTACAACAATTTTTGAAAACTAAAGTAATCATTAAGTTAAGGGAAACTTTAAACTTTAAATTTTTTTCTTTTATGTGTTTATTAAAAAGGGTAGAATCCCCTAAATTCCAAAATAAATATAGAAATTTACAGAAAATAATAGCTACAAATCCAAATAGTTAGCAGATATTTTATTAAAAATTTTTACTGCGAAAATTTTTATTTCTTTTTAACATAAAGATAACTTCTAGAAAGAACAGAAAAAAAAAAGGAAGAAGGAATTATTTCATAGAAAAGGCAAATAAAAAGGCACAAAACCTTAGAATAAAAGGTAGCAACGTTGAAAGATAATAGGTTAAGAAGTTCAAAAAGATGGAATGATCCCATACCTTTTTTGGGAAATGAATCATTCTTATAAAAAAGAAAAATGTGTGTAATGTACAATCCACAAAAGTGAAAAAGTTTTCACATAATTCCGAGACTACGAAAGATGAAACAACAAGCATTATGAAAATAACTTTCCAGAAGTAAAAAATATAATAATGGCTAATCTTGATCATTTAATTTCCAATCTGGACGAAGGATGTATATAAATTATTTTTTATACATCTTTTATATCTATGTGATTAATCATTCCCTTACAAGATACCAAAGGGAAATTCTATATACATAATTAAATAATAATATTTTGATTATTGTTCATAATTTTTGATCCAAGATACTAATAACAGGTATAATATTTTTTACCTAGAGGAAAAACATTGTGGATTATTTGTCACATAAAAATTCTGGTTGAAAAAAAAAAAATAGCTATATGTCTCAACAACTGTGCATTAATTTTTTTTCATAGAATTTTTTTGAGAAGTAATGGAGGAGAGTCATATTTTTTATAAAAGAAATTTTTTCATTATTTGAAAAATATAAAAAAAATAACCAAATGTTAATTTCCCTTGAGGAACAACTCTGAGCCAGAAAATAAACAAATATGGGAACATTCTTCTCAAACTTGTTTTATTCTATATTGTAACAAAAAAAGCACAAATGTGTTGAACAAAATTCTAACTATTTCTTCACACGAACAAAATATTGTCAACTTTTGACCATATATTTTATAATATAAACCCACTCTATGGTAATCTTATAAGTTACTCAAGATCCTCACTATTCACAAAATATTGTATTTTAATTACAAAAGTTTAGGAATTAAAACAGTTTTGATTGAAATTATATTATATTCTGTCTGATGATATAAACAAATTTTATGAGTAAATAAAAATATGTAATATTAAAAATGTTCCTATTTTACTCAAGTGTAATAAAATCTTTCCAAATAACCCCAGGGAAAAATAATACTAGTTAAAACTAGGTTATCATGTTAAATATTTAGTGTTATAAAAACCTAGAACAACACAAGTATTTTGTTTTTTTAAAAAAACATTCCTTTTTGTAAATTTCTTTTAGTTGTAATGTTACCTACAGATTATAAAATTTTGCAACAACTTGTGCTTTGATAGTATTTGTTACCCATATGTTTCTAAGCATTAAAAATTTGAGTAGTATTTTACTCCATTTCTTAAAACACAGCTCAGAATACTATGACAGTTATAAGGACATAGAAAACCACCACCGAAATAACCAAAAGATCATACATCACTGAAGAATAGGACATGGATTTCAAACAGGCTATTTTAGTAGCTACATATGGTTGAGTCATTCTTCTAAAGGTTTTTTAAAAATAACATTTTTTACATATATAAACCAAGATTTACACCTTTTCAGTTTTCTTTTTCTGAATCTTCTATTATTTGTCAAGAACTACTAATGATAGATTATGATATTTTTCTAATCGAATTTTTATATTGGGAAAGGGAATTTATTCATAACCGTTTTTCTTAGAAGATTCTTCTCTGTAAACAAAGAGAACAAATCGCTTTCCAATTGCACATGTTAACTGTCGAACAAAAAAAATACTTACCGAAGGATAATTTACGCAAAACTTGAAAAATAACTTTAAATAGGTTTCTCTATTGGGTTTAAAAAATAAAGCAAATAAAACCCAAAAATTCTCTACAGGAAGCTTGTTCCTGAAACGGGTCTATTTACAAAAGAAAAAATAGATAACATTCTTACCGACTATTTTGGGGATGGAAAAATTTAAAAACAAAACATCATCTGTAGAAAATTTAAATATTAAATGCATCTAAAAAAAAAGGGCACCAGAGGATACCACTTCTATTTTAATTATTTTTTGATTTATGGTTTAAGAAACTTATTTTATAAAAAAATTTTTACATAATAGTATGAAGAAGTGTTATTTTAAATTTTATGTAGTATATGTTTATCAAATTGATAGAGAAAAGCTGAAACACTAGAATTTTTTAATAAATAACGTGAATGGTAATTATTTCATTGAAACAAGAAAATAAAAGAAGATATTGAAAAAAATATCAACAGAGGTAAGTCCCTTTTACCTCAAAATTCTCAAACTTAAAATAGAAAAATTATGAGAAATATTTAGCTTCTTCAAACAATTAAAAACAAAATATTTTCCTTTAAAAAACCCTCTTTTACACTTTAGAATTGATAAGAATGAGTGCCTTTACTAATATTATTATTAGCAAACATCCTTAGCTTAAAACGTATTGTTTTATATGTGTTAAATTATTATTCGTATAATTTATGTTAAAGATGTTCTTCTGTAATCGTTCTTCAGTTATCTAGAAGTTACTTACAAATAATAATGTATGACGACATAAACACGTAATGTATAAAAAGAGATGAGGAAAATATTTTAGATTATAGATTACTTCAGGTTCCTTATATACATTTGGAAATGAATATCGAATATTATAGTAAATTATTATTTGCCACTATATTTATTTCAGGGGTAATTGGTATATTACCATATTAACCTATTACGAAACTTGGAGTATCCTATTTGAATACCAGGGGGTAAAATATCATACTAATGATATATTTACTGTAAGAGATTTTTGCTGGAATATTTATCTTCAACGGATAATCTATTGTTAAAATCTTATTGGTTCATCATATTTTATTTTAGAACCTTCCATTCCAGCAAGAATAGTCGATCAGTATCAAATTAACTTCTTAATAAAAATTCTTTTAATATTGTAAAATTCAACTAGGTATATTTTTTAATATATCCAAAATTGTCAAAGTTTACGGCAATGACAACTATGATAATGAAATTTGGAAAGTTCATTGTACCGGAACAATCCAGGGTTTGTGAAAAACTATTTATTAAGATTGCCTTTCAGTTGACGTTATGATTAATAATATGAGGCCGAGGCAATAGGGTTCAAAAATAAACAGAAATTTTATTTAAAAACTTTATTGTAATATCTTATCTCTAAGGTCGTCACATTGTTTTTAGTATGTCTCCTAGTACAATTTGCACAAACCTTAAATTTCCTTATCTAATTATTTCTATCAACAGAAAGAGAACACTTCTGGCTCACTCCGAGAGTATACCGAAGCCAACCCAAAGACAGTACATTTCACCTTTTTTTGTTATCGACATCTATTTTTTTTTTATTAAGGACAATCGCTACAAAAAAAGAACATTTCAAGAAAAAAACGGTTAAAAAAAAGTAATACTGTAAGGGATGGATATGACAACGGTAGAATAACAATACTGTCTATAACTCTTGGAATCGCAATACATTATTTTTTACAAAATTTCATTAGACATATCGCTATAGATTTATAAGAATGCAACGTACAAGAGTACTAAATTTTATGCAAAACAAGATCCTATATAAAGCAGTTCCAAGGGATGTGAAAGTGACTGATAACATTGTCTCATTATTGCCAAATGTTCAAAAACCACCAAAATACACGCTTGTTTCTTTAAAATTGTTTCCATCACTAGAACCAATCTCATGTATTCCTGTATCAACTTCCATATTAGGTGTTCCATTGAGACGTGATATACTTTGGAGAGCAGTTGTATACGAAAATGATAATAAACGTGTCGGTGCATCCAACCCACCAGGTCGTAGTGATAATGGTTATTCTAGAAGAAAACTTAGACCACAAAAGGGGACTGGCCATGCCAGAGTTGGGGACGCAAATTCACCGACTAGACATAAGGGTGGTAGAGCATTAGCTAGAAATGCACCAAATGACTATTCAACTGAATTACCCAAGAAAATATATTCATTGGCCATAAATATGGCATTATCATATCAATATAAGAAGGGAAATTTAAATGTTATAGGTAGTGATAATTATATTGCCGAACAATCAACCGACAATAATGATTTAAACATTTTGGATATTATTAAACAAGAAGACAAATCATTCAAATATCACACATATATTATCAAAAAATTTATTACTCAAAATGGATTCCAAGACAAACGTCTACTGTTCGTTACTCATGATGTAAGAAATAATTTGCTTAAGTTTACTGAACCTTATCAAGACAAGATTGACATAATTAATTGGGAGGGTGTTGAAGTCAACGATATTTTAAAGGCCTCACGTGTTTTCATAGAATTAGGTGCTTTGAAGTGTTTAGCTATTGAACAAGCAAAAAATTTACATCTAAAAGACTAATTACGAAGTGACTTAAATCAAAATATTCTTGTTTACTTAAATAAAACTCCTGTATATAACTTGAAGTATCTTACTATATAAATATTTATTTCCAACAAAATTTATCTGTAAAAAAAAAACAGTCACAAAAAACTCAATTTTTATTACCACCCATACACCTTCTGTAAATTTTTAGAGAGAAAACACGAAAGATTCAAAATTTCCCTATTAGGAAATTGTTTAACAATGTTTCTTTCTATTACCATTGCTTCAAATTTAGAAATTTGCGTTCAAAGGTTCGGAACTAAACCCAAAACACAGATGTCAGCTTAACAAAAAAAATATTACTATAGAAGTGATCCATGTTCTAGCTTTGGGAAGAATAAGGTTCCATTAAAGAAACCGTCGAAACGGTAAAAGAACAAGCGGTGTATAATGTCTTTAGTCGTCCAAGAACAAGGTTCTTTCCAACACATTTTACGGTATGTAGAAATCAGCCCATAGATCTAAAAAATAACTCTAGAAAAGACATTAATTATACAATAAAATATTGAAAAAATAATAGGATAATGAAGATTGCACAACTTGGAGGTTATTCCAGAAATTTAGTGAATTTTTAGATAGTTTTGGCATGTACCTTTGGAAGAAAATGGGATGAACCATGATTTCATTGAATGCTTTCCTTTCGAAAGAAATCACCCTATAATATATCAATTTGAGTATGATATAAGCATGAAATTTCTCTTAAAAAATTATTTACATAATTTGTATTCTTCTCCAGTTAAATATATAAAATCAAAAATAGAAAAAATTAAAAAGAAAATCATAGTCTGACTTAGTGTTTATTTTTTTTTACTCTTTGAAACAAAGTCACGATAGTAATACTAACAAATCACACACATTTTTTTTTTGTTTTTAAAAAAACTCCCTCCTATTGTATTTTAACCAGTTTATTAAACACAAACGTTGATGGTAACATCAAGATCGTTTACGCCTTAACTACCATTAAGGGTGTTGGCCGTCGTTACTCTAACTTAGTCTGTAAGAAAGCCGATGTCGACTTATCCAAGAGAGCCGGTGAATTAACCCAAGAGGAATTGGAAAGAATTGTTCAGATCATGCAAAACCCAACTCACTACAAGATTCCAGCTTGGTTTTTAAACCGTCAAAAGGATATTGCTGATGGTAAAGACTATCACTCTTTGGCCAACAATGTCGAATCTAAATTAAGAGATGATTTAGAAAGATTAAAGAAGATCAGATCTCACCGTGGTATTAGACATTTCTGGGGTTTACGTGTTAGAGGTCAACATACGAAGACTACTGGTAGAAGAAGAGGTTAAATCAATTAAATCTAACTTATTTTTCAAAGTTTTCATATCTATATAAAACATTTTGTAACATCTTTTTGATATCATATATTAGTTATTCCTAGTAATAAATCAGCTATAGTCTACGCTTTTCATTAAAAAATATACTGGGTTTCTATTGCATAGTATATGGTGAATGATAATTAGTCTATGCAATAACAAAAATGATGTTTTATCAACCCATATAAATACATAAATTGGAATATTAAAAAAGAATATATTAAAAATAAAAAATGTCCGAATACAAGGAAGAAGAAACTCGAGTTTATTATACTCCGAAAAAAAAAAAATAAAATGAGGAGCACACCATTAAAATTCATATCTGCAGATTGAGAACGTTTGTATTTAATTCTTTTAAAGGAAATTTCATATTAACCAGCTTGAATTGCGGTTTCTTGACTTTTTTCTTTGGTAACACATCAGATGCATGATGTCTTTGTTTACTGGGTGGACTATATTGAATCGGCAATGTTTTTGCCTTACACTTTTCTATGCGGTTAATTCTGTTTTGATTATTACTGAAAGTATTAATCAATTTAGAAACTTTGTTTTTACATATATTCTTCACAGGGGTCAAACATTTCATTTCATTTCTAATATGAAAAGTCAAACTTTGTCCTATTTTCAGATTGTTACTTGGAATTGTTGACGAATGTCCCTTTTTAATCAAGAACTTTTTTGGAGATTTTTTGGTAGGCGTAACATCCAATTTCGCATCTGTTGAGATTTCTAATTGTGGAATTGAGATTCTCTTTGGTGAAGGAATCTTCAAAACAGGTTTATTTTCCTTACTTCGTGAACCAGCTGTTAGACTTGAAGAAGTCTTTTGTTTCATTTTTTGTTTTTTCAAATATTGTCTTTTATTTTGGAACCAAATTCTGACAGCCTTTTCCGACATATTACATTTTTGAGCAAGCATAATTTTTTCCTCTTTTGAGGGTGTAGAACATCTATTAAACGAATCTTGTAAAATATTTAATTCTCGTGCAGAGGTCCTATGTCTCTTACGACGTATCAAAGATGCATTATCTGTCCTAGGTTCTTTTATTCCGAAAGTATCCTGAGAATGTGTAATAAATGAATATGTTCTTTTCTTGTCACTACTTGAATATGTAAGTATTTTTTGAGCAGAATTCAAAGATGATTTTTTGCTGTGATACACATTATTGTTCTTATCATACTTACCGGTATTATTACTATTTTTATACTTAAAGTTTAATCCTTTAAAATCATTTTCAGCTATAGGAGTCACAGAAGTCAATAAAGGTTTATCTTGTTCAATAGCAAGCCTCTTATTAGTTGATTTATTCTCCGTATTTAAAATATCGGACAAATTCATAGTGCGTTTTAAGGCACTTTCTAAAGATTGAGACGACCTCAATAGACAGAGGGGAGGCAGTCTGACAATTCCACGTCTCTCGTTAGAGTTGCCCGTTGTCATAGTTTCAAAGAAAGGTGACACTGTTGTAGAGTTTGTTAGAGATAAATTATTTCCATATAAAAGAGATGCCACAGAAGGTAGCACAGGTTTTGAATGTGTAATATTGGCAGCAGTCATACTTGAAATTTCCAAAAAATTTGCGGTCCATTCATTCTTTCCACATTGATCGACAAGAAACTAAATTAAATAAAATATGAGTTAAGAAAAGAAAAATCATTACTTTAACAATCTGTTACTTGGAGGGTTATGAAACAAGACCAAGTTTATTTCACATATATAAAAAGATATATATATGCTTGCGTAATAATTATATATTAGATTTCAATACTCCATAAACTAACTGTGCCTACAATATGAAAACACCAGTCATATACCTTCTTTAAGCAGAAATTAAATATACATTAAGGAAAACAATAGATTCAAAATAAGGAAAAAAAAATAACAATACTTAATTACCAAACTAGTTATAATTTTAATGAATATTTTAAGATATTGCATTTCCAGATCAGGAAAGGATATTCAAATGACACGAAACCAAGATTTCTTGGGGAAACAGACGTTTACATATTTTCTTCTTCTATTTTGAAGAAGTTATGAGTCTCGGACACGAACACAAATGTAAACAAACAGTACGCGAAAAACAAACAAACATAGTTTTTTGTTGATTTCGTTTTCTTTTTTTTGGGAAAATCATTCGTTACGAATATATTTCCTTTAAGCTTTCGTCTTTTTCAATACAAATATAGGCAACCAACAGAAATTGAAAACAAGAAGAGACATTGTTGTTTTCGATCTCGCATGTTGACAAATGGAACATAGAAGAGTCTTAAAATGCAAAACTAGTTTTTATACTCTTCTTATTTTTTTTTATTCCATCCTTTTCTTTAAATGATTCTTTAACAAGGACGACAATCAAAGTACTTAAAACAAAAAAAACACAAAAATGAAAAAAATACTTATGAAACTAAAAACAAAAATGATAAAACATTCAATTAAATGAAAAAATGCATCTTATATATTAATAACGTATACATTCATAACAAATATTATTAAAATTAAAGATAAAAAAGAAAAAAAAAGATCAAACAATTTATTCCTTCTTAGCAGCTTCCTTGAAGTATTCCTTAGATTCATCAACGGTTGGTTTGATAGTAGCAGAACCTGGAGTCCAGTTACATGGCAAAACAGTACCGTTCTTGTCAACCCATTGGAAACCTTCAACAATTCTTAAGGCTTCTTCAACATTTCTACCGACTGGCAAGTCATTGATAGTGATGTGTCTAACAATACCGTTACCATCAATGACGAAAAGACCTCTTAAAGCAACACCTTGATCTTCAATTAAAACACCGTAGTCTCTAGATAAGGAATGGTTGGTGTCAGCAATCAATGGAATGTTAACTTCACCTAAACCACCTTCGGAACGGGCAACATTAGTCCATGCCAATAAAGTGTATTCAGAGTCAGTAGAGGCGAATAAGACTTCAGCACCGATGTCTCTAAATCTCTTAACGGCTTCAGAGAAAGCGATAATTTCAGTTGGACAAACGAATGTGAAAGCCATTGGGATGAAAGCTAAAACAACATACTTACCCTTGTATTGTTCTAAGGAGACTTCTTCGAAGACACCGTCAACGACAGCAGTTTTCTTAAAGGTTGGAGCTGGTTTTTGAACTTGAGCGACCATTTTTTTTATTTATTTATTTATTATAATATATATTATATATGTGTGCTAGTGAAGGAATATAAACAACTTTTTTTCTGTTGATTTTTTTTTTTCTTTTAATAGTTTATAGCAAGAAATTTGAAAATGGAAAAAATTGGATAATGATCTTATGAGTCAAAAGGGTTCATCATTGACTTATTTACTTCCCTTTTATATTAAATATTTTCTTATTCAAAATTTGCGGAAGGGAAATGGGGGTGTATGAAACCCAAGCGAATATCACAATTTCTCCTTTAAATTAAACCCGATATATTATTAAAAAAGAAAGGAAAAAAAAAAGAATTGAAGAGAAAAATACGAGAATAATCTTTAGTATTTTGCTATGGAAACTATTCGAAATAATTTTTGTCGGTATTAGAATATTTCTTTCCCTTTCTCTTTGGCTTTTTAGTTATCAATAAGGTTTGAAAATTTTGCCAAAAATGGAAAACATTTCCCTGTCTCGGACAAAAAAAAATTGAATTTTTAGCAAATTTGTAAACACCTAATGATTTTGTTAAAAGTAAGAGGATAGGGCTTACTTAAAGAAAAATATAAGTATATTGTATATATTTTTTTCTATTTTTTTTTTTAATATTCAAATATATAGGGTTAAAAATAGGTAAAAAGCAAATATAGAATATAATGGCCTTAGTGAAGAAGTATTGTATAAAAAACATTATGATTTAATTGATTTCGTATTGTAGACTCCTTGAGATATATGTTTTTAAGTTTTGTCACGTTGTTCTTCAGTTTTTTTAATTTATGTTCATATATAGCATTAATACTGTGTAGGAGAACTTGCTGTCTAGCTTTACCTCTATTTATTCTAGTGGTACTGAGGGAAATTAGGGTTGAAGAAAAAAAAATACTTAGTTTAATCAGGTCCTGTTCCCCCCCCTTTTTTTTTTTTAGAAATGTATCGATGAATAATTTTTCTCGAGGTTGGCTGGAATCTTGATATATTTTTTTGATCACGTAAAACTTTCTAAGCTTAGTCAGCCCTTGTTTCCAAAAGACTCAAGTCTAGATCAGCAGTCAAGAAAACAGAAAATATATGAAAGTGAAAAGTTTCAAGAATTACAATAATAAATACAACACCAATAAGATCGATCCTTCCCTTAATTCTACGTTTCTCTTCTAACTAAAACTTAACAGAAAAAAAATAACATCAGATAGCATCACAGATTGTAGTAGATTAATGACTTATAAAGGATAATTCCTCATCTACGTTCATTTGCACACCTTTTTCCTTTCTTTTTCTTTCTTTTTTATTTGCCTGCTATTCATTCTAATAACACAAAGAGTATTTCTACAGATTCAATTTTTACATAGACTGATAATATTGCATCTGTTATTGCAAATATAAAATCAAACAAAAAGAAAAAGAGATCAATCTTTATGCATGTCTTGGAACAAAGTACATAATACATATGCATTTTTTCATATAGCATAAAAAGATTAAAAAAGCTTATATCATCACGAATTATTACACTATACTCTTCGATAAAAGACAAGGAAAAGCAAATAGAGGTCTTTTAATTCATTGTTTGTCTTTTTGCATTTTTTTTTTTAAAAATTTTCTTTGAGGGTAAAGAATTTTGTAACATCTTACTCTTATCTAATAACTTTGATCATTGATATTCATTTAAGTTAGAATATAAAGTCTCCTCTTGGGCATATTTTAAGTAATGCCTTGCAAAATGTTTATTGAGCGCATAGTTCATTTTTCTAAAAGATCTTTTAAATTCAGTGCTCTTATAATTTATAAATACAACATTTCCCTCCAGCTCCTACCACTTGACAATAATAATGCGATCGATCATTTGGTAGTCAAACAAATGCATTTAAACAACTGTCTGGCTTATATATATATATTATTGTAAGAAATATTTCTAAAACGGAACTCCCAACTCTCAAATATAGCTCTTTATAAACATTCATATCAACTACAGACAAAAATCTAGACGAATTTTCTTTCTTCATCAGTGTGCTTGATGTTGCATGCATTACAGTTCAATATAATATCTACAGCAAATATATTCGCAGATTCCTTATCATTTTCAGCTACATTAATGGATGAAAGTACCTTTTAATTGTTGACATATTATTATTACTATTCTTGTTACCACTATTATTTTTTAAAATAAACGACAAAATAAGTGGTTAATAGAGCTACAGTATACCTTTGTATAGTTTAATATATAAGATCATAGAGATCATAGACATATATGTGTGAATATTCAACCATTTGTCTGCGTTTGACACACTTATACTTTTAACGTTGTGAAAAGGGTTGACAATATATATTGTCATTAGAGATTTTAAAAGTAGAATTGTTTAACTTAAGGTTTTTTATTTTTTTCGGACCAAAAAAGAAAAGAATCATCGATCTTGATGTAATTTTTTGATGAATATTATCAGAATTCAAAAAATAGAAGAACCAAGTTTTTTTTTGATTAATAATAGTGTTGTTCAAAAAAAACTATATAAAAAAATTTTCCTTAAGAAAAGATCTTGAACATAATAGTAGTCTTGTTCCTAAAAATATATATAAAGAACTATGCATTCCCCCTCTTTTTCTTTTCTTTTTTTGGCAAGCGGACCCATTCTTATTTAAGATCTTATACTTACAAAAAACTTCATAATATCACCACTATCAATTTTTTAAACAAATTAAAAATTTAAGTTCCAGGATTAAAGTATTCCTGAAATAAATTCAAGTTTTCGAGGTTTCTACCTGGCGTTTAGCTTGAAACCATTTACTTTCTTATATTCATTGTTATTAAGATAAATATATATATATATATATATCATTTAATATTTAGAAATTTTATGGAAACTTTTCAGTCAATATCGGTTAATCCTTCAACCGTTTTTATAGTAGTAAAGTCTTTGGATTTATTTCAAATAAGATGAACTTCCCTACTAACTATTTTTTGTTCGCGTCTCTATTTTTACCAAGTTTGGAGAAAATATAAAAAATTATTAAATGGAGGTTTTAATTCATTTGAAAGTTTTGAAATATAAACAATTTAAAACAGTAATAAAAAAGAAAACAAAAGCATGTCATATACTTGTGCATAATACAATGGAAAGCTTTTTGCTATCCAAAAAAAAAAGTGTTTATGTTGTGCTTTGTTGTATTAAACAAATATATGCATATTTATTTTTTTTATAATAAGCAAAATATCATTCTAAAAAGATCAAAAAATAATATCATCATTAGTGATAATTTAATTTCTATATAAAATTAACTCGTATTTATATCAATTAATAAAATCCCAAATCAATTCCTCTCATGAATTATGTTGTTCAATTCCATCCTCATATGCTGCTCCCTTCTCCCCTTTCTGTTCCTCCTCGTTTTCGTCAAGCTCTAGTGATTCAAACGATTTTTTGAATTGATCAAAATCAGGCATAATATAATCATCACCAGGATGCCAATTACAAGGCAATAATCTACCATCTATATCGTTTGATTGGAATGCTTGAATAATACGTAATGTTTCTTCCACATTTCTGCCTACAGGTGTATCATTTATTGTAATATGTTTAATTATCCCCTTTGGATCAATAATAAATAATCCACGTAATGCAATCCCCTCTTCTTCATATAACACACCATATTTACGTGACATTCTATGATTGCTATCTGAAATTAGTGGAATATTAATTTTGCCTAACCCCCCTGCTTCCCTAGGTAAATCAACCCAAGCAGATAAACAAAAATGTGAATCGGTAGATACAAATAGAACTTGACAATTCAATTCTCTAAACCGTTTCACTGATTCAGAATACGCAATAATCTCTGTTGGACAAACATATGTGAATGCGTTAGGTACAAATGCAAGTACGACGTATTGTCCTAAAAACTGTGATAATGTAATTTCTTCAAATATACCATCAACAACAGCAATCTTTCGAAAATCAGGGGCTTTACCTTTAACGTGTGCAACCATTTTCAGAATCCGCAACTATTAATTATTCAGAAGAATTTAATTGGATTTAATACCAAATAATTTAACTTATATATACTATGTTTTCGTGATTTGTTAATGTCAACACCCCCCCCCCTTAATGAAGTTTCTTTAAGTACCGAATTATTGAAATGTCAAATAAGATTTCTTTTTTTTTTTTTCCTTCTTCAACTCTTTTCTTTTTTTTCTATAAACTAACTCTTCAGTGAATGAACCACTTGAAGATACTTACAGATAAGTTTATATATCTTAATCAATTTTGGACTATCTCCATATATATATATATATATATATTATCGTATATATGCAAATCAACAGGAAAAAAAAAACCTGAGCAACAACGGAGACGTAGATGATTTCCCAAAAGGGAAGTACTTCGTAAAATCAACCAACACAACCAATAAAAAAGGGGGGCCTGGGCAAATGAGAATAAAACAAAACAAAAGAAGGCCGAAGAAGGGCTGCAATTCCGCGGAGATTAATAATCTTCGACGAATTCCTGAAAGATAAAGACTAATTAGAACTCGCTTGGACAATTTACTTTACATTTTTTACATACTGACTTGGTTGGCCAACAATATGGAAAAAAACATTGCTAGAAAATATTGGGCTTATAGCTAGCTTCAAAAGTACACACATATATATATATATATATATATATATATATGAAGTAGACATATATATAACACAATGATAAATCATGGCGTACAAAGATAATATTGTTATAGTATTTTGACCAGTATCTAATCCTCTTCAAAATGACGGATCTCCATGCCAGTAGATACAGCATTATTGTGTCTTTCCTGTTCGATATGTTCTAGTTCTTGTTCCTGCGCTTGTTCCTGTTCCTGTTCTTGTCTTAGTCTTCTCTGTTCTTCCTCTCTTTCCATTAGACGCCTTCTTTCATTAATAATTTCATCCACAATAATATTAACCAGAGGTATTAACAAAATCACAAATAACACAATATTTTTGCAAATACAAATAAATACACTATCTCTCAATGGATTTGGTACAATATATTCTAAAATTTGTCTCCCCCAATCCACATGTCTTAACCTTTGAATCGAGTAATTCATTAACACTACTAGTCTTCTTCTTCCACTTTCTCTACGGACTCCATTTTCCTCCTCTTTAATATTTACCTCTTCCTCAACTAAATATAACAATTCATTCATATCTTTAATAAATTGTCTTTTATTTTCTACAATACAGTCATCATTATCAATTTGAATCAGTTCCTTAATATACAATAAAATAAAATCTCTTAGAGAATTCCTTAAAGCACTTTTATTGTTACAACCTTTGAGTAATTCTAATGAGATATTTTCACCAGCTCCAATAATATTATATTTAATCCAAATTTCATCTGCTAATGAATGAAATTCTTTGTAAGCAATCAATTTTTGTAATACTGAATTTGAATCACTACCAGTTTCATTATTTTGATTACTTGACAATAATTTTAAATAAAATTCATCGCTTAATTGACTAGATCCAATAAATTGTTGGAACTTGTTTAATGTCATTTCATCGTATCTATCAAGTCTGAAATATTCTAACCACGAATCTCTAACAATTTCATCGAAAAGAATAGTCTTTAAAACAATTAGAGTGACAATTGAAATAATCCATTTCCTTGAAATAAGAAATATAAGTTCAGACAATAATATGAATACCATAAAATTATTTGCAAAAACATAGTATAATGTCTTACAAATTAAAAACAAAAACAGCAATGAATTTTTCAACCATCTAATTATTTTGTTCTCATTTGCAATATCGGATGATGATGATGGTAAATTGCTTGAGTTGTTTACAGTGAAATTAATGGATTCTTCTGGAACAATACACATGTTTAACTTCGATTCTAATTCACTTATGATATAATCATCCAATTCAATTCTATTTATCGAAGGGTGTAATTTATATTGATTCATAGAAGATAGATGAATTTCATCTATTTCAGATCCACTAACACTGTCGTCAGTAGAAAACCGTAATTTTGCTTGAAATTTATCCAAATACTTTGTTTCAATAAAGGCCTCTTCTGTACCATTAATAATACATTTCCTATATAATCCATTCAATACTTTAATTTCATGACCTGACTCAGTTTTATATTGTAAATGTTCAATACTCAAATTATCATTAGAGGATTCTTGGGTGTCAACAACCTCTCCCTCATCGTCAGAAATTAAATTAAATTCTGAAGGAACATAATTTACTTCATTACCCTCATACTCTGATGGTGAGATATCTTCATTAACAATGTTACTTATACTACATCCATTCTCATTTGTTTTATTTGATTTAGAATCACAATCACAATCTGATGATGGATCTTCATAATCCTGATACCAAAATTGATCAATTTTATCACAAAGTTGTTCTGAATCGATAGATGGTATCTGTATAAGAATAGACGGATTTTCCACTGTACCTATATATTGTTTAATTGTAGCTTCTTCACCATCTAAATCAATATCAACAAGTCTTTTGTTTTGATAATATAATATGATGTCACTAATAGGAATCTCCATATTGAAACGAAACAAAAATGTTTGAATAATGTAGCTTTTAATTGCAATAACACTTGTATCATCATTAATTATCATTTTATTATGACATAGAAATGGTATATCTGAGACAAAATTAATTAATTTTTCTTTTGATGAAACGTTATATTTATGTTGAATATAAAACATTAATGAGAATTTAGAGGTTTTATCTGGTATGAAATCAATACCTAAAATTTCCAATAAAGTGGAGTTTAAAAACTTATCATTATTAACCTCATTTTTATTTTCGTTGTCGCCTGAAAAATTCGAATTTTTAATCTTAAATTTTATTAAATCACTAAACGTGTGCTTATCATTTAAAGAACATAATGTGTTTTTCATGTTTTCTGATTCTTTCAAATCATTTAAAACCATTCTTCTCAAATTTTCACCACTAATATTCAAAGACATTTTAGGTTTATTTAATTCCACAATTAAATCATTACAATAATCGTTACTTGTAGATAATAAATTAAATTCAACATTTAAATTAACGTAATTGAACTCAGTATCAAAATTATAATTTAAGTCAAGCATAGAAGAGTTATCATTATAAATACAATCACTTGAATCTGCTTTTATTTCCAAATCTAATATAATTTCCCTATTCTTAATATCTATATAAGGATAATACTCATTGACAATATTTTCCAATGATATATCCAAAGATAAAACATTTGAAGAATCAATAGTTTTGAAACAAAACTGATCTATTGTCAAATCATTTAAGTTTGAAGAAATAATATTTTGAGATAAATACTTTTCAAACATATATTGTAATACCCTAAATAATTTTGTATCTGGATGTAATTTCAATGTAATATTTGAATTCAATAATTGTTTATTATCTGAGACTATCGAACATCGTAAAATAGGTTTCATTAAAGTAATATCTGTCTCCTCTGTACTTGAATAATCCATCTTGAAGTAAATACCCTTTTTCTAATTAAGTTTTGCACTGATTATTTTTGTATACTATATGTAAACTATACTGACACACAAATATATAATAGAAGGAGGGTATTATACTACCTTTTTTGTATTCTTTCTCTTTCTCTCTCTAAACACACACACACATATATATATATATAGATTTTTTTTTGCAATCAAAGCTTAAATGAAAAATCGGAATTTTTATCTGCAGAGTTTTCCGTCCTTATTTTCGTTTCACCTCCACTTGTAATTTTTGAAAAAGACACAAAAGAACAACTGTCAAAAAAAAAAAAAAAAATGCAAATAACCATTTTTTAATACAAACACATAAAATAAAATAACAGGAAATAGAATAATTATCGTTAGGAAAAGTTATTTACAGTTAATACATATTAAGATATAATTAGTTAAAGACATAAATACAAATATAAATCAACCAAGTAAAGTTAGAAAAAAAAAAGAAAGAAAAACAAACTTATATAGTTAAAGAGATATTGAACTTTAGATATTTTCTTCTTTTATTATATACTCTTTCCTGCTAAATTTTATTCATCTTTAGTTTTAATTTTATCATGTAAATCTTTTAATTCTTTCTTTAACATTTTAGCCGATTTTGTGTCCTCCGAAGCTTTCCTTCTAGATTCTTCTGCTCTTCTCTCCTTTTCTTTAATTGCTTTATGTCTTCTCTCAATTTTGTCTTTTCCCTTGATTATCCTTGTAAACAAAAAACCTAGTAACAAATACAATCAATATAGCCCCTTGTGACGCGACAAGCCAACGGAAATAATGTCATGCCCTCTTTTGATCCCATACTCTGATATTTTAAGCAGCTAAGACAACTGCAGCATTTGTTAATATATAGCACCGATTGGAACTAATGACTGTTCTTAAAAGTGTAATTTAATTATTTCCCAAAAAGTTTTCTCTTCTAACTCTTTTTTAGTCAGATCAAAACTAGATGGAATTTGTGACATGTTTTTACTCTCCTCTTAATTCTTATTTATCCACTGGTGGTTTAAGTTTTTGCAATAGGTAAATTTTCAAGATTCTCTTTTAACCTTCTAATATATATTAAAAAGAGTACTCCCCCCCTCCTTCCTTGGTTTCAGCAATAATAACAAACGTTTACAAATTCTACTGTACTTTTCTTTCTTTCCTCTCTTTTCCTTTCAGATGTACCTTTTCTCTTTTTGGAATAGAAAATTTGAAATATTTTTAATTTGAGATTTGTTATTTGTTTAAAATAGAGGAGGGAAATGAAAGCAAAGAGTGAAATTCCGTCTTTGAGCCTTTTGGTACTCAAAACCATCAGCTATTGGTTCCCAATGTTTGACTAATATACACAAAGTCTAAATAGTTTAATCCTATATTGTTATAACGGTAATATCTTTATACAATTACAGTATTACTATAAAATGGATGCCTCTCTCTCTCTCTTTCTTTTTTCTTCTTCTTTTTTTATGGGGTTGTTTCATACATACTTAATACCCATTTACTTAACTTAACAACATTTTCGTCCAATTCAACATCATTCAATAATACATTATACTTTAATACTATTTCTAAGAAAGCACTGATAGAAAATTCGTATAATATACTAATGACATTGATATTTTGTTCATCTAATGTATTATCTGTACCTTGTGTGACAACATTTTTGATTTTTTGTTCTGTACGAGTAGCAACAGTAGACAATTCCTCTGGTTTCCATTCAGTATATTTACCTAAGATTCCAACAGATCTCTCTAAGATCTTCAATACATCGCCAACTGATGCCACAACATTACCTTTTGGTGATTCATTGATACCATTTATTAAAAATCCCATGATAGAAATAATACTCTCTGCATGATATATTGGAATAGGTATCAATTTATCTGCACGTCTTCCCTTTGTTATATACCAAACTTCAAATAATGATAATGATACAGGTGAATTTTTCCCATTAACATTATTTTTAGTTATAGGGAAGAAAAATGTGATAAAATAATTGGTAAATTTAATCCAAAATAATCTAATCATTTTAGTCAATTTTGTATCATGTGTTAATATAGATCCATTATATTTATCATATGAATCAGTAAAATTGAAGTTCTTATAATGAAATCTCTTACTATCTAGATCTCCATATCTATGATTTATATCAAAATCTTGATCATTATTATTCATCTTACTAGATTTATTGATTGGATCATTGCCAAATAATATCTCAGTATCTTCTTGAATACGTTCTAAACGAGACTTATCAAATTTACCACCAGTGACTCCATTCTTATGCAACTTATAATCTCCACTGTTCAGTAATGATTTTCTATTATATGAACTAATCTGTTCTAAAGCTAGTAAATAGTCGGCAACTTTTGTGTTGGAATCATTGATCACTTTAAAGCATTCATTTAAAATTACTGACCAAACATTATATTTAACACCATTACTTAATCCAACTGGAAGGTTATCGTAATGATCACCATTTTTACTATAACCGTTATTGTTATTGCTATTACTGACATTGATGTTATTATATATTGGTAATCTTAAATTGATATCACTTGAGGTTGCTCTAAATGCCAATTCTTGGAATGCTGTTAATTTAGTAAATGGTTTTTTAGATTGTAACCCAGTGATTAAAGTTTCCATTGGAGTAGAAGATAAGGAAGATATTGGTTTACCTTTATGTAAACAACCCATTGTCATATGTGCATTAAATGATAAATTGACTAATTCAAAATGATATAATATGATAAATGTTAAAATAAATAATTTAATAGACAATTTGAATCCAATTAACCAGTTCCCTAAAGTGACAAATGAAAATAAATGAGATATTAACATAACAATAACACTCATTACGAAAGTTCTTGAGAATATAAAAGATAGATTGTTTGAGATAATTAATTGTGGTAATTGGAATTGTCTATCAAATATAAATATTAATTTATCCATATCAAAGACGTTATGTTGTAAATTATAAATTAGTGGAATAATCAACCAAATGAGTTGTTTAAAATGAATTAACTCCAATTTAGTAAAATTATTTGAACCAATAAAACGTAAATCACTCATTACTAGAGCTAAGATAAGTGTCCCTAATGTAAATAAAATTTGATACAAAACGAATTTAAATTTAAATATTTGACCTAGAAACTGTGTACTGAAGCTTGAATAACCTAAAGAATCAACATGTAAATAATTCTTTCTAGTAATAACAATAAATATAGAAATGAAAAATAATGCAATTGATTTCATAATAAAGATTAAAACATTTTCTATTATTGAAAAAGCATATTGTTGATTATTTTTCTTACCAGATAAAACTGATATTAATATACCTTCAAATAAAGATATAATAAATAACAACCTTGTCACTAGATGGTTGAATCTAGTCTTACAGACATCACTAAAGATTGTATTATAAGTAAATCGAAATTTGTTTACTCCCATTTCAAATGATTTAAAAAATATATATATATATATATATATTAATCAAATTACTTATATTTAATTAGTTAGCCAATATTTGCTCGGTATAAATATTCAAAAACTAAAAAAAAAAATAAAATAGTACTTTGAAAGGTTTTATTTAATCAATTGTGTCAATATTATCCTTTTCTTCCCTTCCTCTTTTTTGTTAGGTGTCTTACCCATTTATTCTATCTTACTTGCATTCAATCATCCATATTATAATTTAGAAGATCTTTTTAGTTTAATTTAAATTAATATTTTTTTTTATTTCTTTTTTTATTTCCTCTCTCTCTTCAAGAAAAAATACAAAAAAAAAAACACCCACACACCTTAACATCTGAGTAGGGCAAAAAAAAACAGTCCAAAAAATTGGGAATAATTTCCAAACCCTAACAAATATATTTTTATTCCTGCAATATTTTCCTTTTTTATTAAAGAACCCTAATAATGATAAATTTTTTTTCAAAAATATCATAAAAAAACAATAAACACATATATTATTTCCTCTTTTGGTAAAACCATTAATATACCCAATAAAAGAATAAATGATGAAGAAGAACAATTATATTATTATTATTATAATTGTTAAATAGTTACCATTTAGTATTTACATGCCCTTTTTAAAATAACAACAACATTACCCATTATACGTATACACCTTGGATACACTGAGATCAATATTTGAGACTGCTGTTACTTTAATAGTAATAGTAATATACACTTTTCTTAAGAAGGTAAGTTTTCATCAAGTAAGATATTCAAGCAACAAAAAATAATAGCAGTAATGAATATTAAAGAAGAAAAAAAGAATGGTTTCATTAATTCATCATTCACTGATATTCAAGCAAAATTGGATAAAAAATTGGGTCCAGAATACATATCTAAAAGAATCGGGTTCGGATCAAATAGAGTAGCTTATATCGAAGGTTGGAGGGCGATCAATTTAGCTAATCAAATATTTGGCTATAATGGTTGGTCAACGGAAGTTAAACAAGTTATTATAGATTTTTTAGATGAAAGACAGGGGAGGTTTTCTATCGGATGTACTGCCATTGTTAGAGTAACATTATCAGATGGAACTTTTAGAGAAGATATTGGTTATGGTACTGTCGAAAATGAACGTCGTAAAGCAGCTGCTTTCGAAAGAGCCAAAAAATCTGCTGTAACTGATGCGTTGAAGAGATCCTTACGTTCCTTTGGTAATGCTTTAGGAAACTGCTTGTATGATAAAGATTTTTTAGCTAAGATTGATAAAGTTAAATTCGATCCTCCAGATTTTGATGAAAATAATTTGTTTAGACCTTCAGATGAAATTAGTGAAGTATCCAGATCTGGCACTATAGACATGGATAATACAACTGGTAATACGATTAGTAACACTGGTGACCAATATATCCCTAACAAACGTCGACAAATTTCAAAAGTTGGAGAAAGAAAGTCTACAAACATGATCCAAACTGATAAATCAGTAGTCTCGTTTAATCCTTCTAATTCAACTTCAAATACCTCTGAAGAAAAAGTCCAAAATGGAAATAATTTAACAACAAAACATGTCATGACTAAACAAGAACAAGAAGATCTTCTAGATGACTCCTTGATGTTCAGTGATGATTTTCAAGATGAAGACTTTATTACTACATTTAATCAAACTCATATAATCTCAAATATTAATAACAATACCACAGAAGGTAAGGAAAACACAAATACAAATTCTGATTATCCGGTAACGTTTGTTACAGGTAAAGCAGCAGCATCTTTACAAAATAAACAAATATCAAACGAAATGGTTTTTGATCCAAAATACCAAGCACAATCCATTAAACATACTTTAGATCAATCCACATCTAAACATGTGCCTGCTAACATTTTAAAGGAGATGGCTACTTCAAAAGAAAAAATATATAATCAATATGCTCCTAAAGGGAAAGGTATCGGACAAGTTGAAGATAAATCTGATCTTCATAACAAAAATGAGTTATCTGATAAAATGTCTACTAATTTAACAAGTAAGGATACAAATGATAATTCAATTACAACAAATTTACCTAAGGATCATAAAAGAACACCTCAACAAATTGGCACCACTACTACTAAGAAATTTGCACCACCATCATCTGTAGTTCATCCGAATTCATATTTAGCTGTACAAAGTAGTCAACAAATAACTTCTGGTCGAAGAGAAGTTGGAAGACCCAAAGTTAACCCACTACAATTGCGTAAACCTAACCCATAACACATAATCACTCTTAAAGAGAGAGTAAAAGGGAGTTTGTTAGTATGAATAATTTATGTTATATACTGCCCTATGGATATCCCAAGTGTCACCGTTTATTTTCCCTATTTGATTCTTTCTTTCTTTCTTTTTTCATCTCAATCAAGCCCTAAATAATTACGAATTTATGATATTTACCTCCAGTTCCCAAATGGTTAACTTCAGTATTCTTTATTAAAAACCACATTTTATATTACATTTTTCTTACTAAAAGCATTTTGTAATAATCTACTGGTGTTAGAATCACAGATTTGATATCATATCGAGATATAGAGGAATTTATTCTATTTTTATGTATACTATTCTTAAAAAAGTGATACGTCTTGATTTCGACACCAAATATCTGTTTATTATATACTATATATACTTGTATGATTAAATATAAACTCTAATTGCTATTTAGACATGACTGTTTAATTATTTTTTTTCTTTATATTTTCTTACTCTCCTTATTTTCTATAGGACCAATCCATTCCCAACAACGCATCATATCACCATGAATTTCCAAAAGACTTGACTTAATATTAGTATTATTACTTTCTACATTTTTTGTAACTTCATTCCAAATAGCATTACGAATTTTTAGATTGGTCTCTTCATTCATTAATACATCTCTCAATTGAACAGAACTTAAATAAGGAACATCAGGGGTATCTATTTTATTCTTTTTCAACTTCTCGGTGACTGTCTTTGTCAACATTTTAATCTTTGATTTTCTCAAATAATAATTCTGTACCTTAATCTGGATGACTCTCAATAATAAAATGAGAAGTAGCCCACTCCATATGAAATACTTAAATCTTTGATATGTTCTAATGATTTCCAATTCGAAACGGCATTTCAAAGTTATGTACTTTTTGGATGTTGAGCGAAAATATCCGTATTGTGAAGGTCTGTTCTTTTGTTGAAGATATCTTTTTTGCCCTTGAAAGTCATCTTGTTGTAATGACTCCTTGGCGTCGGAGGAAGATCTATACTTATCGATTGGTATCTGCAGAAGTTTGTTAGTAAAAAATCCTTTATGTTTATTATCATCATTAAAAAATTCACCTGTACTCACATGCCTGTATATAATATCTGGTTGTTTTTGCAACAACTCAATCACTTGTTCCCAAATATCTTGAAATTCTTCATCATCAATTGAAGAAGTTTTTGATTCTTGAAAAATATTAAATAAATCATCTTCATCTATCCCACTCCCTATATCATCCTTAGATTCACCACAAGCCATTTGTGCATTTCTCAATCTTAAAAAATCTAATGATTTAGATACTATCTGATTAATCAATTCTTTTTTCTTATCATCCTTAACACATTTATTTTTGAATGGGAATAATCCAAAGATATCTATAGAAGATCTTTCCACTTTATACTCAGGTTTGCACTTTAATCTCATGTATGGGAAACAAATACCATTTTCAGGACATGGTATGCAATTTGGCTTATAATCTTCTAATATAGAATCGATTTTTGTAAAATATTTAAAATCAGGATATCTTTCTTGAAATGTCAGGAAGTGTTGTTGCTGACCACAATATCCTGTATATATAGCATTTTGATAGAACCATAAAATAAACAATAATAATACTCCAAATATTAGCCATAAAAATATTTTAAACATAATTTTCAAAAATCTTTTAAAAATCAACGATTTCTTTGTATCGATTAAAATATCAGAATGATCAATAGATAGATTCGTAGAATCTTTAACAGTTGTTTCATTAAAATCATCATGAGTGTGTTCATCGCCTTCTATTTCATCTTCAATTTCTTCGAGATCGATAATATCATCCTTAGATTTCTTTCCACTATCTTCAAGATCAATAACATCGGCTGAATCAAACCTGTTTGTAGAATTCGTTAACAAACTGACATTTTCTGTTTGTGAAAGATCTTCATCCGTTACATTTACCATCTCCTTCCGAACATTTTCTGTTAATTTTTCAGACGCAATAACATCATGTGATGTTGGAAGATCTGGTGTTGTTATCAAATCATTTGAACTAACTGGTATTTGCTCTTTTGGAGCAATTGTTTCTTTGAGTTCGTTTATATCATTTCTTTCTGAACTAAAACTATAGTTTTCAGGACTTGAGTCCGTTGGGCTGTTTAAGAGTTTTCTCTTCCCATTGATATCCTCATTCATAATTGACGTCTCGAATTGTTTATTATCAAATTCTGAAAGCACTTCAGTTTGATGAAAATCATCTGGTGATTCTGATTTAGTTACATTAGATCCCTTTTCATTTTCAATGACAACCTTTTGTAAATGTTCAGCATATTCAGAGGACACTTTCAAACTTTCTAAATTATGTCGTAAATTCACTCTTTTATATGAAAAATCAAAGCTTGGTTTCCTTTTTTGCATGTTTTGGATTGAATATTCCTTATCCAAATTTTCTCTTTCTGTTTCATCAGGGATATCCTGTTTTTTATTTAGTTCTTCTTCTGACATGGATGAATCAGTTATATCAAACTCGGAGATGGAAGTTATATTTTTATTTAAGGATTCTGACACTTTCTTAGTCGCCACTTTTTGTAATATTGGTGTTGTTTTATATCCTTCACTGCCATATTTAGTTTTTTTTCGCTTTGGTGTAATAGGTAAATCAGAATTATCTCTAGACTCTTTAATAACACGTTCTTCGATAGACGACACCGACGAAGTAGAAGAACTTCTGGAATGAAATATTTCACTAAAATTATCCTCCAATTTCCTCTTTTTTCCAATATCCATATTCGATTCAATCACCTCAATATCACTTTCTTTATTATTATCGGATTTTGAGATTCCATATTTTTCACGTAACTCAGGTATCATAGGCACAACAAATTCATCATATAATTTTATTAATTCTTTCTTCTTGGACGATGATGGATAAGCAATGGTATTTTCCGTCAATATTCTTCTTAACTCTGAAATTTTCAATGAATGTGGATCAAAACCTTCTTGTAAATAATCATAGGGAGACATTTTGCGATATGATCTCCACACTTAAAAAAAAAAAATAGATATATTTTGGCTCCCTTTTGTACTATTTAGGAATAAAATCAAATTTTCAAAAGAACAATAATACTGCACTTTTCAAAGCAGAACAACCTTTTACAGAGTGTAACTCTTTATAATAAAAAAAAGAATAGGTTGTATAGATTCTTAATAACTTTTTGTGATTCTACCGTTACGCTCATCATCAACTTAACCCTTTATAAGTTATTATTTCAAGACATTTTTTATTTCAGAGAAAAATATGAAAATTTCCTATTTGGGTAGGAGTGTAAATAAAGTAAGAAAAAGTGTCCAAAAACAAAAAAAAAAAGAGAGACAAAATTTAGAATTTCAAACCCTAAAGGAGAGCTTTCCACAACCCTAACGTTTTGCAGTTTTCTCGTATTTTTATTTATTTTCTTATCACACTATTCAAGCTAAAACGTTAAAGAAGAGAAAAAAGAGAAGGATAAAGAAAGATACTACAAGTTTGCTTATCAAATAAATTGTATCGTTTAAGGCGTATTTGGCAAGAACTTTTAGTTTCCTCTTCCCACAAACTGGGATAATATTCATATAGGTAACGGACACCAGAAAGTCTGTTGGTTTTTAGAGAGAGTATTTGTTAAGTTTGGACATTCTAGGTAAAAAGATATTTTATTTTATTGTATTTTATTTTTTTTTTAGTTTATATTTTATTACAAATATTTAAGGAATTAAAAATACTTAAGGATACAATAAAATATTGTTATCTATTTATATCCATATATATATTATTAAGAAAGAAAAAATAATGAATATTGATAATATTGATCAAAGCTTATCTGATTTGGCTTTGGAACCTGCTCCATCAAATGATGATTATCAACACAATAGAGATTCTGCTAAAATGGTTTTAATTAACGAAAATAATAATACTCATACAAATGAAGATGATGATAAAATTAGTCCTCCACTAGAATTATCCAAGTCAAATTCTAATTCATCTGAAGCAATCGACTCATCTAAGGCAAATTTTTCCTATTATGAAAACCAACAATTAATGGATCAAAATTCTAAACAAATTGCTAATGATACCTCAAATATTAATGATGGCCTTTTCAAACAACCTTATGTTAATGCTTCTACCACTTCTCCTGACAAAAGTTCTAAATCAAGAGCATTGTCAACAGGCGCACAAAACACCGTTCCAGAGGTTAGAAAATATAGTAATGATTCAACATCTAATGAATCTGCTTCAAATAATGCATCCTCAAAATATAGTTACAAGATGGGGATGTTGGCTGATGATAGGGAACAAAAATTTTTAGAAGATCCATCTCCAGAATTAATTGATTTATATTCAAAAGTGGAAGATTGTAGACAACTTAGATACAAGTATCAATTTCTTTCTTGTCAATTCAATCGTCAAAACCCTAAAAACAGAGAATCATGGCAAATATACCCACCACCACCAAAACCATCTTATAATGCAGAAACTAAGACTGTTGTCTCTGTAGTGAATCATCCAGACAGTGAAGTCTTCGATTTTAATCATTTTCAAATCCCAGGAGAAGACACAGAATGGGATTTCTCTGTTAATAACGATGACACATTTATCGTTCATAAAAGTGGTTCAGAGGATGATGTTATTGCACATATCCCAACATTACGTGATTACTATTTAGATCTAGACAAGTTAGTCTCAATATCATCCGATGGTCCTGCAAAATCTTTTGCATTTAGAAGATTACAATACCTAGAAGCTAGATGGAACTTATATTATTTACTAAACGAGTATCAAGAAACAAGTGTTTCAAAGAGAAATCCTCATAGAGATTTTTATAATGTGAGAAAAGTGGATACTCACGTTCATCATTCTGCATGTATGAATCAAAAACATTTGTTAAGATTTATTAAGTATAAATTAAGACATAACAAAGATGAAAAAGTCATATTTAGAGACGGGAAGGTATTGACTTTAGCTGAGGTTTTCCATTCCTTAAACTTGACTGGGTATGACCTATCTATTGATACACTAGACATGCATGCACACAAGGATACTTTCCATAGATTTGATAAGTTTAATTTAAAATATAACCCAATTGGTGAATCTCGTCTAAGAGAAATTTTCCTAAAAACAAATAATTATATTAATGGTTCATATTTAGCAGATATAACTAAACAGGTAATCTATGATTTGGAAAATTCTAAATATCAAAATTGTGAATACAGAATTTCCATCTATGGTAGATCTATAGACGAATGGGATAAGTTGGCTGCCTGGATCATTGATAACAAAATTATTTCTCATAATGTCCGTTGGTTAATACAAATTCCAAGATTATACGATGTTTACAAGAAAAGTAACCTAGTATTAAATTTCAATGATGTTTGTAAGAATATTTTCCAACCATTATTTGAAGTTACTAAAAATCCACAATTACATCCTAAATTACATGTATTTTTACAAAGGGTAGTCGGTTTTGATTCTGTTGATGATGAATCTAAAGTAGATCGTCGTTTTCATAAGAAATATCCAAAACCTTCTCTATGGGATTCTCCACAAAACCCACCATATTCATACTATATATATTACCTATATTCAAGTATGGCATATTTAAATCAATGGAGAGCTAAAAGAGG
Organism: Arxiozyma slooffiae; assembly: GCA_017347545.2. Lineage (NCBI taxonomy): Eukaryota > Fungi > Ascomycota > Saccharomycetes > Saccharomycetales > Saccharomycetaceae > Arxiozyma > Arxiozyma slooffiae. The sequence continues at coordinate 767,664 of JAFHAQ020000001.1, read as the reverse complement.
ATTTAACACTTTTGTGTTAAGACCACATTGTGGTGAAGCTGGTGATCCTGAACACCTAGTTTCTGCATATTTATTGGCTCAAGGTATATCTCATGGTATTTTGTTAAGAAAGGTTCCCTTTGTACAATATTTATATTATTTGGATCAAATCGGCATTGCAATGTCTCCTTTATCGAATAATGCGTTATTTTTAACTTATGATAAGAATCCATTCCCAAGATATTTCAAGAGAGGTTTAAATGTTTCTTTATCCACTGATGATCCGTTACAATTCTCTTATACTAGAGAACCATTAATAGAAGAATATTCAGTAGCTGCCCAAATCTACAAGTTGTCCAATGTTGATATGTGCGAATTGGCTAGAAATTCTGTTTTACAGAGTGGATGGGAAGCTCAGATTAAGAAACATTGGATTGGTGAGAATTATGAAAAGGAAGGTGTTGAAGGTAACGATGTTGTAAAAACAAATGTTCCAGATATTAGAATCAATTATAGATATGACACGTTATCAACAGAATTGGAATTGGTTCACCATTTTGCTCAATTTAAACGTCAACCATAATATTATTATTAGTTAACAATAGATGTATATACTTTTGTATCCTTTTATATGTATAATACGTAATTTATTATTGCTTTTATTTGAGACATATACATATATAAATGTTTGTTTTTTAATATATATAGAATCACTTTTTTTTTTTAAAAAAAATATTACAGGCCTCTTAGTTGAATACTATTAACCACTGCTCTTGTTATATCTTCCATAGAATTAGGCTGGAAGGAAGAATCAAACTTATAAATTTCTCTTATTAAATCTTTATCACAAAATTGTTTTAAATGATCATCACTTACTGTAATCTCAATCCCTTCTACAATAGAATTAATAGATACGTTATCTGTAGATTTATCTTCCACGTTAACAATTTCAACACAAATGATTTCCCTAGTACCATCTTTCAAACCAAATTTTCTAAAAGCTTCACCAATATTTGAAGTGGGTGAAAGACATAACAGACATTCTGAAGTTAAACTTTTGGTTCTAATCCTGTTATAGGTTTTCTCAATGAAAACTCTGTACAAGGCTGCCAATATCTGTTCCAGTGAACAAATGGTCTTAGCGTCTATAAATGCAAAAGGATATTCAGCAACTTTGGATCGTATATCTTCACTATTCTTGACATCTTTGAAAAGATGTATCCTTATAATGAAATCTTGGAACTGTGGGATGGTGGTCTCAAGCATTATTTGAAATACAGAATATTTTGTTTTATAGTTTTTAGTAATGCTGCTTAATCAGACTGAAGTTTTATTTATTTCAATTCTGTATGTCTCTCCAAAATCAAGGTAGTCAATCATCCTATTTATAGTTAAGGAACGATGATGTTGTGTACTCGTCGTAATGCTTCAAAATGTTTTCATTAACTAAAAGGAAATCATTTAAGTTTTTTTTTTTGTTTTCACTGTTACTTTAATTTCATTAAAGCCGAACCTGATCTTTAAAAAAGATTAAACAGTAATAATAAGTAAAAAATAAAGCACTCTTTATAAAAGGAAAGTTGAAGTCATTAATAGTTACATTCTGTACCCTTTCCATTTCAGCTTTTGTGTTTACGCCCTTTTATATGTATATAAATTGGTCGGTACTCCTTTAGTTTTATAGTTAAATGTGATGAATAGCTAAGGATGGATACACATATAGATGAGGTGAAGAAACAACTTGATACCGTTTTAAACGACTTATTTGGTAATGATCAGCTAGATGCAGAAATATCCTCAAATGAATCCCAATGGTCAATAAGAGAACCAGAAGTTAGACAAGAAGACACAGGAACAATATATGATATATTGAATCTAGTCCCGGAGAGTAGGAAGACTTTAAACATTTTATTCCGTAAGTCTAATCTTTCGAAGAGCACCGTTGAACCTGTGAATAAGAGTGAACACAGAATTAATAAGTCTCTGTTACAAGAATGTTTTGCTGTTTCCGATCTTATGGAGCAAGAAGAGAAAAGAAATAAATTTTCTGCATCTTCAACTAATACGACTTTACAACTAGAATCACCTATAACTTTTGCCTGGAGTAATAAAAATGGAAAAGATCATGTGAAAAAAGCCATGCAAATACAACAGAAGAAAAATACAATGAAGGAAATACAAACTTGTATTCAACTGCCGTCTATCTTGTCTAATTGTCAAAACCATAAATCAGTAAATGAAACGTTGCTCAAAATAGTGAAGGATAATTTAGTTGAAGTTACTAAAAATACAAAAAGTTGGAGTTACATACAACAGGGAATTGAACAGCAAAAAAAGAAAGATTCACAGGATTTAGATAATAGATCCCTTAATGAGGATAAAATTATTGATCAAAAGTATGGAAAACGGAGATCAGACTTTAAAGTGGATCCATTAGAGAAATTTGTCGTTACAACGTTACCTAGAATGAAAAAAAACTCAGACTCCGAGAAGGATTCCAAAACGAATAAATCTAGAAGTAAGTCACTTCGATGGATATGGGGTGGTTCTGATAAACAGAGACATAAAAAGAAAAATAAGAAGAAGGATAAAGAGAAAAGGGTCCAGTCAGTAAAAGATGATGAAATAATAGGAACTATTAGGAAGCCTGAAAATTCCACTGATACAATGAATCACACAATCCCAAGTATTGAAGATGGGAGAGATAACTTGCAAAATAAGATGACAGAGTCATATGACTTTCAAAAGGTAGGAGTTGATTTTAATTTAGATGCTCATTCTTTTACAGGATCAAATGAATTGTGTAGTATGAATTCTACAAAGCAAACAAGTTCCAATTTTTCTATTACCATTAATACACAAAACAAAAAAGACACCCACCATTTTACTATAAATAATATAGATCTAATATCAAATAAAATTGAAAATATGCAAAGTGATGAACCAGATATAAGAGATACAGGTATTTTTATTAACTCTAATGACAACGTTAATGATACAAAATTACAAGATTGCAATAGTGATGATGATGATGATGATTTTGGTGAATTTGAAATGTCTGATATAGAAAGAAAAATGTCTAATAACAATGGCATACCCATACCAAACAACAAACCAGATGAAAATTCAATTGGGGGTTCCAGCGAAACATCCATAATTAGCCATGCAATTCCAAGTGTGATGTCGTTTATACCTTTACAACCACACAAAAAGTCAGCAGCTTAATTGTATTAAATATGTGTTATTAGAAAATAGTGTAATATATATATACATCCGGTTTTATAGAATCTTTCTTAGAGTATGTGACCTCAGAAGATAAAATAACGACTAAAAAAAGAGAGATTATCCAAATAAGTAAACACTACGTCACTAATGTTACAATATAAGTTTCTCCAAATAGGATTATGTATTTACATATGAAGTTATTTATATTTTTTCCCCGTTTCCTTCTCTTTCGCTGTATTAATACCACATACAAAATTTTGGAAATTTTCATTGAATTCTTAAATTACGGTACAACCTTAGAAAAAAAGGTTAAATCATTACATATTTTGTGAATAACGTAAAGTCGAGTAACATATTCTACTGTCTGCTAACCGATCCATCACACACAGGGTTGGGTTATTTATTATCTGGAAGATATATTAATTAATTTAGATTATTCTTTGTTTTCTATTAATTTGTCTATTATAAGAAAAAAGAGATCGATAAAAGATTTATTTGGAAGAAAGAATCCAAGATACACACAAACGCGTATACTTAAAAAAAATAAAAAGAAAATTCATCCCATTATTATCTGGTAGACTCCGATATATTATTAGTATATTTATGGATTGTACAATTATTGCATATTAACATATTAAGATTATATATAAAGAAAAATTATATAACAGGAGCATTAATAAAGAAATCGTATTTTATTAAAGATATAAATAAATATCTGATACAGTCATGAACATTAAACTTTTCATAATATGCATTTTCGGCTGGTATTCCACATCGATTACATTATCGGTATATAATAAATGGATGTTTAGTCCCATCAATGGTCTTGGAATAGAGTATCCAATATTGTTAACTGCAGGACATCAATTAACATTATGGATATTTTCCTTTATCTATATTTTAATACGTGGACGTGACAAATATAATAAGGTGAAAAAGGTAGATTGGAAATTTTATTTAAAATTTATCGTCCCAACTGCAATAGCTACCGCTGGTGATGTTGTGTTAAGTAATATTTCATTTAGATTTGTTCCTTTAACAGTTTACACAATTGTAAAATCTTCAAGTATTGCATTTGTGTTATTGTTCAGTTGTCTTTTCAAATTGGAACAATTTAGATTCCAATTAGGCTTAATTGTGTCCGTTATGTTTATTGGAGTTGTGTTGATGGTTTATAAACCCAATACCACTGAACATGATAAAACTACTGATCAAGCAACGTTGATAGTAGGTGCAATTATTGTCCTGGGAAGTAGTTGTCTTTCAGGTTTAAGATGGGTATATACTCAATTAATACTAAGAAAGAGTGCCCATACTACTGCTACAACAACGACAACAACTGTTACTGCTGTCGCTAAGAATGATGGTCAATTGGAGATGGGGTCAAATGAATTTGATATAGAGGAAGATCTGGAGAATAACGATAACAATAATAATAAAATATCAACCACAGCAGAAGACAGAATCGATTTAAATGGGAATCTCTCAATTGTAAATAAAGGAAACACAGTTAAAAAACCTCATCCAATATATACTGTGTACCAATTAGCTCCGATAATGTTTTTAATATTATTTGTAGCATCACTTGTTATAGAAAGACCATTCCCAAAATTTTTCCAATGTAATCTTTTCAAGAAGGGTTTAAAATCAGAAGGTTCAACAACATTTATATCAATTATTTATGGGATAATATTAATGTTGATACCTGGTATATGTGTAATAATATTAACATTGAGTGAATTTGGAATATTGCAAATAAGTAAAGTGTTGACATTATCTATTGCTGGTATTATTAAAGAAGTTTTGACTATTTTATTTGGTATATGGATACTATCAGAACGAATTAGTGGTATATATAATATATTAGGAATGATTATTGTTCTATTGGATGTTTGTTATTATAATTACTATAGATATCAAGAGAAAATGGAAAAGGATAAATATATTTCAATACCTTCAGAAGACATCCCTACTGACAATGAACAATCTAAATTGGATCAGGAAGTGTATGGTAAGAGTAATAATAGTAGTAATAACAAGAGTAGTGTAAGCAATACAAATGCTGATAAAGAAAATTATATAAAGGATATTAGAAAGTCAGAAGATGGTTTATTTTTTGACGATCCTGATATTGATAATATACCATTTCCAACTGGGGGATATATGACAGTCCAAGAGTATGAAATGGATTCTTTGAAAAAGTAAGTAATTTAAACGAGTTATACTGTTAGTAACAAATCTTACATTATATATACTAATACAATTCATAAATTTTTACCAGTATCTTAATCTATATATTACATATTCACCTCTTCCCATAAATACTATTGTTATGTAGGTACTTTGCCTGTTGTTCATGTGTATATATCACCATAACCCTAGATTATGGATGAATAAACCTAATTATACTAATTTTGCTTTTCCTCATTTTTCCTAATAGGAACAGCAGCAGAAAGGTTTAAATATACAGCTACAGTGTCTTGAATATATTGGTGAAGACCAGGATAAATAGAAGAAATAATGGACAAAACCAGTGGTTGGGACTGTGAAGAACAAGACGAAAAGGAAATGGATGATTGAGAATGAGAAAATGAAGAGTCTAAAAAGATTTGTTTGTTGAGGAAGATTATTAAGAGCGGCACTAGTCTCATATTGAAGATCAAGTTTTTACTGGGAAATATTATCGAGAGCATGAATAGCTTGTTGATGTAGTTCTAATTGATATTGGGCGTGTTGAATGGTAAGTTCTTGTTGAGCCACACGGAATTCATGTTCGTGTAATTCAATAGTACGTTCTCGAACAGTTGGTGAAATATTAGTAACAGAAGGTAAAGAGATAAGAGGTGAGATAGATATATCTGGCGAAGAAAATGGTTGTACCACAGTATGTGAACGAGTTTGGATTGGTGCACGAGGGATATCAATGATTTGACTACGTGGAGGCGTATACTCAACTCAGAGAGGCTGTACAGTTAAAGGTGAGGATGAAGAAGTATCTTTGGTAATATCAGAGCCACTAGTTTGTGGAGTTAGTGGTCTTGTTGCTCGTGTAGATATAGGTGTGATGGTCTCTAGGTTTGCTGATGTTGGAACAGAAGTATATGTAGAAAGTGAATGATTATTACTATTAATAGAGATGGAGGCGAATGAGACATCGTTGGAAGGAGGAGATGAGCATTACTTGCAACAAACGTTTTGTTGGTGGCAGGATGATGTAAGCGGTAGGCCTTATGTTTTAATTCTAAGCAGCCATAATATATTGTACAGCGGCAAAAATTAGTTTACCGTCACTATTAGAAATAGGTAAAGTAGTGTATGCAGTATAGCCAAAAACACGTAGATGATCAATACTAATAGTATTGACTTTGATATCATGGTATTTGTTATATGGAATTTAATTCTTATGGCTTATAGATGGAGTATAATTTAATAAATAAGTGGCACAAACAAGGCTTCAAACCATAGATATAAAGGTACATGACAACCAATGAGTAAAACTCTCAGGGTTTTTTTTTTTTTTTTTTTTTTTGAAAAGAACGATAGGCACATTCGAGTCCACCATTTTGCCAATTAAGGTGTGGTACAGTTAACTGATATTGTATTTCTTTTGCTTCCAAAAGATTGTGCAATTTCTTGCTACAGAATTCAACTCCATTCTCCATCTGATGTTCTGACACCTTATCATCTTTCTCCCACTAGCGATCATCCTCTTATTTCTGAGCTTTTTTATGCCTTCTCTTTTTCCTCTTCGCCTCCCATAAGTGATAATATCTATTTGCTACCAATTCTTGATTCTACCTTAAAATGTCTTCATGATGATGTCACACCTGATTCTTATTTCACTGCTTCTCTCGCCGGTACATTAGTTCCCATTAGTCGTTCCACATCCACGTCTATTCATTCTCCTAAACCTAAATGTTTTCACCAAGATCATAAATCAGTAAACTCTACCAACCAAACCAACTGTTCTGAAAACTTCTAAAAAGTAAACGAACCATTTTCAGTTGCTAATACTCTAGTTCCAATATAAGATTTTGATAAAATTGTTGTTCCCTTTTTTGACACCTCCTCAGGGCAATGCTATTCAGTTAAAACGGTTTCTAGTAATAGTATATTAGAAATTCCAAATTCGGTGACTACTGACTTACTTACTCAAAGGATTAACCAGAGAATGTCTCAAACGATTTGTCAATCGTTTAAACGAAAGGACAGCCGGTTATACTTCGAGCCTTGTGAGAGAGAGTATAACATGTTTAGTTATCACAAATACTGTCGAAGAGGTGGAGTTCTCTCCTGTTAGAAAAGCTATCTCTACAAGGTGGGTATTTATTATGAAAGACAATTGCTTATATTAAAGGAAGTATTGTGATACGTGGGTTCCCTTAGAAAGAGGGTAATGATTATGGTACTGTATTTGCACCAGTATTCTGATACAAATCTGTTAGATTATCTCAGCTCTTTCTGCGAAAAATAATCTGATAAGTCATCAAATGGGTTTTGTCACAGCATTTTTAAATTCACAAATTGGCCTGAACTTGTATGTAAAAGCACCTTTAGGTTATGAATCGACGGACGAGAGAATATAGAAATTAAAAAGCTCTTTGAATGGATTAAAACATACAACTTTTCTTTGGAATAAGCACTTTGAGCGAAATAAAATTTATAAAGCATCCTGTTTTATTTGGGATTTAGTACAGAGAGAGAGGTAAAAATCTATGTTCAATTGTTCCTTATGTTGACGCTTTACTAATTTCGAGTGTATCACAATAAGAAATCTCAGAGATAAAGAGTTTCTTATTTAAGAAGTGTAATATGAAAGATTTGGGCAAAGTAAACAAATTTTTAGATATTACTATTATGTAAATTAATGGAAAAATTATGTTGAGCCTAAAAGAAGGTTGAAGAATTACAAAAATCAAATTTACCCAACACAAACTTCTTTACAGCCAGGAATAGATTATTATAATAAATCTCCTAAATTAAAGAATGTTACAACTCTGCAGAGTTTGATAGGTATACTACTATTTGTTGCAAAGACTGTTCGACTAAATATTGTACAGTCTGTGTCCATGTTATCAAGGTTTTTGAAGAATCCAAGAGAGATCCATATGAATGTCGCTAGAAGGGTTTTGACATTTTTCTACATTACAAAGGCCAGAGCTCTAGCATGTTAAAATGGTGATAAAAACTGTATTGACATCTACGTAGATGCATTATATGTAGACTGTCTAGATGGCAAGTTTATTTGTGGTTATATAATTAAATACGTCACGGCTCTGATATCATGGTGTTCCAGGAAGATTCCTTGCATAGTAACATTATTCACAGATGCAGAATATGTGGCAGCCAGTAAGACATTGAAGGAATGTGTCTGGCTAGAAGAAATATTAAAAGTACTACAAATAAATTCGGCCAAACATAAACCTCGTATTGATAATGAATGAGTAATCAAATTAGCTGATCATCCAATTTTTTACTCAAAGACAAATCACATTGGAGTAGGGCACCATTTTCCAGGAGAGATAGTGAAATCATGGGTAATTAAAGTTCAATAAATTAGTACAAAAGAACAGATCGCAAATATTTGTACAAAAATTTTGTTAAGAAAGTAATGTGGATATTTATGTGAACACATTTTTATTAAAGATTATTCTAATAATCATAAAAAGTACTGGTTAGGGAGATATGTTGAGAGTTACTCAGATTCTATGGTCTCTCTCGATTTGAAAAAAAAATATATTTTTTCTAAAAGAAGGAGTTATAGGGTTTCTCTTCTTGAAGCTTGTAAACTATTTTTGTATATTATGCTTATGTACATATATAATTGTTTTGTATTCATGTACAAGAAGTTAACCTGTTCCATAATTCTTTAACCGTGTTTTTGGAACTTTTCATTATGACGGACAATATAAACGGGTACGAACAGTCTGAGTTACCTCAGGCCATCCTTACTGTTAACACTAACATTCTAAGGATCAGTAACCCGCTGGTATTTTCCAATACTCTTCTACAAATTTTAATAAACCCACTTTCTTACGTATACAAAGGGTTAATTTACAAGGGAGATATCACTTGGTCTTTCATTTTTTTGCGTGTATTGTTCTTCTAAAATTTAATAAAACCTTTTATAGTAATGATAATAAGGAGATGTTGATGTTTTATATAAATTTAGATTTAAAGTTCGTGTAATCTCATAAATGAACATAATCTTTTCAGTAAAAGGCGAATATTTCAAGAGAGAAGAGTCCAGCTGGAAAACAAAAAGAATGTAAAAATGTTTTTTACAGAAGCTTATGTCTTTTAAAGTCCCTGAAACAATTATTGAGATGAGGAGGTTATCTGATGCTTCTTTACTTTTAACTTAGATATTTACCTAAAAAGTGTAGCTAATCCTCATTTGTCTCTCTTCAGTTTTTTTCTTATTTTCTTTTCTCTTGCTTGTCTAAAAATGGAAAATGCGATTTTGTTCATTTTTATTTTCTTTCTTTTTGATTTTTCTATTTGACATTTCTACAAATGAGACACAAATGAATCATTGGAAAGAGAAAATTTTTCATATGAAACATTCTATTAATTAGCAAACTATTTAGAAAGATGTCAAATAAAACTCCGTTCTTGTTAATTTGTCTTCATATTCCTTAAGATTCTTTCTATTTTAACCTTCTATCGTCTTACTCATTTATTTCCTTTTTCTTTACTTTCCTTTTATATTTGACACCAATTATTTAGATTTAACTACATTTTACTGCATGGGTAACATATGTATTTAGCAATAGAGTAATACAAAAAAAAAAGGTGACGCCAGCATTTAACATTTCACATATAATACTTCACTTAAATTTAAATAACTGTACTAAATTTCATGAAGATCTATTGAAAATAGATAACTAAACAGATATCCAATAATAATTAGTTAATAGTTGTTTTAATATATTCATCATGCCTTTACTTTCCTTTCTTTTCTTTAATAATGAAAAGGTTATAGTCTCCAATAATAGTAACAATAAGAATAGTCAAACTGCTACACGCGTTAAAAATAAAAGATTACTTAACGTTAAAAGGCTTAACAGTAAAATGATGCAATTTACTTCCGAGGAAGAATTATCCAATTGGACAAAGACTTGGGAACTTTTGAAACAGTTAGCTACCATTTTAACCTCGTCTAAAAAGACGAATATTTATAATTTAATAGATTTTACAAATTATGATTCCTTTCAGGACATTGACACCGATTCAGATACAGATGCCGGTGTTATAAGTTTCTGCACAACAAGGTCTTCATTAAGCTATGATATGGATGACCAGATAATTAATAAATCTCCAATCTGTGGTCTTTTCCCAAAAAAGGCAAATATTCAAAATTTAGACTTTGCTTCTGCGGTCCCATGTTCAATGAATATTAGTTTAATGGAAAATCCAATTAAATTTGCAACTTTACCAAATGGTATGATCTCTTCAATTTTATCGAGTGATAAGCAATCATTTCAAACATCCTCCATTAACAACAGCAACAACAACAGTAATAACAACAATTCATTTTTACCTATCTCTCCACAAAGTAATGATTCTGTAACTTCTTTAAATGACGAGTTAACACCACAATCCATTATTCCCTTAGGGACATTAAGCAATTCAACTGGTGTTGTCTCTAATACAGATTTGAATTACCAAGTAACAACACTAGAAAAGGATGAACCATATTTATTCATTTGTCATTACTGTGATGCGACTTTTAGAATTAGAGGTTATTTAACTAGACACATTAAGAAACATGCCATCGAAAAAGCTTATCATTGTCCATTCTATGATAAGAATATGGCTCCAGAATTGAGGTGTCATAGTACAGGTGGCTTTTCTAGACGCGACACATACAAGACTCATTTAAAGGCAAGACATTTCACTTTCCCTAGTGGTGTCAAGGCACATGATAGAAACAAATCTGACGGTAAATGTTCTCATTGTGGTGAGTATTTCATGAGTGCAGATGATTGGATCAGTAATCATTTGAAGACAGGAAAATGCGCCAAGTTACCTGAAGAATATTTAATTGCATTGAAAGAAAAATCGAAAAATATGAAGAAGAGCCATCATAAATTGAAAATGATTAAGACTTCTACAGGTCATTCAAGATTTGTATCTAGTGTAGATAGCATTATTGAACAAAAAGTCTTACAAAATAAAGAAGCTTTAGAAGCGATTGCTATTGTGGCTGGTGATTCAATGAATAATCACGTCCTATCCAAAAACGAACAAAATCAATTCGTATTAAATTCTGAGAATTTTGAAGGCCATAAGAAGCCAAAGAAGAAATATAGACCAAGAAAAAATAAGCAAACAACAAATAGTAATATTAGTAGGAGTCTCACGAATGATACTGTCAGTCTAGAAAGCAACATTTCTAATAATAATAATAGTCAATTCATGGATGGAATTAGTTCATTTATTAATTCCCCAGATAATTTAATGCTTTCTAATGCAACCAACCTAACTCAGAGTAATAATAATCCTGGAACTATCCCAAACTCCACAAATATGAATGGTTATATTGGACAACAGGACATTTTAATGAATAGTTCATTAATGTACACATTTGTACCGATTACTACTACATCTTCAATATCTTCCCTGTCTTCTACATCATCATTATTTTTAGAACCATTAGATATTGAACAACAATCAATGTACGAGCCATTTGAAGAGCTCATTATGCATAATAATTCCATCACTGATAATAGTAGAGATGGTTCAACTAATAAGAAGGCTGATATATTTACATCTAAAATAGACTCCAATAAACTCAATGGAATGGAAATGGAGAAAACAAGACAATATTTCGATCTTTATAACTTTCTTTTAGGTTCTAATCTATCGGGAACATCATAGTTGGCAAACTATATTAGAAAAGAAGGTAATAATTTATGCAGTATATATATATATATAGTCTGTATGAGAGGCTAGAAAAAAAATTACAGAAGATGTGCATACGCACGTCGGTAGAAACCATTAGTTCGGAGGGATTTTAAAGAAAATATTTGAAATATGCCAAAAATTTTTCTCCTTTCTACTGCGTAGGAAACATATAAATAGTCACTGACAAAATCAAAAGAGAAGTAAAAAAAAAAAAAAAGAGGAGAGTGTGCGACAGCAAATGATAAAATAATAAATATATACCTCGATAAATAAATATACTAAATAAATAAATAAAAAAACTGAATAAATAAAGTGGTAAAAGTAAACATATAATAACAATATTAAAAAAAAGGGACGATACTATCAAGCTTGAACAGGTTCTCTCTTTTCCCAAACAATCTTAGCTGGACCAGTTGGTAAAGTGACCATAGAAGTGAAATCTGGAGGTGGAACAGTCTGTTTTGGATCTGGGAATCTCCACTTGAATTTTCTAATGAATACAGACATGATGGTACCTAATTGAGCGTAAGCATAGTGTTCACCAATACAACGGTGTCTACCACCACCGAATGGTAAGTATGGAGAGGAGACACCCTTTGAGATAGAACCAAAACCGTAATCAATTTCTTCACCAACGCTGTAAGAAGATTGAGAATCATTGTCCCAACGATGCAAGTTGAATTCAGTTGGGTTTGGGAAATACTTTGCATCTAAGTGAGTGTAACCAGGAGAAACAAGGACGTAGTGACCCTTTGGAACGACGTATGGGGTTTGTGGAACGGGTAAATCTCTCATAACTTTACGGAATAGAGAGTGTAATGGATGGTGTAATCTTAGGACTTCCTTGATACATTGGTTTAATAATGGCATTTCTTCATTCAAGATATCGTAAGTCAATTCTCTTTTACCGTTTTGTAAGACAGTCATTTGCTCCTTGTATAATTCTTCTTGAACGTCTGGTCTTTCAGCTAAATGTAATAAAATCCAAGCAGAAGTGGCAGCAGAGGTATGTTGACCACCCATTAAAACACCAATTAATAAGTTAGCAATTTCTTGATCAGTCATCTTGACACCGTCCTTGTAAGTAGAGTTCTTCATCAAAGAATCGATAAGATCTCTATCTTTGATATCATTCTTAGCACGTCTTTCTCTAATTAACGACATGTAAGTGTTACTAATGGTCTTTTGAGCATGGTCTCTTCTTTTGTTAACAGGTAAAGGTAAGCCAGGCAAAACGAAATTGATTGGAGTGAAACCTCTATCTAAATCAGTGTATAAAGAAGCGAAACTAGTGTTCAATTTGTCTCTCATTTCCTTACCTAATAGAGTTCTAGAGGCAGTGAAAATGGTCATTTCAGGTTGAGTAACCATGACATCAATAGTACCAGAGTTGTCCTTTAACCCATTGAAGTTTGGAGATTCTTTGAAATATTTATTAATTTCTTCGATAAACAATGGAACATAGGATCTGAATGCATCTTTGGTCAAAGCACCTTTAACAAATTTCTTTTGGTCCATTAATCTATAGTTTGGAACGTCATAAATGACACCTTTACCGAAGACAGGAGTAGTTAAATGGGCATAAGCAGCTTCAGCAGAGACATCAGCTAATTTTGCATTGAAGACGAATTCATGACCATTTGGACCTAAGTAGACAGTCATAACTTTACCCAATAAAACAAAGGAGAAAATATCACCGTAGGTTTCTTGACAACGCTTAAAGAATTTGTAAGGTTGAGTACCATATGGGATAGCAGAACCAACCCATGGAATCCAGTAGTGAACTAAAGGAGGTCTGTCCTTTCTCATAGAATAAACAAATTGCCATAATAGGGAATAAATGAAAGGAATAAATACTATAATGGAGATTTGTTGGAATAGGGATAAAGCTAAGAAAGAATCTAAGGCTAATTTACCGTAAGATGCCAGTTGAATGGCAATCGAACCACTTTCTTCACTCATATCTAACTGTTGTGTGTAAGAAAGAGAGGAAAGATGCAATTTATTAGTCTGTTTGTTTGTTTATTGTAGTTGAATATTTAACAAACAAGATATAAAAAAAAAAATAAAAAAAAAAATATTTCTACAAGGAACACAACCGAATGAAACAGATAATGGCTTTACATTTATATACAAGTTAATTTCGAAGGCAAAGAAAAGAAGAACGAAAACAAAAAACAAAAACAAAAAAGATAAAAGAATAAACACGATATAAATGTGGCTTTGTTCGAAGGCACAAAAGGACATGAAAGAATACCAATGCGATCGATAAAAGGTTATATGTGCCTGCCAATAGAACATATTAAAGGAAAGATATAAAAAAATAAAATAAAATAAATCGAATGGGAAACGGAAGATAAATGATGGTTCAATAAGCACAGAGATCTCATTGATTTATTATCGATATATTTCCCAAATCTTGACAAAACTAACATATTCCTTTCGTATAAAAGACAACAAGAACAAACGAAGACGTGTGTGTGTTTTTTTTCCTAATTTTTCGACATTTAAACGAAACCACAAAAGAGAATAGATATTTATTTTCCTATTGTATCTCACAGAGTTTATTCTAAACGAAACCGAATAAAAATGAATAAATAAATAAATAAATAATTTTTCTCTATATATTTTTTATTTTTTTTTTGTCTTTGCGGTGCGGTTTTCCGATGTTAGGGTTTGATGAGGGGGGAAAAAAAAAGAGAGTCTTTTTTGTCATTTGTGCCTTTTGCTGGAAATTAGAAACATAGGGTTTTAATGTTTTTTTCTTTTGTTTTGCTGTCCATATTTTTGTTCCATTTCTGAGTTCTTAACTGATCTTAGCATTATGAAGTTTCAAAGTGAAAAGTCCTACATTAATAATAAAGAACTGCAATCATAATAAATGTTTATTTATTTGTTTATTTATTTACCAGAGAAAAAAAAACACTCAAATATTTATTTTTAATTAAAGAGCTACGATAGTTTCTTGGAAACGCATCACATTTACTATGTAACGGTTTTATATTTTTTTTTTTTGCTTAGTATTTTATTATGAAGGGTTTAAGTTAGGGTTTTTGGAAAGTTTCTAAAAATTGTTCCTAAGAGGGAAAAAATTCGGAACAAATACTTTTCTTTTACATTATTATTAAATGAATAAAAAGTTTATAAAATATTCCACATGATTATCATTCTTAGTAGAAGTGATAGTTGTATTACAGTAGGGAATTATTTATTTTTTTTTTTTTAAATTTGTCATCATATTTTACTACGGGAATACCAAGTGAGAGGAAAAAAAAAAAAAAAGTAGTTATCTTTTTGATTCATTTTTTGTCCTTATTATTAGATCGTTTATATTTAATTCCAATTTGAAAGAAATGGTTTTGGATCGAATTACCAAAATAATATATATATATATATATACATTACGTTCTATTGCTACTATTATGGAATTTATATATATATATATATAAAACCTACATTTTCTTTTCCAAAGGAAATAGAAATAGAAATAAATAAATAAGAGAGAGAGAGAGGAAAAAAAAAAGAAGGAAAACCATTCAGTTTACAGCGGAGATTTCGGCCAAAAAATTATATGGATAAACGAGTCTTACGAATCACCGAATTTTTAAAAAAAAAAAATTTCAAATATTCATGTATGTTTTCTTTTCTCTTCAGCTTGTCCCTTGATTAAGAATAATAAATAACATTATTAAACTAACTTTTGTCACCGCCCCTCTCAATTCTATCTCCAAACGGTTAAAGAAAAGGGCACAATTCAAAGGGAGACTACAAATGTAAAGACAAAGAGTAATAAGAATAAACAGTATTAATAATATAATAGTAAATTCCTTAGGATATATAAAGATTGCAATGTTATATATAAGCTTATACAAATCCTTTATGCATGGTTTATGGAACAACTTTTTCTTGCTCAAATCTCTTGGTAGCCTCCTTCCAATTGATAACATTCCAAATGGCTTTGAAATAGTCGACTTTACGGTTTTGGTATTGTAAGTAATAAGCATGTTCCCAGGCATCAATGGCAACTAATGGGATTAAAGATCCAGTAACTGTATCTTGATTGTAAGTCTGTACAACATCTAATTTACCCCCATTATCTAGGTTCTTCACAATAAAGGCCCATCCTGACCCTTGAACACCGGCCAATTTAGTATTAGTTAACTTAATTAAAGACTCTAGACTGCCATATTGATCAATAATGGCGTCTCTTAATTTACCTTTTGGTAATTGGCCTCCGTCATTCTTCTCTGGAGTTAGATTCTTCCAAAATAAACAGTGATTGGTATAGCCACCACCATGAAATTTGATATTCTGTTGTAATGCAATGATTTCACGTGTAATGGCTGGAGATGGTTCCTTTTTTAATTTTTCTTGTAATTCGGCCATTTTCTCTAAACTAGTATTAAGTCCATTGACATATGTTTGGTGATGTTTTGAATAGTGTAATTCGTTGATTTTTCCACTAATATGTGGTTCTAAATCACCAAAGTCCCATTCTAAATCCGGTAACGTAACTTTGCTTCTAGCAAACATGGATAAAGCACGCATGTTAGTGGTCTTTTGCAAGATATTGGTAGATTGTCTAGATAACATCATTCTTTTAATTATAATTCTATGTATTGTTTGCTTCTAGTAGTGGTTAATTAGCTTTTTCACCTAGTCAGTTGACTATTTTCTACATGTCAAGGCCAGAAGAAATAGAAGTAAGAAGAAAAGAATCAAGAAAACGGTGATAATAATAATAATAATAGAAGCCCTTTTTATACCTTTTTATATTTCTTAAAAAAAAAAAGGTTATATTTATGGTTTATTTTCAATTTAATTACTATAGAAGTATAATAATATATATATTCCTAAATTGCAATATTAACTTATTCCTTTCTTTATTTATTTATTTTTCCCTTCCCTTGATTTGCTTCCTTTCTGAAATCTTGTCACTTCTTCGACACTGATTGACTTCTTCTAATTTCCGTCTTTTACTTTACTAATAGAACATTTGATAAGAATTTTAAAAAAAAAAAGAAAAGAAAAGATGTTAATACTGTGTAACTAATCCTTCTGCTAACAGTTAAAATGATTAGTAAGCATTCTTCTAAAGTGCTATAAAAATTAAACACAAAAAAGCATGTGTATATATATCAGTTAACGTAACTTATTTGCACAAGATAAAGACTGTTCTATACGTAAATAGACTAATCATAATTTTGTTTGTTTGTTTGTTTTGGTCATTTTGGATTTTTTAATCAACACTAAAAAATAGTTTAGGATTCAATTTATCTATATTACAACTGATTGCTTCACCATCAAAAATAATTTCAGATAATACTTTACCAGTTCCACAACTATTATTAATTCCCCAGCATGAATGACCACTAGCGATATATAATCTATTAACATTGGTTTCACCGATCAAAGGTCCACTGCTAGTAGCGACATTTAGAACTGGTGAGTAACAGGTATATCTATCCATTATTTGGCCTTTACCAATTATGTCTGGAGATAAAATTGAGGCGTATTCATATAATTTATCGCATTCTGCTTGTGTTATATCCAAATCAGTCTTTGGATCCGGTATTTTCATTTGATTGTCCCCTTCTCCACAAACGTATATATCATGTTTACGTGCATATATTTCTGGTGTGAATATATCTACAGAATTCAACTTAATATCATTGAAAACTGCATATGGTTCAATTTTATGGTTCGATATATCTACTGTAATTGAGTGAAATTTTAATCCAGATATAGGACATTGATGTAATAGAGTTGGTGTCCATGGACCTATACATACAATAATTTTGTCTTGAGCAGAGAGTGGTATTGTCTTTACAGAGGTTGGAGATTCTGTTTCATAGGGTACTGAATTATCTGGTAGTAGATTTTTATCCCTTTTGTTCTTTGTGTCTTTCACTGTTGGTATATATTCTAATGACTGTATTGTCTTAATTTTTTTAGATTGATTAGATATTTTAATATTTTCTACTTTTCCGTAAATGATATTAACACTTTGAGTATCCATAGCCTTTTTTAATATAAATTTGGTGAATTTATATGGATGAATTTGTGCAGTAGAATTTTTGTCACTAAGTTGAGTCCAATTAGTGACGAATTTAGGATTAATCCAATTCAAATTTGTAGGCAAATTAATCGAGTCTTTTGAAGTAACTTCATCTCCATCTTCAGCAGTAGTAAAGTCAACATCCAAATTAATTGTATTTAAATATTCGTAATCCCAGTTGGTATCCCCTTGATATAACTGTGCTAAATTTTGATGCAATCTAAAGCTTAATTCACTTAACTGTGTTGGAAATGCCCATGATGCCAACAATCCACCAGCTTTACCTGACGCTGCACATGCGATATCATTACTTTCAATTATTGTGATCTGATGCTTCTTTGGATCGAATTTCTCATGTTTGGTTAAGTAGAATGCTGTAGTGCAACCAATTATACCACCTCCAATTATATATATTGTTTCTTTATTATTCATTTGTCAAATGCGTTTTTCCGATTTATGTTTGTTTATACTTGTGTTTGTATGTAAAAAAAAGTAAATAAATGAATATAAAAATATGTGTGCTTGGAAATTCTGATATCTGTTCCCGGATAAATATAACTTCAGGTAACTAGTCGTTTTTTTTTTCCTTCTTCTTCTTTATGAATTATTTTACTACAATTAACAAAATATTATTCTTATCCTTCCCTGTTTTCTTCGTGGTTTAAAATAATTTCTACATCAAAATACTTTGTTCACACTAAACTTATTATAATATAAATCATATACATTCTTTAAAATGTTTTACCTATAAGAATATTGAATAAATTTATTGTATGATTCAAAATTTACGGAAGATAGGTGAAGTGGAAAATTATATGATTCTAAAAAGTAATGCCATGTACCTTCATTTAATTCATATTCTCCTCGTATATGTAAGACCATATGCCAGTTACCTACACACTTCTCAATCGTGCATAACAATCTTTTTCTCTCCTTCTTTCGCTTCACACTTTTGTAAATAAGAGGTAAGGTGTCGCTTGTTGGCCAGAAGCCAAAAAAAACATGTGCATGTGGTTAATTGTAATATATTTGAATCCACATGTGAATAAACAAAAAAATAATAATAATAATAATAATAATAATAATAAGAGTTCGTTTTATTGGTTTAAGAAAATAATTACTCCCCCCCCCTGTGCAATTTGACAATAACGCTCTCTCCCTTAATTATTGTTCTAGTAACCAAAAAAGACAATAGGAGTCTCTGTTATTATTCTGATTTTTTTTTATTCATTTCACACCTAATTTTCATGGATTTGCAGTGTATTACAAATGTTGTATATTTTAATGACTGTTTTCTGTAACATCCGAACACCTCCAAATATTCTTACCGTCTTTCCTTTTTATCTATTTTCAATTTTTTTCGTTAGTCTAAACCATTTTCGGGAAAATTAACAAGAAAATGTGTGCGTCCCTTAATTTTTTTTTTAGAAGTTATTCCAATGTCTAAAAGTTAGGCTTGCTGGTTGTTCAACAAACGATAAGTTAGATTATTCCATCTTGTGCAATTAACCTCGAACGACCTAGGGTTCCGTTCCTTCCCTTTTCCTCTTCTTCATCCTACCAGAGCACCTTCTCTAAGGGAAATCCTTAGGTAACGAAACGCCCCCCCCTTCTGGTTTGGCGTAGTCTGACCCCCCCCCTCCCTCTCCCCCTATTGTCATAGCTGGTTAGAGATTTCTATCTCAAAGTACACAGTACGGATTGGTCAATGAGGTTAGATGGCACCACCATATTGGCTAGGTTCTGAGTAACAAAGGAAAGAGGGCCCATTCTACACTTTGCTAAAACCATTTGTTTTGTTTTATTCCACCTTTCGTGTTAAAACTTGTTATATATGAAAAGTTGGATATAGAGGTATTGTACTGTAAGCATATGTGTTAACTGTAAATTTTTATGTGAAGTAATCTTTATCTAGTTCTTGCTGGAGCTCAACGGAAATAGATAAACGAAGAATTAAAGATGGCTAAGTTCTTAAAAGCTGGTAAAGTTGGTATGTAACCCAAATAAAGCAACAAAGAAGAAAAAGTAAGGCATTGACAAGGAACTGTGTGAACAGGGAAATTTTATATGTAGAACAAACGATAAATTGAGAAAAAAATGAATAAATGAGTATTATAGTGGCTTTCCTCTATGCAGAAGATAGTGTTTTAAAAAGAAATTTCATGGTAAAAAGCTATTCTACAAAGTCTTATGAGTCGATTATTAATTTGATTGTTCTTTTTAATATTTGGTGTGATTGAACATTTAAAATGGTTGTAATTAAATGAGTATAAAGTATACTACAGCAATGTATTTTAAATATTTTTTAAGAAAAAATGCAAATGGATTGTCAGAGTATATTTTACATATAATTCCACGTTATGTCTACCATATTATTATTGAAAAATCGAGTACTAACAAATATGAGCAAGTTGAATTTGGGATGTCTAATGGGTTTAAAACTATATTTTATATCTTTTTTTTTTTTGATATATTCCATATTTGATATGTCCCTTTTTTCATACTTTTCTTTGTAAGTTAACTCTATCTTTTTTTTTAATTAGCTGTCGTTGTCAGAGGTCGTTACGCCGGTAAGAAGGTCGTTATCGTCAAGCCACATGATGAAGGTTCTAAAGCCCACCCATTCGGTCATGCTTTAGTTGCCGGTATTGAAAGATACCCATTAAAGGTCACCAAGAAGTTGGGTGCTAAGAAGGTTGCCAAGAGAACCAAGATCAAGCCATTCATCAAGGTCATCAACTACAACCACTTATTACCAACTAGATACACTTTAGACGTTGAATCCTTCAAATCTGTTGTCTCCACTGAAACTTTCGAACAACCATCTCAAAGAGAAGAAGCCAAGAAAGTTATCAAGAAGGCTTTCGAAGAAAGACACAGAGCTGGTAAGAACCAATGGTTTTTCTCCAAGTTAAGATTCTAATTTGATTATATATCTTGATTATTGTTATTATTATATATAAATATATAAATTAAAAGCTTTTATGTCGCATTATAATCTTAATTAGTCTTCAAATTCTTACCAATTTAATAATATAAATTCTTTGTTCAATCAAGATTTCTACACGAGACTTTTTGTCTCTCGGAGTAGGTTTGCCAACGATATAATGTCATATGTCATCTGAAAATTAAGTATGTTCCTATCTTTTATCACTTTTTGATACCTTTATATTGTATATTCCAAGCCAATGTACATAGGATCCTGAGTTTACATTATTATTTTGACTGGATATTATTTATTTCCATTTTGAATTTCTGTATGATTCTGAAAACTTTATTTGGTTTGTTACTAACCCTGTATAACTCTCAACTTTAATAAGGAAAAAAGGAAAAAAACTGAAGAGTATCGTTTTCAACAAAGGTGATTCAAGTACAGCAGGGGTAATAAAAATGTACGGGGAGAAGATACAGTACTGAATTCCATGTACAACGTTACATATTTTAACAAAATGTAGTTTAAAAGAATAAAGTAAACTGATACTCGAATATGGTATTTATTAAGAGATACTTTGGCACTTTTTATTGTCTAAGAAATTTCCTTAGAAAACCTGTAATTGATATAAAATACGTATTGAAGAATCATGAATTATATAGAGACTCTATCCTGAAAAGAGAATTAGTTAACACTAATGTACTAATTAAAGAATTAGATGAACTACCACAATATTATAAAAATTTGAATAGCATAGATTATCAAATTAATCAAGTTCAAAGGACAAGAAATCAATTAGAAAAGAAAATTAAAGTCAATAAGGAAGAATTAAAGGTTTTACTACCATATATTCAAGAGTTAAAGAATAAGTTTAAGGGCTTACAAAGGGAAAGATTAAAGATAACTTCTCAATTGGAGTCTATATATATATCATTGCCAAACTTACTACATCCTTCAGTACCACCAAGTGAACCTGAGATTGTTCACTGGATCAATAAGCCAATTCCTACTAATCACTCTATAAACCATGTAGACATTATGGAGAAGAAAAGATTGTTAGATTTGGAACAGGCTGCATTAACTTCAGGAACCTCTTCGTATTATTTAATTGGTGATGCTGCCTTATTAGAGAGAGCACTAATAAATTATGCTATCGATATGGCTCAAAAGAAGGGATTCACATTTGTGTTACCTCCAACTTTAACTAGATTGGGTATGATTGAGGCTTGTGGGTTCAGGCCTAGAGATATGAATGGTGAAGAACAAATATATAAAACAGGTAAATTGAATGAAATGGGTCTCGTTGCCACTGCAGAAATAACACTAGCTGCTCTTGGATTCAACCAGATTATGGAACTCCCTCAAGGAGATGTTCAAAAATATGTTGGCTTAAGTAGATCTTATAGAGCAGAAGCGGGTGCAAGAGGTAAAGATACAAGGGGTTTATATAGAGTACATGAATTTAGTAAAGTTGAATTATTTTGTTGGTGTAATCCGACTAAAGGAGATGAAGTATTAGAATCGTTGAAAGAATTCCAAATAGATATTATCCGATCGTTAGGTCTCTACGGTAAAGTTTTGAATATGCCAGCAAACGATTTGGGTAATTCAGCATATAAGAAATATGATATAGAGGTATGGATGCCCGGTAGAGGATCTTTTGGAGAGGTGAGTAGTGCATCCAACTGTAGAGATTTTCAAAGTAGAAGGTTGAACAGTAGGTTTAAGAATAAAGATGGTTCTTTGAAATATCCATACACATTGAATGGTACTGCAATGGCAGTTCCTAGAGTGGTTGTAGCCATTGTTGAGAATTTCTACGATCAGAAGACAGATATGATTAAAATCCCCAGGCCATTAGTTCCATATATGAATGGAAAAGAGTATATATAATGGTGATATATTTGATTATTTTTTTGGCGGATAATATTATCACTTATATATCAGCTTACTATATAAATATTTGTAAATAGTACAACTACATAAAACATGGGTAAATATCTTTGATCATGGATTGGTTTAAGATAACATCATTAAATAGAATATAAACTTTTATAATTAGAAAGAGGTCTCTCTAGTGAAGGGTTTTTCACTTTATTGTTCGTGAATAATTAATAATTCAAGCAAGCGACATTCTTGAAATTTCAAAAAAAGTTTAAAAGGGGGAAATTGTGGTGGTAATCTAGCTTATCAAGAGGTAAGTTTTAGATACTTCTATTGGAAAGGGGAAGGAAAAAGACTAAAGAAGAAATATGTTACTATTAGCCCTTGGGGATGCATATATTCCAGATAGAGCAATCGTATGTTGTTATTGATGTTTACATGTATTTTTATGAAGACTTTATTGTGAGGTAGGACAGAAAAAAGAAAAAGGTTACTAACAAAATAAAATAGGACATACCATTGAAATTCAAAAATCTATTGAGTATACCTGATAAGATATCTCATATTGCATTACTAGGTAACAGTACCAACTCAAGAGAATTTTTAGAATTTTTAACTCAAATTTCTCCGGATATAAGTATAGTACGTGGTGAGTTTGATAGTCCAAGAATAGAGATACCTAAACCCAAATCTAAAGAGATTAACACTGAAAATGATAATGATAATAAAAATAAGGGAGTAAATGAAAATAATCTAAGAGAACTGCCCCTAACCTCAATAATAAAAGCTGGGAATTTCAAAATTGGTTGTTGTAGTGGATACACAGTAGTTCCTAAAAATGATCCAGTTTCACTATCGATATTGGCTAGACAATTAGATGTGGATGTTTTGCTTTGGGGAGGAACACATAACGTAGAGGCATTCACTTTAGATGGAAAATTTTTTGTAAATCCAGGTAGTTGTACTGGTGCATTTAATTCAGATTGGCCTGTAATGAACGATCTATCTGAACAAGTGGATGCTGCAGAACAAGTTACAGAAAGTGAATCAAAACAAGTTGAAGACAATAAGAGTGAAGAATTTAGAAAAGTAGACGACGCAACTACAAACTCAGAAATGGTATGCGACAATAAACAAGTGAAAATGAAGGAAGAAGATATGGATATTCCTGATAGTGTTGTAACAGGGTCTAATGTACCTAGCTTTTGTCTACTAGATATTCAGGGTTCTACCTGTACATTATATATCTACCTTTTTCTAGATGGGGATGTCAGAGTAGATAAAGTAGTGTTCCAAAAAGATACAAAAATGGAAGGGAGTGACGGTCAATAGACGTATTGATGTTCGATAACCTATTTAGATATGTATAGACGTATACAAATATGTTTAAATGGACATGGTCATTCACAATCAAGAAGCTGATTATAAATAACCCTAACATATTTGAGTGATTACGTATATAGTGATACTGCACTTTTTGTTTTGCTTCGTTTTTTTTCTTTGTTTTCTTTTTTGCCCTTTTGGAAAGAATTTTTCTAATTTTCAGATTTTGAGATTATATATATAAAGGGCACAAACATGATGGTTCTAAGAATTTTCTCTGGATATCTTTAACTCTTGGTCGATTGTTTTTGGTGTCTTTTTTTTCTTGTAAAAAAAAGGAACCAGGAAGTTCTTTCCTTTATTAGTGATGATCATGAGTGCATTTGGCTCTAGACATTGTCAACTTTTTTGTTGGGTGTCGATGTGGAAAAACTCAAGCTACCTACTTTTTCTTTTGACTGATTATTTTTTTAATGGAGATAACTTCCTTTTACAATAATACTATGTATTGATAATTTATATTCTTGAGTATCTGTAATTGGACCTATCAAATATTGCATGTTAGGTCGTTGTTGATAAAGTAAGGTAAAAAATTAAAGCAATCTTGTGGGATCTAATAGATATTTCTTGGCTTATGTGTTATTTAAGTGAATACACTATAAGTTCGGTTAGATTTATTACCGTGATTAAGTGTTTGAGTGTTTGCTAAGTATAGTTGTTGGACAGAGCAAAAAGTTATGTATTTAATTAAAATGGTTTATGTTTTATTTATTTTATTTAATATTAACGACTAGATGTGATTTTGAATGCTTAGATAGAGTCAGACTACAACATCGTCAATTCCCTGATGAACAAGATCTTCAAGTAAATCGGATGTTAAATCATCTTCTAATTGATCATAATTTGGATCAGTATTCTTATCTTTACGATGATTAAAATTTACAATTGCCAATTCCTTTAAATTTAGTACTTTCTTCATAGCATATGCATCTTCTCCATCCTGATAATAACCCTTTTCGATCTTCAATACTTCGAATTCTAATGTGTCTCTGTATAAATGTAATGCAGCTTTATTTGATTGTCTAACATGTAAAGAAACATATTCTGCATCATGTACTTCTCTTAGTGCAAATAATGCTTGTCTCATTAGTTTTTCTGCCAAACCCATTCTTCTATATGTTCTCATAACACTTACTGATGTAATATGACCATTTGGAGGTTCATTTTGTTGATCTGGTTCATCATTCATTTTAGCTAAGACATAACCAACCAATTTTTCACCTGGTCTTACATAAGTTGGATCCAATTTGATCTCGTCACCCGTTATTGGGTCATTTATCATCAATTGGTCGTTTTCATTTGCATTTGAATTTTCATCATCCTCTAAATCTGCATCATCAAATACATCGGATGTTGTTGTTGCTACAAAAGAGATTTCAGGCCACGATAAAATATGATACATATAATATTTCAACATATAATTTTCTGGTAAATTATGTAAGTTGGCATTTTGCATACAAATGATATCATCAATGGTGGCTCTTCTTATATTAACTGGCATTTCTTAAACAAAGCAAAAATTTTTGTGATGCAAAATATTATTCTTATTGTGTCTGTGTTGCTGTATGTATGTTGAAACTTTTATATTATGAAAGTAATAGTAATAATAATAAAAAAGCTTAGAAGTTTTAGAAAGATAGTGTATACGCATACATGGAGATGATTGTTATAATTTGATATAACTTCACCTCGAGGTCTAACTATTATACTTTTAATTTTTTCATTTTTTTTAAAAAAAAAAATTGTTTTTTGTTTTCCTCCAGCAATATGTTCTTTAGAGACATTTTTTTTCCTTCATTGCATTTTCGACGTTCCTTTTCGATGAACAGTAATTAACGCTAGGTTAAAGGTACTTACTGGTAAGTTGTAGTATTAGGATTAGTGATTTTAAAGAACTTTTCAACTTTTTTTTTTTTCATTTAAGTTGAGAAATAATTTTATTGAGTATGGTTGGTTATATTGGTTATAGGGTTACCTATATTTTACAATATTACAAAAATATATTATATGATATTTATACTTGATGGACACGGTATATTATTTTAGAAGCCATACATATGGTATAGTTACATAAAAAAAAAAAAAAGAAGGAAAGAAAGAATAGGAGAGAAAAGTTTAATGAAAGAAATGCGACTATAAATAAGAAAGGTGATATAATTAATAGTAAGTGTTATGTATATATATTTTCAAATCCTTATTTATGTGTAAAAAAATGTTTTTTTTTACTCAATTATAGACTTTTTTAAGGCAAGGATAAAACTTTCCATGTAGTTTTGTAAACATATGAGATAATTCGTGAGAGTTCGAATCAATTTCAGATGTGTGCATGGGTAGGGTTTCTTCATTTTTTTTCCACGAAAGAACGAAATTGTACTGTACTTATACTTAACTCCTTGACTACCTTTTGCTAAATAGTTATAAGAATATATAAATGTATATTGCTTGTAATACTTATATAGAATCTGCATAAATGAATACAAAACAAAGGAGTTAAAAAGAAAGAAAGAAAGAAAGATATAATAACCCAATAATAATAATAATACTAATAATATGAAAGAACGAAAGTATCATTTTATTTCAATCTTAACACTTTTTTTATTTTAGAATAATATACTTCACTCTGTATATTTATTTATTTATTTATTTATCTTTTTTTCTATTTTGAATTTGCTATTTTTGATTTTGTGATTTTAAGTTTTAATTATAACACTTTTAGAAAAGTGGTTACAATGAAAAAATATATTGGAAGTAATGAAGAAAAAAAGGTTATAGAAAAGAAGAGTTGTTTTGTTTGTGTAAACCATTTTAATTAGATATTTTACCAGCAAACAAGCATATTTTAACACAAAATGGGAATTAAAGCTAAAATTAGACCATTACAATTTAAAAATGTTAATGCATCATTTTCGAATAAAGAATTGATTCAAAAGGATTCTAAGACAATTAAACTTTTGAAAAAGAGTAAAGTAAATATTATTGAATCACAAGATAAGTATAGTAATAATAATAATAATAATAAAGATATTGATCTTGAATGTGATGGACAAATTAATATGAAAGAAGATTTCGATATTTCTTCACAGTTATTATCAAGTAATAAAAATGATAATAATGATGATGATATATTCAGGAATACTATATCTTTATTAAATGGTTCAATGGAAGATGAAAGAAAGATAGATATATTACATCCAAATTATAATTTATTAGATTTTGAAGAAAGATATGTCACAAAGATTCCACAATACATGAGTAAGAAATCAATAGATTATTTTAGTTTATCGATATTACAAGAGACTACAATTGAAACTGAAGATAAAAATGGATCGCCGAAATTTGTTTCTACACCTATATATCATCATAATAATAAAAGTAAGGATAACAAAATTATACCATTGGATAAATTAAAGTTTGAAGATATCGATAGATCAAGTGTATGGGATATGTTTAATTCATCTCAAATAGAAAATTATCCACGGATTTTACCTCCACCTTTAATTTCTTCAAATGGATATAATAATTATGATAATTGTTATGATGAGGATGATATGATAATAATTGAATCTGATTCAAGTCTCAATGAATTCTATCGTTCATATGAATACATTCCAAAGAAACATTTTAATATTCATACACCTTTAAAAATATTGTACCCAGCACCTTCTTCTTCTTCTTCTATGTCTTTTTAGTATTATCCCGTGCGGCGTGATTAAATAATATTGAATTTCCATTCTATTCTTTTTCTTCGAGAGATAATAATACCAAAAAGGGAAAGGAAAACAACAACAACAACAACAACAACAAAGGGGAAATTTAATATTGTCTTGAATTTGAATTTGGAAATAAAAGAGGAGAAGGGCGATGGGCCCAAATTAAGATGAAGAGGAAGAAGAAGAAAACACAAGAAAAAAAACAACAACAGTAGAAATTTTTACCTAAAAGAATTAAAGAGCATAATAATCCATACCCGCATATCCATACCATGACAGATTAAAAAAAAAAAAAAATAGAAGTATAAAACAAATAAAGAGAGAAATAAGCAGATAGGACCAGTTGGCAAAGAAAATATAAGTAGCTCATTGTGAATTTATTTTCAGTTAACAGTCTGTTTTTATTTGTTTGTTTGTTTCGCTTAATTTTAAATTACTGGAAGTATACTTTCTTTTAATATTGTAATAAAACATATAATGAATAAATCATCTACTAACATTGCTAATACTATTACTGCTATTAGTAGTATGAATATTACTAATACTACTAATAATATCTACACTAGTAAAGATAAGAAAACAGTTACACAGGATTATCAGGTGGTAACGCCTAAGTCACCTAACGATTTAAATCGCGATGACATTACGGATGTTTTTGTTTCACATCATTCAAGTCAGCATAAGAAAGATATGTTAAATGTTTCTTCTATTGGTTCATCCTTTTCGGTTACTCCTGGTACTGATAATACTAATAATCAATTTGTAATAGCATTTTCTAGGGACAGTGAAAATATTGAAAGACTAAAATATGAAACCGTCAAAAATGAATTATTAGACAAGCTGAACTTACATATTCTATTAAGTTTTAAAAAAAGAGATAAATTGAAAAAGGAATTGGATAGAGTACATTCACAAATGGTTTTGTTGAGGAAATTACATGATGATAAACAACTTTTAAATAGAATTGAAAAATTTAAACAAGTTGAAATTAAAAATACAAAAGATTTACTGAAATCATCTGTTACATTTTTAGATAATCCAAAAAATAGTCATTCTCATTCACATTCTTATACCCCATTCCAATCAACACCAAACCATCATTATCAGACTAGAAGTAAAAGTCATGGAAATTTATTGGATGATTCATTTTGGAAAAATTGTATTGATAATCCAATTTTGACTTCAAAATCAAATAGACGTGGGCAAAAAAATTCAAATAAACATAATACCGGTTGTTGTTATTCTAATATATCTGATTCAACACAGAAAGAATTTTCTATAAATCATCAAGTGCAAACAATTGGGCAAAGTCAGATTAAAAAAGGTCATATTGAAGAATACAATCATCACACAGTCTTCAAAAGATATGATGGAATCTTGGTTTTACTTACCTGTTCTATATGTGGAAGACAAGGATTTATTGCACCACAAGGTATTGCTATTCATCTTAGAACTAAACATCATAAGACTTATCCAAATCAGAAAATGGCTGTATTGATGAATCAATGGTTACTTCCTGACCATTTACAAAATAAAGAGATACTTACAAAATTTAAATGTCTAAATATTGATCCAAAAGTAACTTATTTTCCATTGGAGAATAATGATACTAATAAAAGTGGTCTTAATAAAAATAAACCTAGACAGAAGAGTTTGACCTATTTGACTAAAAATGTTTCGAAATTGTCTTCAGATGATAATAAAAATTTAAATTCAAATCCCAAAAATGATATATCGAATTTTGAAACGGAAAAATACAAGACTAATCACTTAGAAAAATTTTATGATAAAAATGAACTTAGAAATTTGGTTGAAATAGTGGAAACTAGTAAAAAGATATGGAAGTGATTTTACAAAGTCAAACAGACAGTGAAGGTGACGAAATTGTTGAATATAATGAGGATGGGGATAACAATGTCGAAACGGATACTTTAAATGATGGTAAGAAACTGGATAACGCTGATGATGCTGACTATGAAAGTTCAGAGAGTCCACTTTCAAGTATATACAGTTCATCTATGAAAGACCTGTCGGTCGATCATTCATCTATGGAATTAAACTCAGTTTCTTCCACAACAGTAACCGCTACTAGAAGAAATTTAAGGAAAAGAAAATATAATAGTATTGATTCACCAGAGGAAGATGAAGAATCTGTTGTTCATTCGTCAAAGGAAAGATTAAGACCCGCTGAAAAAAAATCACGGCCTGACATGATTGCATTAACAGAATTGCCGGAACATGAAAGGAGGTCAAGCCATTATAACCTCCGCGCTCGATCTAAACTAAAGAGTACTACTATCGATGATAGTTTTTAATCCATCTAGTATATGTTCGTTTAAACTCCGATATATGGATCTATATATATATATATATTCTGGCTATGAAATTCTGAATTTATGATGAATTTATTATATGTAATGGAATTATATATTCAATGGTTATGAATAGTGTATTTGTTTATTTTTTATAGAAGTACCAACCTTACATTGGTTGAAATGGTACATTAAAAATCAATTTTGTACATGGATTACTGAGCAATTAAAAATTTCATATCTAATATTAACTATTAGAATAGTTTTAGTATTAATGATTTTTCATATAAATTGAAATGAGGTACACAGATACGAAAACCAACTATAATTTATTAAAGAATTTAATAAGCTCTTTAACTTGTGATGATTCTGTTTTATTTAGAATAAAGAAGTAAAAAAAAAGTAAGAAATTAGGCTTACCTTACTTGCATACGCTTTAAAGAGATTTTTTTTTTCTCGATAGTACTGTGCTCGGATATGTTGTTGTATTCAAGGTTATTACTGATACAGTTCATTGTATGTGGTACTTGATGTTAGGAGAAGTTCTGAAGTAAATAAAACTAATAGGTTATGTAATTTACTATGTAAATCCTTACTTCTTCTGGTAAGGAGAAATATCTAATGTACAAATTAATATACAGAAATGGTACACAAAAGTATCCAGTTTTATCCTAAGCACAAAATATCGAGTTTATATATTTTTACTGTATGACAATTTATTTCGAATTATTATCATAGTTTACTCAACGAACCAATTTTCATCCACGCAGTTTTATTGTGTTTGTGAAAAATTTATTCAAAACCATGATAACATCGATTGCTCATTGTTTACGTTTTACCAAATGTAGTATCATATTTATTTATATTTTCCTCATTTGTAACTATGAAAATTTTTCTATCATTTTTGTTATAGTTTGGATTACTCAATAAGATATCTTAATGTTGATTATGTTTACTAAGTATGAGGAACAATGAGACATCTGAAAATCTTTTTTTTTAATGTAATTTTAGTATTCAAGGAATTTTTTTTTCATTTTGAAATCTCTGCTTTATTACAAAGAAATTTGAGAAAGAAAATACTGCAAATCCCACATATTCACATTGGTTTAAGGCAAAATCTGAGAGGAAAGGGATAGATTTTCCATATTTTTAGTGATGTTAGACATTGTGATGAGTAGATCTGTTAATTCTTGATAATAATATTATGGTTATTTTTTTAAGTGTGAACTTCTTCGGTTTATCCTATGTATGATACTATACATTATATAAACCTATTTATATGGTCAAATCTATCTATTCCTTCTTTATATGTAAAATAAATTCTGGAAGATAAACTTTTCTCCATAAGAAAAATATATTTCCAATATAGGGAACAGTTCTAGCATAATAAATAAACAACTAGCACAGTATTCTCCTAAATTGGAAAAATTCCAGCAAAATCATCTAACTTGAATGGATATTAATAATCATCGGGTAATTTTTTTATATTGTGGAGGGTATTTCTCATGTTTCATTCTTGAAGAAACGTTAAGTAAACCTCAAGAATATTTATTTGTTATTCAACAGATATGAGCAGAAATAATTTGCACACTAACACAAATATATTTATATATATATATATATATATGATATTTTTTGTCTTAACTAACATTCTGAATTCTGTTAATTAATAATACAAGTATATACATATACATTTTATATTTTAGGTAAGATTACTATGGTAATACTTCTTGTTTGGACAAAATTAATATTTTCTTTCTTTCTTTTTTTTTTGTTTTGTTTATTTAAGAATGTTAGTATTTGGTTTTTTGGAAACGTTTTGAACAAAACTTAAAAACCTTTTTAAATTTTTTTTTTGATATATATAAAAAAAAACAAAAAAAAGGTTTCACTACTTCCTTACACACATCAAAATATTAAACCGTATTCTTTTTAAGAGTTTATCCATTAGCTTTACTGAAATAGATTGTTCTAAAATAAAATAAATACAACACTGAGACTTTAGTATACAATAAACAATAGAATGCTGAATATTTATCATTTAGTTATCATTAAACGCCCATAAAACTATTTAGTTGAAAACTTTGATGTTCGTAGAAAAAAATCCCTCAACGCTTGTATATATACAAACACAAGGATTTTATCATATCAACTTTTTATCTTATAGACACTTTTTGTATATTATTAATGATAAGCATTAGCGCCCTTACTAATATTGTTATTAACAAACATTCTTAGCTTTTGTTTGTTTTATAATATAGTAAAATATTAGGTGTATAAAATAGAAGTAATGTTCTTTAGTTATATGCAAATTACACAAATATGTTAATATAAAGTAAAATAAAATATATGATGTAATAAAGTAATGAAGAAATAATTTAAATTACCGACAACTTCATGTTCTTTAAATATGTTTGGAAATAAGCATAGAATGTTATATTTAATTATTATTTGCCACCTTATTCATTTCAAGAGGGGAGGAGGGGGGTAATTGATAGTTTACTACGTTTAGCTAATAGGAAACTTGGATTTTCCTATTTAAATATCATGGGGTAAAATATGCTATTAATGATGATTTTACTATGAGAAAATTTGGTAGTGATATTTATATTCAGAGGGTTATCTTTTATTACAATCTTATTGATTTATCCTGTTTCAATATATAATCTTTTATTTCAACAATTAATTTATATTATATATAGAGCTGAAGGCTGAAGAACTTTACCACTGTTTGTATAATAATAACTCTAAAAAAAATATAGAATAAAATTAAGAAGGCCTACAATTTTTCAACTACCAACAGGTGCATGGACTCAATACCTTCTCTCTAAAATTAGTATTATTTTTAAATTCTTATAAAAATTATTTTTTTCTTCCTTTATTATGTCATACAGGACCTGTAAATTTATAAGGAACTTTTTTTTTTTTTAAAAAAGTCAAGATTTTCGGGAAACCAATCAATTACAATAACTTTAACCATTTCTTAATGTAACATAATATTTCACTTCATCATTATATCCCAATATTCCTCTGAATATACAAAGACATTAAAAAAATGCAGGCTATCTGTTTTAATATAAGGACCAATGTTATCTATATCTTTTAAAAATGTCACCAAAAAATTTCAAGTAACTGTAATAAGGTCATTCTCTATTAACTGGTACTATGCAATAGATGTTCCTATTAAGAGGTCAACTAAATCAAAACAGCCAGAAAATGATCAGCCTAAAGAATTCAAACAATTTACTAAACATGATACAATTAAATTAAGGAAACAATATGAAAAATATATATCCTCTTCCAAACAATCAAATCAACTCATAAAGGTTAGTGAGGATGAATTATTCTGTGTTGATTTCAATAAAATGGAATTAAAACCAATATATTGGGATGGCCCTTCCTACGAAGTAAGAAGGGGAATTTGGTTCGATAATAGTAATATACCTATCTCAGAAACTTTATCCTCCGAAATTGATAATTTGTCTAATAAATTCAAGAAAGATAATCCTGATACTTGTATTTTTAAACTTGAAACAAACAAATATAAAGAAATAAAGTACGTATTATTTATTAGTGATGTAGAAGCATTCTTATTACCTAATTTAAACGGCGGTAGCATTCATATCAAATTCTTAAAATCCGGATTTGGTCAATATTTACCAATCAATGGAAAAAAAATCACCAAATATACTATTCATAAGAAAACAGAACAACCCGAAAATCATGAGAGTAGAAGCATCAATCAGACTAATGAAAGCAAATCTATATCACCTATTACTGATCAACAAGAAACTTCTTCTACCACAACGAGTCCTTGGTTAGACTGGGCTTTTTATAACCAATTACCCAATTTCTGGACCAATGGATTGAGTCAAATTAGTCTTCTTAGTACCAATGAATCAAATATGGTCCAGTCTGCATATGATGATCAAGATAAATCATCAAAAAGTTCCAATTATAGAAAGATAAAACATCTTATATTATGTGTTCATGGCATTGGCCAAAGTTTAGGGAAAAAATATGAACATATCAATTTTGCACATACTGTCAATCTTTTAAGGACAAATATGAAACAGTTTTACGATGTATCTGATGACTTAAAATCTTTGAATAAAATGGAAGGAAACGTAGATTGGGAAACGAATTGTGGTATACAAGTCTTACCAATAACATGGCGTCATTCAATTGGCTTCGAGACAGAACCAATCGAAGGGATCAAAAGAGACTCTAAGTTCCCTACTTTATCTGATATCACAATAAATGGAATCTTACCATTAAGAAGACTTATAGGTGATGTGGCAATTGATGTTGTTTTATATGAGGAACCGTATTATAGAGAAATAATATTAAATGAAGTGTGTGAACAGTTAAACAAGACGTATAACTATTCAAAATAATGAACAAAGACCCCCCTGAGGAAATACATCTAATTGGTCATTCTCTTGGAAGTGTAATTTTGTTTGATATACTGACGAACTCAAAGAAATACCATCTGAATTTTGATACCAAAAAATTTTTCTGTATAGGGTCTCCTGTTGGTTTATTGAAATTAATTCAAAGAACTAAGATCGCTCCCTTTGATTCTGCAAACTCAAGTAATGTCAATAATAACCAACCAAAATGCGAAGATTTGTATAATATATATCATAGCTGTGACCCAGTTGCTTATAGAATGGAGCCCCTAATTCATCCAAGTTTAAGTTCAATTAATCATAGTATTTTACCCCATTTTACAGAATTCGATAGGATAACTTCAAAATTTCTTCAAATTAGTGAAGAAATATTGGATAATCTTCCAAAAACTGAGAGTAAACCCGTCAACGTGAACAATGGAGGTAATGTGAATATTGAAACGAGTAATAAAAATATAATTCCAGATGATGTTCAAAAGTTATTGTTTCAATTAAATCATTTAGGGAGGGTTGATTATGCAATGGCATCTGATATGCTGGAAGTTAATGCGATTGCTGCTATAAGGTCCCATATTTCATATTTCAAAGATCCTGATATCGCTGGATTTATCTTAAAAGAAATTCTAACCACCAAAAAGAAGGGTAGAGGAAGTTGTTTAAAGAAATAAGAAGTCTACAATATATCTACCCAAAATAACAACAAACAAACTTTCACATCACTTTACCAGTTAGCATGTTTATATAACCGTACATACTACTTTTAACACAGCAAAATATTTAAATACATACTACATACATATAACAACTAATTCACTATTCATATCTTATCTATTCCTTTTTTTTATTCTTGATATCATATTCTTTTAAAAAATCTTCAATGACCTGTTCAGCATTGATATCAACCATATTATCTATTCTTTCAGATGTGACATCTTTTAGATCTATTTGTTTTTTCCTACTCCTTGAAGTTAATCTTACTAATGAGATACCACCAACGCAACCCAACAACGTTGCAATAGCCAACATGTGTGGTTGAACTGTCTTTCCAAAGATTTTGTAAACTACCATATCTGCCTCCAATAAGCTAACAACTACATTCTTTGTAATTGATTATAAATTATTAATCTATAAACACCCTCCAGTGAATATAACGTTATAAACTATCTGTTCTAAGTGTTTATCTGTATAGATATAAAGAAAGATACTATTCTTTCTTACAAGAGAAAAACTGGAAAAAAAAAAGGGTAGGAAGGAGGGGCAAGAAGGGAGAGAGTCCAAATTTAAATCAAAGATGATTGGAAACATTGTTGAATTTCTGTTCTCATATAAAGAGCGAATTAAATGTCGACAAAATGAAAATACAACGAATATATATATATATATATGTTATTCTAAATATGTTTTAAGTTGAATTACATATACACCACATAAAAAAAGAGTTATGTAGAAGTAATAAAAACAAACAAACAAACAATTACGTAATATATATATACCTTTATTTAAACCCAAATAGTTTAGATATTAATTTTCTTTTCCCACCAAATGTTGAAGAGGAAGAAGAAGAATTTAGAGATGTTGCAATTTGTGATTTCCCACTTGAATCACTATTTCTTCTACTGGAGGGTGTGCTTTTGCTTTTTTTCTTTGACTTAAAAATAGACGTTTTCTTTGGGTATAATAAAATATTATCTGATTTAATAGACCGTGTACTCTTACTTGAATCATTGCTATAAACTTTTCTAAGTATACTATTATCTTGGTTTATAGAACCTTCCTCCTTTAAAGTCGCACCAGTTATCGGTTTACCACTATTAGAGAAAGATCTACTCGTTTTTAAATTACCTAACGCTTTCTTACCATCTTGAATTTTGACATCAGATGCAAACATTATTTGGGATGTACTTTTCCTTTTCACCCTTGTGTCATCGTTTACCACTTGTCCTTTATTATTATTATTATTGGATTTATAATTTGTTACATCTGTCATTGGTCTTGGAGACAGATAAGAGACTGGTTCACCCCCAGTTAGTACTCTTTTCAGTCTTGCAAAACCTTTCAAATCCACACTATCCGATACCTCATAATCCTTAAAATTATTAATCATTAAGGATCCCCTCAACGAATTGTTCAAAACACAATCCAATCTTTGAATAAGATATTCAGAACGAGTCAAATTATTCTTATTGTCCTCCACTTGTAAGATTTCTTCTTGCATCTTTTTCCTGTATTTCTTAGCTACTAGAAAGAGTCTTGACGTTATAGGCAGCCGTTGAGTATCTATTAAAAATTGTTCCTCATTTAAAGCATCCAACTCATCGCTACTATCTTTAGATGATGAACACGAAGATAAGTTATTATTACTTGGGATAGTTGCCATCCCACCGTGATTAAAATAATAATGATGATCCGTAGTAAAAGAATCAACAGATTGCAAACTTTCATCACTAGTTAAAAAGGAAGATTGTGAGGACGAAGAAACGAAAGCAGTGTCACTTCTGGAGGATCCGTGTCTTATTGTTTGAAATTGGTTACCTGCATTTAATCTTTGTTGTAAATTTAATTCGAACTGAAACAATCTTTTAACTGGTACTACGATAATCGGGATAGGGAATTTAACACATAAAATATCTTTCAGATAAGTAGATTTAACATCCACCAATTTGGAATCTCTTTCCCATTTCAGAGTTGGTACAATTATGATATCTGGAGTATATAGATTAATTGAATCAATAAGAATTTTCTTAGTCTTACCTATGACCAAATCGACGGTAATCTTTATCCTAATAGTAGGTTTGCGATTAGACAACAGGAAATAGATATAAGTTAGTATATTGTAACAAGTTTCAAGGATCCAATTTTTGTTATAAACCAATGAGTCACTCCAACAAGACTTCCCCCTATTATTATTATTATTATTTTTATTTTTATTATAGGAAGTTTTTTTAGTGGATGGATCGATATGATGTAACATCCTTGGAACGTTAGTCAGTATGATCAAATGGTCCAAATCGTGTAGAGCAAGCTCCAAGAGCCAGTCCAAGGGAACCCAGGTATGTTTTCTTCCATTCAAATGGCATATGATAGTTCTAGGTGAGTTAATGAGGGGGATATTAGAGTTAATAACAGTCAATTTTTTTCTTTGTTTTCTAGTCAAAGGAATATAATCCTCGTTCATGATAATGGGTTTTGGATTAGAAGAAGGTATAATAATGTTTGGATATTTGAAGAAAGAAGATTGTGAGAGGTTCATTCTTTGTTCGATTTGCAATTTATGCGACTTCCAAGAATCGGACCAATTCAGATAGTGTCGATTAATTATGATTGAGTCATTGACAATTGTTGGTCTACTTGGATAATCCTTTCTGACCAATTTCCCCTCAGGAGTCAAATGAAAGATTTTGTCTATATTATTATAACTTTGAAAGGAGAGAGAATTTAAATTATCAAAATTTTTATTTAAGATTTGGAAATCATTATTTATGGAAGGTATAGGTAAAGGGAGACCATTAAAAGTAGAATCATATGAGGAAGTGTCAAGAATCGAAGGGACTGTGTTAAAAGAAACCATTGGTTTAATATAAATTTTTTGATTAGAATGGTTATCATCAAAATTGAAAAGATGATGATTTGAATTATAATTGAATATAATATTTTTATAAGAACGTCTCAAACTTTCATCGTTATCTAGTTTCAACCGTTCCATAGTATATATATATAAGTGTATAGATGTATATATATGTATATGTATTATGAACAACTTATTAGATCAAAGATAAACTGTTCTAACATTCAGGTAATCACCTTTTTTCTCCAATTACTTGATATCTACACACACATTCATATATATATATATATTCAATGAGGAGCAATGTAAATAAGGAATTGTTTATTACATACCCGTCTTTAACAATGCAAGACCGAATGTATTATTCTCTTTTAGTTTTCTGTTATTGACAAACAGGAAGAAAGAGAGATAAAAGGTGGAGAAAACAATAAGCTACTAGACATTATATACGTCTATCTTCTCTACCTCTGTTACAAACAAAGGGAATATATACTTAAATGTATATCATGTATGTATATATTTATAAACATGGATATTGAATTGATTAAGCCACACCCAGAATCAACAATAGAACGATAAACCCCCCATGATTGCTGTTGTTATACAATGGGGGAAGATAAAGGAAAGAAAGAAAAAAGAGTCAACTTAGTCAGCAACCTATACAAAATCCATCTCTTTCTCTCTCTGTGTGTTCCATTTACTCTTTTGTTAATGTTGCTTTGGAATACGGAATAATTAAAAATAATAATACACAACTGCAAGAGATACTTTTTTGCTATTTATAAATTTTTTTATATTTTTATTACGTAATGCACGTATCAAATGATACACAAATGCCGCCAGTCCCGCGAATGCCGCAAAAGAAGGTAATCAACGATATCCGCATCATTTTCCACGAACGTTTTTCTCTTTCTTTCTTTTTTTCTTTCTCTCTCTTTGTGTCTGTCTTATCTTTTAGACAAAAGGAAGGGAGGAAAACAAAAAGAGTGGAAAATTGAAATTTATTAGAAGAAATTGGATAGTTTCTTAACTTCTTCTTTTCTAGAACTACTTTTACTGTTCATGATTAACATTTATAACTACTTAATAATTTATCCTCTACTAATAACACAAGCAATCAACTAGCTAATTAATAAGTTTTTCCTTCTTTTTTTTTTTTTATTTGATTTTCTGCTTCTTTCCAGTATCCAGAGAGATCATCGTATCATCATTCATTTCAAGGAGACTTAACAAAACAATCTGAGAGAATATATATATATATATATATATATACATATAAATGAGTACGGAACAACATCACCATCACCATCACCACCACCATCATCATAGTCATCATGGAAATGGTTCTTCCATAACAAACAATACCAACATTGGCAATACTACTACTACTACTAATAATAATAATGAACCTCCATCTTCAAAGTTATCTGATGGATCTAGAATTGGAAATTATCAAATAGTAAAGACATTGGGTGAAGGATCCTTTGGTAAAGTTAAATTGGCTTATCACATCACCACGGGTCAGAAAGTCGCATTAAAAATTATTAATAAAAAAGTTCTTGCTAAAAGCGATATGCAAGGTAGAATAGAGAGAGAAATTTCCTATTTAAGGTTATTGAGACATCCTCATATCATCAAATTATACGACGTCATCAAATCTAGAGATGAAATCATCATCGTCTTCGAGTACGCACAGTATGAACTCTTCGATTACATCATTCAAAGAGACAAAATGCCAGAAAATGAAGCACGTCGTTTCTTCCAACAAATCATCAGTGCCGTCGAATACTGTCACAGACATAAAATTGTTCATCGTGATTTGAAACCAGAAAATTTGTTACTAGATGAAGAACTGAATGTCAAGATTGCCGATTTCGGTCTATCTAATATCATGACAGATGGTAATTTCTTAAAGACTTCCTGTGGTTCTCCAAATTATGCCGCACCTGAGGTTATTAGTGGGAAACTTTATGCTGGTCCAGAAGTCGACGTTTGGTCCTGTGGTGTCATTCTCTATGTCATGCTGTGTCGTAGACTACCCTTCGATGACGAAAGTATCCCCGTTTTATTTAAAAATATTAGTAACGGTATCTACGTCTTACCAAAATTTTTGTCTCCTGGTGCAGCAAATTTAATTAAAAGAATGTTAATCGTAAATCCACTAAATAGAATCAGTATTAGGGAAATCTTTCAAGATGAGTGGTTTAAAGTAGATCTACCGGAGGATTTGATCCCAGATTATTTGAAAAATAATAAAGACTCCGATTCCAATGATAACTGTAACGATAACTCAACTAATGACGATGGTCAATCCACAGAAGTCATCGATGATGATTTAGTTAATGCTTTGGCTAATACTATGGGCTACGATAAAGAAGAAATCTATGAATCTTTGGAATCAAACGAGGATAACTCTAATCTAAATGAAATTAGAGATGCATATATGCTAATGAAAGAAAATAAATCATTAATACAAAATCTGAACAGTAAAAACAACAATAATGATAATAACAACGCTAATAGTAATGCAGATCCATTGGATACATTATTAGCACAAACACCTCCATCATATCAAAAGAAACATGATAATTCAAATAATATAGTCTCTCAAGATCAAAATATGGGCAATCAGTCTTCTCACTCAAAGAAAAGATTCGCAAGCTCAACTACTAAACATAGAACATATCATCAAATACCGTTCATGGATCAATCCAAAGAAGAAAATTCCACAATCTCTATTCTACCAACATCGTTACCTCAGATCCATAGGGCTAATATGTTGGCACAGGGGTTCCCTGCAGCATCTAAGATTTCCCCATTAGTTAACAAGAAATCAAAGACAAGATGGCATTTTGGTATACGATCTCACTCATATCCATTGGATGTCATGGGTGAAATTTACATTGCTTTAAAGAATCTAGGTGCTGAATGGGCTAAACCATCAGAAGAGGATCTTTGGACCATTAGAGTCAGATGGAAGTATGATGTTGCTGAAAATAGAACAAACAATGAAAAGATCCCAGATCTAATGAAGATGGTGATTCAATTGTTTCAAATTGAGACCAATAATTATTTGGTTGACTTTAAATTCGACGGTTGGGAAAGTAGTTATGGTGAAGTGACAAGAAACTCTTCGATCACTGAAGATGAAATGAGCACATTTTCAGCTTACCCATTTTTACATCTAGCCACAAGATTAATTATGGAATTAGCAGTCAACAGTCAAAGTACTTGATTATATGGAACCTAGTTTTCAACCTTGCCGGCTTTATTATAATTATTACTACTATTACTATTATTACTTTTTTTTTAATATAATTTGTCTTCATCTCAATTCAGATGGTTTATTTTGACTCCATAACTATTATAGCAACTAATGGCAAAGTTATTTACATATTAAAATGAAACAAGAAAAGTAAAAAAAAAAAAAAGAAAGAAAGAAAGAAAATATTATTTTATTTTATTATACTTCTCTAATGTTTACACATTCACACGTTTAAATATTTATCTAGCTTTATATTTTATTGTCATAATCATATTATCTCATCTATTATTTATAGTGTTAGTACAACTGTGTTTCATCGAACTTAATATCCACATCTTTGATTCTCTCGCTCTTCCACTGAGACGTTCAATTACAAACATTTCTCTACAAATGACATTCCCAACTCATCCTGATGTCTTTATTACCTTTTTAAGTAAAACCCACAACATTAATTTTTTTTTTTTACTGAATAAGGAAGGACACAGAAAGCAATTGCAAGTAAAGTTACAATTAAATCAAATTTATAAAAAACAAGAAAAAAAAAAATAAAAACAGAAATATAAGTATAAAAAACAGGCAATCTTTAAAAGAAAAGTATATAAGGAGGAAATATACGAGTTTATTAATAAGGAAAATTAATTGGTGTCAATTTGCATAAAAGATCGAAATTCACTTTGATTGTATCTCTATAAGAGTATATATAGATCAACGAGAAAAAATATCAAATAACAAATTATCTAAAATTTTCTTCTTTTTTTTTTAAAGAAGAAGCAACTACGCTGATCATTCCAAATTATCGTTTAATAACTGACCCTAATAAACAAGACAATTGAAAGTTTCTGAATTTTTTACAAATATATTATAGCCGTAAAGCGTAATCACAAGAGACACAATGTCAAAAAAGGTTGAATTGAAAGGTCCTGTGTCTAAGTTATTGTTGAAGGCTGAACAAAGATCAATATCCTTTGATGAGACAGAATTAACAATCAACAAAAAACGTAGGTTGAAAAAGGTTGGTGCAAAGGCAACTAGATCACAATCTCTCAATGCTCTACCTAACTCAAAGAAAAACTCACATCTTCAAACTGAAAGATTGGTTCATATTACAGAATTAGATAGAAATAATCAATGTCTAAATGATATAAACAAAATTATTATGAAATCTAAGAGAATAATTGTCTTGACAGGTGCAGGTATCTCGTGTAATGCTGGGATCCCTGATTTTAGATCTGCAAACGGGTTATATAATTTGGTAAGAGAGGAATATCCAGATCTTAATATTACCTCAGGGAAGGAGATGTTTGATATTTCATTATTTAGAGATGAATTGAAAATTTCTGTATGGGCTACATTTATGGAGAAACTTTATAGCAGTATACAGTCAGCTAAGCCAACAACGACACATAGATTCATAGCTCATTTGAAGGATAGACAGAAATTGTTACGTTGTTACACACAAAATATAGATGGGTTGGAAGAATCTTTGGGTTTAGAGACTTCTAGTAAACAAGAACATTTACACTTGGATTTAGACAAAGTTTTAAAACTTTCTCAACTCAATCATAGTAATAATACTAATGCAAAAAATACTTATTCTGGTAATTCGTTTAGTTCTAAATGGAAATCATATGATGTAATACAATTACACGGTGATTTAAATTCATTATCATGTACAAAATGTTTCCATGTATTTGAATGGAGTAGATCATGGATTAGAACTTTTAAAAGAGGTGAACTGCCAGGCTGTCCAAGATGTGAAGCTATCAAATTGAAGAGAACACAACAAGGTAAAAGACTAATCGAGAACACCGGTATTTTGAGACCTAATATTGTCTTATATGGCGAAAACCACCCTGCTGGTGAGTTGATTAGTAAAGGTGTGAATTTCGATATGTCTAGAGGGAAACCAGATTTATTTATTATTATGGGTACAAGTTTGAAAGTAGATGGTGTAAAAAGATTGGTTAAACAATTTAGTAGTAATGTCCACGAAAGAGGAGGATTAGTCTTATTAATCAATAAAACCACAATTGGTGATTCCAGCTGGCATGGTATCATTGATTATCAAATACAAGAAGATTGCGACAATTGGGTTGAATACCTTGAAGATGAGATTCCTGATTTTTTCAAGAGCCAAAAACAAGTAGACAAAGAAAAAGCTCTTAGAAGAGAAGCCAGTGAATTAAGAAAGAAGAAAGCAGCTGTATTGAAAAAGAAGAAAGAAGCCAAGACTATAAATACTCCACCAACAACTCCAGTAAGAGATATTATTGAGGCACCCAAAGACGGGAATAATAAGGAACATGAAATTTCAAATTTAAAGGTTGCAAAGAGACAGCTAATAACAGCCAATGATACAATTCACGATAAATACAATAATTCTAATAAAAAGGTAAAGGTATGAAAAAAATTTTTTTTCTATCTAAATTTAATCGATTGCATATTTATATGTATTATATATGAACACGTCCAAGAATAAGATAGGAATGTCTCTATTCATTTCCATATACTCATTTCAAAACTTAACATACGGTTCAAATGATACTACCAGGCTCTCTCTGATTAATTAAATATTACAAAAATATTTATGTAACAATATTGCACCAGTGTCATTGACAGTATCTTGAAAATAAATCCTTAAAAAATATATATATATATATATATATATAAATTATGGTATTAAAACATTAAATTAAATATTTTACATAAATCAAAATATACCATGGCTAAGCCTAAAAAAAAAGAAAGTCATTTGTTTTTGTTATACCTACTCCTGTTAACCTTGGGTTAAGTACTTGTCTTTTTTTTTAAAAACATTTAAGAATACTGGTATTATCTTAAAAATAAAGTACCTTAAACTGACTAAGATGTTTT
Source organism: Arxiozyma slooffiae (assembly GCA_017347545.2). Taxonomy (NCBI): domain Eukaryota; kingdom Fungi; phylum Ascomycota; class Saccharomycetes; order Saccharomycetales; family Saccharomycetaceae; genus Arxiozyma; species Arxiozyma slooffiae. Next base: position 723,155 of record JAFHAQ020000001.1, on the reverse strand, counting down.
CAATATTTTATGAAGGGCATCTTCAGTTTCTAATACCAAATCAACACCAACTACTACTCCTTCAACTAAAACGATTTATCGGGACTTATTCAATTCTAAATTACATAAGATAACACGATATATGACATATATAATTCACAGTTTACTTAACAGTTTAGATAGAGTTTCAAAGCCATAATATTTGCATTTTAACAATAAAAATAATTTGTACCTTAAATATATTTTCATGAACTCTTGAAATCGCGAAACTTTTCCAAGTACGATAAGAATGTCAAAAACGAATACAGAAATATCTTGACCTGTCTTCATTACTAGATAAACCACTTAGAAAACTCTATACTAATCTGTAAATACAAAGACAAAGACACTACACATACACACACATGTATATACGTATTTATTTCCTCTACCCTTCCTTATAGTATAAGAAGAAAGACTTGAAAATGATTTTTCGACACAAGAAAGAAATAAAATACAGCCTTTTTTGGAAATTCAAAAACTTTTCTGGTGCTTCATTTATTATTATTTTTTTTCCTTTTTCCAAACTAGATATAGATTATGTTGAAACCAATGAATAAAAATGTATATATAAGAATAACAACAATAAACAATACAAACCTAAGATAAAACCGCATTCTTATTCAAGAGAGTGTTCAAGCAAAAGCGAATTGAATTTATAAAAATCCAATGAATAGGAATATTATCATAGAATTTCCTAATGCCACCAAAGATTTTATTAGTGATTTAAAATATATTCCTGAAAATAATACAGTTTTGGTGAGTTCATGGGATGGTACATTATCTATCTATAATATAATTTTGAAAAATGGATCCTTTGAGATATCATTAGAAAAAACCATTGATGCAGGATTCCCTATATTAAGTTGTTGTTATAGTCGTAATGGCATATACCTTGGTGGGGTTAATGGGGAATTATATTTTTTCAACTTACAAAAACAGAATCTTACTATGGTTAAAAATAATAGAGCAAAATCCGGTATAATTAGAATTCTTCCATATTATGACGATTACATAACGGGATCCTGGGATGGATACTTACAAATTATAGACCACCATTCACAAGATATCAAATTATTTAAAACTATTGAGAACGGAAAGATATTGACTCTGGATTGTTCGACTGAACATTTAGTGGTGTGTATAACAGGTAATAAAATGAAGTTGTTTAAATTACCATTAAATCCACTGAATGAGGGGATTTTAATAGATTCTGTACTGAAATATCAAACAAGAGATATAAAACTGATACCCGATAGATCAGGTTATGTTATTGGATCAATCGATGGTCGTGTTGCAGTAGAATATTTTGATAATCCATCCAATCAATTTGCCTTCCGTTGCCACAGAATGAAATTGAGTGATGTACAATTTGTATTCCCTGTGAACACGTTACTATTTAAACCAAATACAGATATTTTATTTACTGGTGGAGCAGATGGTTGTGTATCTTGTTGGTCATTAAGAGATAGAAGAAAGATAAAGCAATATAACAAGTTAGATGGAAATAGCGTAGTCAAAATGGCAGGTGGTGGATCTTTATTATTTGTAGCTACATCTGATGATTCCTTTAAGACAAATGCCATAATTAGTAATGATCTCGAATTACAACCAAGCAACGTTTATTTAATTGTGTTAAACCAATAATATAATACTAAACAGAGATGATACCTTCTATATACCTTATATAGAAAATATTTTGTGGCAGTGTCAAAATCAACACTTTGCCTCGTGAAAGATGATTTACGTTACGGCGGAATTTTATACAATTTTTATTCCGCACCGGCTTTTCTAGCGGAAGTTGTTCTTTTTGTTTTGTTTTTTTTTTTTTTTATGTTTGTTTGTTTTTGACCACAATGGAATTTTCTAGAATAATAAATAAATAAATAAATAAATATTCCAGCATTTAGTAGTGGCAAGTGAGAGGAAGGGGAAAAGGGGAAAAAAATGTCATGAAATTTCGAATCTCTTAAAGATACCATATAAAAATACTAAAGTGCAATAGGAAGAGATGGTAGTGTTCAACTATACCTTAAAGATTTCAGTAAATTTTAAAACACTTGTTTTTTTCCTTTTACACAGAACACTTTTTAGTTATTTTCTTATAAGATTATTCATTTGTTCACTTTTGCTTCCCCCTTTTGTCGTGTACATTGAAACAAGTAAAGATAAAGTCAAACCTATCAAAAATAAAAAGAAAGTATGTCCTTAAGTGCTGAAGAGTACAAACAACAAGGTAACGCTGCCTTCGCCGCCAAAAAATATGAAGAAGCCATCGAATTATTTACCAAGGCTATTGAAGTTTCTGAAACTCCAAATCATGTTTTTTATTCCAATAGATCTGCCTGTTATGCATCTTTGAAGAAATATAAAGAGGCATTAAATGATGCTACTGAATGTGTCAAGATCAACCCATCTTGGCCAAAGGGTTACACTAGAATGGGCGCTGCTCATTTAGGTTTAGGTGACCTTGATGATGCAGAAAGTAATTACAAGAAAGCTTTAGAATTAGATCCTTCTAACAAGATCGCTAAAGAGGCTTTAGAGCAAGTCAAACGTGTCCAAGAGGCAAGAAGACAACAACCCGATATGGGATTAACTCAAATATTCAATGATCCAAATATGATTGAGAAGTTGAAACAAAATCCAAAAACAGCTGAAATGATGAAAGATCCGGCTTTAGTCGCTAAATTAATTCAGTTTAAGAGTAATCCACAGGCTTTAGCTGCAGATTTAATGAAGGATCCAAGACTTATGACCATTATGGCTACTTTGATGGGTATTGACTTAAATATGCCTGATTTGTCTCAATCTAATTCAATGCCTAAACAAGATACAAATGAAACTGAAAATCATCAAGAAAGTACCACTACTGCAACTCCTTCTACAGAAGATTCAGATAAAAAAGGAGAGGTAGAATCTAAAACAGCCGAAGAACAAGAACCAGAACCAATGGAAGTTGATGAAGAAGAAAGCAATAAAGCTGCTGCTGATGAAGCTAAATTAGAAGGTAACAAAGCGTACAAAGCACATAAATTTGATGAAGCCATTGAATTATATAACAAGGCATGGAATCTTCACAAGGATATTACTTATTTAAATAATCGTTCTGCTGCAGAATATGAAAAGGGTGATTATGAAACAGCTATTAAGACATTAGAAGATGCAATTGAAAAGGGTAGAGAAATGAGAGCTGACTATAAAGTCATCGCCAAATCATTCGCTCGTATTGGTAATTCTTATGTCAAATTAGGCGATTTAAAGAGCGCTATAACTTACTACCAAAAATCTTTAACCGAACATAGAACTGCTGATATTTTAACCAAGTTAAGAAACACTGAGAAGGAATTGAAAAAGAAGGAGGCTCTTGAATATATTGATCCAGAAAAAGCCGAAGAAGCTCGTTTGCAAGGTAAGGAATATTTCACAAAGGGAGACTGGCCAAATGCTGTTAAAGCTTACACTGAAATGATTGCTAGAGCACCAGATGATGCTAGAGGTTACTCTAACAGAGCTGCCGCCTTGACTAAGTTAATGTCCTTCCCAGACGCCATAGCTGATTGTGACAAAGCTATCGAAAAGGATCCAAATTTCATTAGAGCTTATATCAGAAAGGCTACTGCTCAAATTGCAGTTAAAGAATATGCCTATGCTTTAGAAACTTTGGATCTTGCAAGAAGCAAAGATGCTGAAGTAACCAATGGCGCAAACAGTAGAGAAATCAACCAACTATATATGAAAGCAACTAATCTAAGATTCCAACCTGCTAGTGAAAACGAAACACCTGAACAAACATATGAAAGAGCTATGAAGGATCCGGAAGTTGCCAAGATTTTGGCTGATCCTGTTTTACAAAGTATTTTACAACAAGCTCAAAGTAATCCAGCTGCTTTACAGGAACACATGAAGAACCCAGAGATCTTCAAAAAGATTCAAACACTTATTGCCGCCGGTATTATTAAGACCGGCTATAAATAATTTTATTTTTCTATTCAGAGCATTTAATTTCATAGTATATAATCAGAATCACATAATGTACGTATCTGTTAAACTATTGTGAGGAAAAAAAGACAGTTTTTTTTTGACTTGAAGTGCAAGGATGCCATAAACCATTGAGCCTGGGTAATGGTTCTATTTATTAGTCTTCCAAGTTTTTTACTACTACTACCACCACCACTACTAGTGTATTTAAATATGCATGTGTATATACTCTATTCAAAGAGCTCCGCGCTGTAGTTTTTTTTTATTAGTAAAAATATAGATGTTATGTATGCTTTTATGTAGGCTATTTCTTGTAAGTAAGAAAAAGGCTTCAATAATTTGGCCCTACAAAAGAATCGAACAATATAAAATTATATTCTAACTGGAAAAACTTTAATGTTATTTATAGATTTATTTATAACAAAAATGTATATAAGCTTTTACTACGGTTCTTTAATTCTAAGTTATTCTCTTAATGTTATTAACAATTACTATAAATATTTTAAATATTGGCCATTACCTATTTTAATAGAAGAGTTAGTGTTTACATCAAACTTCCAAATACATAAAATTTACAAATCGTTATTAATATTATCAGGACAAGAATTGATGTAAATTATTACAAAAAAAAAAAAAAGAAATACAATCAAGTGAATATCCGTATATTATTAATAATATACTCTAATTAGAACCTCCCTTGTCCATTTCTTCATTAGAACAGGGCGTAAAATAAAATGGGATGGGGCATCTTATTTTGTAATTACTTATACACACGTTTATAGAGAGTTCCTTAAATCTGACACAACGAGTAACCCTGAAAAAAAATTATAATATATTTTCATTCCTAATACCAACAAAATGCAATACTCATATTTCCTTGTCAGAATATTACACACAGATCAATAATATTTATATTATTTTTAAAATACCAAGAACTATGCATTTTTTTATCATTTTAATCTCTCTCTAGTCAATTTTTTTTTTCCTTATAGAAAATGATCGTGTAAAAGAGAGAAAATAATGAGAGATTTTACCCCACAAAATTAGGACCCCCCGCCTCCCATTGGTAAACAACAGAGAAAATCCGTTGTATATAGTTCGGAATTATCTTCTAATTATTCTTCTTATTATTTTTATTATTTTTTTTTTATTTTTAGTGAACCCCAACCAAAGGTAAATCAGCATTTTAGCAAGTCTATAAGAAAAAAGTTTAATTGAAATTAAACACTTTGTTAACTTAAGTTTCACCGACTGCATCTCCTTAAAAAAAAATGATGTAGCCGGCACCTTATCCTCAAAAATTTATCGAAGAGACGAAAAGTCAAGAAACACTATGTAGAAAAAGAAATATAATTAACAAGTAAATAGTGTTGGCATTTCAATTCTTAATGTCATTTAGTATTTATCTAGTAACAAGTAAAAAAAAAATACTTAATTCATGGTTGCTTATATTCAAATAAAAGTGGTTTTGAAGAAACTCTTCTTTGCCAGAAAGGATCTAAATGCTTTTTCTAAAGAAGCTCCAATAACGGCAATCCATTTATAAAAAAAACATCACGAATACAATCAATAATAACTTTCGTCAGATGGTTAATATGCTTTTCTATTACCCAGTAGTTTCAAAACTGCAAATATAACAAAAAAAAAAAAAGAAAAGAGATTTGAAAAAGCCAAGAAAAAAAAAATATTATTATTTTTCGTTTAAATCGATAAAAATTAAATAAAAAAAAAGATACTTCTTTTTTGTTTAGAAATATTCTCGAAAAAAATGTAAGAAAATAAGGAATGTATAGTAGTAGTAAAATATGTAATATCAATTATATATATAATTTAAAATACACTCGTAAAACACTATTGAGCAAAAATCAATCACTCTGAAATTTCTTTATCCCTCAATTGATCCTTAATTTTATTATTTCTTATTAAGCTAACAGGAATATAACTCCTATAAACATCATTAAATATAACCACAATAGAATAATTTATCAACATTCATAACAGATTTCAAACATCAAACAGGGAAAACAAAACACAATAAATAAAAAATTATCTTTTTATTAAAAACGTAATATCTCTTTCTCCATATCTACATATTCTTTATGCTGAAATGGATTGTTAATAATAATACCCTTAAGCATTTTCTATTATATTTAATAATATTCATATTTCCCTCCATAGCATCCGCATCAGCTATTTGTGATCGCTGCCACAACAACAACAACAATAATAATATTCATTCTAATATTGTTGGTAATGAACTCCGACATTACGATATTCCCAGTAATATAAAGAATTTTTTAACAAAACATCTAACTGCTCCAGGTGACAACAATGACAAATATACAACAGACACATCCGTTTTTGGTATTTCTTTCCCTTCTTACAACCCATTTAATATTTTATTATCATTACCAACATACCTTCCATCTAAACCACCAGCAAAAAAAGCAAAATTATCAAATTCATTCAATCGTAAGCATCCATCTGGTCCTCCACCTCATAATAGATATTGTAAACTCACTAAAGGTAAATCAACAAGAGGGGAACCTAAATATAAACTTGAAGATAAGGAATATGATCATAACTTTAATGGTAATGGTAACAACCATCATTATTCAGGTTGTGGTAAGCACACACCTGGGTTTAAACCCTTTTTGTCAGATTTATTATTACAGAATATTTTGGAACGATACGGACATTTATGTAATGCTACAATATTAACTAGCGGTTTCATGTCTCTATCTAATAATTATACTAATCTTACTGCTTTATTCGAAGATCCTAAAAATTATCAACTTTTACCTCCTCAAAGAAAAATTATGCTAACCTCACCATCTCTATTAATTCAATGCTCAAATGATACAAATAGTGAAAGACCATACCATGCTATCAATAATAATTTTACAAAATTTCTAATTGAAATCGCACACAATTATACCAATGAATATGTAATAGATAATTCTAGTTCAATGGTTTATAAAGATAATTTCAACAATTCTGTACTGATAATCTTCTTCTGTCAAACTGTGTTATGCATCTCTGCATGGATGATCTATTTAATTCTTCTATTATTGCCCATGTGTAACTATAATAATAACAGAGACTATTTTGTTCATATTTATGTTTTATTTTATGCGATAACACGTTCTGTATTTTTGGCAAAGGCTTATAATGGTATCCTTAAATGGGAATATGAACATTGTATCCAGGATTCATCCAAGTATGGACAGTATATACTTGGTTCGAATGGGTTTAAAGTATGCGCATTGATTTTAAATATACTGAGCAATGTTAATTGGGCTTATATTGTCATATTCATGTATAGTGTGGATACTTTGGAAAATGTGATGGGTAGAAGCAGCTCCACATCAACATCTTCAGTTGCTTCGAGTTCATTATTAGAGAAAAGATACTCCGAAATTGTACCAGAGATTAAAAACATTATCTTTGATAATTTTAAAGAATGGACCTATCATCCAAAGAATAAAAAAATATTATACGTTATTATTGCCTGCATAGTTTTGTCTTCTATTAACAATACATTTTTCGCCATTGTATTATGGAACAAAACAAGAAATGATTTTAGGATGATCTATAAGACTTCAGAAATATTAATCTATACGTTATTTATATGGCGTATTAGTTTATTTATTTTAAGAAATTTTGGTATGACCATTACATCTACAAGGACTGTAGATTCATTAAATTTCGATGAAGATTCCATTACCACCACTTGTAGTAAAAATAATAGGGCATTCTTAAAGAATCAAATACAACTGGACAATTTGGAGGATAGGTTAAAACATTTTAAAAGATGGGCTTCTAATACATGGAAAAATTATTTTAACATTGTCCCCTTATTAATTTATAATATTATTATTTTCATTCTTTCCTATTTGATGGTTATTTATTTCACTCCAATCACTGCTTACAAATATGAATGGAAGTATAATTTAGTATATTTCACTAAATTACTTATTACTGTGAACTTTTGGGGGTTCATCGATGTACTTAACAAAAGAGAAACATATCTAAGGAAAAAAACAATACTTGGTAGAAGAATTAATAATCAAGACAATTTTTTTGTTGACCCATGCTCTTCTATTTATTCAAATAGTCCCTCAGAACAATCAGACTACAATTTTAATTGTTGTGAGAATAACCATGATTCTACAAGCACCAACATTATGACTATTAGTTCCAGTAATAGTTCTAAAAATAAATTTGGAAATAACAGTATTCAACAATATATTGACGATAAAAGCAAAGAGAAAAATAAAAATATGCATAAGATCGCATATAAATATACCATCTTCAAACCAATAAAGTCATTAAAACCAAAATTTAATAGAATAAAAGAAAGAAGAATTCAATTTATACTGGAAAACTATAGGAAAAAATGAGTATGATTATATGAACAGTAGTGATACTATTATGAACGATGATTCTTCTAGTCATGTTGTAAAGAGGAATACAAGCAATAATTTTCTGTGCACTAAAAGTACACAAAATAGTATTAATAACACTGAACTCCAAGATAGTAGTAGTAATATTAGTGTTAATTCAAAAAAATATATATAAATGCAATGTAGGAACAAAATGATATTCTGTTTATAATCAAATATTCTATATAATAAAAAAGAAAAAAACAAAAAAATAAACAAAAAAAGAAGAGTAAGCAAAGCATTGGATGGCGATGTTCTAATTATGTAAATTTTAAGTAGGAAGTCTCTTTTTTATGAAAGGAAATCATTATAGTAATTATTATTGAAGTGAAAAATCTTCCAAATGAAATATATATTATTGTACTGTAAAAAAATTAACTTTTAAAATTCACGAACCTTAAGTTACATGTACCAAGTATTAATAACTAAAAAAAAAAAAGAGTTCAATCCTCTATCATACACCCCAGTTATACAACGAAACTTCCAGAGGTCGCATGAATATTTGTATATATATAGAGAGATACAGGTAGCCATTACCGAATAAGTATTAATTTATTACACATTAATATAGTCATCATTACAAAGAACAGTCTAAATAAATTCATCTAAACCTATATTACATAAATACTATCTTATCATCCCCGCTTTTCATCAAGTATTTCTTACCTTCCCCCCAAAGTGTATACAGACATCCCAGCTATGAGAAATTTCCGAATTCAAATAAATTGTTCCCATCGTTACCAGAATTGTTTTCAATGAATACTTTAGTCAAAGGCGAAATTGATTCATATTGCTTATTCCCCACTAATCGATCATCTTCGACATTTGTATTAAAATCTTGTTGCATTGTTGCATTTTGAGGTTGGCTTTTATTTTTAATTGAGGGGGTTACCACAGTGGATGATACACTTTTGGAAGATTTAGAAGAAGCTATAGATGAGGGCGGTACAACAACAAATTGATTACTTGCCAATCTATTGGTCAATTCTGAATTTAAATTTTTATACTGCTCACATTTAGCTTCGAGATGTTTAATATATTCGATTGTTTTATTTAAAATGGTGCCCTTGTTTAACTTCTTTGTGGGTTCCAAGCCATCCAAAGCATCAATATCGCTTTGCTCCAACGGGATATTTGAAATCTCTTTAAAACCATACCGTATAGTAGGAACCAAATTTCTTAATTGGACAATCTTATCATTAATACCTAATCTGTATTTCCTTTCAATATCATTATGTGAAGCCTTCACTTTCCTCACATGAAGTTTTCTTTCTTTGCCCACCTTCTTTGATTTGATTACCGAATCTGCAATTTCATTTAAACTATCTGGACTTATCGAAGAAGGTCTCGATAAAAACGTTCTAGGACTGAAAATAATACTATCTGAATTACTACTGTCTTCGTCACCTACAGAGGTGGAAGTTTCACCTGACATGACATTTGCTAATTGAGACTCATCAACATTACCGTTGTTAGAACGTTTATTAGAATATAATGCTTCAGTGAAGTTAAGATCATTATGTGTGAAAGTTGTATTAAAAAACGGTGTCTGAGACACATTATTGGTGTTATCTCCGTTATTTAAAGAATACAAGTTTGATAGATCAAATGAAAAACTTCTTGTTCTAGGAAGAAAAGTTTGTGAACATTCTCTTTTCAAGTTTGAATCGAATGGGATAAACCAGTTATCTGTATTTATTTGTTGTTCATTGGAAGTATTTACCTTTGAATTATTATTAAGTTGTGGTATGGGATGTTTAGCGTTGAAGTACTCTGAATTATTTGGGAAGATGGATAAGTCCGCATCAACGGATGGTAAAATTTCATTCGATTCAGTCTCTTGTTTAATATTTGTCATATTTATAATTGGAATAATATCACGGCAAATAATCTTCTTTTTCCTTTTCTATGCTAGTCCCAAATACTTGAACCAATAACTGACCAAACAGCCAAAAAACAAAAAGAAGAAAAGAAAAAAAAGGACAAAAAAAAAATAGAAATATACAAGTATAGAAAATAGATGAACTTTCCTCTTCTGGAGAAAATAAATAGCAGAATATATATATATATATATATATATATATATATATATATGGATATATATGTCCTAAAAACTTTCCAATAATTGGAATGTCTCGGTAAAGTCCGTTTGAACGCAATATATTTTCAGGATCTTAAAAAAACGTTTAATAGGAAAGAGAGAAGCCTTGACGAGTAAAAGTATTATACCAAAGACGACAATAAATCGAAAAGAGATTTTACGCAATAAATAAATAAATAAATAAATAAATAAATAAAAAGACAGTCCAATTATATATTTATTCTTTCATAAGCTTTGTAGATTCAAATGAGAATGTCTTGAAAGAAAACGGCCAAAAAAATAAATAATAGAAAAAATAAAAAAACACAAGAAAAAAAAAGAAAAGAAAAGAGACAAAAAAAAAAAAGAAACTAACTCGAAATTCTAACTTTAAATTTGTAAATAAATTCAAGTTGTTGTCATATTTTTTCTTGTGTGTTTATTTTTTGAACATTTTCCTTTGTTGCCCTTTGATCGTCGATTTCGAAAGTGATATTTTACTTCTATTATTATTCTTTTAAGACATCTCTTTCGATGTGTACTTGTCTTTTGTATTTAGTTAGACAAAAGGAAGAGAAAAGAAAGGATGAAGGAATAGCCACTTGATAATAAAGTTTCCCTTTACCCCACGTTAAAAATTTTTTCTTTTCTCTCTATTATCAAAACACAAGAATATTAACAAAACAGGTAAACGAGATAAATTGAGTTCAAATTCTCCTACCGAGTGAAAAAGTATAGAAAAATAAATGTTCCCATTGTTTAATGCGGAAATAACAATCATTCATACTCTTTGGTCAACCTTTACAAAAAATATATATATGTTTTGTTATTGGAACTCTTCGAAGTTTCCTTTGGAAATTCCTAAAGTATATACAATAGTTTTTAGATCTTTAAAAGGGGGCTAAACAATTTTGTTGGAAAAGAGTTTAGCTAAACAATAGAAAAAAAAATACTGGTTTTTGTGCCCTTCCCTTTTTCGCGTCTTTTCGTTTGAAGGTTTTCTATTTTAGGTAAAAGGGATTCAAGACATATGCCAAACGAATTTTACCCCGCTTTGGAGACAAGTTAAATTTAAGAACAATATGTTATTGTTTTCTTCGGAGCAAAACGGAACACCAGAAAAATAAAAAAAAAAAATAGAGATCAATAAAAAATGTCTATACTTCAAACAATACAAGAACAGCAATAACGCGGGACAAAATGGTAAATTTCTCGTTTTGTTTATTTTCATATATATATATATATATATCTATACACTTCACCTTTCAGAAAAGTGATAACGCTTTAAAAGTATATATTGTAAAAACAGGAGAAATTCTATATAACAACTTGATAATTAGCAAAAAACTAGTTATAAAGTTTGCTCAAATCTTTTAACTAATACTATTTCTGGAAAAAAAGAAAAAAGACGTGTTTCAATTTAAAATTCTATTATACTTGAAAATGAGGGTTTGAAGTTTAATAGTTGATATACATACATACATACATACATACATATATATATTATATCCTTTTATACGTGGTAAAAAATAATGCTATAATCTTTAAATAGTAAATATTTACTGATCTTCAATATATTACTTGCATCAATAATTCTATGATCCTCTATAAGAAAAACATGAAAGTGAAGTTATGGCTCTTTTATTCGGTTTAATAGTAGTTTCTTTACCAAGCAATTTTTCTGTAGAAGTTTTCTCGATGTTTTCTATCGTCTTACAGTCTGCAATGTCATCATGATCATTTTTTAGAGAAAGTTGAGAACTCGACCGTGATATATTCAATTTAATTCCACGCGAAAATCTGGCATTGCTGACTTTACTCTGAATCTTGAATTGATCACAATTATCTCCCTTATTGTTACTATTATTACAATTACTTGAACTTCTTTTAACTGTACAGACCAAAGAATTAATGTTTTTCTTCTGTTTTGTGACATATACTTTAGAAGCAGTTTTGAAAACTCTATTTTTAGTATTGACATCATTTACAGTAGCAAAATCCTTTTTATTTGGATTAACATTTGTAAATGGGACTCTTAATATTTTTGTGTCTTTAATTTGTTCCGATACATCATTACTTTCATATCTAAAAGTTTCTAATAGATTCTTAGAGCCAAGAAGTTTCCTTCTTTTGGGTTCGTCATCTACCACATTATCCATTGGATCCTCTTGATTCTTCGCATCGATGGAATCATTGTTTGAGATATATTCATTTTCTGAATATTCTGAGATATCTGATGGAAGTTTATCCTCGTCCGTTGATATAATAGAAGATGATCTTGTCGACACCAGCGTAGATAATAATGATTCGGGAACCTCTGTCTCCACCTCACTTTCCCTATTAGCTGAGGGACATCGAAAACGCTGCGGTGTTCTTTCTACCACTGTAGAAGATTTATTATTACTCTTTTGTGATTTATTGAAAAATTTACTTATCACATTTTTAGAGTTTGATGTTATATCATCTTTCATAGAAGAAACTGAATTTTTATATATTACGTTTCTATTTTCATCAGACTCCTGACTACATTCAAAAGACCGTTTTACACGTGTTACAAGCAATCTATTATTTATTATTCTGTCAGCCTTTTGTTCTTTTCTTTGTCTTGACGATTGGATATTTTCCGAAATAGAAGATTTGGTTGAATATAGTCTACTTTCATGATTCATATATTTCCGAGAATAAGATTGGGTCATCCCATGTAATAATGTTTGTGGCATAGTACCAATTGTAGTGTTCGACCTAACAGGTATAAGTTGATCCTGTGAACAACCTATATCAAAATAACTTTCAATAGTCTTTGTTCTTGTTTGCAAATATGGTTTATAATCATCTATAATTTCTGATCTAGTAGTTAATTGTAACTTAAGTTCTCTGTTAACCAATGGCTTATTGAAATCGTATGGATTAAGATCACCGAAAGCTATCTTCGCATGCAATTCATGATCAATTTCATCGGAATTTAAACCATAAAACCTTTCTCTTGTAATACAATGAATAGGCTTACCGATTGATTCTGCTATCTTTACTGCGACACTTGGAATACTCAAAAGTTTTTCAGGTATATCATTTAAAGTGACAATTTTCCTTCTTTGAGGACAAAAAACCCTTTGATATTGAAATGAATAATTAGCCTTCTCATATTCTTCATAGAAATTAGAAGGAACAGTTAATTTGCCTTCCAATTTAATATGATTTATTATTTTTTCCATCTTATTAAATCGTTGAACCAGCTTAATTGCTCTTAATAAACCAATTTTCGGTATACCATCAGTATAATCACACCCTGAAAGTGCTACCATCGTTCTAATCCCATCAAACGAGAGTTGACCAATTGGAAATTTATCTCTCAATTGTTGGAAATCATCAGAACAAATCTCAATACATTCTCCATAATCATTCAATTTTGTAATCAACCTTCTACATCCAAAGACCAGTAAATCGGAATCTTCAGACAATATACCATCAATAAACCCATTTTTCTCCAAATAAACAAGTTGAGAATCAGCTTCAAAGGGTGCCACTACATATTTAATCTGATTGGTCTTACAGTAATGAATAATACATTTCGCCATCTCCGGCGTAATATCGACACATTTTTGAAAATATTCCATAGCGCGGGCTTTATCGCCAGATTTCCAAAGTCTTTCAGCAATGTTTCTATTTTCTTCTCTCTTTTTTCTTCGTTTCAATTCTGTGTCTCTTTTGACTCCAATAGAACCTCCATCAAACACTATATACGGTTCAATCCTGAAACTTCGAAGCATACTAATTTTTTTAATAAAGAATTGCAAATATTTTTCAGTGGGTTTACCCAATGCTAATTCATAAGCACATGGATAAGCTGCTCTATGCAACCAAGCATATCCATCAATCCCCAATATCTGACCTTCATACCTTCTTAAACTTACCGGATTTTGAATAGGTTTTAGTTGTGGAAGAAGACCTGGAATACCCATAATTTAAATATATAAAAATAAAAAAAATGTTAGTCTATTACCTAATTGCACAAATATTTTCAAATGCTGTTAAAAACTAAGATAGCAACGGTAACAATCCTGATAAACATCAAACTACTAATGTTACTATTTCCTTGATGATTGTTAAAGCAATACTTAGGAAATGAATCAGTAAAAGCTTTTACCACAATTGTTTCTTTTTTTTTTTAAAAAAAAGGTGTCTCAACTTTCTGTAACGAAACCACTCTCAATAATTGTGCTAATATAGTTATATGTAATAATCTTTAGTCGGTGGAGTTACTAATGGTTACTTGTCTTTTGTACGCTCTTCAGGGTTATGCAATTAAGATCTAAAGGTAAATAGTGTTAAAAATAAAAGTTGAGACATCTATTTTTTTTACGCGTTACTGAGGTACAAAAAGTAAAAAAAGAAAAAATAACGCGAAAATTGAGGTGCACAAATGTTATAATTTTTATGGGAGAAGTAATTGTTTACATTATGCCCTTTTAGGTAAAATCTAGAGGATTATTAAAAAAAGAAACGATATGCATATAAAATTAGAATATCAAACAATTTACACAACAAATTGGGTAACAAGCATTCGGCTTTAGTAGCAATTAGACTGATATGGTCAAGGAAAACAAATATATTTTAAATCTCGCACCCTTTGCTATACTACTTTTTCTTTTCTTTTTATTTAGTCATTTATTTAATTATTAAAACAAAAGAGCTTTATTCTCTCTATACTTTTGTTTAGCTGAATCTGCCCCCCTTCCTTCAATACCTAATAATGACATTTCAGACAAACAACATCCAAGGGTAAAAAAAAAAATTGTTTAAATAATTCATGATCAATTAACTTAATTACTTACCGATTTTTTGCAGTATAGTCTCAATGATTTCAATATCCTCTGTAGTAGGATTGGATGTATCTCTCTCATCAATCGACTTCACATCATTGTTGTTTTTGATCTGTTCTTGATACTGTTTTAATAATAAATTTAAGTCTTGCCTTAACTGATCAATCTCAGGTAATTTAACTATCTTTTTAAAATCATTAAAAGACTGTGAATTTTGTTCTGGAGCTAACTCAAATAGGGCATAAAAGAACATTATCAATCTTCTAACCAATTCTATATCACCAGCTCGTTCAGTCATTGCAATTACTGCATTTTTTATTAATGGTTCTTGTTTCAATAATTCTTGAGTAACAAATGGAATCATATTAGCAATAGTAGCAAAAGTAGCAGCTACTGCCCTTTGTGATTTAATATCATCTAATAATAATAATTTTACTAAAATATCAAAATTTCTTTTACTTTGCTTATTTTCAAAATTGAAAAACTTAACTGCAATAGATAAAGGATGAGTCATAAGATTCGAAATCAATTCCAAATCTGCTCTTTGTAGAACTGGATTTTCATCTAACATCATATTTTCTAATATACCCCAGTACTTATCATTCCCTCCTATAACTTTACACATATCTTCACCGTCGCTATAAGGTGAAGATGCCAAATTTGTTAATGCTAAAAGTGCTTCATATTGATCTGTTGTAGTTAAATAATCCTCATTTAACAAATGAGTTTCATTTTGAATAGATAAATCTGAAGAAGGTAACATCTCAAATAAATATGGTAAGGTATTCAAGGAGGAAAATTTATTGAATATCAATTGAGGATCCGTATGGATTAATATTTTAGTTAAACATCTTAATGCAAGAACCCTTATCATCATATTCGCTACTTTCTTGATTTTACTAGTGCTGATTAAAAATTCTAATATTAATATAGCATAACCTTGTTGAACACATTGAGGAATATTTTCAACATCTCTAGTAATATTATAAATAATGCGAATAATTTGTTCTTGTGAACCTTGACTCAGATCTGATATCTTATTTTTTAGGTTTGATATCAATTCAGGTTCTAGAATATATAATCTATTAAATTTTTTAATTGAAGGTAAATCATCTTTAATATCTTCATCATTCATTAAATTTGGGTTTTGTAAATTGGCGTATGACTCCAAAGCTTTTAAAGAATCCTTACCTGACTGGTTCGGATTATTAGGAGGCGTCCCTAAATTAGCCAAAATAATCAAAACCCCATACAAATTTTGATCTTTAAACTTATTTTTCTTTACCAATTCAATTATTTTTGGAATGAATAAATTATGATGCCTTAAGATTAATTTTACAGAAGTCTTCAGACTTAAATATGCTAAACCTTCAATGGCAAATGATAATTCATCAGATTCGAGTTTGTCACTATTATTTATAAAATTATCCACCAGAATAGTAGTCAAATCATGGATAGTGACATTTTTCAATTTTGAAAATGACCACGTCTTAATTAATATCAAAGCACAATAAATTTCAAAAGAAGGATTTTGCATTGCGTTTTCAATAATGTTTAAATAATTAGTTGCAACATTGTTTCTTACAGTTTCATCAATACATGAAACAATCAACAACTTGAATAATCCTTTCAAAAACAATGTGTCTTTCCCCCTATTTATTGCTCTTTGTTGCAACATTTTATCTAAATCATTACCTAAAATCACACTGGAACATAACGTTGTAAATGCAGGATATAACTCAGTGAGAATATTAATAATCAACATAAGTGGATCATCTCCAAGTTCGGCATCTGCCTCTATTATTAAACCATCGATAAATGATAGAAGTGTATCTTCAAATTCATCATGAAACTTTGCATCCAGTTGACTAAATACAATTAATCCCATTGATTTGATTTCATTGTTATTGAACCTTAAACAAAGAGTTTTGATAAGCCATTTAAGATCTGTGAATTTATACTCAACCGAATTTAATAACTGTAAAACACAACTTAATAAAAAATGATAATCTCCGTCATCACCATTTTGAATTCGATAATCTATTTCTTTTAAAAGTGGAATTGTGCCATTTCTATCATTTAATACACCTATTAAAACTTGAATGGAACTAGTACTAAATTTGTTAAACAGAGAAAGTGAGAAGGAAATATTATTTTTAATCAATTCTGCTAAATGTTTTTTTGACGTTTGGTGATCATTATATGCTCTTGTAACTACAGTTTCTTCTCTCTCTGAAGTCTCCTTTGAAAGACTTTCCTCTTTCTCATTAAAGATCTCATCTAATGCCTCATTATATTTTTCTGGTTCTATAGGTACCCTTAACGTTTTATTGAATTGGTCACAAAGCTCTGATACTGACATATTAAAGAACAAAAAAAAACAAAAATTGGAAAGGAAACAATTAACCAAATTAAATGTCAAATAATTAATTAAATATAACGTTAAAGCTCACTTTACTTTAGTTACACTTTTTTTTTTGTTGGTTTGGTAGTTCACTTTTAGTTAAACTTTGTCTTGAGAACAGGTTTTCCCTTCTTTGTACTCTCCGATTCATTCTTTTTCTGTTATTTCATTTCTATTTTTTTTTCTTTAAAAAAAAGGATCCCCCTCTTTCAAGAAATGTTGCAATAAAAAAAAAATAAAACATGTAGATACATATATAAAAATTTGATAATTTCTACATGACATGAATGAAATGGTGACTTAAGTAGCTAAACGGAGTCTATAAGTGTTATATATATATAAGAAGTCGATTGAGGTAAAAAATTATATGCATATACTTTCTCCACAGTCATAGACCTTTATTCAGTTTGTACTATGAATATAATTTTTTCATAAGAAAAGGATGACAAACAAAATAATTAATTATCTAAGTTGTGTGCTTCCTCATGGTGGAATTAAAATCTCTTAGGTATCCTAGATAGATTTCACATCATCAGAAGGTAATATGTGTTTCCATTTTTCTTCTTCTTCTTTCCCCCCTTTTCTTCGTTAACTCTTATTAAATACCGATATGGAATAGTAATTGTTTTTGTTTACCTTTCCCTTTCTTTCCTTTCACATTACTCTGAATAGTTAATGAAGAAAGCTCGTTTGCTAATGGATCCTCATTTGTAGTTTCACTTTCTTTACCCCATTTTTTTGGATCTGGTAATATTACTTTATTGACAGGGGGATAAGTTTTCCTTTTAGGAGTTGGTAATGATGGCAAATCTAAATCCGCCAATTTGTCTCTAGAGTTACTATTAGTATTAATAGTCTTTGTTGTCTTTTGCATCAATGAAGTTGGGGAATCAGATTTTTTAGATTGCAAATACGCTGTTGAAAACATAACTTTATTATTGGCCGCAGTCCTTGAACCTAAATTTCTACTAGATGGAATCATGTTTGGATGCTGAATTGACGTTCCTGACAAGGTTTTAACAATAGGTCTATTTGGCATTTTCAAAGTTTTTGTCTGATATGGAGATCTGAATGGATCATAATTTGGAGATGGGGCCTGTAAAGATGGTAAATTCTTTAAATCTGTTTTACTAGCAGTTCTACTTGAACTGGAAGAACGTGAATTGTTGTTAACATTACCCCATGAACCTCTTACTGTAGTAATGAATGGGTCACTAGTTAAAGATGGTAACTCTTGGTTTCTTTGTTCCATTTGTTCGTGATTAGTGTATATGGTATCCAATTCTTTAAATTTTTTAGTGTCCCTTGGATAAATCTCTGAAAGATTATGAATCAATAAATATATGTCTGCTTCAGGAGATGTAAAGATAGTCTTATAAGCATTTAACAAATCTGTAGCACTAATTCTACCTTTATCGTAGTCTTGATTAAATGATTGAAATGTGGAGAATTGATCCACTGATTGATTCAAATAATGTTTAGCTCTTTCCTCCAATCTAATTTTTTTCATCTCTGGAGTCTCATTATTCGATAACAAAGAATCGGCTCTAAAATTGCTGTCAATATTATTCTCCCTAATGACTCTTGAGGGACCGGACATAAATGTAGATAGTTCAGATTGAAAGAATTTAGGTTTCCCTCTAATGATATCACCATGTTCTTTTAAGATATGGGCCTGCAATTCCAAGTCATCACCAAAGACAACGAATTTCGCATCTAAACATGATGGTACAGTACAAATATAATGGGATGTTTGGAAATGGCTAAACAACTGATTGTAGTCCTTAAAATATTGTGGAGATTTAGGATCCAGTCTATCACAGATATGACATTTTTCATGTTTTTCCCTCATATGTAAATATAATTCATCATCAGAATAGAATCTTTGACCTGAACAAAATGCACACATTGGATGTCCCTTAAACCCACCACTTGGATTCCCTCTAGATTGATGAATTTTCAATTGATTTGGTGTGAAAATCTTTAATTCGTTTGGGAACTGATAATTATGTGTTGCACAAATCATACATATTGTTTTATTGTGAACAGATTTTAAATGGTCTCTATATTTATTATATGACTTATAATCAATTTCTTTATCGCTATCTTCATCACATAACCGACACGTATACTTTAATAGTGATAGAGTTGCTTCAGCGACAGCTTCTGAAGTGAAGTCAATCCCATATTGCTTATTCTCAATAAAGTTGATACTGGAATCATTAGAAATTTCATTAAATTTAGAATGAATATCTTCAGAAAATATCATTTTATCAGTCTCAGTTCTACAAATCAAACATGTATTTTTATTGAAAAGAGCTAGCTGTCTAAAGGAACATCTGTGGCAAGTCTTATGATTGCATGGTGTCAATGCAACATAAAGTAATTTTTCAGTACAAATCACACAAACTTCATCTTCATCATCCTCGTCCTCGATATCGTTATGATTTTGAGTTTTAGTACTGAGTTTCTTTCCCTTACTTACACTTTTAGTGATCTTTATATGATTATTTTGTGGACCTTGAGTTCTACGAAAGTTTCTTCTTTTAGAATTTTGTGGTTTTTTGTTTACTCCAGTTTCTTCAGCCATTTGTGTTTGTTATCTTTGTTATTGTTGATTTGTCTAACCACTAAATTATTAATTTAGAGGATATTGAAGAAATAAAAGGAAAAAGCTAAGGGGAAGTTATGTTCTAGACAAGAAACAGGTTAATAATAGAGACAATGGTTTTATTCAATGAGCGTTTTGTTTTTTTTTTATCAATTTATTCATTTGATTAATAACTGATGGAGATAGAAAATGGGGGGAGGGGAATGAAAAGCGGTTTTCAAGGCGGTTCTGGAAGGGTTTTGAATCCCGTAAAAATATTAAAAGTCTTTGGCGGAAGAAAAAAAAACTAAAAAAAGGTTAAAATTCTGGAAAAACGTTATATTTTTTTTGCCAAAGAACCCTAAGTTTTCAGATGTCAAAATATAACCAAACCCCCCCCAAAAACAGAAGAGTTTCGACAAAAGAAAGAGAGAAAGACAGAGAATTGGAACCACCATTTACAAAGAGAATGCAACTGCACAAATACATATTCCTATGATTCTTCCCTCAGGATATGTTTGAAGATAGGAAATTTTTTTTTTAAAAGTATCATTTCATATAGTATGTTGTTGTACGAAAAAGAGAATATTTGAATCTTTGAAGAAATATGTTACTTTCTATGAAAAAAAAAAAATAATAAGTGCTTAGTATAGGGTTTGTTGGATTACTTCTTACTTAACAATGAATTTACCGATAGATATTCACAAATATATGAATAAATATCATCTGTAAAAATTAAGTATTGATAATATCTTTTAAAGGTATAGTCGCTTAAATAGTCTGTAGATGCACTCAGATTAAATTAGATATATATGGGTTGCTGTTCAAAGTTTGACAAAGCTTATATATAATAATGATGCCGATTAAATTTTGGGTATTTTTCTATATAAAATACAGTTTCAACACGCTACATATATATATATATATAACAAATAAGAGGATATAATTTTCCAGAATAAAAAGGTTAGGATTGTATTAAGGTTTAATTAAAAATAAGAAAACATTTTTTTTTTATTTTAGTTCTTGAAATCGGAGTTTGGAGTTTTCCACATTTTGATACAAAATATATATATATTTTTTAAACCCTAGTTAGGCAAAAAATATGGGTTAAAAACAAAAACAATGCATTTTACATTTATTTAATAAAGAATTTTTTTAAAGTTGTAAAAAATTTATCAAATTTGATATAAAAATAATGGTGGTGGTAAGAAGAATAATATTGACAGTAGTTGTAAAGTTGAAAATAGTTAACTCACCACTAATAAAACGCAGAATAATAATAAATCAAAGAAAACTATATACATATTAAAAAATTGATGGCAAAATGAATCCTTATTCAGACTATGATCAAGAACACGAATCTGTTAGTAATAATAATAACAACAAAATTAATCATTTTTCTGATTCACCACGTTACGATGCTTTAAAAGACACTATAGCAGAACAATTATTTCAAATTAATGGACAAATAGGTACAGTAAAGCAATTTATTACATCTTTAAAGAAATTTAATAATCAAAATAATGTTAATACAGAATATGTGGAAAGGATAGATAAAAAAACTATTAATATGATACATAAAATAAGGGATTTGTTAAATAAAATGAACCAATCTATCACTGAAATGAATAATATCAATGAAAATGAATTAAATAAAAATAGATTGATATCAAGAGAAAAATTGAATAAAGATATTAAATTATCAATTCAAGAATTTCAAAATATTCAAATTGATTATACTAAAATAATGAAATTGATTAATATTAAGGCACAGGAACAATTAAATCAGAATGCTGCTGCTTTAGGACAGGAAGAAGAGGAACAACGACCAGATACAGATACTATTAATAACAATACTAATATTAATAGAACAAGGAATAATCAGATGATTGTTGAAATGGATCCAATAAACAATGAAGAATTTTTGTATCAACAAAATTTAATACGTGAAAGAGATGCAGAAATTCAAAACATTGAACAAGGTATCAATGAACTACATGGAATTTTTAGAGATTTAAGTACGGTAATTCAACAGCAAGGTGTATTAGTAGATAATATTGAAGCAAATATATATTCCGCTGTGGATAATACTCAAAAAGGCTCTAAAGAATTACACAAAGCTATGTTATCGCAAAAGAGACAAAGTAAACTTTGCATATATCTCTTAATTTTTCTTTCGATATTTCTATTCTTTATGATTTTGGTTGTTCTTTCATAAAGAAATATATATTCAAACGAAACAAATTGAAACAAAAAAAAAGAAAAAGAAAAATATTGTCCTCTTTCCTAAACTCTTTATATTTTGTATGACTTTGCTTATTCCTCGTTACATTAATAGATCACTTTTATAAATGGTAACAATTCTTGTTATGCTATAAAGACATATACATTATTTACATAATTTATACGTAAAGATTCTGGATAAAAAACTGTTTTTATACTTAACAGGAAGGAAGAAAATTAAAATTATACAAGACAGTAAAAAAGAGATATTTAGTGGGAAAGACAGAAAGATTAGCCAAAAAAAAAATAAAATAAAAATAAAAATAATGTTAACAAGCTAACTAATATTATTCGTTTCCTAAATATACCTCGAGTGATAATACTTTTGACACTCTACTATTTTAATATTAAAAAAAAATGCTAATTGATTATCATGTTGATATCAAGATTTCAATCGTTAAATATTCGTACATTTTCTACACCGCCTAAAGTTCAACGAAATGCACGATTAAAACCTTCATTGTTATTTATAGTTGCTACTACAACATCCACAATATTAAGTATTTCATATTTAATCAATTCAGGTAACAAAGATAGAAAACCAAACGAATTGCAAAGGGAATATTTCATTCCATATCGAATTTCAAGGAAAATTATAAATGATTCAAAACATTTCATCTTAGAATTGACTCCAAAGACACCACAAAAGGTTAATATATGGTCTCGATTGACTACTAGGTCTCTTTGGTCTATTGAGGTTAAACAGCCAGAAATTATGATAGCTAGAAATTATACTCCATTACCTTTGAAGTTTGTCAATAATGAAACTAATGATTTGACTGTAATTTCTTCAAACAATGAAGTTAACGACAAATATGATGGGAAGTTGATCTTATTTATTAAAAATTATGATAATGGTGAAGTCTCTAAATGGTTGGCAAATTTACCCTTAAATCATACTATTGAAATTAGAGGACCCTTTTATTGAATACACGATTCGAAATCAAATTGATCATATCAATTTTTTCGTTGCAGGCACAGGAATCGTTAGTCCATTACAACTTTTATTGAATCCATATACAAATGGTATTCAAAGACCAAATTTAAATATATTTTATTCTTCTAAAGATTTACAAAATGAATTGGGTCCTTTGAAAAATGTTTTATTTAATACTTGCAATGATACAAAGATTGAAGATCAAGGATACGTTAGATTATGGACGTTTGAAGATTCTAAAGAGCAAAATATATCTGAAGATAAAAATTTGAAAAATTTTATGAAACTTATACCATCAATATCTAAAATATCAGATAATAATGAACTTTCCTTAGTGTGTGGTCCAGAAAGTTATATTGAAACAATTGCTGGTAAAAAAATTGATTTTTTTTCTCAAGGACCCATAGAAGGACTATTAGCTCAAAAAGGATGGTCAAATGATAATGTTTTCAAACTATAATAACGTAGTAGAATTAATTATTCTTACATTGCAAATAGCAAAAACAACATTAATACTTGTATAAATATATCTATCTATATAAATTTGACATCTTAATTTAAACAATCTAATCTTACTCTTTGATTCAATTATTTCTTTTCAAAGTACATCTTTTATTAACCCTAACATATTTGCATAGCTTGTTGTTACTCTTTGAACTTGTCTAATATTTGCACATGCCATTAAAATATCCTTTAACACCGTCTTTCTAGAAAGTGTACTCAACAATGGCATTTCTAGATCTCCATCATTATATAGCCATTGCAATACATCATTTAATCTATCAGCATAACCCATCTCTGAAAGTCGAACACAGTAAACAATCATTAGATCAGCATACTCCTTAACTTCTTGTAATCTAAAGGAGACTAATAATCTATTTTCTAGATGAGCTAAGGTTACAATTTCTTCCATATTTTCAAAACCTTCTTTCATCAATAGAGCCCTGGCAAACTGTTGTAAACTCTTTATGCGATTCTTTCTATTCAACTCATCATTTGTTTTACGTTCAATATAATTTATTATATTAGATGTATCATCTCTTACATTTTCCACTAATTCTTGAATATTATCCAAATTCCAATATTGATCCCTTGATTGATTTCCAGCATCAGATGTTTTGATTTTTCCATTCAATCTTGATGTATTATTCAGATCCCAATATTGTGAACCATATGCCCACCAACTATCGCTAATCAATAGCCATGTTTCCATATCTTTATCAAACATGAAACCGTCTCCATTACTTAATGTAACTAAAGGAATTCCATTGTTTGTCAATGCAAACATGGTGATATTTTCCGCTCTTGTTAAGATATCATCAGAATATCTTAATGATGGATTTAAGATTGGGAACACAGAATTAGTAGGGAAACTCAATTTCTCCTCTCTAATATTCCAACAATACATTTCACCTAAACTTGTCACACATGACAAATAATCATTTGCAGCTTCCAAAAAACTTATTGATACACCAAGAATTAAAGGCGGTAATAATCTTTTCCCTGAATCGTTGTATACAAAAATCATACCATTCTCCGTACAGCATGCCCAAAAGAATGAGCCTGCTGTACACATAGTAACAAAATTTGGAATCAAATCTTGAAACAATTCATTATTATCATCTGATAATCTAGACCTTAATATGATTTTTGTTGGTACTTGTTCATTACCACTACCATTTTTAACGTATAATTCAAGGCTATTATTTTTTGGAGGCGAATATTTAAAAGAAAGTCGTATTTTAGGTGTAGCTAATCTTATCCTTGAGAAGGACACATTAGGTAATAATAAACTAGTGTCTAGGAAATCTATTGGTTCCAATTCTTTCTTTTTTTGTTTCTTAGTTGGTACAGTTTGCTGTTCTAAACTTGCGGTGACTTGGGGTTTAGGTTTCCGTTTTAAATCCTTAGGTACTCCATATGATGGCGGATTAAATTCCATTGAAGTGCTTTGTATATGTTTGGCCGATGCTGGTAATGATGTACTCCTAGCAGATGTATCGTCAAAGGGAGTCAGGTTCTCTTCTTTGTCTAATTTAACAGGTACAGTACTCTCTGATAATACTTGCCTTTCAACCTTAATTTTATCAGATGTTATTCCAAGATTAGTTTTTTGTTCTATTATAGTAGGTGGTTTTTTAATCGGTAAAGGTGGTAATGGTTTATTCAATTTTTGTAATTCAATAATTTCATTCATTGATAAAACTTGGCCTAGATCAGTTGGAAGAAATGCAAATGTGAATAGAATATTATCATCAGAAATGGCAAAAAGAGTCAATCCATTCTCAGACCACAACATATCATTGATTGGGGATTCTGATACTTGAATAGCGTTAAATAATGGCTTCCTACGTTTACTATTCCATACAAGGATCGAACCTACAGCCGAACCTGAAGTAGCCAATAGGTTATACTTAATTTTTGTTCCCTTTTTAACATTAGTCTTTTCATATAAAACTGGAGAATATTGTAAAACTTTAGATGAATTTGACGCTGGAGAAACAATAGTGGCAGCTATCTTATAATTATCGTTTCTATTTAATAGAACCGTTGTAGTGGTACCTACAGCAGATATATTTTTCACAGAATTTATAACGGGGATTAAATCAGCTTGTGGTGGCATTGAAATTTTGTAATGTAAAGGTTTCATTTGAACAGCTTGTTTTAATTCATTTAATAATTTGTGGTCCCCCTGTTCACTATATTGATAAATTATAATACTTCTATTATAGGAAAAAATTGTCACGATCTGGCTAGAAGGATCTATAATGCATGTAATCGGTTTAACACTATCGTCTAATTGAATCATTGAAATTATTTTGGAGGTACGAGTATCAAATAATAATATTCTATTAGGATTACTACATAAAACAAATATTATGGATTTATGAGGATCCAATTTAATATCGGTAATTAGAGAAGGTCGGTTACAAGAATATATTGTTTTTTGTTTTCTTAAATCTTTTTGTTCCCAATCAGATATTTCTATCAATTTTTGTTCAGAACCAATGAAAAGTTTATCATGTTGACACATAATGAAACAGGTTTCATCACTTGAATCAATGTTTGGATTTAACTGGAATCTCGTATTTATTTGTAGTTCTTTAATTGGCATTTTATCGAATGTTGCATCTACTAAATGTTGTTGTAACCATACAATTATGTTTCCTAGATTAGTCAAAATTATCAATTTACCTTTAATAGAGGTCATAGAAGTCAAACATTCTCCTTCGTACAATTCTATTGGATACTTTAATAATCTCATAATGTAATATATATGGATAGATGGATATGTAGTACGGGTTTCAAAAGAGTCTAAAATATATCGAGGAAACAATGTTATATTTAAACATCCAACCAAATAAAAAGAAAAACTTATAAAGCAAGTCTTGATATTACTCGCCTGTTTATTTCTTCTATTTGCGACCTTTAATAGCAACCAATATTGTAGGTACTTTAAATCTTTAATATCATCTTTTATTGATGTAGATCCATACTATCATCACTACTAGTCTCCATGTAATATTCATAATATAATTTCTTTATTTACTTGCTCAACTTTCTCGCTTTAGTTTTTCTTCGAGAGGATGTCATGGAGTGTACTGTGCAACCCACACACCACATACATTGGCATTTTTTCCAACATTTATGAAAATGTAAAGAGGGCAAAAAAAAAAAATAGAACTCTGAAATTTTATCAAACCGAAGAAAGGAAAAAAAATCAATTGAAGATTGAATGATTGTGTGAGTACTTCCATTGAAGTTAAAGTATTTAGTTATAGTCCTTTGGGCAGGCAGTAATAGATGGGTGAATAGCTACATAAAGTGATAGTAATAGTATTGTAAACTAGGATTTTCCTTTTTTTTTTTTAAAATTTTTTGTTGTCTTTCTTTTTGTGGAGCAAAATATATAATATAATATTTATTTGTGAGGAATATAAGCCAACAGTATCAATAAGTATAAGAAGGGGAAAGTTACATTAAGAGGAAATGGATAGAATTGCTAGTCAATCCCAATCTCAAACCCATGAAATGAATGCAGATGATGTAGAAATGGATGAAACAGATTCTTCTGAATATGTTGATCTTTGGGTTGATGTATTCTTAGGCAAGAAAGGTAATGAATATTTTTGTGAGATTGATCCAGAGTATATTACAGACAGATTTAATTTAATTAACTTACAGAAGACAGTATCGAAGTTCACACAAGTAATACAATACATTGTAGACAATATAGATGATCAAACTTTGGCGAATATGTCGCCAAGCCGTATCAAACAATTGGAAGCAGATGCAGAAAAGTTTTATGGGTTGGTTCATGCACGTTATATCATTACTGTTAAAGGTTTACAGAAGATGTTGGCTAAATATAAAGATGCAGATTTTGGCAGATGTCCAAGAGTGTATTGTAATTTCCAACCTTTATTACCTGTTGGATTACATGATGTTCCTGGTGTCGATTGTGTTAAATTGTATTGTCCATCGTGTGAAGATCTTTATATTCCAAAATCTGCAAGGCATAGTGCCATTGATGGTGCATACTTTGGTACAAGTTTTCCCGGTATGTTTTTACAAACGTTCCCAGAAGTGGTTCCAAGGCATCCAACTAAAAGATATGTACCTAAAATCTTTGGGTTTGAATTACATAAGCAAGCCCAGTTAGCACGTTGGCAAGAATTACAAAGATTAAAATTAGAGAAAAGACTAAAAGAATTAAATGTTGATGTAACTAAACAAGGTGGGTATAGAGAGTAATAAGCATATGTATATATATATGAATGTGTATGTATATAATAGTAAGCTCATATGTAGATAGTAAATGTGTGAGTAAATTTAGTATAAAAAAAAAAACAGTACAGAGAAGGAGAAGGAAAATGATGGGGGGTGGAAAAATAAAGTCTAGAAAATTTCTACATATAAGGGAGAAATATATTTATATATATATAAAGTTACCTAAATAAATACATAAAATAATCTAATTTGAAAACAAAAAAGAAGAAGATATTAGAGTATGCATAAATGATTATTTATGATTTTGTCTCAAACATATAAGTCATCCTTACTCTATATCAAAGAGACAATAAGAAAAATGCATGTGAAACCAATTAAAATGAGATGGGCCTCAGGTGGGGTCAACTATGCGTACCTATTGAGTAATCAAGAGAAGACCAAATCATGGTTGATTGATCCTGCAGAGAGTGATGAAGTACAAGAGGCACTAACTTCAGAAGAACTAAGTACTGTGGAAATCGTAGCTAATACCCATCACCATTATGACCATTCTGATGGAAATTTGGATATGGTCAAATTGTTATCATCATTACCTTCTTCTTTGAATTCAGGGAAAAAAGTTGATGTAGTTGCAGGTTCAACTGTTAGTCCTGGAGCTACCGTTATTCCAACTCACTTAGAGAAGATTCAGTTAGGTTCAGACATTGAAATTCTTTGTATTAGAACACCATGCCATACTCAAGATTCTGTATGTTATTATGTTAAAGATAGACAAAATGGAGATCAAGCAATTTTCACAGGTGACACATTATTTACTGCTGGATGTGGTAGATTCTTTGAAGGTGACGGAAATGAAATGGATATTGCTTTGAATCACACGTTGTTGGATAATACAGGAGGTGAAAAGAATTGGGACAAAGTAAAAGTTTATCCAGGTCATGAATACACGAAAGATAACGTGAAATTTGTTCGTAAATATATTTATACGAAGATTGGGGAAAATAAAGATTTGGATGAATTAGAGAAATTCTGCGAACAAAATGAAGTCACTACAGGCCATTTTACTTTGTTTGATGAAACCAGATTTAATCCATTTATGAGATTAGATGATCCGATCGTTAGAAAAGCTGTCAATGACTCAGATGGAGTTAAAAGTCATGCTGAAGTGATGTCTATCCTTAGACAGATGAAGAATAGAGGTTAAGAGATACTTTCTTTTAAATGACCACACCGTATATAAATGTATATAATGTATAGTCAACAATACTTAAGAACAAGAAATGAAGGAATACATTACAATTGGATTCAAAAGAAAAGAACCGTTCGAATAGATTATGTAAAGAAAAAAAAAGATATATTTAATGAATCAATATATCCCTTCATCTCATTAAGACGATAGAAGAAATTCCATAATCTAAGACAACAACCATAATAAAATGAATTTCACTCTTACTCTGCTGTCCACACTCCAAATGCTCTATGGACACATACGAAGCTCCAAATAAAGGCAGAGTGTAATAAATAAGATTCCGTGGTTCTTAGATGAAACGGGTAAAAAAGAAAAGGGATAAAAAAATATATGTAAGAAGTATCTGTAAATTGTCTGTAATTATTATAAGAAGGAACATTTATTGTAAGTTTTAGACTTTTTAACGTTCTTAATCATTTTTTATACATATAAAATTTGCCAGGTGGAAATAAAATACAAGAAATAAAAAAAAAGACAAATTGTTTAGGGTTTGTTCTTGTAACAATTCTATTGTGATAATCACTACTTCATACAAAGCATACTTCAAATATTTAATCAGTCACAGTAGTTGTTAAAAGGGTTCTCTGTTTAACCAAACATATATCAAAATATATAAATATATATATAGTAAACAACTCTAAAGTAACCACACAAGATTAGTATATGTATTCTTTTATTCTTGCATTGGGTTCTATATGTTCTTCTTATGTTATAATTCCTTGTTTTATAGTAAGTGTAGGGAATAGAACCCATACACCCCACTGCACGTATTTTATAGGAAAAATAAGAATCAACTGAGGGAAAAAAAAATATTAAGAGGTGACGAGAGGAGGAGTCTCAAATATAGGATGATTATTAAAATGTAGAATGGTTAAAGTGTATATTTTAGAAACAGCGTTATAATGTTGTGTCTTTAATTGGTCTATTACGTTATACTTAAGTATTACCAAATAGATACATATTTGTTACCAAAAAATAAAAAAAATAAAAAAAGAAAAAAAGAAAAAAGACCCAGGAAAAAACCTATATTGATATTATGAGTAAGCTTGAAAAGAAGGAGGAATCATCATCAATCATTTCTAACACAGTCGATAAGAATAATAACAATGATACTGATTCAAAGGAAGTTTTTGATGATGTCAACATTAATGAAGAATCTCCAATGGAAACTATTCAATTTATTGAACCAGAACCAGCAGCAGTAACTGTAGATGATGTACAAATGAGACCAATTGAAATTAATGATGATGACGACGAAATTGAAGAGGATAATGATAAGGGTAAAAAAACTGTTTTGAATGAAGAATGTCCTCCTTTACCTAAAAGAACCTCGGCTACAAGTTCTTTAAGGAAAGAAGTGAATGCTGCTGCTGCTACTACTAACAACAACAATATTAATGATAATCCAATATTAATTCAATTAAAGGAAGCGTTCCCAAATATAGAAGAAAAATATATCATATCTGTAATTATTGCTTCTCAAGGTATGATGGATCCTGCATTTCATGCTTTATTATATTTATCTGATCCGGATTCAAATAAAGATATTGAATTACCACGAGTTAATAATTTGAATAATAGATTAAGGGATACATCTCAATTAAAACAAGATGAATTATTGGCTCGTCAATTGGATCAACAGTATAATTCTCGTCTTCATAATCATTCAAATAGAAGCAGACCAAGAAATGGAATGAGAAATAATAATAATGCATTTGATATGAAGTCAGAGGAAGACATTAGATTGGCTGAAATGAGACGTGAAGACCGTAGAAGAAGACATCGTCGTCCAATGACACCTGAAGAGAGAAGAGAAATCTATGGTGATGAAGATGAGGATTCTTGGTCCCATTTTGTAGAAAAAGATATCCCTGAAGTGGCTAATGCAGTAAGTACCACATTTCAAGAGACTGCATCTAAAGTAAGTAATTGGTTTAATGGTGTCAAGAATAGTTGGAACAATCCACAACAGAACCAATATCAATATCAACAAATGCACGGTATAAGTAGAAACAATGGATACGCATATGATCAAGAACAAATTAGAGAACAGGAAGAGGCTCTTAGATTTTATGAGAGACAAAAGAAAAGACAGGAATCACAACAACAACAACAACAACAACAAAAGGACTTACCTAGTTTAGCGGAAAGACGTAGATTTAATTCATTTGGAGAACGTGTTAGTGAAGAAGATGTTTTACAGACTCATGGTATTATGTTGAAGAATGATGAATTTACTGATAATGAAGACGTTCCTCCTCAATTACCTAAGAGGGAAAGAAAACAAGGTTTGAATAATGCTAATAAGAAAAACAATGTTGAGGATGACAATTTGTATAATGAAGAGGCTAATTTATCGATTATTACAAATGAGAATAAAGTAATTCCACAAACTACATATATTGATACACCAAAAGAAGTAGCAATTAATAATACTCAGAACAATAATGATTTGAAATACACACCAACAAAAGGAAATAAAAATATTGAATTAAATGAAGACATTATAATTAACACTGATGATGAAGAATTATAATCAAATTATGTCATGATATTTTTTAAGAATAAAATAAGAAAAAAAGATGCAAAAATAATGTATATATATTTTTTTTTTCAAAATGTAATCATTGTCTCTTCAAAAAATGGTGAATTAGATCTCAAAAAATATAATTGTTACTAGTTTTTTTTTTTATCACAAGATCAATCTATACAATTTATATACGTATAATGTAGATAAGTAAAAAAAAAATTCAGGATAATCATCGTCCAAAATCTCTTTTAAGGAAATAACATTTGACCATACAAGCTAAGGTAGTGGTTTTGGTTTTATATTCCTTAAGATGAGGGAATAAAAAGTTATGTGTGGTTAAGAGTGAAGATAGGATGTCACACTTTTATATTATTACATCACTAAAATTGGAGAAATTTTTTTTTTTTTCATTTCTAACTTGTGCAAGGAGCTCTAATGGGAAATTCGAGAATACGTAGTCCACGGGTAAGGCATAATGTCGAGGCATGGGATTTGGAACAACAGAAACTCTGGGCCCAGACTTTGGGGTATGCAAACAATCATCGGATTAACCTTAGTGGTACTTTACTTAGAAATTTATTTAAGAGACTTCTGATTATTGAGACAGTGTCAGAGGTAATTATCCGCAAATAACATTCTTATTGTTTCTAATAGGTTATACCTAACAGATACATGAACATCAACAAGAATATCAAGAAGAAATATATAATTAATATTTATTGATTTGAGTCAACGACTATATAATTTGTAAGTGTTTATGTACAAATAATGTCCATCTTCCAGTATACAACTTGACATTACTCCTTACATCTTGCTCCTTCTTTTCCTCAGTATTGAAGTTTCACTAAGAAACATATATATAATTTTTTGTTGGGAATTAATTAATATAAGGGAGAAAAATAAGAAAAGCGGGAAAAAATTATGGTGTATAAAAAAGAGTATGAATAGAAGCAAGTAATAAGAAGATGTTTAAGAAATAAAAAAATATATGTTATTTGTGACTTTGTAGAAGAATCAGTATACCAGTGTCATTAATGACTTAAACAGCTTACACGTTATTGGTGTAACTATTATTTTAAATGCTATTATAAATTTGAATTATTTTTTATAGATCAATTCAATAACATGAGAAAACTTTTCACTACATTTCTTTGCCTATTTTCCTTGGGTATATCATATTTGATAAGATAACTATATTTACCCTTTACTAATGATAGGAGTGTAAATTTGATAAAAAAAAATCCAGAACCCACTAGATAGCATATAAAAATCATCGATTTTATACTAACAGATATTTTTTAGTCAAGTAAAAATAAACTTACCTGTATAGACAAAATAATATTGCACAGTTTAAGAAGTTAACATATTTTGTATATAAATGAAAACTTAAAAAAACAGTAATGACAAAGTTACTAGCCCAAAAGACTTGTAACTATTTTATTATACAAATACATACCCCCTAATAAAAAAAATTGAAATGAAGACAAGAGATTCACATTTTTTGCTACATTTATTTTTTTTTTTCATTAAAGGAAACTATTTCTTTAACAGTTAATCAATTTTTCAATTTAATTGACCTATCTGAAGCCTGAAAAAAACAACTTGTCGACATGTCTTATTAATATACTCATGTCTGTATAGTTTGTTTGTTTTTTTTTTGTAGGGATCTTCCTATTTTTAAACTGAAGAAGTAAAATATTCAGCTTTTTCAGGTTTATGGAAAAAAATAAATTAAGAATATTAAATAGTTACAATTTTGAATGGAATAATTGAAAATATCATGTGGATTGGGCATGTATCTCTCTAAAATGCTATATTGGATCTAATTATCATATCCAGCAAGCCATGGGGAAGGAGTAATGGGGTCTATGACATTACTAGTGAAATGTTGGTTTAATATTTTAAGAAATTGTCATACGATATTCAGATGATTATGCAAATGCATAGAAATAATATCAAGCTGAACTATTTTTTTTATACTGTTAATCGTTCTCAGTTAAAATATAGACACAATTGAAATCTTTCTGTTCGTTTGATTTATTCAAACGAGTTATAGATTTTTTTTTCTTGAACAGATGTTTAAGTGTTCTGTAATCCCCCTCTTTGAGAATTGAACTTACTTGAGAAAGGAAATAAAATAAGAACGATTATTTCTCACTTATTCTCTTATTTTATCTCTTTCTCTTTTGTTTTCTTCTTATTTTTAATGTTTTAAGAATTTAAACAGAATTTGAAAATTCCAAAATCTCTAACAAAAAAAAAAACAAAAACAAAAAAAAAACATGCATAGAATTATTATTTTTTTTCTTACCTTTATATTCCCCGAGAATTTAATCTATGATTATTTACCAAAAACGAAAAATGCAAATGAGAGAAATAGAGAAGAAATTATAGATTTCATTACCTTTGACAATATACTAAATAACAAAATAAAAGAAGTGATTTAAGATAGACTTTAAAACATTCATGTTTGATTAACATAGGTAATTACTCTAATATTTATTACGAACTGCTTTGCTCGTGATATATTGAGGGGTTTTTTATTTCCTTTGCTGCCTTTTTTTATCCAAGGAATAATATTGGAAAAGAGAATAAAACATAATAATAAGATCCATATTTAGATATTTAAATACATTCGATCAGTAGCAAACTGATAAATATTAAGAGGTAATTTATTTCAATATATTTATAGCGTTGACTTGTTGTTTTTTAGATCACTATAAAAAAAAAGAAAAGAAAAGAGGTTAAATATAAAAGCAAAGATAAGGGGAAAAAAGCTCAGATTATAATATATTCTATTCATAAACTATATATTCGTATTAAGAAATAATATTTCATAGATTTTAGCAAATTAAAAAGAAAGATAGAAACATAAGAACAAGAGTTCCAAAGTTTTATATAACTCTTTATTGTAACATTATATCAAACTTCCAGCTAATTAGTAACATACACTATAGATATTCTAAAAAAAAATATTTCTACATTTTACCATATTATAATATTTCATTTGTATTCATGACATAAAATTTCCCCACAGTTTTCAATACATTGTTTCTTTAAAATAAAAGATGCAGAGCATAATAACACAAGTATCACAAAAAAATAAACCATTCTATAATCTCTTATTCCAACAACGCCAACAACAAAATTACAAACAAGATTATTATAATAATGAAGACGTTTTACAGAATGGCAAATATGACAATTTTTTGATACATTTAAATATTCAAGAACATCACTACTATATAACTAGAGAACAGTTGATGTCTTTACCCGAATGTTTACTTCTATGTTTGTTCCCATCTGGTGTTTTCATAGATAGAGATGGTCAAATTATTTCTGATTTAACTCCGGATGATGAAGTTTATATAACCAATTTTAATCATGAATGTTTCGAATATATCATAAAAATTTTCACTAAAGCTCACGAAGATTTGATTAATTATCCAGTGGAGAAATTGTTTGGAAAACCTACCAATAACAATTTTATTAATACTGCAAAGGAATTCTTTAGGTTTGGTAACAATAGTAATAGTTCAAAGTTGACTCCAAATATGAGTAATGATGATAATATGCCATCTCAAAATATGACAAGTTCCATTGTTCGAAATTTGTTGCATCAAAAACCTGTTATTATTGTATTAAGGGAAGATTTAGATTATTATTGTGTCCCCTTGATAGAATATGCTTTTGAACATATACCCAACTTAAATTTAACTAAAGCACAGCAAGATGACAATAATGATGCTCTTTTGCAACGTTTTATGACACAGACCAAAATAGCTGCAGGCAGTTATTTAAGCGGTAAAAATTCTGTATTTCAGGGTTTATTTTCTTCAAACCGATTAAAGTATCAAAATAATAATAATAATAATAAAAACTCATCGAATAGCAATATTAGTAACAGTAATCCCACTGAACCAAAACTGGGACCTGCAGAAAAGCATCTAATGGATATGCTTTGTTCCTCTGGGTTTACTAAAGAATCACAATGGGGTAATAGAACACAAGAACCTGGGAAAACGGTGATAAGTTCATTATCATTATGTAGATTAGAAAACGAAACAACGGAAGGATTTCGAAGTAAATTAAATGATGCTATATCAAAATGGGAAAATCAACAGAAAGTGAATTTGAAATATCAGAATGATAGTAATAAAGATTATGATACAATATTGACACAAACTAAAGCGTCAGTGAATATAAAACCGATTACTAAAAATAATGAGAGTAATAGTAAGAAGAAGAGGAAGAAAGGTAGATCTTCAAAATTATCTTTGTTAACAGGTTCACTACTTTTGTCAGGTTCAACAAGTGGACATGATGATGATGATTCAAGATCGAAATCTTTGGATTTGTTACCTCAATTGTACGATTTAGTGGCTAAGCCCAATATTAATACCAAATTGATCTTATTTTGGAGAAAACCAGCGAGAAAATGTTGGTGGGGTGATGAAGAAATTGAATTGGAAGTCGAGGTTTATGGACATTGGATTACAGATCCAGGAAAGGATAAGGTATTAAGTTTGAAACTTCCTACAAATGTTAATCTAGAGGATAAATCGAATAAGATTATGGTACCTATAAGATTGCATATACGTAGAGTTTGGACTCTAGAATTGAGTGTAATTGGAGTATAGTAAAAAAATAAGTAAATTAAGGAGTATGATAAAGTTGTTGAATTTTATTTAACAAATTTTTACACAACTTAAAAATTATGTAAACATATTCGGTATATACTTATAAAATCAAACTGTCAATAATAATTCGGACTATTATATAAAATATTTATTCTTCCTTTCACCAATGAATAATGATAGACTCGGAGATCTTCATTTCCTTGTTCTTTTCCATATATTTTGTCATTCACAAAGGGGAAAAAGGAAAAAACACCATTCATTCCGACAAGGGAAGTATGATTAACTTATTAAATTTTTTTTGATATTTTTTGATAATTTTTTTTTTTTTGCAAAGTACGTATGAACGAGGAAAAGAAAAAAATCAAAGATAATTTTATACCAACAATTGAAAAATAAGAATTATATTGTACAGACATTAATTGAAAATTTGTAAAGGCGTAACAAGCTTTATTACATCATTTTTAGATTCTTTTTTTTTTTTTAACTCTCATAATATTTACTGTCGATCATCTCGGGATAACAATCTAGGTAAATTTATACATACTCATTATTACTTTACATTCTACATATACCTCTAGTTATTAATATATGCACATTTGAATATTGTCAAATAATTGTACTTATTTAAAAGGAGATTAACTATATTTATATTTATCAACAACAACAAAAGAGAAGGACAATAACGCAGAAAAGAAAAAATAAATAAAATTATTATGTCAGTGAATTCAGTACTCTGGAATATAATATATTTATCAAGTAGAATAGTTAGACTGGCTAGTTTATGTGGTTTTATAATATTGGGATCATTTGTTGCAATGTTCTATATTATAGATTTAATATTGTATATATTTAGATTAGGTCGATATTATTATGAATATTTATTATATTATTATTCTGAAAGAAATAAAACTACATTATGTATAAATAATAAAAGAAAAAACGTAATGACGACTACACATGAACGTCAGTGTCCGGAAAAAGATAATAATGATCAAAAACAAAGGCTTTTACAAGAAAATATGGTTATAACAACAAATGTTACAGGTGTAGATCAAAATAATAATATGGATCCGAATTTAAAGTTACTTAGGTTTAGATTAAAAAAGTATTATACTAAATTCTTCAATCATTAGAAAAAAAAAAACAGCGCATTTTTAAAATTGAGTTAAACTAGATACATTTAGCTAGTTTATCTACTTATCAATTTATTAACTTTCCTGTAACATTTTATACACCAATGCTATACTTTTATGCACTTCAAACTACTAAGGAATATGAAATGAGAAAAATAAGAGTAAATGGAAATAATTAGAATACCATAATACTATTGCTATAATAATAGTAACTCTATTATAATTATCTAATATTTCTCTCTCTCTCTTTTTTTTTCTCTCTCTATTTATATCTTCAAGAGTTATTTCAATTATAGACCCTTACTATTATTTTTTGTTTTCAATTACTATTATATAAAAATACATGTTATAATTCTTATCTATATATATATATATATATGTTTTCCTGAAATAAAGCAATTATGATTTTACTTGTTTTTTAATGTTCGATATTTTCACAGGTTATGTGTTGTTTTCTATATGTATTTGTTTTGATTCTTAAATATCTGTTTTCACCTAGTTAACTTTATAATTCTAAAGTTTTTATCTTTCCAATTATCATATATAACGAAATGAATTTCCAAATTGTATGTGTAAACGACAATATTTTTTTTTTTTAAGAAGGAAAATATAGAATCGAACAGAATTGGCAAAGGAAGTAAGTAGTTTTCATAATTGTTATTTAATGGAGTGTAGGTAACAAATCAAGAGGATACAAAATACATCAAATTTAACAGTAAAGACGATTTGAGCAGACAAATAAATAAATATAAATATAAATATAATAAAATAGTCAATAATGTCAGCTGCAATGTTTGGTATGCCAGGTATGGGTCTAGAAGGTTCCTCTCCAGTTTCTAAGAAGCCAAAATCAAAGTTTCAATTATTTAAGGAATCACCAGCTTATACAATTTTAGTCAATGGTGGTTTGTTTATTGCTGGTGTAGCATTTATTCAATCCCCATTAATGGAGATGTTAGCTCCGCAATTATAAGGTTTCTCTTCTTTCTATTGTGCTTTGTTGATAGGCAATGTTTCTCTACATTCTATTTCACTTGTACATAATATTACATATGAAGAATATATTATAAATATAATCATTATGGCGAAAAGTGTTTTATCCCTTTTTTTTTTCTTTTTGTTTGTTTATTTGTATTTTAATATATAAGGTTTTTGATACTTTTATATAGAGTACTGTTTATATATCTTTTGCAAATGTCATGCTAAGATATCAAAATATGTGTGGAAACGTAATAGATATATATTAGAACTAAGCTTATTTTATGTTATTTGTCTTTATTGTATTAAAATATATATACAATGATATGTATATATGAAAGTAAATATAAAAGGAATATAAAAGGAACAAACAAAAAATAAGCACAGTTAAATTAAAGTTAGATAATTAAAATAAAAATAAAGGTATTATAGAAATTTTAATGTATTAATATTATATATTTTATTCTTCACTCAGTTTAGTCTTGTAAAACGATATATAAAGCGTATAACATACCCGGGAACCAAACACAGATGGTTAAAACAATATCTACGATACATTCAGTACCCCACCCACGAGAAGAAAAGACAGCAACAGGCGGTAAAAATAAAGCTAGTTTAAAATATCGATATTTATTTCACTTTTATTTCAGTTTAATGATGAAACATCATTGTTAGTAAGATATTCAATTGAATATGTAAAGAAAAAGAAAATTAACTGAATTTAACAGTAATTCTATAACTTCAATGTTTACCTTTCTCCTGGATAGGGAGGGAAAAGAAGGACATACCTAGCACAATGTTGACAATTTTAGCAGAATCCATTTTTGCTATATGAAATTTTTAATATACGATGTGTGTCTTTGTTACTTCTTTTTCCTTTTCTTTTTGAAATAACAGAAAGTAATAAAATATTAGTTGTGTCTTTATTATTGGTATCGTATGTGTTATATAAGGGAAACCGACTGAAAAAGTTGATTAAAAAATAATTGGAAAGGCGTAGCAATTGTTAATGAACATCAACACAAAGACCTTCTTAGTCAGGAGGGAAGATAAAAAGGGAAAGAGATAATTTAGAAGAATTTTAGTTTATTGCCGGTAGACTCATTCATTCTCTGTATGTGAAAATTATTCAAGGCTTCTGTTCTAACAAAATAAGAAAATGGGAAAAAAAAAAAAAAACACAAAATATCTAATGGCGATGGTTTCAATCGCCGACAGAAAATTAAAATAAGTAACTTAAAACGAAGGTATAGCAGAGAGGAATGAAAACAGAAGAAAAGTGGATGTTGAAAATGAAATATTCTTTGTACATACTATAACGTGTATACAAGACAATCTGCCCCCTTATAAAACTAAAATGTACTGTAAATTACCGTTCTAACTAATAAATTCTAAAATATATATGTATAAAATTTACATAATATATAAATACACACAATATTTATCTGTCTTAATCCTTTAACACTTTTTTAACAATTTCTTCAACTTCATCCCAGTCATCTGTTGGAACGCGAGTCATTTCAAGATCTCCAAAATACTTTTGAATACTCGATAAAATATTGAAAGATTTTTTATCTGAGATAAATGAAATAGCAACACCTTTTCTTCCAAATCTACCAGTTCTACCAATTCTATGAACATATGTAGCTGGGTCTGCTTGACCGTTCGCAGTGACAGGTAAATCATAATTAACTACCATGGAAACAGTTGGGATATCAATACCACGAGCTAACACATTTGTGGTAATAAGAACTTTGGATCTACCTTCTCTAAAGTCATCGATTAATTTATCTCTATCAGAACTTTGTAAATCACCATGTAGGATAGATACCTTATGACCTTCCTCCTTTAATCTACCATATAATTTATTAGCTGTATTTTTAGTCTGAACAAAGATAATAGAAGAACCAATTGTTAATAATCCATACAATTGGCATAGAACCTCATACTTGTGTTCTTCATTGTTACAATCCATATATAATTGTTTAATAGCTTTAACATTAACTTCATTTCTTTGTAACTCTAATATGTTAGCATTTGGAACAATTTTCTTAGCATATTCACGTACTTTATCGGCAAAAGTAGCACTAAAAAGTACTAATTGTGTATTCTTTGGTAAGAATCTCTTAACACGGATACATTGATCACCTAACCCTTGTTTATCTAACATATTATCAGCTTCATCAAGAACAAATATTTTAATTCTATCCATTTTCAATAATTTTCTTCTAATCAAATCAGTAACAGTCCCAGGTGTACCAACTACAATATGTGCACTAATATTTTGGTTCTTTTCGAATGAATCTGGAACAATTAATTGAGTCTTAATATTTGTAAATTTACCCATTTCTTGGATCACTTCCACCGTCTGTCTAGCTAATTCTCTAGATGGTGCTAAACAAATAGCTTGGCAACAATTACCTAAAGATGTGTCAACACGAGAAAGCATAGTTAAAGAAAATGCAGCAGTCTTACCTGTACCAGACTGAGATTGTGCAATCATATTCTTGGGTGGATCAGCTAATAATAATGGTAAAGCTCTTTCTTGAATCTTAGAAGGTTTTTGAAACTTCATAGCATACACACCCTTTAATAATTCTGGAGATAAGCCTAATTCATCGAATGATTTAATACTATATAAAGGAGAATTTGGATCAGCTTGTAAATCAGCTAGTTTAACTTTCACCTCATATTCGGAATTAATTAAATTAGTATCTTCATTTGGTTTGTTGACTTTTCCTGAATCATCTTTCTTTTCGAAACTAGTAGTACTAGATTCAGTTGTAGTGGATACTTTCTTACTTTCTTCTAATGCTTTCTTAGCTGCAT
The DNA here is from genome assembly GCA_017347545.2 of Arxiozyma slooffiae. Lineage (NCBI taxonomy): Eukaryota > Fungi > Ascomycota > Saccharomycetes > Saccharomycetales > Saccharomycetaceae > Arxiozyma > Arxiozyma slooffiae. The sequence goes on along the minus strand of JAFHAQ020000001.1, from coordinate 681,507 downwards.
CAAGTTTCTCTTGTAAAGGATTTGGTTTCTTTCCTGGTTTGTCGTCAATTTTTAACTTGGCCAATAAATCGGCGGCATCTTTTTTGTCTGGTTCTACCATTTCTTATCAGTTCACTTATGATATTAATAAATTTTATTCAAATGAAATTATAAATTCTTCATGATATATATGTATGTATATGTAAATGTATAATTGAAGCTTTCTGTTTCGATATCTAATGTTTCAAATGTTTAAATAACTTATTCTTCACAGTTTTTTTTTTATTTTTCTAGAAAGATCTATATTTTCTTTTTTTTTTTTCTATATTTTTCTAAAACAAGAAAGATCATTTTACCACCATGAGGGTAACACTCTCAATACCTGCAAGAAATTGAGATAGAACAGCATACGCGTTATTAGAAAGTTCTACAATGATACCTTAAAAAAAGTGAATTCTAAACATATAGGTAAACTGCATCTAAAAACCAAAACAAGAGAAATTATTGGTAACTAAAGTATGCTAATATTTAAATATTAATTATTAAAGAATAATCTATAGAAAGATAATGCAGAAAGGGAAGAGAAATGTAATTTCTTAAACTTATTTCCTCCTGAATACGGCCGGATAAATGATGATAAAGTGCTAGTATGCTATTTATTTATAATACTTGAAAATAATCATGAAAAACAGGTAAAATGGAAAGGCAATTACCTGACTCCATCAGGTTTCCAATCCAATCCTAATCTTTGATACACATGTGCCTGACATTGAGACCAAATATTAGCTTTTTCATCCGATGATAGAGAAATCTTCATCGCTTGATTATTACCCAAAGTAGATAAGAATGGATGTGTATTTGCAGAATATATTGTTGGATTATTTATTTTATTACTTTTGTTAAAATTCTTCGTTAAAGTCATTTTAAGTAAACTAGGATTCTTTTTGGGTACACTTTTTTGGGGAGGTATACGTTGTTTTGTAAGAATATGTTTCTTTCCATTTTCTTGTTCCTTTTGTAGTTGGATCTGCAACTGCTGTTGTTTCCATCTTTTGTATTCGGAGCAACGTTGTTTAAAATCAAATCTGCACTGTGCTTCCACTGCTATATTTAATAAATAGTTTTCAATGATATTTCTCCATTCTGGCTTAGATAAATTCATAACAACTTCATGACGGCCAATCATTTGTTCATGTCTTAGTCTTGCAGCAGCTACCGTATATTGAGCACTTGTTAATTTAAATTCAAAGTCTAAATTAGCCTCCATATAGAGGTCCGACTCAACTAAAGTAGATATAATAAAATTATCCGATGAGTTTAATGGTAACAATTGGAATTTAAACTGAGGTAAATTGGGACCTGGACTTACAATTTCTGGTAATTTATTGCCCCACTCAGGTCTCAATTTTTCTATTATCAATAAAGACCGAATATCGTTTAAATTCCAATCCAATAATTCTCTTTTTGTGAAGCTTGGTCTTCCATTTGATAAAATGTTAGATGAATCGGATAATAATACATCTGGAGTGTACATATCATAGAAAGTCTTTGGTAAAGCATCTTCTAGATATATCTGTGTAACATAACGTGGCATAGGTAATTTTCTATCAAAATTGTTAGCAGAAATCGAACTATTATCTGTTAATACAGTTGAGTTGGTATTTATTGTATTAGAGTTGGAGAAAATACTAGACGCCTTATCCGATATGAGACTCGAATCATCTAAACTAGTTCTTGTAGTAGGGATTTTAGATAAATTATTTTGTATTGACTCTGCAGATACTTTATTTACTTGGCGGGGTAGTAAATAAGATTGGATATGTATATTATTAGAGTTTGTTGTTGTTGTTGTGGTGGTGGTGGTTAAGAGTCTTTTTCTAATTTCATTTCTGGCCCTATTAGAATATTCAGGTGGCACACTGATAAAATCAGTATCCTTTCTTGATTCTCGACCATTATTACTATTGTTACTAATTTGAGAAGTTTGAGTACTATCAGATTCATTTGATTTGACTGGATTTATAGAAGATGCTGTATTTTTTGCGTTAATATTTTCATCATAATATTTGGATTGATTATTGTGGTTATGGTTCCGGTAATTTCTAGCTTTACTTCTTTGTAACAGTGCTTGGGGGGTCAAACTAGCCGGAGGAAGTGAAACAAACATTATTATTTGTTCATTTATTTTATTCAGTTTTATTTTATGATAGGGGCGAACTTGGTATTAAAGTGATAAATAAAAAAGAGTATATTCAAATTAATTTCAGAGTAAAATAAAATAAAAATATTAGGGTCTTCTGTGAAGTTTGTTAAAGCTTATTAGTTAAACATATAATTTGATTTATTGATTAGTTGAACCGGAAAATAATAAACAATTATAGATGATACACACTTTTCTTTTAGTTGTGAGGATTCTTTGAAGACTGAAAGTTGGAGATTTCTTGACTTGCCTCTATTATAATAAAATTATAGGTACCTAGTCTCTTCTATTTTGAGGTTATAATATATAGGTGAACAGTTTTTTTAAATCCCTTTCATTAACACGAAAGGACTCAAATTGTAAAAAAAAAAAATAGATTTTCCTATTTTTTATTTATCTTTCAATTCCTTCAAGAAATTGAAAAAAAAAAAAACGCCTGACTTATTTGTAGATATTGTCTTTTTTCTCCGGGGATAGTTACCAAAGAGGAAATGGCTTGCTTTATTTGTCAATATATTTGACAAGGAACAATTAGATTTTCCGTCAATAATAGTGTTGAAACAACTAATTTATCCTCTTTCGGTTAAATATCTTGTTAAACAATTAGCTAGTTGTACAATCTATTGTTTTTACATAAATAATAATGGTTTTAATTAAGAAAGAGAATTGTTCATTTGTTTTGATAATATTAAGAGTAGACTGAATATACAAACTAATGGTTGAATAGATGTCTATATGTGTGGATAATATGAGCGTTACTAATCCCCTTTTGGTTAAAAAAAAAGTACTTTTTTCTTACATTGGGCCATTCATGCACCTTACTAGAAACTATACACGGTATGAGGCTTACTTTGATTTTTTTTTTTTTAAATTCTACTAAAAATATCAATATATATTAATTATTATAATACATAACTTATGCAAAGATATTTTCTTAAGAAAATCTACTTAATGCTTCATCTACAAGATCTTTATGATCAGCACTAATTTCTCCTGATTTGATCATATTGTTTTTTTTACGTTGTTCTTTTTCCTTAGCTAATTGTTTTTGTACTCTTAGTTTTCTTTCATCAATGACATTTTGTGTTCTTTTACGTAAATAAGCACGTAAACCTGAGTTCTTACCCTTAACATTGGGCTTAACACTTGGAATATCTGCATTTCTCTTTATGGCTTCCTCCTTCTCTAATGTAACTTGATGTAACTGTTTAGCGTTTAGTCTAATTGATGAAGCTTGTTGGCTCACTGTACCAAGAGAGTTTGGATCTAGAGTGATGGAATCAGCTGGCAATTTGTTTAACAATGTTCTCACTTCTTGTTCTTGTCTTTGCTTAGCAGTCTCGTATGGATTAATTTCCATCGCATCATAATTAGCTTCACCAGCACCAGGTATAATCAAATGAGTGATCCCTGTTTCATGACCAACGCCAAGAATATCTTCAAATGGAACAAATTTCATATTATTTATTCTATTTCCTCCAAATAAATGAGTCATGTATGGCGTGTTTCTATCCTTTTGTCCTCCCATAGAACCAAAACATGGTTTTGCTTCTCTATTTGTTCTTAATGCATCCTTCCATAATGTCAATTGAGGTCCCCTTCCCATGGCTATTACACCTGTATCAGATATTGTAACATTCATTCCTGGTGTAGGTAGGTTTTCTACTATATGTAACTCTTTGAAGTTTCTAATATCCCATATTTTCATTGTCTTCCCTGCATCCACTGTAACCATATATCTACCACTTCTATCAACAGCTAAATCATTAATTGGACCACGACCTGATAATAATTTAACTAAAGGTTGAGGCATAGAAGGTGACCACAGTGTCACTGTACCATTACTATGACCTAAATGCATGACTGCATTCCAAGGGTTTTGGGTCATTGATATAGTTGGACCCAATTTGGTTCTTAATTCTGATACCAATACACCAGTAGATACATCATGGTATTTAAGCCATCCAGTCTCACCAGCAGTAGCCAATAAATAATGGTATGGTAAAAATTCAAGATGTCGAGCTTCAATATGTTGTTTCATTCTATGCAATTCTACACCTTCATGATCATAAATAAATGTGTACTTCTTTTGGGCCACTGCAAAATATTGTTCATTTTGTAAATAGGTAGCTGCATAACATGACTCATTCAAATGTAATTCTGCTCGTAACTCACCCTTTCTCCAATCCATAGATGCAACATGTCCCTTCCTCCCACTGATCAGCAAATGAGTACCATTTCTTGAATAATTTATGTAGTAAGGACCAAATTCTTTTAAAGACAAATCCAAGGCTTTATTAGCTGTAGTTACATCAACACTAGATTTTATTTCCCCTTGTTTAACACGAAAGGTTTTTTCCATCTCAGTTTCAGCTTCCATGTAACCACTTGTCTCAGGTAATAAATATTCCGTGGCAGCAGCTGAAGCAATAGCATCTCTGTATTTATTATCTAGTTTCTTTAATACAGCCTTTAATTTCTTATCTTTAGTCTTATGACTACCCCTTTTATGGGATGTTACAGGTCTTACAAATGGTTCCTGACGTTCTTTTTGACGTTGTTTTTTAGCACTGGCTACAGGCTTAGCGGTTTTCTCTTTTCCTGACTTTTTTATTGCCATTTGGAAAATCTATGTTGGTTTAGATATATTTTTATAGGGATAATAGATGGACCTTTGACAACGAAGATATTTGGCTGAAAGAGTGAACTAAGTTTCTATGTTTAACCTCCTCATTACAAAACCATTATTAGCGATGACCAAAATATTTTTATTTAATTATTTGAAAATTTTTCATCAGTTCTTTACTTTCCTTTTCATTATTTTTCATTTTTTTTTTTTCTCGGTAAGGGAAATTTTGTATTGTGGTTTTTGAAGAATTTATATAAATACATATATCTTCAAAGAGTTATAAAGGGATATGTAAGTGAAAGTGATAATTAATTATAGAATTATACAATCAGAAAAACTAATAGGATATTCATTGGTTTAGTTCAACCAATTTACGTGAAGTACGGGATACGTAAATTACCAAATTGACAGGGAAATAAAGGAGAAAAATGTCTTAAAAGTAGGCAACAATACCCATCATTATTAATATAAAACAGACATCGGTTAAAAACAAAGACAAAACATCTAAATATTGAAGAAGTAAGATAGTTTTCCCTTTTAAATTTGGAATAGGAATTATACCGTCTGGTATCATTGACACTAACTTAACAATCTTACTTGAATTGTCTAAAGTATTGATCTTGTGAGCTCTTTCAATAGACTGTAACTTTTGATAATAAATAGACGTTGCAATCATTTCAAAAGTTGTAAAAATCATAAAAAAGTAAGAAGGATCTAATAAAATGTCAAACATCTTTGGGAGAGGTAAAAATGGTGATCTACCATTTCTTGTAACTAAATATAGGCATGGTAAAATGAAAAAGAGCCATTTAATCAAAATAGTTTTGGCCTTTAATGTGTTTACTAAATAGTTGTGATATTTTAATAGTTCAATATCTACAGGTGCTGTATTTTTATCAGTTTCTGATGTATCTGGGATGTTTTCAAATAGAGAATTATCACCAGTCTCATTATTCATTGATTTTAAGAACGAAAACAAATCTGGAGTAGAACCATTATTTTGTATATCAGCAAGTTGTTTAAATAAATTTATTTCGACATTGTCTACTTTGTTTGTATTATTGTGCTTTGCAGCGTTGTTGTTTATAACTGGAATAGCAGGATCAGGGATGTTTATAGAGGATTCTTTCTTTTCAGATTTCTTTAGATTAGCAGGACGAGAATCTAGTGGAGATTCTGTACTTAACTTACTATCAACTTGACCTATAATTTTGTTCAATCTAGAAGAACCTCCGCCATTGCTAAATTTCTTTTGTCTTCTTTCTCTTAAGATTCTACGTTTTTCAGCTTCACTAAGTTCACCCATTTTAATTCGGTAATTCAATTTTTTCTCAACTGTTGTACGATATGTTTATTCTTGTATAGAGTCACTTGTTGGAACAATATATGTTGGATGGATTAATGATAATAATGCTTCTTCTCTTGTAAGGTTCTTTTTTCTCTTTAATACATAATAAATATTTTTTTAGTTTTGTTTTGTTTTTTTCACTATTTTCTTCTTGTTTTCACTTTTCTTTTCAAGGTGGTCATTTCGCTATACACATATTTTTATGGTTAATAAAGTGTTAAGCTTTAATGAAAAATATTTATATACATAAAGAAGAAAGAAAACTACCTGCTTACAATATTTGTGTCACGGAGTGTTGTTACTTAATTAAAACTAGTTGAATGACTACATGAATGAATAGAGTGAACATATAGAATTAATAGTTATTAAGTAAACGTTTATGATTCATATACTGAAATAACTAATAGAATCGACAATTTTTAAATACAAGAAAAGATGGGAAGTAGCAAACAAATAAAAAAGAAAAAATCACATCTTAAAGTATCCAAATCAAAGAAGAAATCTGGTAAATATTCTAAAAAGAAATTAAAAAGTTTGAAAAATGGAAATCAAAAGCAAAGTCCAAGTCTTAATCCTACAACCTGTTCGGAGTGTAATAATAGTCTTCATACATCTTTGAAATGTCCAAAAATTTGGAGAAGATATGTTTTGAAAGAGAAAAAGACGATCACAAATAAGATGGTACTCCCAATACATACCATATACTGTTATAGATGTGGTGCAAAGGGTCATTACGGAGATGATTGTGACATGTATATGGAATCAAAACATCTGACTACAGAAGGAAGTGCATTTTCTGGACAAAACCTCGAAAGGCCATTATCTGATATGTATTATAATATAATTCAGAAGCAGAGGGAAGATGCTGGATCTGTTAAAAATAATAATATACCCCATAGAAAGTTAAAATTTTTCCCTTTTTATCCACCACCATATGCAACTACAGGAAGGATTAAGTAGATATTTCCTTTTCATAAAAGAGTAACCAGAATAATTTACACAAATATAAACTTTGTCTCTATTATGATTGAATGTAGTGTTGATTGTATCTTTATGCTGAAAATAGATCTACGTCTTTATTACTTTATTTGAGAAAATGGATGCACGTGTTGTGTTATATTTTTATATGAATAAGAAGTTTAAAGGGCAAGTAAAATATCACGGGTATTTTAACAAAAAATAAATGATGCTTTGTTTTTTTTAGAAAAATGGTGTAGATCTATCTAAGTTTTTTAATTACTAAGGTTTCTTTCTAGTTGACTGCCACTCGAGTATCTTTATTATAAGAGTGCCCAATATAACGGGACATGCCAAAACATGTTCTACACAAATGTTTATTTAACAATTTATCAAAATATCTACGTGCTATAGGAAATGTATTAACATGCGTCAATTTTCTTTTAGTATAAGCTTTAAGACAATAAATGCTACCTTCGATGATATAATAACCTATGTTCTTACAAAATTATTAGTTGAATTCTTTAGGTGGAAATTCTCATGGTTTTATACAAGTGGTTGCTATAATCAGATAAAAAAAGAACAAAAATTTCAAAAGAATACATAAATTTAAGAAAAGACAGAAGATGTGATCAAAATATATAGTATAGCATATTCTAATAATTGGCCTGGTTATTCCCTAACGAGTAATTGAATTTAATAACATAACCAGAATGGACATTGAATATTGAAATATATTAAGAACATATATGGCTAGTAAAGTTTGTTCCATTCCACATTCATATGGATGTTTCTGTAAGGCATATCTTACCTTCCCCATTCTATGAAAACTATAAAGGTTATAATAGAATGACAACCAATCGAAAAGAAATCTTACTAATAAATAAGTTGGAAAGATATAGGAAACGGACTTACTCTATACCTCTATATTAAATATCGAAACTAACTAGCTGGCTATTTTAAATAACCTAACTAAGTACTATATACCAAGTGTTTCATTCTCCTGGTTGTTTTTGCTTAATTGCTTCTTGTCCCGTATGGTTATACTTTGTCTAAATAGCAGCTTTCTTTCTTGTAACAAGCTATACGTTTAAAATTTTCTGCAAAAGAATTTAGGGAAAAGAGGGTTTGTTACTTTTGTCTAAACAAATAATTGGAGGTCTAAAAAATATTTAGACATATGATATCATTAAAAAAAAAATATCCCTAGATTTAATATATTCGAAGACTCTAATTTTAGGTGGAAAATGCCGAAAGCATGAAAGTGTAATTTCTTGTATTCCCATCTCATTCATTGTATAGGCCCTCTTAAAATAGTATTATTTAGAATATTGTAATACCTCGCATGCTCATACACCAAAAAAAAAATAGTCCACATTTAGCAACAACCCGTTGCAAAGACATAACATATAAGGCTCACTTCCTTTCAAAGACTGTTACTGTACTATTCTATGGTAGGAAGCATGGGTCTAATGTGCTTATCCAAAACATTTGTTATATTTTTTTGCAAGGTGTTGTTGCCCAAGAAGAGTTTAGAAAAATAACGCTAATCCTCATTTTTCTAAACCAAACCTAAAGAGTAATATCAGGGTTGATATTGTGATAACCCTTTGGTTATTAGTTTCTGATAACAGTCTAATTGAAATTAATAATAATAACAAACTGAGATAGATATAAGATAGAGACTCGTTCGCTATCTTTAGTCGTAATATTATATAATTAACTAACACTAAATAAAACTCACTTAACTAATATTAACTAAGATATATAAATTATACACTTATCTATCTTCGTTGGTTCTTCTTTTTGTTACCTCTTCTCCTTGGTTGCTCTTCTTCTATTGGGTACTCCTGCTTGTATGTTTGTATCCTTTCTTTACAGTTTCTTACCTTTTCACTCTCGAGGTTTGTTTGTACAATTTTCCAAAAAGGAGAGTGTAGGAAAATATCGATAACCCTCATTTTCCTAAACCAATAGCCAGAACCCTAAACATCAATATCTGGGATATTACAGATATACATTGTGTAAAAAATTGGTTCCTAGCGGGATCGAACCGCTGATCCCGGCGTTATTAGCACCGTGCCTTAACCAACTGGGCCAAGGAACCACAAACTTCATTTTTTTGTAAAATATCTGGTTGGGATAGAGGGTTAGATAAAATATAATATTAAAATAGAAAAGGTTCAGATAGACTTTACCTCTCCTAAAAACTATATAACTATATACTGGGCTTGATTCCCTATCTTGTCTTCCTCCACTTCTATATAAAATATATATAAATTACATAAAGGAATTATAAGTAAAACAAGATTCTTATAAACTCACAAATTCGTGAATCTACTCAGATATCCTGCCTACTTATATATGTCTACATGTGAATCAGAAATCGTCTAATGAAACTTGTCTTAAATTATTGTATCACAATGAGGCGTCCCTCGATACAATAGAAAATTGCTCATGAGTCTTACTAACGTGGAAACACGTTCTTGCGGTTACGAAAACACAAAATAATAGCCTAATGGCTCTTGCAACTACGATAACACAAAATAATAGACAATTATTGTTTCATTGCTTTGTAATTCATTCAGTTCTCGACTTCTTCTGATCCACGTGGTCATAACAAAACATCAATCCAATGAGTCACTCTTTTCCTTATTATTAATTCAAAGCCTCTTCTTCTCACATTTACTTTCCTACCTTATTGTTCTTCTCCACTTCTTGTTCTTCTTCTCCACTTCTTGTTCTTCTTCTCCACTTTTTGTAATTCCTTTTTCCAAATCTCTTTTTCTCAAATCTTTCTTGAAACTCTTTTCTTTTTCCATCGACACGAATGTGCTTCTCTCGAGAATCGAACCGAGACTGTTCTCTTACATCCGTACATCTAACTAATATTCTTTGACTTTCACTACATATGTTACATTTTTGTTAAAATATCTGGTTGGTGTAGAGAGTTAGACAAAATATGGCATTAAAAGAGAAAAGGTTTGGATAGAATTTACCTCTCTAAATACGATATAACTCTATACTGGACTCTCTTGTCTTGATCTCTTTCTATATAAATTATACATAAATTACATAAAGAAATTATAAATAGAACAAGATTCTCTTAAATTCACAAATTCGTGAATTTACTCGATTTCCTGCCTACTTATATATGTCCACATGTGAATTAGGAATTGTCTAATGAAACTTCTCTTAAATTATTATATAACAATAAGGCATCCCTCGATGCAAAAGAATATTGCTCATTAGTCTTACTAACGTGGGAATACGTTCGTGCAGTTATGATAACACAAAATAAGAAACAATTATTGTTTCATTGGTCCCTAACTTATTTAGTTCTCAGTATCTTCTGTTACATGTGGTCAGAACAAAACAACATTCCAATTAGTTTCTTTTTTCTTTATTTTTATATCAAAACCTCTTTCTCTTATATTTACTTTTCCACCTCATGGTTGATTCTACTTCTTATTGTTCCTTTCTTCTTCTGTAACGTTTCTTATTGTATGTGTGTGACTATATGACTCTTCTGGGACCTGTAGGTATTATTTTTTTCTTTAGATTCTTCTTTCTAAATGTCTTTTCCTCAAATCTTTTTTGAAACTATTTTCTTTTTCCATCGACATGATTATGCTTTTTTCGAAAATCGAATCTCAATTCTAGTCTTACACCTATACATTCAACTGTTATTCGTTAAATTGTGCTACATAGGTTACTTTTTGTGTTGTATAATTGTCCTGCAAAACATGCTAAATTGCAGAAAATGACAATGCATATTAATACAGAATACTGTTGAAAAGGATAACTCAAACTTACTCCTAATATTGTTGAAAAAAACAATTCGTACTTACACACAGTAGTGTTGAAAAGTACAACTTATAGTATGTCTTAACCTGAATTATCTTAGCTATTATAAAACCTAACATAGTATACATATTGTTCTACTACTGTTTGGTTATCTCAACTATTTCCAAACTCAACCATATATAAATGAGACCTATTTCAGCATTCAATCCCCAGGTTCAAGTTACTCTCCTCTATATAAATATATATAGAGTAAGAACAACAAATCAAAAAGAATATAGAAAGTTATATAATAAAGAACTACACTATATATTATAAGACTGTTTTAGTAATTACAGACCTTTTCTACTAATTACTATCTTCGATTTAAATATCGTTTTATTGAGATATATTTATAACGCTTCAGGTTTTCTATAATTCTTTACTTAGGTTCACCAAACTTTACTTCATTTTTGAGAAGAAAGAGTTAGATTTTTCATATCTTTGTTGGTGTTGATATAGTGAAATGTAGACCTTTAGTAATCCTTGATAATTATATGGTGATGTTTAGTCGAAGGGACTTCTTCAGTTTATTCTATGTATGTTAACTATACATTATATAAACCTATTTTTATGGTTAAATCTATCTACTCTTTCTTTATATAAAAATCATATTCAGGAAAATAAAATTTTGTCCAAAAGAAAAATATATTTCCAGTATAGGGAACAGTTCTAGCATAATAAATAAACAACTAGCACAGTAGTCTCCTAAATTGGAAAAATTCTAGCAATTTTGTACTGTAGGTATGTTCTAATCAGCAACACCGAATTTTTTATTTTTGTTTGATATTTATTTCTTTTTTCTCAAATATTGATTGGCTTCAAAAAATAATCAACTTTTATGTGCTTAATGTTGGTTCACAAAATACCTTAACATATTTGATTAAAGGATACCAGGTGATAGTGTCTCGTCATCCTCTGATTATGCATTAAACTTGAAACGTATTTTCGTCTCAGCGTTAAGACAATAGAGGTTTTTATTGTTAATAAATTGTTACCAATTTATTATTTGTTATTTTTACTATTTTTACTGTTTTTGTTATTTAGGTTATTTTTATTAATACTTTTTTTGCCCTTTATTGTTTTTATTAGTGATGGATCCATGTTTTGTTATTTTCTTTAAAAACTTGTGGTTAAATACTTTAAATAAAGAAAGAACCTTTTTGATTCAAAGTGCTCCAAATTTGTTGGTAATTTTTATTTCTTTTTTACAAATTTATTTTATACAGTTTTATAACAAAAAAACTAGAAAATCGTTAAAGTAATAAGGTTCTTTAAAATATATTTCAGTTTTATCAATAATTGTAATTGGTTCTAATTCTTCTGGATAAAGAATATTTTTGTATATTTTTTTAGAGTCAATGATCATTTCCTAACAGTGATATTTAGATTATTATTGGATTATCTTGGAATGGAATGTTCTAGAATAAAAAATGATGAACCAAAAAGATTTCAACGATATACCTTAAAGCAAAAAGGTCTCCATAATAATTTTATTAGTAGTATGATATTTTACCCCCGAATATCCAGATAGGATATTATTAGTTTCCTATTAGGTTAATATGGTAAACTATCATTTACCCCTGAAATGAATACGGTGGTAAATTATAATTAACTATAAGATTCGACCCACATTTCCAAACATATATAAGGAATATGAAGTTGTCGATAATTCAAAATATTTTCTCATTCTTTTTATACATCATATATTTTATTTTACTTCATATTATCTTTTTATATAACTTCTATATAACAGAAGAACAATTAGTGAAAAACATCTTCAAAATAAATAATACTTATAAAAGCTTAATATATATACAAAATGCATTTTAAGTTTGAGAATGATAACTAATTATAATATTAGTAAAGGCGCTCCTTCTCAATAAAGACCAACAGAAAACTAGGTAAAAATGGGAAAATACTGAGTAAACAGGGAAAAAAGTGACTTAAAAAGTTAGCTTAGAAATATTTGACCGAAATTTGGGGGATCTTAACATGCTTTTAATCTTATTTTATATAAAACATAAAATTGAGAAGAAACTAATAGTTCCAGGTGAAAAGGGTTTTGTAAAGAATAAAAAGAAATAATCTTTTATATCAAGCAGACACTAAAAATATCGTAATTTGGGATTTAAATACCAGAAATTTGGTTTTAAATATTCTTCGCAATTATTCAAATGCAATTAACAAACATAGGTAAAGATCCTATTTTACAAAACAATTTTTGAAAGGTAAATGTTAAAAGAATAAGAAGAAAAATAGGTTGATATTTTCGTTAACCTTTTTAGAAATAGTTGAATAAAATGTTTCATTATTCAAGTATTTGTTTTTTTTTTTATTAAATAACTTATTTTTAAAATATAGGAAAAATACAATTTAAATAAATACAAGTGTACTCATAAACACAAGTGCGATCATAGACTAGCTAGAAATGAGCCTTTTTCAAATTTTATTCCATCGCCTTTTTCTTATATTGATTCATGACATTCCTGAGTTTTTTTTACTACTTTAAGTGAAGAAATCATTTTAAGTCTTCGTTAATCAAGATATTCATAGGATATTTACAGTAGTATTAAAGAATAATTTTTATTGATTGAAACAATTTATACCATACATGTATATATATATATATCTATACATATTCGTAACAAAAATATTTTATATATATAGTCCGGATTGGGTACTCATTGCAGCACCATCAAGTTTCCAATTACGATGACATTTGTCTCTATAGTTTTTGATATCTAATTCAGTCCCTATAACCGGAATCCATTCATTTATTGAAATATCAATTAAAGTATCCATTGATGTAATTGACAATTTCTCAAACCCTGTAGGACCTTCACTAGGCACAAAATGGCCTTTAAAATTTTTCATATTAAGATTTATCAAATTATGAATTAGACTTGCACATATACCAGTAAGAAACTCAGGTGGTTGTAAAGTACAAGAATTTAAAGATATCTCTTTGTATTTATATATTTTATCTGATGTTCCAAGGATAATAATTTCATTAGGATAATTCAATAATCTTTTTGTCAACCTTTCAGCAATCATATTAGTAAAAATAGGAGAGATTTTGAGAAAATTTTCTTCTATAGGGATTAATAAGATTCTATCATGATCATCATTAGAGTCGGGACTGAATAATTCAATAATTGGAAATTTAAATTGTACAATTTTATCAGTATTGTTTGTAGTTTTATTTGAATCATCTAAATCTGGATCAAACTGGTTTGGGAAATTTTCATTATAATTCCATGAATGTGATGATATACCAGTATTTTGACTTGAATCTTCACTTAAAAATGCTGAATCCTTTGGTTTTGATAATAATTCCTTAGGAATAGTTAGAGACGTTTCGATATAGCCTATATTTTTACTTTCAATCGAATGTATTGAATGGAATAAGGGGTTCATGATTTTTGTAGTTAGAATTATTTTTTTATATTTATTAAAATTAAGATCGTCTGGTATTATAATATCAGGTAATGGTAATTTTTGTAAAGATTCATCGTTTGATGTTATTATTGGATAATCCAGTTCATGTCTTGGTTGGACGAAGTCACTCCATTGTTTGAACTAATAGTAAAACAAACATACACTTATATACACAGAATGGTATGAATATATAATTGTTAGTATTGTAATTGATTGTAACAACAAATATAAACTCTACATTTTCTTAAATAATGTTTGAGTTATTCAAACAATTAAAGTTAAAGGGAGGAAAAGAAATGTACATACTAGCATATTTATTGATATGTGAAATCTGTAGTAAACGTTATTTTTTGAGAAGTTTGAAGTTTGAAACAGGGTATTCGGATAAAAAGTTGATATAGACTGCTTTATTTAAAAAATAGAAGTTAGAGTGATCCCAATATAGAGTGTTTATTATTCATTTCAAGTGTATACGGGTGTGTGATCTTTATTCGCCCTATTTTTTGTATTTATTTTTTTTTTTTTTGAAAAAAAAAAACGAATATAGAGGAAAAGCATTATCTCTTAAAAAAAAAATCTTTCCATTGGAGTGTAGTTAGTTAAATTAAAGGACAAAGCTATTTTTATCATCAGATAGGAAAGGGCAAAGAGATATACAATAACCGTTCAATATTATCTGTTTAACTTATTAGAGATAGAAATACACCAACCAACATCAAAAAATAGAAATAAGAGAAAATGGCTGATATTACTACTAAATATCAAAAGACTCAAAGTGAATTGGAGGATTTTATTCTTGCGAGACAGAAGTTAGAAACGCAATTACAGGAAAATAAGATTGTTCAAGAGGAGTTTAATTCATTAAAGGATGATTCAAAGATATATAAGTTGACTGGTAACGTATTGTTGCCAGTAGAGATAAGCGAAGCTAATATGAATGTACAAAAGAGGTTGGAATTTATCAATCAAGAGATCGAACGATGTGAGAATAATATTAAAACAAAACAAGAAGAATTGGAGAAAGTTAGATCGCAATTGGTTCAATCTCGTCAATCATAGATATATATATCGAACTTTAAAGATATTTATTTACTGGTGTGTAAAAATATAACAACAGTACAAAATGTAGAAAGTAATATTAATAATATTTACAGTAAAATAAATTCAAATAAATAGAATGATAATTAATAAAAAAATATCATATAATATCATATATCTATACTTTTATTAATAACATCAGAGTGATTAGTATTTCGAAAATTGGGATTTAACTAAATTATATGATGTCATAACAGTATACCAAGCGTATTCTTCGACGTTATTATAATAATCACCTAATGTCATAACTTTGTTTAATTTCCATTTAGCGAAATCCATTGTATCTTCATAATTGTTTGATTTATCTTGAATCATAAACAATTTACTTGTAATATATGTTACACCGACTCCTAGTCTCTTTGTATACCAAGCAATATCTGTGTGATCTCTTTCGCTCGAAAAATATATCATGTCATCTGCTAATCTAAATAATTCTGGTAACGCTACTTCCATCAACAGTTGACTTGGTATAGTGAGTTGTGCCATAAGTTCAGTTAATGCTTTAGATCCCAATGATTTATCCATCTCTAATCTTCTTAACAAAAGGGTCTCTAAACTTGGTATATCTTTCTTATTGATTAACCCTTGTCGTAAATTTTGATCAACAGTATTATATCTCTTTGTCACTAAATTGTATTTCAATAATTCCATAATAGCTGGAGAAGAATGAAAGATTGATGGAGAATTGGAACTACCAATTATACTTAACACAGTAGAATCATAACCTAAATCATTTATTGAAGAAACTAATGCTCTTTCAGTAAACCCATATTTCGGAACTTTTTCATTTAGACAATATGATAAAACTTTTGATTGAATAGAGTCCGTTTTGTAAGTTAGTGGTTTTAATAAAGTATCTTGATGTTCATATTCGGATGATAATGGATGGTAAGATCTAATCAAGCTCAATTTTGATAGTATTTTTTGGAATTGAATAAAGTTATTTGGACAAGGAATTAAAGGTTTAATAACACTCATTTTCTTCCCCTATTCTTGGTCCCCTTTATAAACTAATTAACATCTTATTTATGCCTTTAATGTAACAAGATGTTTGTTATGGAATAGAATTAGTGTCTATGTAACTTTAAAGATTCTTTTTGGCTTCTCCCCTTTTAAAAAAACTTATTTATTTCATATTGTTTTTTTGCCTTTTATTTCTTCTATCTTTAAATTTATCTAGAGGATCTTTTAAGAAAAAGCTAAAGATGCATTAGTTAGTAAATGCAATGGAAAAAGAAAAAAAAAGTTACTGTGAGGCTCGTATTATATCCGTTCATTTTGTTACAATTTCCAAATTTAAATGTGTTTCATTAGAATGTCTGTGAAATTTTGTTAAAAATAATTGATGTGTGTTACAATAATGACATGCACTTTTGCCTTCATTATGTTAAAAACAAATTTTTATTAGTTAATTAATAAGTAATTTATATGTATATAAATATGACGCAGTTGTATTTATAGTTGTAAAGTTATACAGGGAATATAGTTTATTTACAAAGTATTCAATATACCTACTCATTTTCAGACTTATTTATAAGAATACAATAAAGTGTGGAAATTAATAATAATGCTTATAATTTATTCATAATTATGGTTCGATAGTATGGTATCTTTTGCCTCTAAATCCAGCTATGTACATATTAAAAAGATAAACTTCATGGAGATTTAAATCATTTAATTCCCATTTAGCACTACCAAATATGTTTTTAACAGGATCCATTAAAATATCCATTTCTAAGCCAAATATGTTTTCTAATAGATTTATGTTATGCAGTAAATCATTCTTATCAAAACCTAGTGGTAAAAATCGTACATTTTGTGTCTAATAACGCTGGAATCGTTTCGTTAACCCAATAATCAATATTCTCTGGAGATGAAAACCCAGGATGAAAAGTAAAAAAGCAATCGAAATATGGATCATATGGGAAGAAATCTTGAGATTCATGGAATTTATGAAAATAATTTGTATAATATGTTAACCTTAAGGTTTCATAGATTTTACTTATCTTTGGTGGAGCATCCATTAGCTATTTTATGTATTCTTGTTTTTTTTTTTTATCAAAATAACACTCTAGACCAATAAATATGATGTCAAATTTTTGATTTGGGAATAAATATTGTAATTGCTTCCAAACATGACCAGGCAAATGAGATTCAGCTCTTGCACCGAGAATAAATAATCTCATCGATCTATTTTTTTTAACAAGAAATTGTTGTTATCTGAGTTGAATTTTCCTAGAATAGAACTAGCACTCCAACTACAAGTACTATTGTTATGGTATTTATAATTTTCTTTGTTTGGAATATAACCTGTACCACCTTAAGGTAGCTAAAGATTTGAGACCTTCTACTGTTATTGGACCCTTTGGATTTAACGAATAGGGAGAGAATTGAGACAAAAGTGATGCTATGGTGATTGGGAAACTTAACATGTTAGTGACACCAGCTAATTGAAATTCAGTGTCCATAGAATAAAATCTTCTTGTATAAAAAAAAAATAAGTCCCGATTAGTAATATTGACCATTGTATCAAAACTTTGTTCTTGTGGAAATTCAAAGTCTGGGAATGGTCTACCACTTCTTAAACCATGTTCATATATGTTAACTTTTTTCAATAATTCATATATTTTATTTTCATGATAATATTTATCGTTCAACAAGGTCTCTTTTGAATGGTGAGTCGGAATACCTGATAAAGAACATGTATGTTGGATATTCTTCCCAGTAACTGGGCAATGTGCTAATAGCTTTATTCTTGCTGCCCTTTCTCTTAAGGCTTTATATGGAGGTTGATCCCATGGATGAAACATATTCTCTGGTGTCGGATCAGTAGGAGATAGTGGGGGGAGTCCAAACTTAAAGCATTTATAACAAATCCCATCAAATAACGTCTTGAACTATGATTTATTATTCTTGCCAAATAAGAAGATGGTATCAAGATTAGAATCGATGGATGTTTCCTTACATATATACTTCTAGTGGAAAACTTCCTCGTATATATGCATACATATATATTAAATTTCAACCCAGAAAAGGAAAGAAATAAAACAAAAAAGTTAAACAAAATATCATTTAAATTAGTTTTGATTTAATGATCAAATCAGTTGAGTATTTTATAAAAATAACATAGATTCGAGATCCGTACAAACTTTGCCTTTTTATCTTTTTTCCTTTTAAACATAAAGAATACATGAATCCATCCAAGTCATTCATCCAATCAAATATTTAATTTTTCTCGATAGTTCTTACATGATTTTAATTTCTGCAGTTTTCTTCTCTTTTGCCGTCTTTCTCTCACAAGCCTCTGAATCATGAAAAATCTGGATATGTCCTTCGAAGGATCTGAAAAATGAAAGAAACGAAAGAATAAAATTAAAACGACTAAGGGGAAGTAAGGAAATTAATTACTGGAGCAAGTGTTGTTAATTAAGTTAGTCGACACTCTCTCCACCAAATATGTATTGTTAAAATATTAAAGTATCTTTATAAAAATATTCGTTTCGATACGAAATCACAAACACGTATATATCATTACGGGTTTGTTGTGCATATAAATAAAATTGATTGACTTCTCATTTTTTTTTTTATTTCGATTTCTTTTTTGTCACTTCGACGTAAGTAGAGTGTTTTTTTTTTTTTTGTATTATCATTATTATTGTTTGAATGTATACAAAATGAGAGGTTTATTGATAGGAATCCAAAGATTTTGGAATGTGAGAACTAAGTTGAATAGAATCAATGGGACTAGAAATTTGTATATTGGAATGAATCACAATGCTGCTCATGGAAATAATATGATGCCATTCATGATGATGGATTTTTATAAAGCTGGTTCAAAGGAAAACTTTGTTCCTCAAGGGTCCTTTATGTATTTACAATTAGTGAAAAGCAATATAATAAATACCACCAGTAGTAGCAATGATATCAGTAATGATAAATTTAATAAGGTTATTAAAAATATTGATGTTATTAATCAGAATCATATCTGCAATCCTTCTACACAATGTCGTGAAACAATACAATTAGATTCAGTTTTAAGAAAGAGAAGAAAGAAAATGAAGAAACATAAATTAAGAAAAAGAAGAAAGAGAGAAAAGGCATTAAAGAGAAAGATATCCCAAGGCCAAAAGAAATAATCTCACCTGTAAAGTACTATAATAATAATCATATTCATACCTGTATATGAAAAAATTAAAAATAATGAAACAAAGACTATGTACATTAGAAGATAGAGAATATTAGTTTAGATTATTCTACTCTAGTTACTGATATTAATACATAGTAATACATAACAGTACCTTGTATATATATATATATTGATGTGAGAATTAACAAAGCGATTGAGAAGATGAAAGTTATAAAAACAAAAAAAAATGTTGAGCAAAAGAATATTTCAAAAGTTTATTTAAGTTAAATACTAAATAAAATTAATACGGTCTTGTTTTTCTGTTTTGATTTTGTATTAAATTATTTGAAGAAAAATTGCGCCAATCTGGTAAATTTCCGTAAGATGAATATGGATAATATCATCATTGCCTATTTGATAGTCAAAAAGAGTATTTTAAGTTACTTTAACTTAATATTATCATCATCATCATATCTCCTTTCATCCAGAAGGAAACTTATAATCTTGAAATCCTTGAAGGATAATAACCTTTCACGACTAGGTTGACTAGTTTCTTCGAAAATATCGCACATATATTTGAATATATGTCTTGAAATATTAATAATTATTTGTTTTTTTTTTGTTTCTGTTAATGTATCTTTCATTTATAATTCAAAATTTTCTTTATATTTTAATTTCAATTTTGTCTCTTGTTGGCAGATTCGTCAATTTAGAAAAAATTGGTTGCTCTCATAATTAATTCAGGCTGAGATAGGTCGGACCTACAGATTCTACAGCCTGCAAAAAGTACCAAATATAAAATATGACAATATGCTAATATGACTAATGGATCCTTTTTTTACATTATATTTGATATATTCGATAAATCCACTTAATTTAGGTGGTAATGTTTCCTTAAATTTCTCTTGTAACAATTGGTTAGTATCTACTAAAAGAATAAATTTTTTGCAATCTTTTCGGATCTTCTAAATTTATACAAATAAAATTGTTTTAAAATATGATCGTCCTCGGATTCATTAGTGAGAATATGCTTGATATTTTGTTCGATAGTGGTAAATATTAAGTAAAAGTTTTTCAAGATTTCAATAAAAATAAAATCGTGTCTCATAACAAAAGCCATTTTGATAGATAATTTGGTATCTACTTTATTATGAACATCCCATCTTTGTAAATTGATTCTAGAAGCCAAAGTTTCAGTGTCAGTTGGTGAAGTTATCATTTTTCTTTCTTTCTTTTCATCTGTAGGGTTTTTTTCCTTTAGATCAAACGATAAAATCCATGTTCTTACAGTGTTTGTTAGCGATGGATTAATATTTACATGTATATATGGGTTTCATCTATAATTCCGGACTTATCAGAAAGTTGCACTTGCTTTGTTTTTAAAAAAATCAAAGTTAGAGAAAAAGCCAGCCACATGGTTATGAAATGAAAATAAGTTACCAGTTAAAAAGAAGGATATACTGTATGTCAAACTGGCTGTAATTAATCATCGATACATTAGTTTAAAAACACACTGTTTTGTAATGTAAAAATAGTTATTTTCAAGTGTAAATTTTTCCAATTATTGGAAATAGGTTACAAAGTTTGGTAAAAATGGTAAGGCTATCTATGTTTGGTTGGTTTCTTCGTTTTTTTTTTAAAGGAAGAGGGAAACTAATCGTTAATGATTCGATAATGATGAGGTTATATGATATAGTTTTTGCATATCATGATACTCGGAAATACAGTTTGGCAACAGTCTCGATATCTTACTTTAATTTTTACAATTAACAAAATTATTTGTAAAAGTTTTCCAATTTTTGTGATTCTAAAGAAATATAAATGAATGTCTAACATCGTAGGTTAAAAAAGGGTGCGACTTTAAAAATTTTGGTAATATTTCACTGTGTGTTATGATAAGGTTATTCTTTTCTCATTCAATTTATTCTTTTTTTATTGGCACAGGTTGTTTAATGTAAAAAACGATTAAATGTATATATAAGTTCATTATAATATGTAATTAAGAGTTATAGAAAACCTACTTAATGCAAAAATTTTCGATTAATGTTTCCTTAGTTAATCCAACTATTTCTATCATAATTACTAGAGAAAGTTGAAATTTTGTTTGTACAGGTTGATTTGGATTGTTTTACTTAACTTAATATAGTTATATATACTCCTTTGCTACTATTATCCTACATGGGACACTAATATTAAAAAATAACAGAGGTCAATATACCATATATTTTGAAAAAAAAAAAACTTGTTTATTAAAAGGAAATATTTTCTTTTATGAAAAAGTTGGAAAATAAAGTATCTTTTTTTTATTTATTTTTAAAATAGTATGATTTTAGTCTTAATAAGATTGATATTAAAAATTAGTGAAACTTGCAACTTTGGGGCAAACATTTTCTTTCTATCAAACAAAAGAAGTACTATTATGAAAAATTAGGACTTTTTGGGAAAGAGTTGCTGAAATCTTATTTTTTTTGCAACTTTGTGAAATTGCTAATATTTTCTACCAATAAAAGCAGGATTATTCCACAACTATATTGGGCGTTATATAATTTATTTTATGGATTTTACTTTTGGGAATACATCTGCAACCCAAGGATACTATAGAGGATAATATTATTTTTCAATGAATAATTTTCACAGCATGACAGTTATTTGAGCGCTCCTTTACTTTTTCAGTTGTTTTGAGGATTCATAAGCGGTTCTCTTCATCGTTATTATTAGTCACCATTATTTTCGAAATAAAATACTAGAAAACAATAAATAAGTGAGATACATATACTGTGATGACATGGAAACGTTTTTTTCCTGTTTTGTTCATTGCTAGATCTATTCTTAGTACTTATTTTCAAAAATAATATTTTGGCAATTTTAGAATCCAGTAAACTCCTTTATAATTTTATATATAATTTAATGACAAGATATAATTATTATTTGTACGGTTGGATAGACACCTGTGAGAGGTATTTTCTTAACACCAACTTGGAGAGTTATGCATACTCTCTAGTCGTCAATGTCCCTTTCTTTCTCGTCTATAAATTATCTAGGTATTTTTATTTTTTATTAGAGTACATATCATAGACCCAATATAGAAGCAAGTCAATGAATTCTCTCTACCCTTTACAAAGTAAAAAAAGAGTTATCTCTCGAAGTAGAGCACTAGGTATCATCAAGACATGCTATCAGAGAAAAATGAATTATGCTCGTTACTTCGTATCAAGGGATATAACATTTCAGAATTATGAAAAAAGAAGGGGCGAGCTGGGAATTGAACCCAGGGCCTCTCGCATATTTATTTTTTATATAAACCCAAAGCGAGAATCATACCACTAGACCACACGCCCATAAATCTTCATTTTTTGGAAAAATATCTTGTTTGGATAGTGGGTTAGATAAAATATTGAATTAAAATAGAAAAGGTTAGGATAGACTTTACCTCTTCTAACACTATATAACTATATGCTGGGCTTTCTTGTCTTGATATATTTCTATAAAAATATATATAAAATACATAAAGGTATTATAAGTAGAACAAGATTCACATTCCCCTGGACGAAGAATATTATTATACATGTTATTAGCGTCGGTGATCCTATTATATGTTATTATTATGTATTATTATTTTTATGTTAATGTGTAGAGTAATTTTCCCTATATCTCTTACCAGGGAATAAACAATTATATAATTATAAATAATGTATAGAAATAATGTCTATATATATTCTTCACACAGATTGGAAATTAAATGAGCAAAGTTACCCATTTATATATTTTTACTTCTGGAAAAATATTTTCATAATATTCCTTGTTTCATCTTTGGGAATTGTGAAAGTATTTGAAAAATTTTCACCAGTGTGGATTGTGCGTTACACATATTTCTTTTTCTAGAAGAATGATATATTTTGTATATAGGTATAAGATCATTTCAGCAATAATAATATATATTCTTAAAATAATAGATCTTACAACAAAAATATCTCAATATTAAATTTAAAATTTGTAGGATATTTTTTCTCCTGAGACTTAAATAGGATATTCAAGATTTCTAAAAGGTTAATAGAGTAAACTGCTTTTTACCCCTGAGAAGAATATAGTGGCAAATATTAATTAAGGAAGGTAATCGAAGCTCATTTCCAAACATATATAAGGAACATGAAACCTCAATAATTCAAGTTATTTTCTTTCTTACATTTTTTCACATAATACATTTTTTATCAATTTACATTATTACTTTTATGAAGCTTCTAGATAACCGAATAACATCCATAGAAGAACATCTTCGGAATTAAATACATATAAAAAAATCACTAAAACATATTAAAAGTTAAGAAACTACTTTGCAAATAACAAAGTAGATGTTAATTCTTAACAAATACTTTAAAAGACTTATTCAAATATTTCAAGCATGTGGAGTTGAAAAATATCTGTTTCGTGTTTACTTTTTTTCTTTTATTAGCATGTTATTTTTTTTAAAAAAAAATCGTGTTTTGATTCATAGTTCATTGAATTTAGACAAATACAAGGTGGAGGAAGTCGTTACAAATTGTATCAATTTTTAAACAAGATTTTCTTTTTTTACAAACTATTTTTTTTTTTCAGGTTCTTGGATGTCATATTTTATAAGATAGTATTTGAATTTTGGTGTTAAAGAATATACATTAATCGTTGTCTAACTTTAAACTGTTTGTATATAAATAATTAAAGAAATTATAGGGTCTTAAAATGATAAAGAAAACTATTGAGACAGAAGAAAAAAAACGTTTTTTATTTTTTATTATTTTTATTTAAAATTTTATAATAGGTTTCTGTTAAAAAGAAAAAAAGTTGAATTTCAGAATTTTTAAAAAATTTTACAAAATATATATTTTCCAAGTAAGAAAAGAAACGTATATAAAATAAACAAATTACAAAACATTTCTCTCTAACTTCTGATTTTTTTAGTAAAGCTCGAAACTTTATCAACTAATGACAGAGGTCTAAATAAAAAACTATGAATAACACTCCTGTAGATTTCAACAAAGTTTTATTATTGTAGATATACATGTAGCTTTTTTTTTTTTAGTGATCTTTCTTATGACTAACTCAGGGTTTTTCTCAAACTTTCTTTAAACTTTTGACAAAAAAAAAGGAAATAAAAATATTTAAACTGCGGTTCATTTAAACCAAAAAATATAGAAAAAAGTTTGTTATAGAATCATAAAGAGCATATATAATTTTTTTGCCTTTAGAAACGAACAAATAATCTCTTTCGAACATGTATAATTTACCTTAATCACACACTTAGTCTCTTTCAACCAAAAATTGCTCAAAGGAAAAGGAAAAAAAATTTTAAATTTAACTAATCTTCTATCATTAATTTAACAAAAAAGATGTTAAATTGAATTATTTTCCTTCCCTTGCAATTAAATATC
This sequence comes from Arxiozyma slooffiae, assembly GCA_017347545.2. Classification (NCBI taxonomy): domain Eukaryota; kingdom Fungi; phylum Ascomycota; class Saccharomycetes; order Saccharomycetales; family Saccharomycetaceae; genus Arxiozyma; species Arxiozyma slooffiae. Next base: position 656,481 of record JAFHAQ020000001.1, on the reverse strand, counting down.
AAAAAAAAAAAAAGCAATACAAAGGATACTTTCCCATAATTCAGTACTATTCTACAACCATATTAAATTGGACACTTTGTTTAATTACTAGAAAATTATTTTTTATACTACTTATTATTATTGTCCAACAAAAAAAAAAAAAAAATAAGAGAAGAACTCTTAATAACCTTTAAAGTTCTTACTACTTATGTAATATTAAATAAACAGATTAAGATTTTAAATAAAGTATACCACTCTTTTTAAAAATACTTACTTATTTTTAAAACTACTTTAAATTTCAAGCGTAGTAAAATATATATTTTAATGTTCACGTATTCATCTATTTTAATGCTAAAAGAATTAAAAAAACAAAAATAAAAACTAGCATTTATGAAGAAACCAATAAATTCACAACAATTTTAACATGTTAAAAATTAAAATAAAAAACAATCTATTACCTCAAAAAGCTATTAATTTATATCATTTGGTAACGATAACACCAATAATAAATGATACCGCAGAATCACCTCTTTTATAACTTTTAATCTTTTTACAAGTTAATTAGTTCAAAAGTTGAAATAACCTTTATGCCAACGTTTTGCAAACAAAATTGCCTTTTTATTTTTCTTCACGTTCTTGCTCTTTTTTTTTTGTTTTTTTGTTTCAGAAGAATATCACTGGACACGAAAAATGTTTGTCATTCCGATTTCCTTTTTCTATGACGGGGAAGGCTTTTTTTCTTTCCTTGTTTTATCCCTCCTTCAACATTTGAAAGAGGGACAAATCAATCTTCTGATTTTTGGGATAGGCAAAGAATTAGAGAAAGCTAGTCAAGTGGTTATCTCAAAGATTCAACGACCATCTTATTCAACCACTTCAAAGTTATCTTGATTTGTATAACATCTTTTAATTGTAATACATTATTAAAGAAGTAATGATCCCTCACTTTTTAGGTATATTTTGAAAGCAAATATTAAACAATAAAAAACAAACAAACAAACAAACAAACAAAAGAACCCATATATATATATAATTAAATAACCCATTGTAATAAAGAGCAGAATTATACAGGATATTTTTTTAGATATACACGAAGTGTCTTTTATCTAGACGATCCATTAGATTTAAAATGTCGAAACAATTTGTACGTTCTGCCAAAAATGTCGTTAAGGGTTACTCTTCGACACAAGTTTTAGTGAGAGATGCAACCTCAAATGATGATAGAGTGCCACATGTGTCCCTTCTAGAGGACATTGCTCGACTTTCCTATAATAGTGTGGATTTCTATGAAATTATGGACATTATAGATAAAAGATTAAACGATAAACCAAAATATTGGAAGCATATTGAAAAATCTTTAAGTTTACTTGATTATTTGGTTAGGTTCGGTAGTGAAAACTGTATCTATTGGTGTAAAGATCATTTATTGACTTTAAAATCTTTGAAAAATTTTAGATATTTTGACGAATCTGGGTTTGATCAAGGTCAAATTATTAGAGTCAAATCAATTGATTTGGTCAATTTGATTAATGATGATCAACAATTACAACACGAGAGAAGATTCAATAAACGTCGTCAAAGAGCTAATAGTAATAGATATCCTAGAAATAATCGTTATCGTAATGATAATGGCCCATATGAACAATATGGTTCTGTCATATCTGGTGATGATTTCAATGACAATACTAATACTAATTATGCTGATAATGATACAAGGAATAATTATCGTTATTCAAGGACTCCGTCTAGAAGAAATACAGATGCTGACTTACAGCGTGCTATAGAAGAAAGTAAAAAAACTGCAGAAGAGGATGAGAAAAGGAGACAAGAGTTGGCCAAATATGATGACGAAGATCCTGAATATTTGGCTGCTTTGCAATTAAGTAAAGAAGAACAGGAATTGAAAGAATTACAAGAATTACAGAGATTACAACAACAACAACTTCAACTACAACAAACTGGATTCCAACAACCACAACAAACTGGTTATTATGATATATTTGGGAATCAAATATCACAGAATGAATATCAGGAATACCAACAGCAACAACAACTTTGGGAACAATTGCAACAACGACAAAGATTGGCTCAAGAACAATATTTACAACAACAACAGATTCAGCAACAACAAGAGCAACAACTTACCATTCAAAAGGAACAAGAACGTTTATTTACTGAACAACAACTGTGGGAACAACAACAACAAGCTAATTTGCAACAACAACAACTATGGGAACAACAACAGCAAATTAATTTACAACAACAGGTTCTACCGCCAACAGAATCACAACTACAACAGCAACCTTTGGTCACCGGTTCAAATAATCCTTTTGCTTTGAACAACTCCCAGCCAACCCTTACGGCACAACAAACTCAACATATACCACCAATTCCGCCACAAATACCAATCCAACAAACACAACAATTACCACCACAAACAACATATCAGTCTCCAATTCAACAAACTATTCAATCCCAACCCCATCCTCAACCTGTGACAACACAACTACCACAACAACAACAACAACAACAACAACAACAACAACAACCATTACAACAAATCAAGACAGGTAATCAAGAAATTTCAAATCAATACAGTGAATTAAACAATCTAATTGCTCAAGGTACTGGTGTTGATACTTTTGGTAACACAGGAAGTCAAAGAATTCCAGCACAACACACTAAAACAGGTACATTTATTAATTCACAGGGGACAGGCTATAGACAGGTATCAAATGATGATCCAAGAAATAATCCATTCCTAAATACACAGTATACTGGGCTTCCAAGCGCCTCTAGTATAGTACCATCCTACACTGGCTATGGTTTTGGTAATCAGATTAAATCTGACAGTAATGGTAACAACAACGATAATGCGACATCTAGTAGCACTACATTACAACAACAACTGAATCAACCTCAAGTTTCACAAATAAATCCCACGTATAACCAACAATCATCAATGCAACAACAGGTAAATATAATTCCTCCTCAAAATACTCAAGCTTTATACAACCAACAGACCTCTAATCCATACCATCCACAACAACACTCACAAACATTTATTAATAATCAAACTGGTTACCCAGCTCAACAACCTCCTCCCCCAGATCAAGGAATTAATCTTATTGATTTATAGATTGAATCAGTTGCTATTTGTATATATGTCTATATATCTATTTAACCATGTGTTTTTAACTCTAATGACAACGAGAATATGATAATTAGTAACAGGCATACAAATAAAAAAAAGAATAATAGTTTAAATATCCTTTTACCTTTATCCACTTTTTCTTACCACTTCTGTATAAACATTATGCAATCCACTATATAAAATGTCAGCTTTTTCCTCCTTTTCCGTTTTTCTAAATTCTTCTTACATTAACAAAAAAAAAACATACAAAAAAAAAAAAACCAAGAGCCGAATTTTTATAAGGTGTCATTTTTTTTTGTTCAAAGGAACCAATCTTTTACCTCCCTTTGAAGAGCCATTTGCATTTTTTTCTAGAAGATTTCTTCATATCGAAACTACTGTAAACATAACATTTACACAGCAAAGATATATTAGATAAACCTATAGTTTCAATCTTCTATTTTGGAAAGTTTAGGTTTACTTTCATTAATATTTGTTTAGTTGTTAACGAATAATTATCTTATATCTTTCTAAGAAAAACCAAAATAGTATAACACAAGAGTAGGGATCTTATTCTATACCCATTTGATAATGTTACATTTTACAATATATTATTCAACTATCCTATCAATATTGTTTCTCATATCTACAATCACTGCCACAGATGAAGACGTCTCATGGATACAAGCACAAAAATTAATGGCAACAATGCCAAAACGAATAGACCCAATAAGTAATCCGTCTTTATACTTTGGAAATGATAGTGATATCACTTTTACTATCCCAGTTGATTATATCCCAGAATATGAGGACTATAAATTTGATAACTTCTGGGGTAATGAGGAAAATATGAAACAAAAACAACTATATGATTTACTTCAAGATTCCTCACGCAATTTCATGAATGCTAATGCAACATATATATTAATGAGAAATTTTTTATACCAAGAATACAATTTCCCACATAATAAAAAGTTGGCATTCCATTACATTAATAAATTCAACCAACAGACTAATTATACAAATTCTGAAACTCTGCTTCATCAAGGAATAATGTATATGACTGGGCTATTCGGCGAAATACCTATTGAAGAAGCTAAAGGATTGTTATATATTCAGAAGAGCGCAGATATAGGTAATTTACAAGCTATGCAAACATTAGCTTACAAATATTTACATGGTATTAACGTACCAAGAGATATCGAAAAGGCTTTACTATTGTATCGTCATATTAGTCATGAATTAAAGGCCAATTATTTTTCAGATAATGAGTGGAATATAGTGGCACCATATATCGAAGGATATAACATTAGATTACCTGATTTTGATGGTGGATTATTGGATCCTGAATTGAGACAAACTTCATTAAGTACCGTTAGAAAGAAGTCAATTAGACCTGATATAACTTCAAGTATATTAACAAAGATGAATAGTGGAAATATTGTTTTACAATTTGGTGAAGATGATGAACTATCACCATTTGCTACAAATGATGAAAACGATGACAGTAGTGACCAATTGGTTGATATATTTTATGATGCATGGGATGAAGTTAGAGGTACATATACTAAAGAACGTAATTGTACTCGTGCGAAGGAACTATTAGAATTGGTTTACTTAAAGTATAAAGAGGATGTACCTAGAATGGATAATCTGCAAAAATTCTTTTATTGTAATTCATTGGATTTATTAGGTCATTTATATTTCACTGGTCAAGGGATGGATAAACCGGATATTGAAAAAGCTAAAAACTTTTTAACCATATCCAAATCGTTGCTTGAACAGTCTCCGTCCACTTTAATAAGTAGATCTAATATAGATTTAGGTTTGATATCTCAATATTTCTCCAATAATATTACAGAGGCTGCAGCATATTATCAAAGAGCTTTACATATAAGAAGTAATAATGGTATTGTTGAATATCAATTATCCAAATTATCTCAAGAACACCCAGAGATGAAACTAGGCGATCCATTTATGTTGATGAAAAGTGCTAATTGGAAGGGATATATTCCAGCAAGATTTGAGTTTGCTAAGATGATCGAAGAGTCTACAAAGAATAAATATGATAGTTCTGATATTGCCAATATTTATAAAACATTCGTTGAAAATAATGAACATATCACTGCACCATATTTAAGGGATGCCTTCAGTGAATTATTAATGGGTAACTCTGAAGTAGCACTATGGTATTATACACTTGCTGCCGAACAAGGATTTGAACAATCCCAGGTTTCTGCTGCATCATTGTTATATCAAATACCATATAAAAATGAAAAATTACCAATCACTCCAAGGGAAAGAAAAATTTTGGCTGCCTCATATTACACAAGAGCTTTCAAACAGGACAATTTAGATGCAGGTGTTATTGGTGGAGATGTTTACTTCCATTTGGGTGAATACGAAAGGGCTTTTTCTATGTATCAAGCTGCATCTGGAAGACAATCCTTACAAGCATTATGGAATATGGGCTATATGTATGAAAATGGATTAGGTACACCCAAGGATTATCACTTGGCAAAGAGATTTTATGATGAAGTATATTTTGTTAATAATAAATTATTACTTGCATCAAAAGTTAGTATTTGGAAATTAGAAATCAAGAAATGGATTGATTGGCTGAATGAGGGGAAGGAAACCTTTTGGAGGAAAAGATGGTATAAATTTTGCTTCAATATTTCAAGAGTCAAAAATTATATTCAATCTTGGTATAAAGCTAAAAGATTACAACATAAGTTAATTATCGAAAATAAAACAGAGAGTTCTAACAAGATATATAATATTCAAAGGACGATCAATCATAAAGTAAATGACATAAACGTTGATGCTATTGATACTGATAACGACCAATTTGAAATGTTTGGCTTTACATTTGAAGATCTAACAGGCATGCTGCTTATGTTATTTATCTTTATCTTCATTATTATCTTGAGATACATGGCAATTAGAGGTAATTGGAATATTGTAATTAATGGTGTTCGTATTAATGGAGGGATAAACAACAACAATGACAATAATAATAACGCCAATAATGAAGAAAATCCTAATGAAGGCCAACCAATGCCTAATCAAAATCCGTGGGGTAATGTCGATATTCAAATTTTCGCGATTTGAACAGATTATTAAAACACTTTTCTTATATCTTTTTTCGTGAACTGATAATACGAAAATATATAATTTATTCATGACATATAACAAAATACAAACATTGTATATAAATGAAAGAAGAGAAAAACCCACTAACTAGTACCAAAAACAAAATAATAATATGTGTGTATATATGTGTGTTTTACCTACAGTAAACTAATAAATATAATCAATTACCTTTTATTAATTTAACAGTAGTAGTTCTACATGGAAATACCTTTCGCCTACAGTATTTTGAATATCAAGATGTTTTGTCATATATATACTAATACAAGTGAGGACATGTTTAGACAGATAAATGAATGACCCACTTCATCGTTCATTGTTGAAACAAAGGTGAAGTAAGTCAGCATCCCAACATTTATATCTAAGTTATACAGGCATTTCAAGTTTGAAAATCGCTGTTTTAACCCCACTTGGGCTTGAGGAATATTTCACTTGTTTTCCTTCTGTTTTTCCTTTAGTGATTATCCGCACTTATAGAAACACACGTCGTTCCAAGTGATAACCTAGTTTTCCACAACTTCCATTTTGGAGAGAGAGAGAGAAAAAAAAATTACCATTTACCAAGGCTAATTCAACATAAAAATAAAAAAAGAAGAAAATGGACTGAAACATACAAGGAAACAAAGATACTTCGATTGGCTATGAGAAGAATACAAGAGTGCAACTGCTATCAAATCACCGCTATAATATTGGATTAGATTATCATACATACATATTATTTTTAATAGACATATATTTTGAAGGTTATAATTATATCCTAACTTTGAGTTCTTTACAATGGTTTCAATAACAAATGCACATAACGATCTAATCCATGATGCAGTCTTAGATTACTATGGTAAACGTCTAGCCACTTGCTCTTCCGATAAGACAATCAAAATTTTTGAAATTGATGGGGATTCTTATAGATTAGTTGAAACCTTACAAGGTCATGAAGGTCCAGTTTGGAGAGTTGATTGGGCACATCCTAAGTTTGGTACTATTTTAGCTTCATGTTCATATGATGGTAAAGTTATAATTTGGAAAGAAGAAAATGGTAGATGGAGTCAAGTCGCTACTCACGCTGTTCATTCTGCATCAGTCAACTCTGTTCGTTGGGCTCCACATGAATATGGTATTATGTTGTTATGTGCTTCTTCTGATGGTAAAGTTTCCATCTTAGAATTTAAAGAAAATGGTGTTTCTACTCCAATTGTTATTGATGCTCATGCAATTGGTGTCAATTCTGCATCTTGGGCTCCTGCTACTGTTCAAGAAGAAGAGGAACCAAACATGGAAAATGAAGCCAACAATACCGCATCTAATAATCCTTCTTCTACTAATACTAATAATAACATTGGTGGAAACAAAAGAGTTAAAGAATTACGTAGATTTGTTACTGGTGGTGCAGACAATTTAGTTAAAGTTTGGAAGTATAACAGTGAATCTAACACTTATGTTGTTGAAGCTACATTGGAAGGCCATTCTGATTGGGTTAGGGATGTTGCTTGGTCACCATCTATCTTGTTACGCTCCTATATTGCAAGTGTTTCCCAAGATAAGACATGCATAATCTGGACGCAGAACGATCCAAAGGATCCATGGAAGAAAACCTTACTAAAAGAAGAAAAATTCCCAGATGTTTTATGGAGAGCAAGTTGGTCTCTTTCTGGTAATATATTGGCTCTTTCTGGTGGTGACAACAAAGTTACATTATGGAAGGAAAACTTGGAAGGCAATTGGGAACCTGCTGGAGAAGTTCAACAATAAATATTAACATATGTCATCCAACAGTAGAGTAAATTGTTGATAATATTATCAAAACATAGTCCTAATAAAAAATGAAATAAAAGTAAATATATTTATATATGCTTTACCATTACGTAATGAAGTATTGTAAAAAGTAACAATAAAATAAATAAACGATAAAGAAAAACACCAAAAGCAAATATATCAAACTTCTGTTCATGGTATCTGCTTGTTTCCTGTCTTAAATATATCTTCTGCCTATAAAGATAATTGACTTTGTTGTATCAATAGGGATCCCAAAAGGAAATACACGATAGGTGTTATAATCTTTACACCTTATAAAAGTGAAGTGAGCATTCATATATATATATTAATAGTAACAGCAACAAAAAAACATATGTATAAAAATCTCTGTTCAAAGATTACCAACAACAATTTTGACCAAACTCTCGATGGTCACAGGCAAAAATTCCCCGCTTTTTGAAACTTCCAACAAATCTGGATTTTTATCTGATACACTTACTTAATAATCTATCACACATTTATTTGTTATTAAACTTCATGCCAACACTCTTCATACATAATGTCTTGCTAAAACAGGCTCAAGAACAGCAGTAGATCCTACTGCGTCACCACAAAGCATTCTAAGCCTTCTAAACTTTGCGCTCCTCTCAACAGTGGAACCAGATACAAATATGTAGGTTTCATTTCTTAAATAGTAATTTCCTCAATTCTTAATAATAAGCATCACTTAGATGTAAGGAACGAGGGTATAGTTCATCCAAATTTGGACCCTTCAAAAATTGAAACCAAGTTAAACTTGGGCAATTAAAACGACCCAAGAAACAATTCAGATCTCATACATTAAAACCAAAATTTATACCACCAGAAGTACATGCCACTATTAGCAACTCAATGTAATCCATTTGATTAATTACCAGTACTGGAAACATCATTTTCCATAATATCCTACTTTTATATCCAAGCAAACTCCAGTTCATTATTACAACATGTGTTACTGACGTTTTCAAAACACTAAAGAACGTGAAGGAACTGGAATAGCTCAAAGTTTAAACTCTGGTCTCTCCATATCGGACAGTTGAAGTACAAGGATCATTCCTTTTGTGCTTGTTAGAAATTTCACCAACATTAGAACTACAATACAAGTAGTAACCGTGATAGTTCGTTTTTCACAGAATCTCGCATATGCCAAACAAGACGCCCAATTAAATAATTAGCAACACTTAAAATTCTATCTCTCTCTTCCTCAAATATCAAACTTGAAAAATCAATAGAAACTAAAAATCCCTATAGAAAACGAAATAAGTAGAGAAATACAATGAGCAACCGTAAAGTAAAGCTAAAAAGAAACCAGAATGATTCAACACAAAGATCAATACACTAATATTGCTCAATTCAATATCCCTAAATAATATCAATAAAATACATTATAGCTAGTTATTCGAGTAATAAGTTATATTTTTTATAGAATTCGATTTCCTTTCATAGTGAAATTCTATCATTATTAAGGTATTACACTTCTACTAATATTATATGTCAATTCTTTATCAATGTTTTATTCAATCTGTTCGAGGGAATTTCCACAGTATTTTTCTTCCATTTAGAGTCTTCGCTTTGGAAAGATCCGATATGAAACTTTGTCTAACAAAATTTCCATTTTGGGTCAAAAATGTAAACAAAAGTTTTATCACAAAACAAATCAAAAGAAAAAATATTTATTAAGATGCAAAGTAAAAAATATACTTTACAAAACTTAATTATATAATCACAGAGATTAGGTTTTGGTTTTTACATTAAAACATCTATATGAAAAATTAAATATCAGCTACTATTTAGAATAAAAAAATACAGAAGAGCAATAATCCAACAGTCAATCAGCTGTTAAGACTAGTTATATTTTTTCTTTTCCGTGGGAACATTGTAAAGACTGGTTTTAGATTTGGAAGAATTAACTTGATAAGTAAGTGAGAGATATAAGTCCGAAGCAATCCCAAAAGACTAACATTGTGTGCTATGTTAGAGGAGTCAAATAATACTAAATCTTGGAGTCTGCGAAGTAAAAATAATGGTAAAGCAAATAACAATGTAGTTACAAAAAACTACTTAAAGCCAACCACAGCTAGTTTAAATAGGAATAGGTTTGCATTATCTGATATAACGTCCAAAGCAAATTCCAGAACTAGATATACACATAATAATATTAATAAACAAAATAATATTAAAAAACATGAGAGTAATAATGTATCACGTCGATATAAAATTACCAATGGTGAAAACAAAAATTCTAATGAAAATGATAATAATAGTGACACATTAAATTTAAAAAGAAGGGAGATAGTGCATCAGAAGGAACAACCAAACTCGGATGTACAATTGAATTATAGGACAATCTATAAAGATGAAAACACTGAAAATGAAACATCTGGGTATTCAAAGTACCTGGGTAATGACCTTTATCTGAATAAAACTAGTTTTGAAATGGGAGAAATATTTAATGAACCTTTATTTCCACATTTTAATGAAAATGTTGAAAGAACCTTAGATGAAGCTGTTATGAAGTATTTTTCCCCAATACCTGATCCTAATGATGAAGATACTTATGACCCTGTAATGGCAGTCGAATATAGTGTTGATATATTCAATTATATGAGGGAGCTAGAAGTAAGTTATTCTCCTAAGCCAAACTATATTGATCTACAACCTCAACTTAAATGGCATCATAGAGCTGAATTATTAAATTGGTTAATACAGGTTCATGAAAGATTCCAATTGTTGCCAGAAACATTATACTTAGCAGTAAATATAATGGATAGATTTTTATCGAAAAAGATAGCAACTTTAAATAGATTCCAATTAGTTGGAATAACTGCATTATTTATTGCATGCAAATATGAAGAGATAAATTGTCCTACGTTAGACGACATCATATATATTTTGGATAACGAATACACTAGAGAGGATATTTTACAAGCTGAAAGTTTTATGATTAATACGTTAAACTTTGAAATCAGTTGGCCAGGTCCCATGTCATTTTTAAGAAGAATCAGTAAAGCTGATTCATATGAATATTCAATTAGAACTTTATCAAAATACTTCCTGGAGACCACAATACTGGATCCAAGGTTAATATCTTCCCCTCCAAGTTGGCTGGCTGCAGGTGCATATTTTCTTAGCCGTATAATAATATTAAACGATGACCAGTGGTCACTGAAACATTGTTATTACTCCGGATACACAAGAGAACAATTATTACCACTGGTATTGGTCATATGTGAGAATTGCAAAGAAGGTGAAATTAGGCATAATGCAATCTGGAAAAAATATTCTGATATAAAATACCATAAATCAAGGGAAATATTTGATCAATGGATAGATTCTATGATAGAATAGTAGTACTACTAAGCATTAAAGAATAGTTCATATCTATTTATATATATTACATAAATATATGGATCTGTATTAGTAATAATTCTTAATAAAAATAATTAAAACAAAAACAAAAACAATTATCAAGTAAATAGCTTACCTATTAATATATAGATAAGATATCTTTTACTCTACTTTTGTTTTCTCTTTTTCTGTTTGAGACTTTCCATCAAGTTTTTCCATCGATGTCGTGATTGTCTACGTATAGGAGTGTTTTCCTTAGTTAACGTTTTGCATGAAAACTTCTTCATTCCATACCACACCATTTATTTATTTATTTTTTTTTTTTTTGATTTAAACTATGTATTATGCAATTTTCTATTCTCTTTCCTCATTTATAAAGAATTCTTAGATATTTTTGAGATTTGTTCATTAGTTTTAATTGTCTTAACGAACTACTTCGTAGTTTTTTTAAAATTATATTAAGTAAAGAGTCGTTTTGGAGAATCGATTTACCCAAATTTTATCCAAACAAAATGGAGTTAGTGGAACTTTCCAATACACCTCTTGGTTAAACTATTGATACGTTTATTATATCAATTAGGGGTTTTTTTGTCTTCAGTTAACATACTATTTTGGTTAAATATAACTTGAGATACATTTTTACCTAACAATTCCCAACTTTCAGTTATAGCTTTATTAATGTCCTAAACTACCCTTAACCCTAACAGTATATCTTCTATTTTTTCTTTGGCTTCCTTATACTAGTTAATAGCCTCTTTGATATTATTTTTGAAAATACTGCAGTCCTTTCTTATCAGTTTATATATTTGAATATAATTAAAAAGAAATATATATATAAATATATTAGTAAAATATGATCCAAACATGTTTTGACTTATAAATACAGTAAAATAATATTTACCATATCACTACTCTGTATAATGTAAAATTTTTAATATATATATATGTTACCCCTACACAATGTAATTTTGCAATATTAATATTTGTTTTTGGCAGTTTTATACTCTTTATAAACATACCAGTTTTGTATATATTCATATGTCAGCAATTAAAGTATACTCTTCTTTAATTTGCTAAATGATAAATGTTGATAATCAACAAATTTTTTCAATAATTAATTAAAAAACTTTAAGAATATGGACAAGTTCTCAAAAAATGTGTCGATAAGAAATTCAAATAGATATACTAATACATTTCGAAATAAAAATACCAAACATACACATTTATATATATTTACATCTCTCTCTATACTTTTATTAGTATCAAAATAGCAAAACCTAAATCAATTTAAAATGTTATCCCCATCCGCGTCAACTTGATTATATGGATCAAGATTACCAGCTACATTCTCTTCATCTATGAGAATATCATCTAGATAGTCCTTCTCTTCAGCAGCAGTATACTCGTCGATAACATTTTGTACAATACTTCTTGAATCTGTAAATTCCAAATCATCTCTGTCAAAAGGCTCCACTTCTCTAAATGCGTTCAAAAATGCCCTTTTAGCAAATATTTTATCAAATGTTTCACATGAGTTAGTTAATAATGGAACTATTCCTGAACTATTACCTAACATCATACCATTTATATAGTTTGAATCTTTTTGAGATGGCAGGTAAGGAGAACGTCTCCCCATATTTATATGAATCGATGTGGCTGACCATGGTGCAAATTGTAAACGATGTTGTATCTTGTTAATACCTCTCAATGCATCATTTCTATCGATAGGCCCTATTAAAGTGCAAAACATATTAAAGTATATTGGATTCTTCTCAGCCTGTGTGGTTAAGGAAGTTGTACTGTCAATAAGGTCTAAAATGACATCGTAAGCAGTATTATGTCTATAATCACTCGTAGATGAAATATAATCAGAGGAGAAAGGTGTGAATGAGGGTGTTAGGAAATGTAAATCTGGCGTAGGGATTAAAGTGGAAAATATACTTTGTAATGAGGAATACATGTAACTAGGAAAACGAATAGAATTTGTTACTGAAGACATAACCGCGGCAATTAATTGATTGGAGTCATTATAGCCAACATTAGACTTTTTAAAAACTCTAGATGAAAGATTTGAAATTGCGTTATTGTCGAATACAATACTAGCATCACTTTCTTCTACCAATCGTCTTAGAGTTAAAATGGTATTATAAGGCTGTACAACAACTTCTGATTCGTTACTTGGAAAAACAGAATACGTTGTAAGAAAACTTTTTGGATATTTTTCTTGCAATACTTCAAGCAAATTAGATCCAAGACCCGACCCAGTACCACCGGCTACTGAATGTAATAATTGGAAACCTTCAAAATTATCTGTTGATTCTAATTCTTTATCGATAATATTCAAGATATGTTCCAGATTCCTTCTACCTTCATCATAACCTTTGGCCCAGGAATTCCCTGCACCATACCTTTCTTGAGAGACCCAAACATTTCTTTGATCAAATAAACCTTGAAAATTATTAAAGACATCATTGATTACTTTAGGTTCTAAATCGAGCATTATCGCTCTAGGTGTATATCTGCAATTATCATTATCCTTAAAAAATGGACTAGTATTATCGTCTCTAAACGATAGTTCAACATTAGAGGGCAACGCATACCCATCTCTACCAATACCATGCTCTTTAGACAATTGGGACCAAAACTGTTGACCTATCTGATTTCCACATTGACCAACTTGCAAAGTTAAAATTTCACCTGCCATATTATATTTAATTTTTGATGCTTAGAATTCTGTTTAAGCACTCAGTAAGTGTTCTTTAGTAATATTTTATGTTGATAGACACCAAATTTTAATGTTTTCCCTCTTCCAGGCTTTTTCTCTTTACTTTTTATTTTGATTATTAAATAATGTATTATTGCTTCAATATATTGAAAAAAAAAAAAAAAAAAATAACAGCAAAAAAAAAAAACCGGGCTTATACTGTACCAACTAAAATATGGAACTTACAAAACACAACTCACTAATATATCCAATGATTGCACTACTTCACTACTTTATAATAATGTGAATAGTAAATATAGAAAAATATAAAAGACTTTAAAATATTATAGAAATCATACATCAGAAGAGTTTATTAGAAGTAAAAAAAATATATAGGTATATCAAAAAAACGAATTGTTCGGAAACTTCAAATACATTACAAGGTAATTCTTAGACCAGAAGCAGGTGCACCAATAACTGAAACTAGCGCAATCCTATCGATGTTACCCTTCTCTGTAGCATGATACTTTGCACCAGTTAATGGATCTGTAACAGAAGGGGTGTTCTTATATATTGGTGTGTAAGTGGCAGCACAGATATCGAATTCGGCATATGGATCAAAATCTAATGCAATAGCATCCCGTGCAATAGAATCAGCTCTTTGCTTAATCTTACGAGCTTGCTCTGCACGTGGGCCTGTTGTAATAATCTTCAAGAATTCACCTGCAAAATATGATGCTTGAACAAAATTCTTATGTTTGAAATTTTGAGACATAGCAACTTGAAGAGCATTACTTCTGTGGCTTGGGGCTAACTTGGCTCTGGTAAAGTAGGCGGCAAGTTCCAAACTACGCTTCACATCATCGTTAACTAAAGAACGACGTTTCAATTCTATAGATAGACCTAAAATGTATTCCCTTGCTATCTCTAACGTCTTTTGCATTGCCTCAACATCTTCATCATTATTCAGAGCTAAGAACATTATTCTATAAATAACGTCACGGAAAATCTCAATAGCCTGTTCTAATTTATTAGCCTTAAAAAACTTGTAACCTTCATGCATCTTTTCATTGATAACATCAATATTACTTAGACGTGGTAGTATATTTGTTTCTGAGTCAGCATCTGCATCAGAACGAATAAACCCTTCAATTGCCGGCAGTTCACTTGGTGTAGCTGTAACGTATGTTCTAGCACCTTCATACGTTTCTACAAAGTATTTTCTTAATAATTCAAAGTTAACTACACCTACTTGCTTATTTAAAGCTTGGGCAGCAGCAGCGAATGCACCAGATGCAGCTAAGATCGCTGGTAGTTTAGAATTTTTAACCCAAAGTGCGGTTTCTGTAACTTCATCTTCAATTGGAGCTGAAACAGCAGTTCCTTCTTCATTTTCTACAATTGAATCATCAATGATTAAATCTTCATCACCCATATCCCATGCATCGCCTTCATCTTCAATAACTTCATCGTCGAATAAATCTCCTTCTTTATCTTGTACGCCTGAATCACCACTAATAGAAGATGTAATATTTCTACCTTTTTCTTGATCACTTTCAATATCTAAATCTTCAAAATCACCAGTTAAAGCTTTCTCGAAATAGGAAGGTTCAACTTCCTTCAATGGCCATTTAGATAATGGCTCAGATATAGCTGGAGTTTTAATCAAATTAGAAGAACTTATAGTATTTGGAAGAACAATATCTTGTTCATCAATACCAGCTTGTTCTAAGAATGTAGCAACTGCTTGTTCATCATTATTGGCTTTGGCAATCGCATAAGCTAATGGAAGGCAACCAGATTCAGCAAATATATTAGCTCTTGAAGCGGCATTATTGTTGTAAATAGAGTTCAACAACATACTTGCTACATCTTCACGACTAGTTGCAATATCTTCCATCTTACCTAACTTCGAAGTTTGGCCAGACAACAAGTATAAGAATGATAACTTGTCAAAGGAGCACTGATTTTGATATATCATTTCGGATAATTCAATGTTACCTTGAGCCAAAGCCTCTGCATTTAATCTATCCCATGTAGGTTTATTATCAATCTTCTTTGCTTCCTCTAAAGCAGTTTCCAAATTTCCATATTCAATAGCCAAATCAAAACGAATTTGTGGATCCTGGACGAATTGTAAGGCAATTTCTGGATAACCAGATTTTTGTAAATAAAAGATTATATTTTGACCAACCAGGTTTGAAGTTTTTATCAATCTCAAGACTTCCGGGAAGTTTTTGTTGATTAAAGCCTTCTTAAAACGATATTCAGTAGGATCTATAGTAACAATCTCAATTTCCCCTTCTCTGTTTAATGTGTAAACAAATTTATCTTGAACTTTCGTAATATATAGAGTATTCTCTAAAGTCTTAATAATACCTCTGTCACCATTCAATAAAGAATATCTAATATGATTCAAGGTAGAATAGATCAACACATTAGATTCATCCCAAGCAGCGCTTTTGATTCTGATAGTCTCGTGCATAGAGTTGATACATTCCAATCTCTTGGTAGCAATAGTAATGGTATGTTTACTCATCAAAGCGACATACTGACCGTCAGTTGACCATGTAACGTATTTCACGTTCTTTGCAGCAATTTCAGCTAATTTCTTTCCTTGTTGAACATCAAATAAAACTACTGACTTTGGGTGAAGTAATAAAACAGTCCCAGGACCTGCATTAGCAATATTTCTAACTGATTCTTCTATTTTAATAGTCTTAGTCACCTTGTTATCTAATGTGCGAACTTCAATACCACCGGCATTTTTATTGTAAACAACGAATCTATTACGGGCTACAAAAGTAGCAAAACTACCATTATCTTCAGTAACACTAGTAGGCTCAACTGCACCAGATGGTTGCTTTGGTAACAATACAAGAGCAAATTTACCATCTGGTTGATCTACTAATAGAGAATGTTGAGATGGATTATAAGATATATTTCTGAAGGCACTCCAAGTCTGTCCAATACCCTTTAGAGATACATATGGTAAAGATGTAACTTTCTTTTGATAATCAAAAGATTGCACTTGTTTCGATTTGTTGACATAAAACAATTGATTTTGATGAATTGTAGAGCATGGTCTTTCACGATCTAGCTTGAAAATCATGATACCTGAATCATGAGCAGCACCAAATAAGTTGATATGTGGATGAGAAGCGATCAACCAAAATCTATCATTCTCTCTCTTAAATTGTTTAACTGGAGTTCTCTTATCTAAATCCCAAACTCTTAGAGTTTTATCTTCACCTGCAGAAAGAATTAAATTTTGATGTGGGTGGAAAATAACACTAACAACATTGTTTGTGTGACCTCTACAAGTATCGACTTCCCAAGCTTTTGTAGCACTCATTCTCCATAATTTCACTTGACGATCATCACCACCAGAAACAATTAATGGTAAAGTTGGGTGGAAAGAGGCCCAATTAACACCCCTAGTGTGACCTTCCAAAATGAATTTTACCACACAATCACCGAATCCACCATCCAATAAATTTTGTTGGTTATTCATAACATCCTCCATACTCATAGTGTTCGGAGCAGAATGTTTTTTTCTCAACCCAGATATATCCCAAACTCTAACGGTTTCATCTAAAGAGGCGGAAACAACTAAATCTTCTGTTGGGTGGAATTGAGCACACATAACAAAATGGTTGTGACCAGTTAAACATGCAATTTCTTTACGATTTTGCCAGTTCCAAATTCTAATAGTTTGGTCATCAGATGCAGAAATAATCCATGGCAATTCATTATGAAAGAAAACAGTACGGACATAATCTAAATGACCCGTAAAAGTATGTAAACATTTATTTGTATCTAACGACCAAATCTTAATTGTACAATCGTCACCGGCAGAAACAAAGATTGGCTGAGTAGGATGAAAATCAACAGAACGAACTGGACCTTCATGTCCTTCGAACCTATGTAATAAAGTACCCATTCTATAATCCCATAATTGAATTGTAGAAGAAAACAAAGCCACAAGAACCCATGGTCTGGATGGATGGAATGCAATCCCCTTGGCCCTTGTGGACTTCGACTCAAATTTAGTTAGCATTTTCATCTTGACACAATTAAAAAAAATATATATAATTTCCTTTTAAATGAATGTCTAGAGATTACCTTCTCTCGGATGAATTAAAAAAGAAGCTAATTAGACAACAAAAGGAATACAATGATTCAACTCCTGTAATTGTTGTGGTTTTTTAAAGAGACTAAACACCTAATAACTACGTTATATATATTAAAATCTGACGATGACGTAGCTATTAACTTAGTGTATATCGTGTTAAAAATGTCCTGTTACTGCTTGTTCAAGGACAAACCAAAAGCCACGTTACATGTCAATAGTGAACCGTCAATTGAGTTCCCTCTGTTTGGTTTTGTAATTTGTATTTTAACATTCTACAAGGAAAAAGGAAAAAAAAAAAACCCAGAAAATTGATAAAACGAAAAACAAGAACTCCGTTAATAGTGATACATTTTAATGTTGAAAGAACTTGGAACGAGCAAAAGTAAACGGATTGTATAATGAATAGGTTTGAATAGAAATAATTAAGAAAGTATAGCAACTGTTCTGCATTCATTTAATTATTAAACTTAAAGCGGCATAAGTTGTAAAGTTAAATGATTGTATCATGTTATTTAGTTAAAAAAAAAAAATAAAGCTGTTAAATATTATTTTTAAAAGTTCAAATTAATTTATTGTTGGGTTATATTCTAAACACCATTCCCCTTATAAGTTAGTATGTTGAAATTTCTGCTTCAGAATTTCTTTAACTTTTTAAAATGAATACCTTGTTACAGTCTTAACCCATAACTTTTTCAATTTCGACAAAATCTAGATTAATTGAGGGGCTCATAGTAAAAATTTACATTCTGTAGATTGGCTAGCTTTACTCTTGATCACTTTGTATTGTGTCTAATACACTTTACAATGTCACTAGTGGGTAGACTCTCATATGGTTTGACTACTACATTTGCAATGTTAGCTTCAAAACAACCTTTCTTCTTCAACTACAAAATTTTTCCCCAATCAATAAAACCACCAGCCCAATGTACAGTTCCAGGCGGTAAATTAATGTCCCCACCAGGCCAACTAGCTACGTCTAAACGTACTGGCTTTTAGGAGTACATATACATACATACATATATATATATATTTGATTGGGTCCCAAGTATCAGTTCGATACACAGGTCTAAAAAAAATTTCCTTCGATAATCCAATGGATCCTCTGTTTGTTCCAATCAATTTTATATATATACCAAACTTCTGTATTATCACTTGTAATAGACAATCATTTCATCTTTGTATAATCCAAATGGCCTAAGGGAGAATAATTTGATTAAACATTTTTCTTAAGACAGTGCCTAAAAATTCAAAATCAATTTTATCGCCAACTTGACTTATCAATACTAAGGTTGTAATCACTCCCTTCCCTTTAGTAGATTTCAACGTAACATTGCATTTCCCATATAAGGGATGTCTACTAGTGGAAACAAGGGCCCCCTTTGTTTTAGGTGGCATCCTTGATAAAATTTCTTTAGTGGGTTCATTTAAAAAAGTGTATCCACTATATATAAAACTATATTGTTTTAATTGATGTTTTGCCAAATGAAAATCTGGATTGAACAGAAACTTTTCAAAATGAATTATACTTTCATCTATCGATTTCGATTCATTATTAGTATAATTGTATTTTTTTCTTTATGATATCATTAATATTATTCAATATACCTTGAACATTTTTTATTCCCTCTGGGAACCAACGTGACTAAGAATACAGTAAAATAGATTGTGGCAAGCGATTTTATGTTAGAAAAGAGAACTTAGAATTGCATCTATTAATACATATTGATCATGTACCACAACCCCCATACAGTGAACAACACGATAAAAAAGATGAAAATTTTTGTGTTGATGAACATTTAATGGACATTACGACTTCTACAGTCACACAAAGTAAAATTAAGAAATTAAATGTCCACATTATTGAAAAAAAAAAAAATAATAAAAATCTACTTTAAAGGCTTTTGAATTTTTTTAATTTATTTTTGAAGTAAAGGAGCATTGTTTTCTTTGACTATTTTATATATAATTAATACAGCACTTACTTTAACCAGCTCTGGTATAGTTTATTAATACCAACTTTTCTACTTTATTTTATTGTCTTATCCTTCTTTCTTCCTTTCTTTATACTTTTTTTTTGTGACATCTTGCGCTGCGAAATCAATTTTTTCTCTGTCACTTGACACACAAAAACGACATAACTAATATTTGACGATACCAAAAATGAAAAATAATTCACCTTAATCGTCAAAAATGCACCACAAAAATACCATTGAATGTTTTTAACACACCCAGATCTCTCGAAAATATTTATTAAAATCCTTCAATTTATATTCATCAGATCAAGTTACACGTGTAATTGATTATTGTTCAAGTGAACTTCAATATGTCCCTACATATCTCAGTATTGCCCATGGGTCACCCAATACCTTTTGATATATAAAAATACAAAAATGACACCACTTGCTAAGAAAGAATTCCTTTCAACTTACAAATACCACTTTACTGATGATTAATTTATTAACATTAATACCTGTATCATACAAAACAGAACAGCATCAAATATAAAACTAACCAATATCTCTATATCTTTGTTTAATTTCTTAAGTATGAAATTAAATAAAAAATTTTTGGTTACTGGTTATCGTGTGTCTTCCAGCATGTAATACCTTTAAGGTTATTGACTCCACTATTGCTTCTACCTGTAATTATTATAAAAAAATAATTCAATTGGAGTTGTTCTAAGAGCGGTGTTCCTTATATAGTTGATCCTGTAAAGACATTAATGGTTTACAAACTGGCACAAATTGTACCTGCAATACAACCGCCAATACAAATTTATGTAACCATGATTTTGAGCATATAATTAGAAGATGCAGAAACAAGGGTAAATTTTCATCAACTATGGAAAAGATTTCAGTAAATGGGACTTACTACAACACTATTGACTAGACTATATGCCGCTATCTAAGAAAATTATTGTCAACAGAACTCTAAGAATGATTGAAACAGATTTTAACTGGTACCATCAGAAATTCAAAGAGTACACTGTATTTGTGGAAAGATCAGAGTGGTTTGGTTGGAGTTTGATATTCTATTGGGTTTTTATTATGTCTGTGGTGTATATCTTCAACATTATTAAAGTTTTTTTGGGACTCAAATTTTTAAGTAGGTTTAACAATTTAATAAATAAAACCCTTTTGATCCCATCTGAATTCAAAAACTATCATGACAAAACTTTTATTTTATGGAAAGTTATACCTTTCAATTTTCCAACTAGAGCAAATGCCATTTTTGTGACATTATTTTTTATTGTTATTGTTATTTCTTTTTGTGTTGAATATAATGTCACTTTACCACATCCCTTGCTTGAATCTAGATTATAGGCAAATGTTGCATTGATTAGGTGGAAAATTGCATTAGTGGCACTACCTCTTTTTCCTGTGATTTACTTTTTTGGTATTAGAAACAATCCATTTGCTTATTTGTTAAGCTTACCATACTCTACATTCAATTACTATCATGGATTCTGTGCTTCTGTATATATTCTGCTTTAGCCTTTACCCGTTCAGTAGTCTGGACAACATTAGCTGTCAGTCAAGGCACATATGCTATAAGAGCTTAAAAAAAATACTGGAGATGGGGTACTGTAAGCACAACTTTATTCTTCTTATTAATACTTCATACTGAAAAGATGCTTGGAAAACGTATTTATGAAAAATTTTTAGTATTTTATAAAGCAATAAATATTATATTATATTATTTATCGCAGTATATTACCACATTAAAAAATACGGTTGGACAGAGTGGATTTGGTCTATGGTTGCTATTTATGAATTTGACAGATATATGAGGTTAGCTCGTATTGTCTTACGTGGTGTATGGTCACCGCTACATTAAAAGATTGTGGTGATGGTGTTATTAAGCTGACATTCAAGAAACACAAATATCTAAGTTACAAGGCTGGTGGCTACGCATTTGTGTATTTCTTAAGTTCGACGAGTGCTTTTTTTTTTTACAATTTTCAGTCTCATTCTTTTACCGTACTTTCTGACCCAACTAACGATCCAAAGAATTTAATAATGTTGATATTTTACTTTAAAGCCCCCAAGGGTATAACTCGAGCTTTACTTTCAAGAATCATGCTTAGTGATGAAAAATCTATAAAGTGCAAGATTTTACTTGAGGGTCCCTATACTACCCAACTACTTCAACTTGTAAAATCTAAACGTAACATAGTTGCTGTTACTGTTGGTTTATGTTCTTCTGCTATTTACCCACATCTTTGTGAAGTTTTGAAGGACGTTAATGAAGGTGAAAACTAAAATCAGAATACCTTTACAAATTTATTTGGAACATTAGAGAAGTGAACTACTTTCATTGGTTCCGTAAAGAATTGAACTATTTGTAAGTCTAAGAATTATGAGGTTAAGGTTATTATCACAAGGACTAATGTTAAGCCACAGAATTTTGACATAAAATCCTCTTCCAAATCATTAGATGATAGTTCAAGTACCTTAACAAATGATTTAACTATTGAAAAATTGGGATGTAGACCCAATTTGAAGAAACTCGTTAGGAACGAGATCTCCAAATCAGAGTGTACAACAAGGGATATCGCATTTATTGGTTGCGGTCTTGAGACTTTCAATGATGAATTGAGATCATCAGTTGCTGAGAGTATCCCCAGGAATAGTTCTATAAACCTCGACTTCCAAGCTGAAAGCTTCATTTGGTAAATGACCTAAAAATACAGCTTGCTCTTCTCTAAGTATGCAAGTCTCAACTAATTTTTCCCTTCAATCTCTTTATTTATATTATTATTTATTAACCATATTATGGTAGTATTACTCTATAAATATATATATATATCGCATAGATAATTTGTCACTATATATTTAGATTATCTATTTTTCATCGTCTTCATCACTACTACACTCTTCTTCCTGTTTATTTAGTAGTTCTTTCCACTTTTGGACCAACTCTCTAATGGCATTCGGGTCGAGACTGGCTTCTACAACGTCACTTGGTACCTGATTCTCTGAATGTTCTTTAGAAGCAAAACGTCCCGTATTATTTTCTGTTATCAGTCTTAATTCATAGTCATTATTAGAATTACCGTCCTCATCTTTAACAGTAGATCCTTCAGTTATCAACTCGTTCCAAGAGAATAGTAAAGAATCTGTCTTTCTCGCAAATGGATTAATATCAATCAAATACACTTTATTGAATGGTCTAGGAATATATACATCTAGAACAAACGATTTATCAGGAAATCTGGGTAACACAATATCCTCTACAAACTCGTCAATTAGATCTTTAAAAGTGTCACTTAAGGCCTCCAAATAATCGTAATAATTTAAATCACGTTGAGTTACGCCTATAATTTTCTCACCTTTAACAAAAACTCTAAATTCTAAAGCCGGGTTAATATCAAACCATTCTCTTAAAATCAGTTCAGTTTCAGGTATTATCACATCGTCTGTGTCCCTTTGACATTCATCGTAGGCATGTTCCAGGTCATGCATAATATAGTTTGAAGCATTCAAAAGAAGATATATTTCATTAACTTCATTACATTTCATAGAATTATTGGGCAGGATCCATGTGGCATCTCTTGGAGCTGACCAATTTAATTTTGGTGTAACTGGCCCTAACTCTTTAATAATATTTTTCAACTGCAAATGAAAATCATTGAAATGCACTATAGGATCAATAGTATTTGAATCTCCCTCTGTATTTTTATCTGCTATTGATTCTGCATCTTCCCAATCACTGTAATCATTATCATCATTTTTTTCAATATTACTAGTATAGAACGATCTTTCTTCTTGATCATGCGGTAGTTTAATACCGTCTTGTTTTAGATATTGAATAAATTCAGGTGGCACTGGTTTTAGAATTTTTGCCCTTGGTGTGTCACCTCTAAATAGTGGGTACCATTTTGAAAATGAACAATTTTCGATATTTCGTTTTGTGACAGTAATATCACTTAGTGGAGTATAACTGGACATTATTAAACTTTTTATGTATATATGTTTTCTCTGTGTTGTGAATATTTAAACAAATTAACGAAATTTAATAGTTTTAAACTTTTCTGCTCTTTGTTTTATATAAAATTGTGCAAGAGCTTCTTTTCTTTTCCATTATTTTTTACTTTTTTGTTCTGCATATTTCTTTATTACTAAGTTCTTTCAGAAAATCGATCATTTTCCTTTATAGTAGAAACTAATAAAAGATACTAAATCAAATCATAACGACAATAATGATGATGGTTACAATTCTTTATAAAAGCTAGTAGAAAGACTTGGTAATACGAAATATTATTCGATTACATTCGCTTCGGCTCAAGAAAAAAGAAAGGAAAAAAGAAAAGGATATTCGTAATGTTAAGAAAGAATTATTATTAAATAAGTTTCTCTTTTCATACCTTTACTTTCTTCTTCAATTAAATTATAATGATCATCTTAATACTGGCAATATTGTAACACCTTTCTTACTTAATACATATGAAATGTCACTCAACGCTGTGATGGCCCCAACTGTGTGACCTAACCATTTAAACCAAATGTCCAGTATGTCTTTTTGTTTATATATACTTTGAATTAAACTATTACCAGATTTATACTTATTCTGATTCAGTAATAACAATAAACTTCCGTAACCTAGATAAATAATCTATAAAAATATATTCCATTTTGAATTTTTTGTTGGCATAACTTCCACAATTGGGTATTTTGTAAGATTCCGATACGAATTCCATTTTACACTGTCATAAACTTTCTTCATTGAAGTGAATCTAATTATACCACCAAGCAAATTTAATGGTATGTCTCTGCCAAATATTAAAGTTGCTATACTATAGGGAATGATCTTTGATCCTGTGTCCAAAATTAAAGCTAACGTGGTGAATATTATTAAGAATTTATCACCTATAGAAGCTAGAATTGTGCCAACGACGGATTTTATGTTGAATTTACGAGTGATATAGCCATCAAGGAAGTCTGTAATATAACAATAACTAAACATAGTTAATGCGGGAGTCAGTTGACTTGCCCATATATAATGAACGATGAATAGAGTACAACCAATTTTTGATTAATGTAATTATAATACGTAACGTGAAAAAAGAATTCTTCTTTAATAATTGTGAATTCTCATGAGAAATTTTCGTATTCAAACTATATTGTGAAGATTGTTGAGTAGAATTGGGTATGCATATATTAAAATTATTAAAATTATTATTACTATTATTATTGTGGATAATCTTATTTAAAGATGGTGTTTTTTAGTAGAGTAATTTTAGATTAGATATATGAACTCCCTACCTATACAATGAGAAAACTCTTGTTATGAGAGTTTTTTTATTCGGTTCTAATTTAAATATTTCTACTCTCTTTATTGTTTTCTTGATAATTCCAATGCATCTTTACGGGGTTCTAGAGATTACTTTTGAACAAGTTTCTTTGTGCAAGTCCTACTGATATTAATCTCTTTCTTCATTATTATTACTATTTTTTTTTCCTTAAAAGATTTGTATTTGTTTAAAATCTATTTAAAGGAACAACAAAATATCAAAAATAATAAACAAACAAATAAATATATTTACGTATATATAAAGTGGTTAAAAAATAGCAGACCTAGAAAATACGGCAGTTAATATTTATCAGAAAAGGAGAAGTATGCAAACATAGTGAATATGAGATCCTATATGAGTACAAATACGTTATATGCCTAAATATGTAGATGGATATACATATAAGTAGATATTCCAACAGTTTATTAGATCAAGAAAACATTTTAGAAAGTGATTTCTTTTGTTTTTTAATTTGTTGTTTCCTCTTAGCCTTTGTATCCTGAATAGCTTTGTGGATAGTTGCATCATTTGGATGGAAAGTGGCAGCTAATTCCAAGTCTGTTAGAGCCATATCAGTGTCATTAACATTGGAGTAAGCCAAACCACGACGATACAATGCTTTAGCCTTAGCTAAGTCATCAGCAGCTTCAGCGTATAACACTTCTGAAGCGGCAACAAGGACAGTTCTATTATCATTTAATTTCAATGCAACAAGGGCAATATTTAATGGGATTGACACCTTCAAAGCATTGATTTTTTTAATATCATCTTCTGCTAAATTATCAGGGGAGTATTCTTTCAAAAATTTATCACATTTTTGATACTTCTCTAAAGCAACAGCGAAATTTTTCTTCTTAAACTGTTCTGTACCAATACTTTTAACGAATTCAATAGCTTTTAAAACTGAATTAACATCATTGATGTCTACTTTAGAATCATTCTTCAAAGAATCTTCGTAGTTATCACCATATTCATCAGTTGGTGTTACTTCAGCATCATCAGGAACAACATAATCACAAGGTAAAATACCACAGTTCTCAATTTTCACTTCTTGTAGTGGTAAATTAGTGTCTTGATCCACTTGTAAATTTTCAATTAGACGGACAATTCTCTTGCCTTGGATAACTTCACCAAATACGACATGTTTACCATCTAAATGTGGTGTAGGAACACATGTGATAAAGGCTTGTGATCCATTAGTGTTAGGTCCAGCATTGGCCATAGATAAAAGGAATGGTCTATCATGTTTCAAAGTGAAATTTTCATCTTCAAATTTTTCTCCATAGATACTCTCACCACCCGTCCCATCAAAATTAGTAAAATCACCGAATTGACACATAAAATCCTTGATGACTCTATGGAAGATAGAGCCTTTATAAGATAGTGGAACATCTGGTTTAGATTTGGACATACCACAATTGCCTTGGCATAATTTGTAGAAATTTTCAGCTGTCTTAGGGACTATATCATTGTATAATTCAAATACAATACGGCCCTTTGGTTTACCTGCGATAGAGATATCGAAATAAGTCTTTGGTCTATTTAACATGTTCACTAAAAATTAATTAAAGTAAGAAAGGTTCTCTCGTTTGCGAATATATGTATGAAGGTATTGATCAAAGAAAAAGGATAATTTTATGGAAATTTACGACATAAGCAATTAAGGTGTAGTTCAATGAAAAACAAAAACAAAAAAAACCTCTTTTTACCTTTGAACACATTTTACTACAAATGTCTTTTATATTTAATTATACACTTTTAGCAATATACATTTTTTTTTTTACCTCTTCTAATTCAGCTGGAAAACTTTTTGAAAGTTATAGAAAAATCGTTGTTTAAAAAAAGGAGAGGAAAAGAAAAAAGAAGCACAAGAAGATTAATATTCACAGATATACATGTTTATATATATACTCTCATGCAGTGGTAATATTAGCAGCGATGTATGTTTATCAAATATGAATTTGTAATAATAGTAATTAAAGAAAGAACCAAAAAAAAAAAAAAAAAAAAAAAACTAATCAAAGAACAGTTTAAGATCATTATTTTACTTATCAACAGTATCGAGTTTTTTTTTCATTGTTACTTTTCTTTAAGTATCAACATTTGTTAAACATTGTTTCTAGTCTCTAGCTAATAATATAACATAATTATAATACCATATTTTCAAAATTATATAATTAGTATTTTACAAGGTATTGATTAAGACTTTTTAATTTATTCAATTCATATATAATTACTTTCTTTTTTAACAAGTTTCTGATTATATATAAGTATATGTATATGTTTTTTTCCTACCTAGTTGATATCTTAATTATGGGGTATATATGAGTAGTTTGAAATAATGGGTAAAGGAAATATAACAAAAGGTGAAAGAGAGTATATGTTTGAATATGGGGAAATTCAAACTAATATCTGGTATAAGATTTCCCCGACCATTGTTATTAACCACTTTAGCTTGCCAAATAGACTATAATATAGGATTTAACCTTATTCATATGATCCGTTGTAAGATAAAAAATATAATCAACTATGTATTTCTTAACAGATATTATTTCAAGGTTATTTAAAGGTAAGTTAAGTTCGTCAAAAGGAACAAGGTTAAACCGATTGATCTTTTTGGTGTCATAGAATAGTGTTCATATAGAATAGAGTATCATTAGAAACTTACCCCTGCTAGGTAAACATCAAAGGAATTATGGTCATTTATGTTGCAAACTTATAAAGTTTAGGATAATGGCGATAGAAAATTACACTCAAATGCATACACATTTCACAAGAATGTAAAACTACATTTTGTTTAAATTTATCTCTTAAGATAACCCTCTAAATAAAGATAACGTGTCAATCAAGGCAAGTTCCAATAAAAAATAAAAAAAGTGATCATAGTTTGAATGATATATAAGTATATATTATACCTACCGATATCATCTGTTCTTTAAACTTTTATTAGCGATCCAGAGAACGGTTTTTTGTTCTTTATATGGATATATATATATATATATATATATATTGTTTGTTTGTTTGTTTGTTTGTTTGTTTTTTCCTTGCCTTCCTTTTCCTTGTTTTGTATATGTTTTGTGTGTATAATAAAAAAAAATATGTAACAAAGACAGAACAATTAGAGATAACCCCATTCCACGCATTTTCTCTGTTTTTTTTTTTCCCTCTTCAAAGATTTAAAAGTACCCAAAACAAAGAAATGGAAGGAACAAACAAGGAGAGGGAAAAAAACAAAACTGAAAAACAGAAAATTATATGTTGCTTGATTTTAAGACTAGTTTTTTTTAAACTAACTTATCCTTTCCTTTTTGTTTGTGTGCAATTCATTTTATAATTTTTTATAATAGAAATCAACCGTTGACTTTCCAGTTTTTATCTATTTCTAGTGTATATATACTTTAAAGTCCAAATAATATATATATATATATATACATTAACAAGCATACTATTAATATATTTACCACAATATGGTGAAACTAGCGGAATATCAACGTACAGCTACTTTCGCTTGGTCTCATGATAGAATCCCAAGAATTATAACAGGAACTGCTTCAGGCACAATTGATGCTAATTTTTCAAATGAATCGGTCTTGGAATTATGGTCCTTATTATCTACTGAACCAAATAAACCTGTTGCATCATTATCTACTGATGCTAAATTTAACGATTTAGATTGGTCAATCGATGACCAATTGATTGCTGGTGCTTTGGAAAATGGTACTGTTGAATTTTTTAAATTAAATAATAATAATAATAATAATAATAATAATAATACTTCTATTGAATCAGTCGGTAAATTTAATAATCATCATAAGTCTGCTGTTAACACAATAAAATTCAACCCTAAACAAGCAAATGTCTTGATTTCAGGTGACAACAATGGTGAAATTTTCGTCTGGGATACCGGGAAAGCCATCAATACTAACAACAACAATAATAATGGATCTGCTGTTCAAGGGTATACCCCAATGAAACCAGGTATGTCAATGACTTCAATCGAAGAGATTCATTCGTTGGCATGGAATCAATCTTTAGCACATGTTTTTGCTTCCGCTGGTTCTTCCAGTCTAGCCTCCATTTGGGATCTTAAAGCTAAAAAGGAGGTTATTCACTTGAGTTATACCTCTCCAGTGACTGGTCTTAAACCACAGTTATCTGTAGTTGAATGGCATCCAACTAATTCTACCAAATTGGCTACTGCTACCGGTAGTGACACCGAACCAGCTATCGTTATCTGGGATTTAAGAAATGCTAATACTCCACTAGCCACTTTAACCAATGGCCATTCTAAAGGTATCTTATGCCTTGATTGGTGTAATCAAGATGAAGACTTGTTATTATCTAGTGGCCGTGATAATACTGTGGTCTTATGGAACCCAACTACAGGTGAACAATTGACCCAATATCCACCACATGGTAACTGGTTATTTAAGACAAAATTCGCTCCAGAAGCACCAGACATCTTTGCTACTTCATCTTTCGATTCTAAAGTAGAGATTCAAACTTTACAAAACCTTGTCAACGAACTAGATAAAGAAGAAAATGTAACAAAACAAAACGAATCAGAGACCGAGTTCTGGAACCATGTCTCTCAACAAGAATCAAATGAGAAACCTACTGTAAAGAAGATACAAGCTCCTGCTTGGTATTCGAACCATTCACCTGCTGCTTCATGGGCATTTGGTGGGAAATTGGTTACTATCGCTGAAGATGGGAAGTCCATCAATATTACAAAACCTGTGCTACCTGGCCTTGAACAAAATATCTTGTTGGATGAAGCCTTGAAGACAAAGGATTTCAAACCATTGATTAATGTCAGATTAGTTAAGGGAATAGATAAAAATAATGAAGAGGATTGGAATCTATTGGATAAATTGTCTATGGATGGTAGAGAAGAGTTCTTAAGAGACACTTTTGCTCTGGAAGATGAAGAGGAAGATAGTAATAATGATGGTAATGAAACTAATACAGAGGAAGGTGAAGAGTTTTTTGAAAAAATCGAGAATAAATTTGAACCAAAGGATTCCTTTAAATTAGAAAAAGACGTAGACTTCTCTATAGCAAGAAAGTTAATATCTGGTAACACTAATGCAGTCGTTGAAGAAGCTTTACAAAATGATTTATTATTGGAAGCTTTAATAATTGCCTTAGATTCGAGTGATACTGAGTTGAAGACAAAAGTTAAAGATCATTATTTTAGCAAATTTGGAAACTCAAGCTCTTTAACAAGAATCTTGTATTCTGTTACTAACAATGACATCGAAGATATGGTTAATAACATGGATGTGTCACAATGGAAATATATTGTAAAAGCTATAAAAAAGTTTGTATCAAATGATATCACTCGTAAGAATAAGTTATTGACTCAATTAGGTGATAGAATTTTAGAATCTGGTGATAGACAGAATGCAATTGCTGTTTATTTCTCTGCTAATTCTATTGATAAAGTAGCCTCTATATGGTTAAATGAATTTTCTGGTTTAGAAGAGATAATTAAGCAAGAAAATAAGACTGTTTATGAGGCACATGCTGAATGTTTAACAGAATTTGTCGAAAAATTTACTGTCTTTTTAAGTTTTTTTGGAGACTCTAAAATATCTAATGGAGCCTTAATATCCAAATTTATGGAATTTGTTGATATAGCCTCAGCTAGTGGTGACTTATTCTTAGCAGAATCCTTGTTAAACATTTTACCAGATTCAAATGCGGATGTTAAAGCAGAAAAAGAACGTGTATTGTTAGCTTCCGGTAAATCCGATAAACAGGCTTCAAATCAAAGAACTGTCCAATCATTTACAGTTCAACAAGATAAATACAGAAATCCTCATGCAAATAATTTCCCAATGAAACAACAACAGCAGTTCCCATCCCCAGTTGGTATGCCTCCTGTACAACCACCAATTGCCACTGGTACATATCTAAAGGGCACCGCTAGACCAATGAACACTACTCTTCCTTTAAAAGCAAATCCATACGCCCCACCTACAAGTACTCCTGCACCAAATGCAAATACTTCTGGTTTATTTAATAATCCATCTGGGGTACCAATCCCAACTTCATCTTTTATTCCACCTAAGAACCCATATGTTACTCATATACAAACTCAAGGAGCTGTTCAATCTTCTCCATTTGTCCCCCAACAATCTATTTATGAGAAACCAGTAGCCTTTTCGCCTGCAGGATCGCCACAACCTGGCGTCGTTTCCGGACAAATTCCACATTTGAATCAAAAGGCTAATGATGGTTGGAATGATTTACCATTGGAAGTTAAGAAAAATAAACCATCACGCGCTAAAGCTGTCAGCGTTGCTCCTGCCAGCGTAAGTGTCCCACCAGCACCTTCCACTCCGCGTAATGGTACCATGCCGTCACACGATTTCCCAGCAAAGCCACCAATGAGCAGAATGGCATCTGCTTCTTCTTTGCCAATTGTACCACCACCTTCTGGATTCACAAGAAAAGAATCTTTAGCTTCAATGGATAAAGCATTAAATAACTCAGCCAACACATCGGTTAGTAAACCATTTAATCCATACTCCCCTCAAATTAACAAACCCGTACCAACAACCCAAAAGAGTAGTCCATATTCCCCAACTGCAGGATCAACCGTTCCACCTAGTAATCCACAAATACCTAAAAACATTCCAGTAAATCCATATGCTCCAAAACAATTTTCTTCAATGGCAAACTCTAACAGTTCCAATGTTCCATCTCCATCTAATCCATATTCTGCTCCACAACAATCCCCTTTCCCTCCAACAAGCAGAACAGTGGCACCTCCACCAATATCAAAACAAACTATTGCCCCACCCCCACCAATGAGTGCCAGAAGAAAAGTTCAACATAAAGTAGGCAATATCGCCAATGCTACAAGCTTATTGGAATCTGTTCAGCGTGCACCATCTACCACTAATATTGCTCAACAACAACAAGTTGTTCCACCTCCAGTTAGTGCACAGACTGCTGTTGAAACACCTTCTGTCACTGCTACAGAACCAGCTGTCGCTGTTCCAATTCCAGAAGATCAACAAGAAATTATTAATTTCTTCAAGAGTGAATTGGAACGTGTTACTCCATTGATTCCAAAAGAATATTCTAAACAATTAAAAGACTGTGCTAAGAGATTGAAGATATTATATGGTCATATGGAAAGACAAGATTTGTTAACTCAACCAACAATAGATAAGTTAAAGAAGATTGTTGAGTACTTGAAGAATAAGAAGTATACTGAAGCAATGCAAATACATGTTGATATTGCAACTAATAATGCTCAAGAAGGAGGTAATTGGTTAACAGGTGTGAAGAGATTAATTGGTATTGCGGAAGCTACTGCAATTTGAGAAACAATCCTACGTTTGTATCTATGATTATTTTAATTTTTCCTATAAAATATTATATTACTCTTGTAAGCTCTTTCTAGTTTATTTATTATATATATATATATGATATAAACATAAGAACGATATACTAGTCGATTTAAAGATCTAAGACTATTACTCGTATTAATGGTAATTACATATTAAGACTGGAAAATATAAACAAATACATGCTTATGCTAATAGTAAATTCTAGGTCCAACAGTGGTGTTTTCTTGCAGAATCATGTTATTACGGAGGACCACTTATTTAAATGTGTTCTATTTTTTTTTTCTATTATTACTGTGTTTCTCACATGTGCGCTATTTAAAAAATACGTAATGAACAAAAAAGGTAATTCTTTATTTTTTAAGATGACTTACTTTCTTGTTGCAAGTTAAAAAGAACTGTAGTAGAGGATAATAATCTAATAATACCAAGAAGATTCTTAGAAGATCCTCAAGACAAACCTAATTAAAGTAAATTACAAAGAAAACTATTAGCTTTGGATCAAAAAAAAATACGTAGAAAGGATTCATCAGACGTTTGATTGATGTAGGCATATTTCAAATGGATATGAATCAAATTCAAACAACACCTGGTAATGTATCATTGGCAGCTAATAGGTTGTACCAACTTACTGAGCCAACTAAAGTTTGTGACAATAAAATATGTACTGATATTAAGAATACAGAGGCTATGGTCACAAACCAAAGTATTAGAGAGGATGAATTCCAATCATTTGATATGACAATTAGACGAATAAGTAATCAATTAACGGAGAAGCGACGTAGAAGATCAGAAGTTGGATTAGAAAATTCAGATACTACTAATTTGCACGATATAGATCTAAATCAGCAACGGCCACCGCAACCGTCTATAATTGAAGAAGTTGATGATGAATTACAAAGTGATATATGTACTCCCACATGTTCAAATACTATGGTACAAGATACTGCTTCGGTGATTTTTAATGCTAAACCAAGAAAACAATCAAACTATATATCCTGTTTAGTAGGGATTTTTGTTGCAGTAGGTGGATTTTTATTTGGTTATGATACAGGGCTTATCAATAGTCTAATCGAAATGCCATATGTAAGAACGCACCTGGCACCCAATCATTTTGCATTCACCACTACACAATTATCTGTGCTGGTATCATTTTTATCTCTAGGTACATTTATTGGTGCTCTGTTTACCCCAATTGCGTCTGATACATTTGGAAGGAAATTGATGATTATTTTTAGTACGGCTATCATATTCTCGATAGGAATTTCATTGCAAGTTGGTTCTATTTCTTTAGGACTTTTAGTAGCAGGAAGGTTTGTATCAGGATTGGGTATTGGCGTGGTATCTGCTACTGTCCCTTCATACCAAGCTGAATCAGCCAAAAAGAATTTAAGAGGTGCAATTATTTCAACATATCAATGGGCAATAACCTGGGGATTATTGGCTTCCTGTGCAGTAGCACAGGGTACATATTCAATTCAATCAGCGGCATCTTATAGAATTCCTATTGGACTTCAGTATGTATGGTCTTTTATTTTGGCAATTGGTATGTGTTTTCTTCCTGAGAGTCCCAGGTATTATGTAATGAAGGATAAACTTCATGAAGCTGCAAAATCGTTATCTTTTCTGAGAGGTGTTCCAGTGGAAGATTCTGGTCTTTTAGAAGAATTGGTTGAGATCAAAGCTAATTTTGATTATGAAGAAGCTATGGGATCATCATCATTTTTGGATTGCTTCATTTCAAGTAAAGAGAGACCAAAGCAAAGTTTAAGAATGTTAACTGGAATTGCAGTTCAGATATTTCAACAATTTTCGGGGGTTAATTTCATTTTTTATTATGGGATCAGTTTTTTAGAAAAGTCAGGTGTTCACCAAAGTTATATCATATCCTTTATTCTGTATGCAGTTAATGTGGCTTTTAGCATACCTGGTTTGTTTTTAGTAGAATATATAGGCAGAAGGAAACTTCTGATAGTTGGTGGTTTCTTTATGGCTTTATCAAATTTTATCATTGCTATTGTAGGTGTATCTGTAAAGACATCAGTAGCAGATAAAATTATGATTGCATTTATGTGTTCATTTATTGCATCTTATTCAGCTACATGGGGTGGTGTAGTCTGGGTTTTGTCTGCAGAATTATATCCTTTGGGTGTAAGAGCCAAATGTTCCGCTATGTGTGCTGCCACAAATTGGTTGGCTAATTTCGTTTGTGCCTTAATCACACCTTATATTATTAATATGGGGGTTAGTGAAACAACTTCTTTAGGGCCTAAAATATATTTTATATGGGGATCTTTAAATGCATTAGGTGCAGTAATGGTTTATTTTATTGTATATGAAACCAGAGGTTTAACATTGGAACAAATCGATGAACTGTATGAGAGTTCATGTAATGCATTTGAATCAAGTAAATGGAATAAAGTTATAAGAAAGAGAAGAATTAATTTTTGTAAAGTTAATAATATAAACAACTCTAAGGCAAATAATAATACACCAGTTCCCAAATGGGTTTCTACCTCTAATGATGCAACACATAAAAGCATAAATAACACTACTTTGAAATATATGGATGACGCATATAGTTTAAGAAGCTTGAATACGGGTCATTCAAACAATAGTAACGATGATAGAGGAATAGATATTACTCAACAAATAGTTACAACTGATTCTCATATATTGTTAGAACGGTCGGATCCTACTGATCGACTTTTCACAAAGGCACCACCTATTTTATCATCTGACATTACTGCATTAACAGACTTAATGCCGGGTCCCATTGATGAATCTGGAATTGTTGATCTTGGAAATGGGTTGACCCTAAATATGAATAGGCGTGGACCACCTTCATTATCGAGTGGATCATTAATGTTTGAAAATGGAGAAGGTGATGGAGAACATGAAAGCACAAATACCAGTTATCAATATTACAGCGATAGAGAACATATGGATTTAGTTAATGAATACGTGTCACAAATAGTAAGAGGTTGTTCACCTCAGCAAGGTTTACAGCAGTCTAATCAATCATTTTCTGTGAAGCAAGATGATTCAAATGACATTTCTGATGGGTGTCCACTTGATCAAGCAAATTTTGAACAGTTTTCACAACTAAATCAAGATGGTAAAATATAAGATAACGAGAACAGTAATGATAATAAAATGAGTTCTTAAGAATCGGGAAAGGTTTTAGGAAGCATTAGCAAACCTATTTTATTTTAATCCAATACTGAATAATTCGATGGTGAAACTAGAGACAGTCATTACTGAAAACTATGATAACTATAATGATCACATTTCAATAAATTATTATATTTTGGATTTATTTTTTTTTTAATGATAGATTTGATAGAAAATGAATTGAGAAGTAATTTGGCATTTTAATTTTATAACGTTGAACACATTAATAATACAAACTTTTTTGGGAAAAAAAAGGAAATATATTTACATATTTTTATATACATTATGTATTTAGATACTAATATTCTAAGACATTTTTTTAATTATTTAATTATACTTTTTGTCTTCTAAGACCATTATAAGTTTAATTATAGTTAGAAGACTTTTAGTATACATTTGAAATCTTTTATATATATAAAAATATATTTAATAACTCTCTGATGATATTTTTTTTTCTCTATCTCTCTCTCTTTTTTTTATTGTCTCTGTTGGCAACTTCTCAAGTCGAAAAGAAAAAAAGGGTTTTATGAAAAATATTGCAAAACATACACAAAACGTTGCAAATATTTTAAATCTTGTATAACAACAACCTTTGAAGAAACGGACCTCAAGGGCGGGAAACGGTAGACTTACAACAATAATAATAGAGTGAACCTCTTTGAGATTGTTTATTTTCTGTTCTGTATATTCTTCTTTCTTTTCTAGATTTATAAGTATTAGTAATTGGTACAGAACAAATAAAACGTTAGAATTAAGTATTCTTTGTGTGTGTTTTGGTAAGGATATGTCACAGCTTGAGGAAAAAACACGCTCACAGGTGAGTAGAACTGAAGTATCTGAGGGATCATCAAGTTATGAACATGTGCCACCTCCTTCCAAAATTGCATTTAAGAAGTCAGAGAAAGCTCTATTACTTAAATCAATATTTGAATATATGTGTATTAGTGATGATGAAGTAGATAAAAAAAGAGTAAAAGAAACTGTCACATCATCAGGTGAGTATAGGAGTAGGAAAATAGGTTACTTTGAATACATTTTTTACAAGTGTCTTCTAGTATTACTATTTATCATGTATGGGATTTACAGATATTTTCAAATGAAATACAATTTTTTAAAGTTGAAGATATATAATATATATTATAACCCTTCGAGTAGTCCACAACTGATTAGACAAGATGTGACGCAACTGAGTAAGATTCCGAAGAGACTTGCGGCAATATTAGAAGTTAAGCCCGTGGGTGATGTTGATGGGGGTGTTAATGGATTATTAAATGATGGAAGTAGACTTGTTTGTTGGACAGTGTCTGCTGGTATCAAACATTTGATGTTATATGACTATGATGGATTATTACAAAGAAATATCAATAAATTTAGAGAAGAGATTCATACTAAATTAGTAAAATATTATGGCCCAACGAATACACCTAAATTTGCAGTAAAGATACCTCACTCTAATAAAATATATTATAACAATGAGGATGAAAATGATGGTACAAGTAACAAAGTGGTCATTGAAGTTTCATTATTATCTAATAGAGATGGTCGTGAAACGATTGTAGATTTGACTAAGACAATGGCTGAGTTATGCGCGGCAAATGAACTAAGGATCTCAGATATTACAATGGACTTGGTGGATTCTGAATTATCTCAATTGGTAGGTCCTGAACCAGATTTATTATTATATTTTGGTCCTAGTTTAGATTTACAAGGTTTCCCACCTTGGCATATTCGTTTAACTGAATTTTATTGGGAACCTGATAACAACGCGGTGACATATTCAATATTTATTAGAGGTTTAAAAAATTATGCAGGTGCTAAAATGAATGTTGGGAAATAACAATTTGTTTGCACTTCTATTTTTTCCTTTTTTCCTTTCTTTTTTTTTTTTCCAGTTATCATTGTAACATTGTATTGCTAGCATAATATTTATAAATGGATGCCTACTATTTGCTTATTATTCTTTATGTTTTTTTTTCAATAAAAGTGTATAGAATATATCAATTATATATATATATGGATATAAAACCGTTAGATTGCATTTGGTTTATTACTAGTGTTATCTGGATTGTTCTTTTATTATTATTATTATTATATATATATTTAAAAAGGAAAATAATATTAAGCAATTCATGCTGAATATAGTGGTATTAAATTTTAGTCAGTTAACAGTGAAATAACTTTTGTAAACTGATTTTACAAATATTTCTTCTCCTTGTATATATGTAATTAAAAATTGGGCTAAAGAGATTTTGAGAATATAAGATATTAGTGCATGCAGGAATATTTGGTTATATGGGTCACGAATGTTTCAACGCTACATTTTATTATTTTTATTATTATTTATAAAATATCTTTCTAAGAATTTTAGTTTACACTCTTTTTTTTTTAGTAGTATTTAAAGAAGATCTCCTTATTCTTGTTCTTCTCCCTCCTTCCATGGAATTTAGGATAAATCAAGGTGAGGTTTATAAAATATACATTTGTCAGTGACACCCATGTGTCGACATTAAATGTCACAAATACATCTTATTTTTTTTTTGTATGTGCCATCAAAGTGTTTTCATGATTTCTTCTCATTATTTCGTTTTTATAAAACAAAGATTTTTATTTTTATTTTTTATGTTTTCTCCTAAAAAAAAAAAAAAAAAAAACATCCCAAATCGGCAATAAGATAAACAAAGAAACGCACTATTGTTTATTTTGTATATATATATATTTTTTTTTTATTGAAATTTATTGAACAAATCAACATTTTTAAAATTCTCTCTCTGTTTTTTTGTTTGTTGTTTGTTTATTTATATCTGTTATGTATAACAAACACTACTTTCTCACTCTCACACTCTCACACTCTTTTTAGAACCTCTTGTTTTTTCTTTTCTTTCTTTCTTCTATTAATTTTTTTTTTTTGTTAGTTTAATATTAGTTTGCCTATCGTATTATAATATATATTATTTCGGTTCCAAAAAGTAGTTTTGCTTTCTCACCTTCTGTTTTTTACTTTCGAGAAACAAAACATTTGTACAATTATATTTCAATCGATTATTGATTCTCCAACTGTCGACACGTTATTTACTATAGGACAGACAAAAAAAACCCAACAATAAAAGATCCAATAAAATAGACAAATACAACGGAAGAAAATGGGGTTATTTGCTTCTAAATTATTTAGCAACCTGTTCGGCAACAGAGAAATGCGTATCCTTATGGTAGGTCTTGACGGTGCAGGTAAGACTACCGTTCTGTATAAATTGAAATTAGGTGAAGTTATTACCACGATTCCAACCATTGGTTTCAATGTCGAAACTGTTCAATATAAGAACATTTCTTTCACTGTCTGGGATGTCGGTGGACAAGACAGAATTAGATCCTTATGGAGACACTATTACAGAAATACAGAAGGTGTTATCTTTGTCGTTGACTCTAATGATAGATCACGTATCGGTGAAGCAAGAGAGGTGATGCAAAGAATGTTAACTGAAGATGAGTTAAGAAACGCGGTATGGTTGGTCTTTGCTAACAAACAAGATTTACCAGAAGCTATGTCTGCTGCAGAAATAACTGAAAAGTTGGGTTTACATTCCATCAAGAACCGTCCATGGTTTATTCAAGCTACCTGCGCTACCTCTGGTGAAGGTTTATATGAAGGTTTAGAATGGTTAAGTAACAACTTAAAGAACCAATCATAAGGAATAAAGAAAGGAAAAAAAGAAAAAAATTTTTTCTAGTTTTCTTTTCTTTTCTATTTTATTTGTTTCTTTCTTCCCTTTTTATTTACCTCTTTCTGCTTTTTTATTTTTTTTCTTTCTTTCTTTCTTTCCTAAGTCTTTCTGTGTGTGTGATGGTTTATTTTACTTTATACCAATTTAGAAAAAAAATAAAAACAAAATATACTTATGTATAAGATAAGTAAGAAACTGTCGATAAAGAAGGAAAGCAAGGAAGAAGAAGAGAAAAAAAAAAATGAGAACAGTTCGATACTAGTATTATCAAGTTTAATTTAATGATCATTTCAATTTACGTTATTGTATCCCTCATATATCCCTTCCTATTTTTACCCAAATATATATATATATATATATAACATGAAATAACTAAACATATTTTTTTACTTTCTTTAATAATCTGTATAATCTCATCTATGTCCATTTTATAAATAAAAATAGATAAATAAATAAATAAATAAATAAATAAATTCAAATATATCATGTTATGTTTATTTTTACTATCTTTTCTTTTTCCCCTATTACCAGAAGGTAAATGGCAGCCTTATGTTTTTATTATTACCACACAGTTATGATTATTCCCAACAAAAAAAAAACAAAGTAAAAACCAATAATCTTCAAACATTAGTGGGGGACTGTTTTGTTGTGCCATCCGTACACCTCTGTTTTTTTCATTTTGAAATATTTTTTTTGCGTCGGTCTCAACTTTTTAAACTTTTTTCAAACGTCGTGTCCGCAATGGAAAAACAGACCAAATTTTCAAAAAGTTTTGAAAATTTATCAAAATAATTTTCTATAGTGTATTATGTGTGATTCATTCATTCAATACTAGGTTAAACCTTGACATCGTCTAAAACTATGTTAATTAAAGGTATTGAAAAAAAAAAAAAATAAAAAATGTTATTATTATTAATATCAATACTAATAATTAAGTATACCTTACTTAGTACGTGATCCCGTTTTCTATTTCAATGTTATAATGTTTTTCATTATTATATCTTGGCTTGTCTTTAACTATTACCGTTACTAGAAATATTTCTTTCTTTCAAGTTCAAAGGAGAACTGTACATAAATAAGTATTCGAAATGGTATGTGAATTTGCATTGAATACAAGGGAGTAGTACGCGTATTGATGGGACAAGTTTCTGTAATTTTCATAGACGAATGATTTTAATAACCAAAATGAAATAAAACTGATCCAATAAATAACTATGAAATAATTGTCTTTTGTTATATACGTATTGATTATGAATGGGGAAGGGAAAAAAATTAGTCTAATAAGAATATGTAGTTACTAACTATCAAGAAAAAAAAAATTTACGTTCCATTTTCAAATATATTTATATATTTGATCATTTGATGTGATGTATTGTACATGAGTGTTTGGAATGTTTATTATTTTATAATTTTATTTTATTTTTATTATTATTATTATTTTAACAGGCTGGTGTTAAGACTTACGAATTAAGAACCAAATCTAAGGAAGAATTAGAATCCCAATTAATCGACTTAAAGAAGGAATTAGCCGAATTAAAGGTTCAAAAATTACAAAGACCATCTTTACCAAAGATTAACACTGTCAGAAAGAACATTGCTCGTGTCTTAACTGTCATTAACGAACAACAAAGAGAAGCTGTTAGACAATTATACAAGGGCAAGAAGTACCAACCAAAGGATTTAAGAGCTAAGAAGACAAGAGCCTTAAGAAGAGCTTTAACCAAGTTCGAAGCCTCTAGAATCACTGAAAAGCAAAAGAAGAAGCAAATTGCTTTCCCACAAAGAAAGTACGCTATCAAGGCTTAAGATTAATAATGGTAAAATTGGGATTGTCCTTTTTTCTTCTTTTTCTCTTTTTTTATTTCCAGTATTAATATATAAGTCTGTATTGCAAACCTTTTGTGTAGTTTAAGCTAAAATACTTAATCGTTATTGTTCTGTTATTGTATTTTCTCTTATTCTATCTTATCATTAACGAATGACTCGTGATAAATGTTTAACTCTTGTTAAAGCATTTAGGTCAGGTTATTAAAAACTATAAACACGTATATATCTTTAAACACAAGGGAAGAAAATACTAAGGAAAACTTTACATAGTTTGTTTGTTTTTTTTTTTTACTTCGAATGGATTGAAGTAGATTACTTAGCAGTTTTTGTTATCTTTTAACCTAGCCTCTCTCTCTTGTTTTTTCTTTTCTTTAAAAGCAGTGATTCTTTG
Organism: Arxiozyma slooffiae; assembly: GCA_017347545.2. Taxonomy (NCBI): domain Eukaryota; kingdom Fungi; phylum Ascomycota; class Saccharomycetes; order Saccharomycetales; family Saccharomycetaceae; genus Arxiozyma; species Arxiozyma slooffiae. The sequence continues at coordinate 614,469 of JAFHAQ020000001.1, read as the reverse complement.
TTTCAATTCCTCATTTGGGATAACTTCTTCAAATCTTAATGGCATTCTATTAAATGGATCGGTAGAATCACTTAATAAATGGGCTCTAATGGTACTTCTATCAATATTTACTTTAGAAGTGGGTAAAGTGACTGGGTCCTTCATTAAAGTGTACATTAATGGATCAATGAACTCATCTGGAGCATCATCGTAATCTAATTCTTCTTCTGCATCAAGATCTTTCTTCTCTTCAGCCAATTTGGCAAATTTAAGTAATGCTTTACAAAAATCTCCTGATACCATCCCGGTTTTATAACCTAAGATATCGGCGGCTCTAACAAAATATTTTCTATCAAATGATCTCCCATCTTTTGCAACAGCATCGATAAATTCTTCTTGATCAGATAAATTTATATAAGTAGTAGCGACGGCTTTCAACAAGTTTTTTGGATTGAAGGAATATTGTTCTGGGTTTTCAACTTTCAATTCACCACATTTCGGTCCAACTAGAGATTCTAAATTATAATCTAGCATACTGGCTAATCTATCCACTAATTCAGGGATCACAAATGCACCTGGGATATCTTTGGTGAAAATGACAAACAATTGCATAGATTTACTGGCAAGGCCACAGGAAGATTTGGCTTGTCTTTGTGCAGATGCTAGTCTAGACTGTAAATCTTGAATATTGCTTGATTCACTACCATCATTAGGTGTTTCTTCATCGTTATCACTTGTATTTTCCCTTAATTTACGGTTGATTTTATGAACTTCGGCTAGACTTGATAATCCTTCATCAAGTAAAAAGGTTAAATCATTTAACATACGTGCAACAAATCTTATGAAAAATTCTTTGTTATTTTTGGATTGCCAAATTAGTTGTTTTTTATATTTAGGAATTCTTTCATAAAGTTGTTCTAATATAATAGAAATACTGTATCTACTATTAAATTTATCATAGAATTGTGATGAGGAACCAGTCTTTTCAACGATAACATAAAAATCTAATAGAGCATATAGTAAATTTTTGGATACTAACTCATTTTCTTCAAAGATAGGTAGCATAAACCCTGGAGAGTTGTCAGTCAACGGCATACATCCAATACTTAGTAACTGGACGATTTTACCTTTTAAATGAGGATTTGATACTAATTCAGGGCAACGGAGGATTGTAGTACAGAATTCGATAAAGGAATTCAATCTTTGATTTTTAAATAATGGTGATGTAGCGTATTTTGATATATACAAGGCATAATTAATAGGACCTTCCACACAGAACTCGGGATAGTATTTAAATGGAATTGGTGCATGTTTTCTTAAGTAATCTGCGTTGTCTACATTTTCGATACCTACTTGGTCTGGAATCAATGGCAAATCTAGTGTGACAAAAGGATATTGATGTTTTGGATCAATTACTCTCATTAAAAATGTAGAAGCTCCACACACAAAATCAAATATTTCCAATTGTAGTGTTCTATGTGTGAAAAACCCTTTCATAGAATGTTTTAGACATTTAGTATATTGTAATGTTTTTTCCAACCTTTTAACTTGAGATTGGATAAATACATTATTGAGAAAGACATTTCTTGGAAAGGGATTCTTCATAATATCTTTCAGTCTTGTAATTTCTTCTTCAAGTTTTTTAATTTGTGGAGTTATTTTTTCATCATATAATAAGGTCCCACCAATACCATAATGAAGATAGGTTAAACTTAAAAAAAAACAATCAGAAATGAAATTTGGCTTAGAATCCTGATCAGATTTATTTTTATCATAGAATTCATCGGCTTCTTTAAAATCTGAGTTAAGTCTTGTTTCATTAGAAAGGTCAATGAAGACACTAATATTATTGAAATAATTAACATCAATTTTATCTATCTTTTTATATGTTATATCCAAAAATGGTTGTGAAAATCGTATTAAAAGTAAAGAAATGTTGGTCATAAAGGAATTTGTGGCTAATTTATTGTGTTCAGCATGTTCACCTCTTCTTAGATGATTTTTATTGACAATCATAGACCAGTAACTAATAACATCAGTTCTAGATTCCACAGATCCTCTTATTATTTTATCCATAATGTAAAATAATCTGTTTAGTACCGCTTTATGCTCTACTTGAGATGATTCATAGATTACAGAGAGATGTTTTTTCGATAACTCTAATGAACTTCCATAATTATTTGAAGCCACATTAAACATTAATGGCGATAAGGTTAAAATAGGACCTAGTGTTGTAGTTTTCTCTATTTTATTCGCAGGACAATCAAAACTAGGGAAAAATCCATCAACTTTTGTAAAAATGGCTGCTACTGGTTTAAAGTTAACAAAAATTTCATAAAGTGATAAAGTATTATTATAAATTTTTGGAGATGTAAGATCGAATGAGGGTAAATCATTTATTATGTAATCAATAGTAGTTGGTAACACAGAATTTAATAGGTCGAGAATTGAGTCTTCTATAATAGCTCTGTGAATGATTTGTAAAAGGAAATCAGAAAAATTATCAAAATTATTGATAATATCGGTAATATACTGTTTAAAACTACCATTCATCGCGAAATCTTGAATTTGGAATGAAACCAACCCATATCCAATAACTAATCTATCTATCTCTTGAAATAATTTGGTTAATTCGTTATTATCTCTATTTAATTTTTTTTGTTGTTGACATCTTTTCATACAATCATTTAAATAACTTAAAGGTTTTTCTAATGAACCATTTTCTGTTAATTGTACCAAAATAATAGAATCAACGTCATCTTTTGTAAATAAAGCTTTTGGGTCTCCACTTAAGGATACCACTGAGAATCCTGTAGGAATATTTTCAGGATCATTAGTAATCTGAAATATCTCTCTGATTTGTTTATCGGCCATATTTTGGTAAACTCTCTTATAGCCTTTATATTTCAATTGGTAATAATATTAATAGTATTTAAAATAAATATTCAAATATGCCAAATTAAGAGTATATTAAGCCTTACTATCCCTTTAAGTAGTTGTTCCCTTTCTTAGCAATTCCCTTGTAATCAATGTATAACCTTTTACTGGTGTACATTTTAGTGGACTATATGAAAGGAACCTTGGGTCAAGTTAGTTGTACCTCTACAGTTTTATAAAAGTGACAGGTTTTGTCGCAAGTGTCTTTTCTTTTAAAAAATTCGAGAACTAAAAATTAATAGAGAAACCTAAATAAGGCTAAAAAAACAGTGTGTAAAAAAAAAAAAAAAAAGAGGGATCACACAAATAAGAAGTAGAAAGGTTGTGACAGTAAAAAAGTAAGTTTGGATACAAACATATTGTAAAAACTCCAATTGGAAATGCTTAAAATAAAATATTGGAAACAAAAAATAGGCTTTTTCGATAAAAGCTTAATTCCTTCAGAGGTAAATTTGTTTATTTAATTTATTGATATTTAATAAAGGAAGTCCAGCTAGTAAAATTCAAACCTAAAATATATATTTTTTATACTTTTAGAATATCTAATAATATTTTTTTCAGTAAAAAGATGTTTTTTAGTTTACAGAAATTTAACAACTATAAAAAGTTGTGATACAAATTATTTAGTTCTCTAAGTAAAAATGTTTAGATTTGTAATGATTAAATAATAGATTGCTTATATTAAAGAAATATAAATTATAATTGTAATTAAAAAAAGACTAATCATAGTGGTTAGGAAACCATGGAGGTTACATTTTTTAGTAATCAAACTTATTTTTTTTGTTTGTTTTTCTTCTTTATGTTGTGTTCTTTAAAATTAATGATAAACGAAAGATAACCAAGTAAAATAGTTCATTAAGAGTTTTCTAACCAAGGATTTAAAAAAAAGTTTTAAACAACATATTAGGTATCTGTATTTGATTTAATGTTTTTAAAAGTGTATTCGTTTTGTTTGGTCTCTCTTCTTAGAGTAAGTTTTAAAAAAATTATTGTTTTGTTCTTTTTTTCCTCCTCCCTTAATATAAATTGGCAGGGACGCATTGAGCCGCAAACCACATTGTATAATTAAACAAACAATAACCCTTTGTACCTCAATAAAATATAATATTCAATGCAGTAATATTAACTATTTACATAACAATTTTTTAAATTTTATTATATAAAATGTGTTTAGCTATCAAAAAAAAAAAAAATCTTGACACTTTATTTTCTTATTTTTAAAATTCAAAAAGGAAAACAGAATATTTACAATAAATTAAATAAACATAACAACTTCATTTTGTGTCATTTTAAAAATTTTATTTTTGGTTAATTTATTTTAATAGAACTATTACTTTAAAATAAAGAGAAATAAAATAAGAAAAAGAATATTCTATTTCATTTAATTGAATTCCATACAAAAAAACATATATATCCATATATTTATAAAAAAGAAATTCATTAAAAAAAAATAATAATAAGACAACATGAATAATTCTCAAGATTCCAATAAAAGTAAATTTATTCCTGGTACAAAACTTCTTACACTTAGAGAACTAGTTAAAAAAAATCAAAATGAAAGAAGACTTCCCACCAAAGATAAAACAGTAAGTAAAGCAGAAACTCAATTAATGAAATGGAATCCATCCATTACTGTTCACAATGATATAGTCTTAGCACTTAAAGGTCACCATCCCTACCAAAATTTAGAAAAAGAACAAGATATTAATATAGATGACACAAATACAAATGTGATTATACAACAATGGTATAACGAAAATTATGACTTTTTCTTTGAAGATTTACTAAAAGAAGAAGATAAAATCAAAGATATACAAAAAAACGACAATGGCTCCTCCTTTTTGCTTACACCTATAGAACCACTCGCAACCATTACACCTTTTGCTACAGTAAGTTCTTCCAGGTATAATACTGACATAGAAGACAGTCAAATAAACAACTTAAATAGTAGAGAAAATATAGGCACTATAGAAAATAATCACAGAAGAAAAGGTTTCGAAACAATTAACTTGAACACTTTCCCAATATCTAAATCTAAATCCTTATACTATGTATATTATCAACAACCAGTACCATTAAATTATTTTGACACAATTTGTACTTCTAATAATGGGACAGGGGACCCAGGAGGACAGCTCTTTGATCAACAACATATAAACACCAGTTATCAAGAACACAATAACATATTCCGTTCCTGTTTAAGTTGGAGCGGTTGCCAGTAAGAGTTTTGAAACCTTCGACCTATTATCTGCACTTTCTCCTCTTTGAAGAAGGAACACCAGCTACCTAATACTTTTAATGAAAAACACTCACCGCTATAGCCATACGTATCATTATCAAGAAGGGTCTTCCTCCCCTCTCCTAATTTAAAAAAAAATATTTAAAACAACTATATAAAATTTAATTTTGTATTACACAATAAATAGAAAGTACAACAAAAGAAAAAAAAAAATCTAAAAACATTGATAGTAGCGAACATATCCATTTATTTTATAAATCTATACATTATATAATTTAAAACTAATGTATATATGAACCCCTTATAAAGGGTTTACACATTCCATTATATAAACCATTGACGTATAGAAACATAAAAAAGGAGGACGATTGCACTAGATCTATTCTAATATGATGTAGATAAATAAAAATAATAAATATTAGTCCTATTCAAACATCATCAGTTCGCTTATTTGGATCTAGCTCTAACCTTCCGTCTCTTTCTCTTAAGTCTTCTAACTCTCTTCTTTCTCCACTTAGCTCTCATTTTAACAATGGGGTGATATGTGTTCTTTTCTTTTGAATCAAAAAAAAAAGGATACCAAATATTAGGAATACGGGACAATCAAGAGCATGTTTTTAAATGTTTAATATTATAATCGCTTAAATAATATCATTTTGGTGAATTGTTATGAAGGGACTTAGAACTAAGAGATCACATTTTCCACAGTTCATAAGAAAGTTTTACAAATTGGCTATGCTTTTTCTTTTTCCTTTTTTTTTTTTAGACGCGCAAAATGTAGAAACTAAACAGAATTACTGAAAATGGAAAACGTTCAACGCCTTCTCCAATATATTTTGAAATTTAATGGTGTTCGGATGTGCAGTCATGAAATTTCAAGTAACTGTCAATCTTTTCAGAAATTTCTTAGGGTTTCTAGTCAAGATCTTTTTAGGCACCACACTATATTATAGAACACGAATACAATGTTCAATAAAAATTTCTATATGTTTCTGTCCGAGCAATCTTTATCAAAAGTACCTAATTCTTGTAGCAGTGACTTTTTCAAATTTGGATTGATTTCTTCAACATCAAATAATCTTGTAATTTGATCAATTTTAACTTTAGTTAAATCTGAAGAACCATGGAATATTTCGTTGTATTCTGTCAACTCTTTAAAATCCAGTAAATCGTCTTGCAAAATTTGTTGCAAGTGCTTAGCTCCTAAATAAGCCTTCATATTACAATATATTCTATATGCTAAATAAAATCCAGGAATATTAGGAATAATTGGAATCAAGGCTAATGGTATCGTTAATGGTAACAAAATCAAACATTTATAAATTTCTTTTAAATGATATTGAAGACCCCATCTGGATAATTCATTCAATTGTGAAAGTAATTTAGATTTTTTAATAATTTTTGTTGGATAGTATATGGATATTGGAATTAACTCGGGTGGGGGGTCTGCTTTCTTATACTGTCTCGCAGTTATCATTTTCACTATCTGTCCTGCATTCGACTCATGCGATTTCTCTACTTTTATTCTTTTCATAATATAATATTCACCAGGGATACTTCTTAAACTATCTTCTTGCCATGGAATTTGATTCATATAATCTTTTATGAGTGTTACTATTTTAATATTGATTTTCCGCGGTGATTTCCCTATCTTTTCCCACAGATTACCACATTTTAAAACAATACTTTGCTCTAGCTGAATCAATCTTGATTTCTTATTCCAAACACGATCTAAGTGTTTGAAATAAATATACGTTTTATCCTTCATTATCGGTATTGCTATTAGTTTGACAGGTTCATTTTTGTATTGTTGTAGTGAATTGACCTTGATCGAAGTTGTAGCAAATGGACGTGTTATTACTATAACTGATTTCCAGAGATTCTTGTAAGCCTTAAGCATTACTTAAAGATCTTATCAAATTTGCACCCGATTAGAACTAAATCTTTGCCTGGGATAGTTATACATTTACGCATTTGAGAATGCTTCAAAACATTTAGTGCCTCTTTACTTTACACCTTAAAGACTTTTTCAAACAATATCAAAAGATACAGTTTATTTTATTTTTTTTCCCGTGTGGTAAAAGTTATAACTAGTGTCAAATTATGTTATTAGAAGAATTAGAAATAAAGTAACGTTACACAACAAGTTAGGAGGGAGATTTAATGTTCTCTACTTTATATTATCAGTACTAACAATATGTAATAGTAATTAGCATTAATTCTGTTTTTCAAATTCAAAATCCTCCACAATAAGGGAATTTAAGTTACAACGAAAGATGTTAGTTGCTGTTGTAAATAGAATCAAATTATGTATATTCACATGAATACACCCTTAAAAAAGAGTTACCCAAGATACAAGTAACCCTTGTGTCGACTATATTTTATAACAACATATAAGTAGACACACAACATTCGTATATTATCTGACTCGAAAATCAAACCAACCCAGTAGCAATCAGATCTTTTATTATGTGACAAGCATGTTTTCTTGGAATGGCATTACAATATTATAATAATTTTTTTGTCAAAAAAAAAACCGTATAAATATAAAACTCTTGTTTTTTATAAACTTAAAATTATTACTGTTCAAGTTTGTACTATAACCCACATTCTAGATGTTACAATTATAAAATATGCCAAAATGCATTGTATTCATAATCAAGATACTCTATTTTTACACATGATAAGTATACCATGAAATGATTAAAGATCGCAGATATAAAATTAATCCCTTTTATCGGAATTCTATATTTTTAACTCTCACACAAACTACCTATATTCCATTACTAAATAAGAAGGACTAGGAAACCATTTACACCTATTATCCATACGTAAACCAAAAAAATAATAAGCTAACTCAAAAAACGAGGGGTTATTTGTTAAAACTAATTTTAACGATCCTACATGAAATATTAGAGTACCTTTAGAAGACAAGCACTACTCAAGCAACTGATGAACTTGAAATATAGTAAATGAATATTATTAAGCAGGTAATAAATTTAATCTATACAAAAAACGGTATCTGACAAAAATGTAGATTTCCTATTACTAAAAAAAATACAGAACTACAAAAATGAAAAATAGAGAAAAACATCCAATAATTTCTTATGGTATCTAGAAATTCCCATTTAAAATTCTTTTTAATAGTTATTTAACATTTGTTAAACTATAATAATTTGTCCTTTGTTAGTTTAGAATAATTTCTATGCAGTTTTATTTTTTTATTAAACCAGTTGATTTGTTTACTCATGTTTTTCTTAATTGTACATCTTTTTCAATCGATAGTCAGTCTCCAAGCATCCATATGGTTTTAATAATTTTTCGATTGCTTTTTGTAGTCAAAAAATATAACGTTTGCTGAGGTGATACAAGGAAACCATTTTTTAATAATCTATTCCTAAGAATAGTGTGGTATTGAAAAGAACTTGTAATAATTTTAATAATTCATATGTATCTATTATTTATATTTTGTATATTCCAAATGCTTTTAATTAAATATTAATAAATTTTGTTTGTTACACCTACATATCCTGACGTAATTAGTTCTCAAAATAAGGGTCTTAATGATATTTAAAGAGCAAAAAAAAAAACACTCTATATTTATTGCAGATGAACAAATTGTTAAATATAAGCTTCTCTTTTCTTCTTTCCCAATAAATATATATACGAATATATATATATATACTTTTATTAGGATAAACAAACAAGAGCCCTACTGATCACTTACAAACAAATTATTGAACTTGGTACAAAAATGACCGCTGAAAAGAAGGATTTCGAACAAAACACAGGATTAGCTAATTCTAAGATATTCCATACAAACCCATATGGTCCTAACCCAACTAACTTCTTATCCAATGTTGATAATTTAGTATTGATCAATTCTACTTTAAGAGAAGGTGAACAATTTACCAATGTCTTCATTTCTATAGAAAAAAGATAGAAATTACCAAAGATTTGGATGACTTCGATGTTAACTTTATCTAATTAACCTCTCCTGTCACTTCTGAAGATTTTGGAAATGATTGTGAAACTATTTAAAAATTAGGGTTGAAAGCCATGACTTTACTCACAGTCGTTGTCATAAAGGTGATGCTACGGTTGTAAAGAATGATGACGATAGTGTTGATGTCGTTATTGGTACTTCTAAATTCTTAAGAAAATATTCTCATATTAAAAATATGAAATGTATCGCCAAGATTGTTATTGAAGTAATTGAATTTATCAAATCTAAAGGTATCGAAAGTCGATTCTCTTCCGAAGATTCTTTCATAACCGATCTTGTCGACCTATTAAATATCTATAATACTGTCGGTAAAATCGATGTGAAGAGAGTCAGTGTTGCTGTTATTGTTGGTTGTTCCAATCCAAGACAAGTCTATGGATTAGTAATGACTCTAAAATCTATTGTCAACTGACACATTGAATACCTCTTTCATAACGATACCAATTGTGTTGTTGCCAATACTTACGTAGCTTTAGATGTTGGTTCACTTAATCGATACATGTGTCTTAGGTATTGATGAAATGAACGGTTTTGTCCCACTTGATGGGTTGGCAACAAGAATGTTTGTGACAGCTACAGATTATGTCATATCGAAATATAAATTAAATAAGATCAGAGACATAGAAAACTTAGTTCCTGAAGCCATAAAAGTCATTATTTCATTTACCAATCCAATCAGTGGTTTCTATGCTTTAACGCATAAGGCTGGTTTTCATATTAAAGCTCTATTTGCTAATCCATCTACATATGAAATTTTAAATACACGTGACTTTGATTTGAAGAAACATATTCATTTTACTAGAAGACTGATTAGGTGGAATGCCAATACATCTAGAGTAGATCAGTTGAAGTTGAAGTTGACAAACACTGAATCAAAAAAGTCACACTCAAGATCAGGAAGATGGGTGACAATAGACCATTGAACACTGATGATGTTTATTCTATAATTAAGGAATTTCTTGCTTTAATAAATACACCTACATTAATACCAAGAAAGACCAGAGTCGATGAAAAACCTCTCTATATCAACAAAAAACTAGGCTACCAAAAAAAGCCGAAGTGTGAAGACCTCAATCCGTACCACCTTATATTTAAGAAATACAGCACTAATATATATAAACCAAAAAGAAAAAAAAAAATTAAATTAACTCAACAAGTATCAGTTTCCTCTTATATAGTCAGTGGATATTCAATATTTTAGACTTGCTTATAATTTTCTATCTATATAGTGAATAAATTCAAGACCTAGCCGCTACTTTTCCGAACATTATTAGGTCACATATAGGGATTACTTAACTGAAACACTTCCAACCTTCTGCTAAAAATCCTACCAATACTGTAAATGTGATAAACCAATCATGTTGATTTTATAGAATTCCATCCAATTTCTCCTAAAAATACAAAAAAAAAAGGGGATGAGAACCGTGTGTGAAAAATGCCTATTAATTATGAATTAAAAATAAAACAATAATAAAAGAATATGTTCCCTTATGAGGCTGATTTTATATTTTGAAAAATTTAAGGATAAAGACCAGGAACTAAAAATATATAACTGAGTGTCTTTGTTTTAAAAAAGAGGCTAACTCGTTCCAATATAACACAAACAGTCAAACAAACACCACAAATAATGGGGATTGTTAGAAATTGTACTATCGGGACTTCTGAAGGCTCTACAGGTTCTCACAGAGGTTATGGGGGTGATTCATTCACTAAGAAAGAAAAAGCCAATGAAGATTTCTACATTAAACAACATGAAAAAGAGCTATTACAAAAATTGAAGGAACAATTGGAAAAACACAAGACAGAGCTTAAAAATGTAGAAGAACAACTTCAAAATTTTAAGAAATAAATTATAATGTAAAAGTATTGTAGCCAGAAAGCCACCTCTATTCTTAGTTGTCTACTTATTACTTTGAAAAGTAATTATTTTGATATCTTAAATACTAGTTACTCATAAACTGATAATATTCTTCTGAAGATTTTTTTTTCTTTACTCTAGGTATATACTATAAATATTCTGTATACTTTTAGGTTTAAAAATTAACATATTCTTCTTTAAAATTATTCCATTTTTAACAAATAAAACAAAATTTTCTGATAACAACTAGTTTTTTAACACATACATACATACATGCATACATACACATATATATTTATATATGCATACAACCATAACGTTGGATGTTCAACATTATCGCCTGCCTTATACAGAAATAAAGTGTACTAGTGTTACATCATATATTTTTAATTTCTAATTGGAACTTCCACCCCTTAAAACAAACAACCAAATCTGATCTTTAGAAACTTACTTTTTTCGGACTTGGTGTACAAAATATGCCTTACACTATTGCAGGACTGTTTTTTGCTAAATATGTAATCCCTACATACACGAAAAAAAAAAATATTAAATTTTTCAAATACCATTTATTTAACTCATTTTTTAGAAATACTTAAAAAGGAAATGCATAAAACACAAAAATCAAAAATGTCCTTGTCTTCTTTATTGTTTTTGGGTGGAAAAAAGGACAGGTCTTCTAACAAAAATCTGTGATACTGTGGAAACCTTAACCCTTGCAATAAACAGGGAAAATTGGTTCATTTTGTTAGACTTTCGACTTCATGTATGCAAACTTGTCCGCCCTCTACCAATAACCAAGGTGTTTGGCTTAGAAAGACAGGGGGGGTCCTAACAATCGTCTACGCGTGTGTCCCTAGCTAGAACGTGCAATGCCGCCACGTGCTTGTGCCATTCTTCTGTCACTTGATCTTGTAATAACTAGTTACACCAATATATCATATTAGCAGCTAATATTATTAGATTTAATGCTTTAAAAGGTAACTGGCAAGCAATAATTTCTTTGTAGAAGGAATAGAAGAACGCTCCAAACCCAAATATAAGTACACATATAGAAATGTCTGACGCTATCATCTCTTATGCTGCCTTCATCTTAGCTGATGCTGGTTTGGAAATCTCCAGTGACAATTTACAAGCTTTAACCAAAGCTGCTGGTGCTAATGTTGAAAACGTATGTTAAATTTTAAATACATAATTGACAAGGATAAAATGAATAAATATTATGGGTGTTTAGAGAAAAAAATAATATAAATATCAATAAAATCTACTTTGATAAGGTATCAATATATTATTATGTGATATCTATATTTTATAAATTCCTGGATAGTATTCCATAAAAGAGTTGATTGGTTTAATAAATTTAAGGAAAAGTAATTAATACAACTAGCATATAAATGAATTAATTACCCAAGTGAGACGACAGATTGTATCATATGATTTTCCAAACTTTGGGGATATATCGAGTACGTTTTATATTTAAAGGAAAAGAAAATCCACCAAAATAATTTACAAAGACACTATCACGCAGAATTAAAAGTTAAACAGGAATTATTTTACAAATGTCATTAGTCTAATCTCTGTAATTTTTGTTCACAAGGAGTCTTTTCATATGATCATCAAATAATGATTACTAACAAAAATTATATGGAAATAATCCTTCTCTTTTTTTGTTTATGAACCAATTTCTAAACAAAGAGACGTAGTTTTCCAATATATGCATTAATCCGATGCATATTCGTTTATTTTTATTATAGGTCTGGGCTGATGTTTACGCTAAGGCTTTAGAAGGTAAGGACTTAAAGGAAATCTTATCTGGTTTCCACAACGTTGGTCCAGCTGTCAGTGCTGCCACTGCTGGTGCCGCTGCTGGTGCTGCTGGTGCTGCCGCTGCTGAAGAAGCTGCTGCTGAAGAAGAAGAAGAAGAATCCGATGAAGATATGGGTTTCGGTTTATTCGACTAAACAAGAGATGTTTTATAAGTGTTCATCACATTTTTTTATCTAATAAATAAGTATATAAGCCATCTTAAACCAATACAAAATCATAACATTTAAAATAAAAAAGTATGAAGAACATTGCAATACTTTTTTTTTTTCTGTCTAGTTTGGCGCAATAGTTCTCGGTATACACCATTATTTTCGAAAATAGAAGAGTGTTTGTAATATTAAACAATATTGTACAGCTAAACGATTATATATATCTATTTATGTTGGTATGTAGTCGTCAAAAACATTTGAACTCCATCACAACAGAAATCTCTAATTAAATCTTTTTAACTTTGGATGATTCAAATTTCCTTTAATCACCATCAAAAAATGATATTGAAAATTCAAAAAAGAAAAGATTACATAAGGAGAAAAAATAAAATATCAAAGTTAAATACAAAAGGAAAGTGTAATTTTTATATAAATAAGCACAAGAAAAAACAGAAACGACATATCTAAAAAGTATACATGTATGTGCGTGTGTAGCGGCAATTTTGTATTTGGTGAAGAGTACCGGGATTTCTTAAGGTTACCGTATTTATTAAATAAAAAATATTAATATCAAACAACTCTAATAATAATAACAATTGTAATTACCTGTATTGATTTCGATATGGCAAGAATAGCTCATATGGCATCATATTTTATGCCATTATTTTGTTCTAATAAACCACATATTGTTGGTTTAACAGTTCTTATCACTGGAATAACGTTTACTATTTTTTATTGGATGTCAAAATTGTTACTTAATGCATATGATGATCCGTTGATGTTTAAACCAAATTCACAAGACTATTTTAGAACTTCACTGTTAGGGTTACTCTCCCCATTTTTGTACTATTTTATTAAAGTGTTTTTATTAAATATAAACGATACATTTATCATTGGGAATATAATAACTGATTTTTTAATTAATGATTGGTTTATGTTGTGTCTTCTTATTATGTTGGCATACCCCCAATTACAAGAACCTATAGAAGATTCTCCAAAAATTCTTCTGGACAAAAATTACTCATTGTTATCTAAATATGATAATTCTATGGAACAATGGCACATTATTCCTAAACAGTCATATATCTTTGGAGTATCCTGGAGTCTGGGGGAATTAATAGTATGTCTTATTGCGAATGTATTTAATTATCAAGAAGCTTCACCATTAGAAAATAACGATTCTATGGGCTTTTTAGATTCTAATGAGGACAAAAATTTAAATGTCAATAATCAGATAAACAGAAAAGATATAACTTTAGCTAAATGTATAGGTTTGAGAAGAAAATCATCATCAATTTCGTCAAATATTTATTATAACGAATTAGAACCATTAATTCAGCCAAAACAATCAAATAGTAACGTCAGTGAGTATGGTTCAAATTATATACAAGGTGTTAATAGTAAATTAAAGTCATCTGCTAATATTGTTATGGTAGATCCCATTGATAATTCTTTAAGATTTTTCTCTCCCGACATTGAAGAAGATCTATATCAAAGAAATTCTCCAAGACCAGTATTAGAACGTCGTTATGGATTCACTTGGATTAAATATATATCCAGTCGATCACAATTTCCATCATTTTCTGACGTCAAATTATATATAGCACTGAAATCTTGGAAGGAAATTGTAAAGTCATTATTACAATATAACCTAATATTATCCATGAATATTCTATTTATAACAGGTCAATCATATCTTTTGTCTATTTATTTCATATATGTTCGTGGCCATGAAAAATTGTTTACTAAAACTGTTAATTATTTTGGAAGTAAAAATATTGAAATATTTTTATTATTACTAGTAACTCCATTATCCCTTATTAATTTTTGTATGAGTATATTTGTATTCTTATGCAATGATGTTTTGGAGTGGATAAATTTAAAATTAATGAATCATGATATGAGTGATATCGAATACGGTTTCTACCCAAGAGTATATCAAAACAATCATGCCTACCTGCAGGACAGTAGATCAAGTCAATCACTGGATCTAAATGATTCACGTTTATCCACCACAATGTATTCAAATTTTTTACAAGAATTCAATGAAATGAAAGAAAAAAGAACAGGGAGAAAATTTGCTAAATTATATAAGAAACTGATTAGAAAGTGGGAGAGGGTTGCCATCCATAGTACTTTCATAATAACTAATGTAACAATATGGAGTATATCACTTTTCGTCATTGGAACATTAAGCGCAGTTAAATTTCAATCTATAAATAATTGAAAATCTGGAACATCAAAGTAGATTTAATCCATATTTTATGCAAGAAATCTCAATAGTAGACCTGCTTATATATTCTTGATAAATATATATACATGTGCTTCTCTATATTAGTTTATATTCAACACGATATAAAGCTTTTGTTTTTTCTCTCATTTTAGTATCTCTATTCTGTAGTTGTTGGTTATGTAAATAAAAGAGCACTTATATTATAGATTTTCTGTGATTTCTCAGTAGATGAAGCATATTAAGAAGTAGTAGAAAAATAAAACAGAATAACTAAAGAGAGCAAAAAAGTGTTAATAAATTTAAAGAATTAAAGGACAAATAAACGCTAACCATTGCTCCTTATAAAAATAGATACTTATTCGTATATATATTTAATATTCATAATTTCACTAAATATCATATTTGAGTAATTATTCCTTCACGTCTTTTCATATATGTAACATTGAATGAACACAATCATGAAATTGGAAAAAAACAAACAATTTCAACGAATTCTATTCTAAATAATCGATGGTTGGCTCCAATACCCAATTACTCACACTACATACCAACACAATTACTAGGCAAAGTATATCTGGATGGGAAACCATTAAAGTTGATATCGAAAATGTCGTCTATTCCTCGTCTGCGAATATATTACTACTTTTTGTCTCCTTAGGTATTATTTGGGGATTCTTTGAGTTCTCTCAAACTTAGATATGTATATTCAACTTTTTAGCAGTTATTTTCTTAGATGTCATATTATCTTATGCCACAAAAGAATTGGCTAACAAAGTCGGGAACACTTTGGGTGGATTATTGAATGTTACATTTAGTAGCGAGGTCGAACGGATGGTTGCTGTTATTGCCTTAAAGGAAGGTCAGGTTAGAATTATACAAGACACTATGTTAGATAGTTTATTGCCAAATCATTTATTAGTGATTGACCTCTATTTTGTACTTGGTGGATACAATAGAGTGCAAGAAACATTTAATTAAACCGCTGCACAGACTATGTCATCCTTGTTGGCGATTTTCTC
Source organism: Arxiozyma slooffiae (assembly GCA_017347545.2). Taxonomy (NCBI): domain Eukaryota; kingdom Fungi; phylum Ascomycota; class Saccharomycetes; order Saccharomycetales; family Saccharomycetaceae; genus Arxiozyma; species Arxiozyma slooffiae. The sequence goes on along the minus strand of JAFHAQ020000001.1, from coordinate 598,225 downwards.
TTCCTCATTATTAATTCCTACCTCTCTCAAAGCTACATTAACTAATGGTAAAGAAGATGAATTAATTAACAAAGAGATACCATCTTTATCAAGAAGAATATCTGTTATTTTGTTAATTGTTTACGTTTCTTTTAGTATCTCAATTAGGAAGTCTTCAAAATATACTTGAACAACAAAATGAAGAAAATGTAATTATGAGTACATATTCATCTCAACCTTAACATTCTTTAAGTGTAAAATTTCTCCTGACCTTTCCAGTGATATGTAAAATTTTAGTCTCTGTGTGTGTTAATTATTTAGTCGATACTATTAATAACTTTGTTGTATCTACATTGTTATCTAAAACATTTATTGGTCTTATTGTCATTCCAATCGTAGGAAATGCAGCAAAACATGTAATTTCAGTAATGGTTGTGTGAAAGAAAAGATGCATCTTACACTTGGTGTTGCTATTGATTCTTCTCTACAAATGTCACTGTTCGTACCCCCCTTTTATGGTTCCTTTTGATTGGCTGGCTAACCTTCAAAAGACATTAAATTTCTCCATTTTTAGAATGATACACTGTTTATTTCTCTTTACCTTTCTAATTATTTAATTCAAGATGGTAAATCCAATTAGTTAGAGGGTTGCATGTCTTTAGTTATGTATTTAATAATTGTTATAGCGTTCTTGTGTGTTATCGTGATGTGAACAAAATTGGCACCATGTGCAAGTCCATCAGAAAATTATGAGAACGTCTGCTTTCTCTCCTTTCCATATTTCAAAATTTTTCTTATCTAATTCATTGTATTTATTATGCATTATACACACACATATATTTTTTCTCAAACATTTACTCACCTAAATATCTTCTTTATTATTAATATATCCTTCAGGCACTGACATGTGACAACACAATATCTAATTATATAATCAACATTAGAAACAAGATCAATATAACTTTTTTGAAGATTTGACTATTAAACCTTCTGTATACTTATTTTCAATATTAACCATGCTAGATTCTAACTTTTACCAACAAAGTAATTGTGTGAATATTATTCTTACGAAAAACATTTGAATACGATGGAGCTCTTTCTTTAATACTAGAAAGTGTTCTTTTCTATTAACAAACTAACAACCAGCCCTAACTGTTCCCATTTGTGTCAAGAAAACACCCATATCTACTTATTTTTTTTTTTTTTTGTATCAAGTAGAAAACCCAAACCCAGAATTTTACCAGTACATATATTACTTTACTTATTTATTTAATCAATGTTGTTCCCTCCATACACAAGCATCTTGACAGCAACAATTAACTTTCCTCGAGCAGGTTTAATGTGAGATCTCTTACATTCCCCTATTGTCTGTTTTTATTTCAACTATTGTTCTCGATTTTTTAAACAAAGAAACATATTATACAAAACAATAAAAATGCTGAACTTGTGCTTGGTTTCTATTGTTCTAATTTTTTTCTTATTTTCTTTTTCTTCCAAACTTTCGCAAGGTTTTCTTCCAATAAAGCTCGGTGGCATTTATGACAAAACAAGAAAAAGATTAAGGAGAAATTGAACTATTATTCTTAGTTAGGTTGTAAGAGGATTAGACAGAGAAGGAAACACAAGCTTTTTTTTTTCTGTGTTTACAATTAACTGTTCTGCTGTACTCACTAAAAATACAGGAAACTGCAATACTCTTTTTTGCAATAAACACAGGGGATATAAACTAATTTCAACAATAATCTTTGCTAGTTAAAGATGTCACCTGGAAATTACTAACAAAGTCAACATTATTAAAACAACTTATATAAAACCCATTGCTTTCCAATTCAGCTATGACCTAGTACCAATTAATTTTTCCCTTTCTTCAAGAATATTAGGCATATTCCATACCAGAAGAACAATCTAAAATCCCATTTTAAAAGCAACGCAACAAGTATGTCAGATTATGAAGCCTTACAAATATTCAATAAACAGAGAGTTAATGTGGATATGATCCAGTTTCTGTCAGAATTAACAACATCTATAGTAAAAAAAATCAAAGTGAGAGATGGAATTTGTTCGAAAGAGATACCCACTTTGAGCAGTTTTATATCTACGCTGGTGAATAATTCAAGAGTTAGTACGTCTATCTTAATGTCTACCAGCGTTTATTTAAATAGACTAAAAAATATCTTACCTGAGAATATCATTGGTATGGAGACTACAAGACACAGACTTTTCCTCGGCTGTTTAATTATAGCTGCAAAGACTTTGAATGATAATTCCCCAATGAATAAACACTGGAGTAAGCATTCAAATTATCTTCTTTCAAATAAAGAAATAAATACATTGGAAAGAGAATTATTATCATATTTAAAATGGGATGTCATTTTTACAACAAAAGAATTGATCCTTTGCTTAAGGGAAAGATTCTTGGTACCAATTAGATTTCAAATGTACAGATATATTCAAACCGCTTCTCTAATGAATAGTCCAATACACTATAGCAAAACAAAACTTCATAAGGAAAACACCATCAACAATCTTTGTCAATATAAAAAATCCCATAATAATTCTTTAGATTCCATATCTTCCATCGTATCAAGAGACAGTATCTATAGTTGTTCTTCTAATGCCAGCTCTATTTTTTCAAGTCATGATAAACAACATATAACACCAACACATTCACACTCACAAGATTACATATCTAAACCTGTCAATGAAAAACATATCTTAAATAATATACTGTAAGTTTTGTATTATTAAGGCACGTATAGAATTTTGGGAGGAATAGCAAATGACGTTGTAACAGTACTTTTTTTCCTATCATAACATAACATATAGGGTTTCGTTCCAACAAATCCTTTATTTCTATCCACCGTACCCTTTTAAATAAATTTCTCGTATATTGTATTTTGCATTATCATAAATTTCTTTTGTATATCATTTAAGATAATTCATGTAATTATATATACAGGGTATCTAAGTCCTATTTTGTAATAAATAATATATTTTTATTTTCAAAGATGATCAATCAATATATAATCTATATATATATATATATAAAGTATGCTTGAATCGTGGTGGTCTTTTTTTTTTTTTTAAAAAAAAAAAATTACGTATATCAATATGAAAATATATATATATATAAAGCAACTAGAAACTAATGAAGGGGGAAAATAACTTAAAGATAGTATACCATATAGTATCAATCAACTGTATAAATCATCGTCGTCTTCAACATCAGCACCAAATGCAGCACCAGTAGATGTAGTAGTATTATTGTTGCTTGATGAGGATGAGGATTCATTACCTAAAGCTGGCTCATTAAAGTTGAAATTACTAAATTGACCCCTTGAAGCCTTCATTTGTTGAGAGTAAGCCTCATAACGACGCAATTCAGCATCAGAAACAGAACGCTTAGCTGTTTTCATCGCTTCAGCAAAATGTTCCTTTCTAATAAATGGAACTGGATCAGGTTCATCAATAGATTCTTCATCTTCTTGTTTAATACCTTCTCCATCAGTCATATCAACATCTTCTTCATTCTTGACTTGTCTTTCAGCTTCTCTCTTTCTTTGTGCTTCAATAGACTCCTTAATGGCAAACTTAGCAGCTCTTTGAACAATGTATGATAAATCAGCACCAGAAAACCCTTGAGTAGCCTTAGCAATAGCAGACAAATCCAAACCTGGTTCTAATGGAGTCTTTCTTAATTGAGCTTGTAAGATAGACAATCTAGCTGGCTCATCTGGCAATGGAACATAGATCAATTGATCCAATCTACCTGGTCTCAATATAGCCGGATCGATTTGATCTGGTCTGTTTGTAGCACCTATAACAAAAACATTCTTCTTAGCATTCATACCATCCATTTCTGTTAATAACTGATTGACAACTCTGTCAGAAGCACCACCAGCATCACCTAAAGAACCACCTCTAGCTTTAGCAATAGAATCCAATTCATCAAGGAAAATTACAGTTGGAGCAGCAGCTCTAGCTTTATCAAAGATATCACGGATATTGGATTCAGATTCACCATACCATAAATATATAATATGTTTATAAATAAATACAAATTGATCCTTCATATTTTTATTTCTCTTCTTAAAAAAATTTTTCTTCTTAAAAATTTTTTCTTCTTGAAAAATCTTTTTCTTTAGAATTATCATTCTTGACGATATAAATAAAAACAATCTTTAATAAGGAAACCTAATGAACATGGTGTCCATGTTCTAACACACCCCCGTAAAGAGTGTTTAATTTTTATTTTAAAAACTTTCGTGACTGAAACCAAAATTACTATAAGTCATGCTACTTTCCTTATTCAGTCATTGAAAGTACATCATCTGGTTGTATATCATTTTTTAAGATATCAATTAATTTTGAAAAATTAACCCATGTAGTTTCCTTGGTTAGTGGATCTGCGAAATTATGTTCTCCTTTTATTTTAAATATATTAATAGATTTTTCATTTACTTCTTCCTTTAATTTCTCTAATCTAAGACCAATAAACTTAGTTCTTGTTTTAAAATAATCTTGTTTGAGCCAATCTATTGCCGGCTTTGAATGTGTAATTATATTAATGTTTGGATCACTATTTTTAAAGATACTCTTTATTTTACATTTTAACAAAACAGCTTGATATTCCCCCATAGTTAAGGCATCCAGCTCTTTTTCTGCTGATGATCTACACACTATAGTTGATTTTTTGGAAAAACCATCCTAACAATTATTACCTATCCATATAATAACACCAAGTCGTGATTTTAAGTCAAACTCGGATCCCAATGACGCATCTGTAATAACTGTAATATCTAACCTATTCTTATCATCTCTTTTTAATGTTATTCCAATGTCTCGGGTATCATAAACATATTTCAATAATTTTTTGGCTGCTTTAATTACTTTAGGATGAGGAAATAATACTAAACGTGATAGTTTACCTAAAGCAAATTCGATATCTAATCTTCCTCTTGTTCTAATATAATTAAGTTTTCCTATTAATACTTGAAGCCATTTTATTTTTTCTTTTAATGTAGATTTATCCATGATCAATGTATCTGTTTTGGGATTTATTGTATACTTGTAAATATTTGGTACACTGTTAATTTTTTCCTTTCTTGATATAATTTCTTCATAATCTTCAAACATTTTTTCGATATAATTTTTTATATTCAATTGTATTATTCCTTCTGCTCTATCATAATCTAGATCTAAACCCAAAATATCAGTTTTTAATTGATTATTTTTCATAAAACCCAACTCTTTTAATGCAAACCTATTTTTTAAAATTTTCATATATTGTTCTAATTTATCTTCTTTTTCAGCTGCAATGATACAATCATCTACATACGCAGCTATCATAATGGATTCATCTTCGGATACATATAAACCAGGAGAATAATTAGAGTCGCGAAGTCCAATAGAGTTCATAAATTGTTTCAAAGTTTTATTCCAATTATACGGACTTTGTTTAAGGCCATACAAAGATTTCTTTAATGGTGTAACAAATTTATTATTCTGTGGATGTGGAATATAAAGCTCCTCATTCAAATTAGCATATAAAAATGCATGATTTATGTCAAATGTTCTTAAAAACATTTTTTTATTGTTTGCTACAGTCAAAAGAATCTTCAAGGATTGCATGTCCAGAATTGATGTTTCAATTTGATTATAGCTATTTTCATTTTGTAAATCCCCCCTGCAAACTATACGTGCTTTATAGACACCGTTACGTTTGCGTGTAAAAATAGTATTAATGGGAATTATTTTGTCCTTTTTCACGTTATTTCTTGCTAATTTTATTTTAGGGTCATAAACCCCCATCTCTGTTAAATTATTTAACTCTTTTTGATATGCTTCTAAATATTTCTTTTTTTCTCTTCCACGTTTTTATTGTTTGTAATTGCTTGTTTGAAATATAGTGCATGAATTTTCTTTGTTGAACTTTCTTTTGGATAGATAAAATTAATTCTAAACTTCTTTGGACCTTTTGTTATATATTTTCTATTATTATCTGAACCGATGTTTTCAATATCATTTGTTTCAAAATCGTGCTCAAATCGTCTTTTGGTAACCGATCGTTCTTGAAGATTTTCATTTTCCTGGTTGTTTGTACTGATGTCTATATTATCTGGTTCTTGCCTTTCATATTTTTCTTTATAAGAATTATTATCGTTATCATCGATATTATTTTGTTCTTGGCTTCCAGATTTGTCGTTATGAGAGTTATTATCGTTATCATCGATATTATTTTGTTCTTGGCTTCCAGATTTGTCGTTATGAGAGTTATTATCGTTATCATGGATATTATTTTGTTCTTGGCTTCCAGATTTGTCGTTATGAGAGTTATTATCGTTATCATCGATATTATTTTGTTCTTGGCTTCCAGATTTGTCGTTATAAGAGTTATTATCGTTATCATCGATATTATTTTGTTCTTGACTTCCAGATTTGTCGTTATGAGAGTTATTATCGTTATCATCGATATTATTTTGTTCTTGGCTTCCAGATTTGTCGTTATGAGAGTTATTATCGTTATCATCGATATTATTTTGTTCTTGGCTTCCAGATTTGTCGTTATAAGAGTTATTATCGTTATCATCTATATTGTCTGGTTCTATGTTTTCCTCATGATTATCAGAGAAACAGTCAAGTGAATTCGTTGATGCTGTTTCGTCCAAGTCTTCAATTGTTTCCATTATTGTCGTTTCCGACAGAAGTTTATCTAATGGCATGCTTTGAATATCAGTTGGATCAAAAACTTCTTCATCTTCTATTTCATCAGTATCGTCTCTCCTTTGATCAATTAAATCTAAATTGTCGATGATTTCATCGACTGCAAAATCTGTATCTTTATTTTCTCCTATTTTCTTTTCTAATTCTTTATTATACAGATCTATTATAGTTTCATAGTTCCTGGACATATATAATGAATGATTTGTAGTAAATGATGGCATATAATAATTCGTTGTAGATATAATTTTCCGTGTTTTGGGTATATAAAACCAATAACCAAACCCATTTTTGTCCTTACAGAGAACTAATCCTTGTATGGTGGGTGCTCTTAATTTACTCTTGATTGGTTCCCATAATAAGGCAGGAGCACCAAATGGTAAAAATGACCTAAGTTGTATAACTGGTTTAATTTTTGAAATTAGTCGGAAAGGAGCATCATTAATAGTTCTATTAAACGAACAATTTCTAATATCTGCTGCTGCTTGGACAGCATATTTCCAAAATTTTAGTTGCATTCTAGATTGAAGCAACATAGTTCTTGTAGCAGTTATGATAGTACGAATATTTCTTTCAGCCCTAGCGTTACTAGAATGATCTTGTGTTGGAGTGAGTATTAATTGAATACCCAGTTTATTTAACACTTCCCTTAAAGCTGCATTTGTAAATTCAGTCCCTTTATCACTAATAATTTGTTTTACTTTCCTATCAAATTGAGTTTCCACGAATTTGATATTATGTAAAATTTGGACTTTAATTTCTTCAGCATCCTTATGGCAGTGAGTAGTAACCATTATGTATTTTGACACATTATCTACCATTAACAGCATATATCTATCCTGATTCACTGGTAGACCATTTATCGGCCCAAATATGTCAATCGACCATGATTCCCCCGGTAATTTGTTTTTGTTATAGTAATTCATAGAGTTTTTGTGGTGAAAGTGGCGTGTCATTTTTCCAGATATACATGTAGCACACCAATCTTCTTCTTCGTTTGCATCTTTTATGTCACTGACATCCTCGTAAATATTTTTCTTGACCCCCTCTGTAATGATTCGTTTAGGTATATGATTCAATCTTATGTGAGCTTCTTCTAATTCCATAGTTGGTTTGTGTACAATCGGATTTTCTGGCCTGATATGATACACTTTACCTTTTGGCATGTCAATAATGTCTTCTGGTTTTACCCAAACAGAATCCTCTTTTATTAATGTATTAATTTTTTTACCTTCAGAGGTTTCTAAAGTATTATATCCTTTTAGTAGGGAGATTTTTGTTTCTTCAAACAATTTAGATGCGGATAGGATGGTGATTTGTTCTTGAGGAACATAATATGTTTGAACAAGTACCACATTTTTCTTATTTGCCTTGATTGGTAGAAATCCTGATCCCACAATGTTTAAGTCCTCCTTTGACCCAATTCCTCCATATCTAGGTGCATTTTTAATCTTATGATAATTCTTTAGCCATTTTTTTTTGTTTGTTATATGAATGGGGGATCCAGTATCTATTAGAATTAAGTTCTTATTAATTTTTAAATCTTTTTGTCTGTTTTGTTCCCTTTTGTTTTTAGAAGTAGTTTTAATGTTGTTAATAGTGGTTGTTACCTTTTTATTTTTTGTATTTTTTAAAGTGTTGTTTAATATTTGATTTTTATTATACATATAGTTTACAATATTCCTATTATTATTATTCGATGTTTCTTGTAAGGTCGTCTTTATTATCATATTCTTGCCTAAGTTTATTTCTTTTCTTCCTACGACAGTTTCTTGGATGGTGGAATTCGCATTCACAATATTCACATTGAAAAACCTTGTTATCATAGTATCCTTTTTTGTGTTTATAGTATGTAATAGTATCGACAATATACATTAGAAATATTTTGGGTTGGATATCTGGACTCAATGGTAGACAGTTTTGGGTTAAATAATTAGACATTTTATTTTCAAGATCTATATTGACAGTTTGTTTAATTTTTGATACCAAAAACCTATCGTTGATAGGATTAGAATCCTTTGGATCATAACTCCATTTTTCAATTTGAATTAAGTTGTTTATTTTCTTCTCATAATCATCTGTATTAGAACAGAATTCATCTACCAAAATTTCTTTCCACATTTTGTCTTTTACATCTCTTGGATAGCGAGACATAAATCTTTTCTTTATAAAGTTATAATTTTCAGCAGCAGAGCCTTCAAGATTTCTATAGTTGTTAAAAGTTCCATCGATAGAATTTTTAATTACATTTTTTAAAATTGTATTTTCGGTCTTATCAATAGGGCAATTCACTTCTAAAATATTATCAAAGTTCCATTTTTGTAAAAAATCTTTGATATAGTAGCTCCACACTGGAAAATCATCCATATTTCTCAATGTATATTCAATTTTTGCAGATTCAGACTCCCAATAGAACTGAATCTTTTCACCACGACAATTGTAGCATGTGTAATATTTACCACTATCATCTTTGTTGGATAGTAGAACAACGTTTTGATAATTGTTATCATTAGTCACTTTATCTTCATTGTTATTATTTAAAATATCATGATGATTATTTTCATTGTTATTTTTTGTTAAGTAATTAATTTTGTTACTATAATCTTCTTTACTGTTGCTAACATAAATTTTTAACAACTCGTTAAGATTTTTATTTGCACTGTTTAATTTTTTAGTAAATAAAAATTTTGATTTTTCAATTTCATCCATCTTATTATTAATTTCTGAGTCAGTTAAAGTATCGTTTTCTAATAGTTTATTTTCTTGGTCTATCAAGGTAGCCAATTTATTTGTGAGAAGATCAATTTGTTTACATACTCAATAATTCTGGACCTTTAACTGAGATAAAGTTGGCTGAAACTTCAGTAGCCACGGCTTTAGCTAATAAAGTCTTACCAGTACCTGGTGGACCATAAAACAACACACCCTTTGATGGTGATAATCCGAATTTGGTGTATTGATCTGGGTGTAAAACTGGATATTCGACAGTCTCTTTCAATTCTTGTTTAATTTCATCTAAACCACCAACATCATCCCAAGTAACATTAACACTTTCGACAACAGTTTCACGTAAAGCAGATGGGTTAGAGTTACCTAATGCAAATCTGAAGTTATCCATAGTGACACCTAAAGAATCTAACACTTCAGCGTCAATATCATCTTCTTCTAAATCTATCATATCCATCTTTTCACGGATTTGTTGCATAGCAGCTTCGGAACATAATGAGGCGATATCTGCACCGACATAACCATGAGTCTCAGCAGCCAAAGCTTCTAAATCTACATCATCTGCTAACTTCATATTCTTTGTATGGATACGTAAAATTTCTAATCTACCAGTGGCATCTGGGATACCAATATCAACTTCACGATCAAATCTACCGAATCTTCTTAAAGCTGGATCAATGGAGTTAGGTCTATTTGTAGCAGCGATAACAACAACATTGGATCTAGCCTTCATACCATCCATAAGAGTCAACAATTGGGAAACGACTCTTCTTTCAACTTCCCCATTTGTTTTGTCTCTCTTTGGAGCAATAGAATCGATTTCATCGATAAAGATAATAGCTGGTGCATTCTTTTCAGCTTCTTCAAAAGCTTTCCTCAAATTAGATTCTGATTCACCGGCCATCTTAGACATAACTTCTGGACCATTAATCAAGAAGAAAAATGCGCCAGTTTCATTAGCGACAGCTCTAGCCATCAAAGTCTTACCAGTACCAGGAGGACCATACATTAAAACACCTCTAGGAGGTTTAATACCAATAGCTTTAAATAACTGAGGATGTCTTAATGGTAATTCAACCATCTCTCTAATTTGAGCCATTTGTTTACGACAACCACCGATGTCATCATAACCGACTTCATTGATGTTATTTTCTTCATCCTCTCTATTGATTGGTTCACCTTCCCAATGAATCACTGTGTCTTGTGCAACGACTGCATATTCTTCTGGTTCGACGTCAACAACCTTAAATTCGACTTGTCTCATCCCACCTCTAACAAGGAAATGGTCACCTTTTCTAACAGGTCTATAAGCCTCCACGAAATATGGTTTTAAGAAGACATCAAACAAATTACCAGTGATCCCCTCAATGGTATCAGCAATAGGCAAAACAGAGATTCTAGTGGCATATTTGATATCAGGACAAGGATGGATAGTCACCAAATCACCTAATCTGATTCTTAGATTGTTTCTTACTACACGGTTGACTCTACAGACACCGTCTTCCAATTCATCATCGATCAAAACGATCAAAACGGTATCCTTTCTTTTCTTCCCCTTAACTAGGACGGTATCCCCCCTAAACAATTCCAATTTGTCCATTGTGTTAGAATTGATGGCAATCACTGAGTTGTCATCGTTTGTGGCGTCATCCACTAAAAGAGTGTTTGGTTTCTTCTTTCTTCTTAAGATAGCAGTAGCAGTGGAATCCTCAACATGAGGTTCAGTTCCAGAGGCGTCTAATAAAGGTTTATGATGATGATGATGATCTTTACTCATTTTAATTTTAATTATAATTTAGTCGAGAATTTGATCAGACTTGCTTTCGACGTTATATTAATATATCTTAGTTTTTTTGGAGAATTGCACTTATTTATTTGTTTATTTTAAATGCGTTCAAATCAGTTATAGCAGTATGGAAGTATTCAAAAATATATATAAAACGTATATTCAAGAAACTCTCTTGTAATTAATTTTTTTTTTGCAATTTCCTATTGGGAATATTTATGGAAACCATACGCAAAAAGGCAATAAAGTTGGTTTTAGACAGAAAAGAAGGAAAAAAAAAAAAAACAAAAAACAAAAAATTGCCACCCAAAAAGAAATCTCGACCAGGTACCCAAGACAACATCTGTTAGCGCCTGGACAACCTTAACATATTTTGTAGAATAAAGAAGTTTTTTTTTGTTTTGTGTCTCTAATAGAAGCAATGGGTGTCTTTAATAGAATAACATGTTTACCATAAGAACATAACAGATTATATATATATATATATATATATAATCTTTGCATTAATGCACGGATGAAAAAAAAAAAGAGTTGAAGAACAACAATGATGATCCTGATGAATTTTGTGTAATAACTAAAAAATACAAAATAAAAAAAATACACTATTGATATATTTTATAACAACGACATAGCTTAAAAATAACAGTTTTTCATTTATATGTATGGGGTAGCATGAATGTGTTTATTTATATTGGTTGAAAATGAGAGATATATATCACTAAGCTTACAACATTCCCGAAGAATATTATTTAAAGTGATCTACTATAAATAATATCATATATTTTATAACAATCAAGAAGCTTTACAATTATCTGACGTAACCTGCTTCTTCTTCTTCTTTCTCTTTATATCTCCAATCCCAGCAAAGTCCCACAACGGTTGACTCCGTCCTTAGTCTTTCCTTATTTTTTTTTTTCTTGTTCTTATATACGTCCATTAGACTAAAGAAGGACCGCATAACCCTTTCCTTACGTACTTTCTAGGGAATCGATGACTATAAGGGTACTTCGTCTTGCTTTTGTTCCTTGCTTTATTTAAAGAAAAGAAGAAGAAGAAGAAAGAAAAAAAAAAGAAAACCAATTTAAGCTAAGCTGAGTTTTACCAATAGAAACGTCAGTACACTTATTGACTTACCTGTTTTAACTTGGATATCTTTTAGTTTTATTTTTTTTTTTTGTTAAAAGGTACCTTCATTTATTTTAAGACAGAAGACTACAAGCAGATTAAAAAAAAGAAAAAATTAAAACATATATAATCGAATGCTTTCCTTTATCAACAATATCAAATTGTATGCTTATTCTAAAGGATCGTTTCTAGTCACAAACAATTTCCAAAGACTATGTTATTCAACAATTAAATTAACAAGTGACAATTACCCACAAATTAAGAGAAATGAAAGTTTCAAAAAGATAAATTCTGATGATTTAGCATATTTCCAATCCATTCTAACTCCACAGGAATTAATCATAGCAAAGAACAAGAATGATCTTGATTTCTATAACACAGACTGGACTCGCAAATATAAAGGTCAGTCCAGTGTAGTACTTAAACCAAAGACCGTAGAGAAAATTTCATTGATTATGAATTATTGTAACAAAGAGAGAATCGCTGTGGTCCCACAAGGTGGTAACACAGACCTTGTTGGTGGTTCTGTACCGGTCTTCGACGAACTAATTCTTTCATTATCTAACTTAAATAAAATTAGATCTTTCGATGAATTAACTGGGATCTTAAAATGTGACGCAGGTGCAATCCTAGAAGAAGTCGATAACTATTTGAAGGAGAGAGGATATCTCTTCCCATTGGATCTCGGTGCTAAGGGTTCTTGTGAGATCGGTGGTTGTGTGGCCACTAATGCAGGAGGTCAAAGATTGCTTCGTTATGGTTCGTTGCATGGTAACGTCCTTGGTTTGGAAGTCGTATTGCCAGATGGTACTATTTTGAATAGTATGCATAGTCTAAGAAAGGATAATACTGGGTACGATTTAAAACAACTGTTTATTGGTTCTGAAGGTACAATCGGGATCATCACCGGTATATCTATCCTGACACCAACTAATCCCAAATCGACAAATGTTAGTTTCCTCGCTGTTAAAGAGTTCAAAGATATTAAGACTGTCTTTAGGAAAGCCAAGAAAGATTTGAACGAGATCCTATCGGCTTTCGAATTTATGGATATGAAAGCTATGCAACTTACCAAGAAATATCTCTCTGAGATTGATGGGTCAATGATTTTTCCATTAGAAAATGAATATCCTTTCTATATCTTAATTGAAACTTCTGGATCGAATAAAGAACACGATGATGCCAAAATGGAGAAATTCCTAGAAGATGTAATGGGAGATGGGACTGTGATTGATGGCACAATGGCACAAGATGTTACAGAGATTGAAAATTTATGGAAGTGGAGAGAGATGATCCCGGAATCTTGTCAATCAGAAGGTGCAGTATATAAATATGATGTTTCTTTACCATTATCTAAAATATATTCACTTGTTGAATCAACCAACACAAAATTATTGAAAGAGGGATTATTATATGATCCTGTTAATAACCCATCTGGACCAGTCATTGGTGCTGTAGGTTATGGTCATATCGGTGATGGGAACCTTCATTTAAATGTCGCCGCTAAAGAATATAGTAAATTTATTGAAAAATGTTTAGAACCATTTGTGTATGAAGTTGTTGCTGAATTGCAAGGTTCAATTAGTGCTGAACATGGTGTTGGGTTGCAAAAGAAGAATCGTTTACATTATAGTAAGAGTCCATTGGAAATTAAGGTTATGAAAGAAATTAAGAATCATTTTGATCCACACGGTGTTTTAAACCCATATAAATACATTTAAGGATCATTTCTTTCATACCTATGTTTACTTCCAGAACTTCATATATATAATTATTATTTAATTAATTTGATATTATATTCACACTTTCTGATGCGTTAGAGTAAATGTTTTTAAAACTGTCAAAATTTAAAGGAGTACAATTGCGTGCAGTATTGTTGAATAATAATACACCTACTAAATCTATAAAAAATAAGAAGGAAAATGATAAAGAAAATATTGTAAAAATGATACTAGGTAAAATGATACCAATTTTACCTTTCTTTAAGAAAAATTTTAAAATAACAAAATCACTGTATCTAAAAATAATATGAGTAGACTACTCTTGTACCATTTTGAAAATTTTGAAAAGAGGTTCTACAATCTCAATTATATGTGAGAAACATATCGCCCTTTATCTAAACAAAATACAACTAATAATTTAGTGACGAGGCTCTCAATATTTTATATGGAGTTAAATAACAATGATATAATGGTTATGCACTTGTTGGAATTAAAAATTGACTATTTTGTCACAACACTAAATGTTATAACTACATGCTTTCCTATTGACATTAAAGCCTTTAAAGCTGAAGTCGTTTCGAACCTTGAAATGGCTTACCCTGTTATGCCGGACTGTTTAAGCTTGACTGAAGTAAATAGATTTACTGACAAAATGGAACTTTTACTTTGTAATGTCAGTACCATGTTTTATGGTAAAATAGCATTTTCTAAGAAGTTGCAAGTGAATTGTATAGGACTTAAGACCGGGTTTGAAAAGAATTTAACTGTACAAGACAAAAGACATAATCCAAATAGTACATATTTTAATTATGAAATGAACTGAGAACAATAATGTAATGTTAAGACAAAAGACGTTTTTTTTTTTTTGTTATTTTATACTTTTTAATGTTTACCTTCCTTCACCTTTTTAATTTTATAATTCTATTTAGGTTGAAAAATATTCTTACGATACGAATTTTTATTAATTATATGTTCAAATGTCAATATTATGCAAAGGAAATATGTATATTGTACAACATGTAGCTACTATCCCCACAGATTTACACATTCATGACTCTTTCTATGAATGTTTTAAATATTTATATACCTTATATATATGCTTTCTACAAATGACTAGAGTCCATTCTTTCTGTAAGGGATTATCTCAAGTTGTATACGAGAATATGGTTATTAATTTATATATAAAAACTTACAAATTATATAGTCGTTTTTCTTATTATCAATCTTAACCTTAACCTTGTTGATTTTATCAATATTATTAATGTTCTTGGTAATCTTCTTCTATTTATTCATCTATTAGATATGACTTAATAAATGTACTAGGAGTGTTATTGGTGGTACTTACATTTGGCAGTGTGTTGTTCAAAGACTAAAAGTCTCTTAATTAAGTTTCTCAGTACCTTTTCATTAAAGTTAATCCGACGATTGTTTGAACACACTTACAACTGGAGCTTAAAGTTTCGACTGTTCCAAGTCCTTCACCTCGACCTGCAGCTTTCATTACCCACAGACTACGTATTCTCGGAATACCAATTAGAGCTCCTTGCACTTTCCTTACTACTAAAGTCTTAATAATACTTTGAACTAAAATTAAATGTTTGGTATAATGATCACTAAATATACAAAAATACTATATACCTATATATGTAAATGTATAAAATTATTATCAACAACAACAAATAAAAAAAGAAAGAAGAATCAAAAATAAAAAAAAAAATACTATCAACTGATTATTTAGAAAATACCACTATGATTTTTTCTTTCTTTTTTTAATGAGGTTGAAATATATATGATTCCTTACAATAATATTAATAAATAAATGACAATAAAGGTAAAACAACAAAAAATTGAAAAAGAAATCTTCCAATTGGTATATTCGAAAATCAATCTATTTCACTCCTCTATTTCTTACTCTTCTTCTCCTTCTTCTCCTTTTTATCTTTCTTATCTTTCTTATGCTTCTTTTCTTTCTTTTCTTTCTTCTCCTTCTTCTCCTTCTTTTCTTTCTTGGCTTTCTTTTGCTTTTCCTCTTCCTCTTCTTTGTCTTCTTCATCAGATTCTAGTTTTCTTTTCTTATCCTGCTTTTCTTCAGAAGTAGTGTCCTTTGGCTTGTCCTTGTTATACAATTCCATGGCTTCTTTGATTGCAGATTCATTCTTCAAAGTTGGTTTACCAGTACTGTAAAACTCTAATCTTTGTTCAACTTGCTTCTTTAATACAGCACCAAAAACATTAGTTGGTTCATCCGAATAATTATCAATTCTAGAAGCAATAGAACATTTGTTAGCCAAATATCTAGAGATTCTACCTTTGTTCTTTGGCGAGGCTTTGGCGATAAAACCACTATTGTAAATCAACCCATACTTTGGTGTATTACCCTTTGTCTTTAAAGCTCTGAAAAGAGCCTTTTCAGCACCTAAAATTTGTACCGTAGAAGCAGCTTGTTTTGACAAGTTGGTTAAAGAACCAGCATGTGAGATTAATCTGGCACCAATAACTTCACCAATTAATTCAGATAAGTTTGGTGCAACAATGTGCATCTTTTCACATAAGTAATCATATAATTGTCTTCTGTATTCGATTAGTGACACTACTCTTTGAGCAAAAACACAAACATTATCCATATCAGTCTCAGATAAATCTTGACCCATGGATATACGGGCATTGTCGATGACTCTTTGAGCGATACCTGCATCTTCATTTAAAAGTGCAGCCAAATCATGTAAAGATTCATCATTCAAAGATGCTTTGTCCTTAATGAAAAGAACCAGACGAGCAAAGTTGTAATTGTCAGGAACCAACTTGGCTAATTCTGGGAAGTGCCAACCGTACCATTCCTTAACTCTCATAGCAAATGTGTTAATATCTTTATCCAGTTGATCTAACAAAGCAATAGATTGGATGATATGGTTATCATTCTTTTGAACAGAGAACTTGACTTTAGCTCTGGAGTAAGCATGACCTAAACCTAAATGGGCTCTATCTAAATCACCAGCTTGTAAACCCTTTAACAATTTCTCGCCATGTAATCTAATACCACGTAAAAGATCTTGAGCTAATTCGTTGGCAATACAGTCGACATATGGGAAGATTTCCTTAATAGAAGGACCTAAGTTTTTATCAGAGATACCAATTGTAACAGGGTTATCCTTGGATGCCTTTGGTAAATTTAAATCTAAAACAGCTTTTAAGTTCTCAGAGACCAAACCTTCAGATATATCATTAGCGTTTTCTAACGCTTCGGCAGCACCTTTGAATGGAGCAAATGAAACTAATTCGACTAATTTAGTAAAAGAACCAAAATCATTAATTTGTTCTTGGACTTCCGCTAATCTAGATCCGATATCGTCTTGTTGTAATTTGACTTTAAAAATAGCGTAACCAGTAGGTTCCTCAAATAATAAATAATCAATTGGAGCCATTATGCTAATGGTATCTTTATTTTTTTAGAAAACTCTACACTGTCGTAATGGCTTAATACAATATACCCCAGTGTTCTAACATATACAGTAAGAAAGGTGAAATTTCTGGAGGTACATATATTTCCAGTATGTAAACTAATGTTTTAATTATTTTTCTTTTGCCAAATAACTTACGTTTTTGTATTTTTCTCGAAAATTTTTTTTTTTTGATACTCATCGCAAATTTTCAAATAGTACGGAAAATTTTATATCATTCCAGACGGGAAGAAAACATATTAACAAATAAATAAAAAAAAATAAATAAATAAATTGAACCGTCACAAATTGGAAGGACCTTCTCAATGATAGTGTCCCAACTAAAATACCTCAATAGTGATGTTTGGTTTACAACATTGTTAGCGTTGATTTTTGAGTGACAAAAGTACCTCTTTGGAGTTATACCAAAGGACAATTTAACTTAGTAACGGCTCTCAATTGGGAGAGGAGGAAAATACCATATAAGAAAGAAAAAATAAATCAGACATCTTAAAACACTAAAAGTAATTATTTCGTTTTCATTTTTTTTAAAAGTAATATACACATGTTCTGCGAAGTATCACAATATGTTGCATAGTAGCTATATAGTCAAGTATTTATAAATTGTATTTTTGTGAAAATTAATCTTCATTGATCATCTTCTTCATTTATTTCAACGTCATCCCAATCGTTTTCTCCTTCTTCACCATCTCTTTCTTCTTCATCTTCACCTTGATCAGCTACAGTAATAACAGTATCGGGATTGTCATTCTTAATATACTTTCTTGCTATTCTGGAAGATTTACCAGCTTGAGATGCTACTTCTCTGGCTGTTTGCTGTAGATTCTTTAATTCTGAAGCAAAACTCTTACGAACAGTTCTATTAGTGAAAACATCCCATAGCTTTAAGCCTTTTTCAGCACCACCAATAACCATGGTACCTGCTACTTCGATGTCTGGAGCAAAAGAGGTAGTCAAAACATTACCCACACCGAAATCACGAGATAGAACCATACTAGGACCATTCATAGTATTCCTAGTAGCATCTGTTGGGAATTTCCATAACTTAACTGTTTTTTCACCCATAGCACCAGTAGTCATTAAACCAGGAACAAATTTGTTTACAGATAAACAGGAAATACCTGAATCATGTGCATTTAATGTCCACACTGGTTTGGATCCACTATTGTTTCTAATATCAAATGAATAAATGTTACCTGAATCTGTACCACATAATATTATGTTATCATCAACAAAAGTAGCCGTTTCAATTTCCTCTCCTGAACTGACTGACCAATATTTAGACATTTCATCTTCTTTTTCAATTCTAACATCACTTAAAGCAATACGTGAATCGTAACCACCAGTTAATAATATAGAGCCATTACTTGGATGCCACTCAGAAGATGAAACATTTTTGTTATTGTGGATATTTTGTAGAGAACGGACAGCAGTAGCAGTATTTAAATCCCATAATTTGACGGTATGATCTGCAGATGTAGATGCTAAAACTGAACGGAATTGTTTGTTATGTGCTAAGGATAACACTGCATCAGTGTGATGTGTGGTAACGTGAACGTTCTTCTTCTTTTTACTTTTCTTGTTAGACAACGATGCCATAGAATTTTCTACTGGTTCACCAAGGATAACATCCGGGAAAGCCTTTTCAATACAATCAAGATTCCAAATCTCAATTTGTGGATCGAATGTACCAATGGCAACGAAATTAGCTGGATCATCTGAATTAGAACCAGGTCTGTAATTCAACCATTCAACACATAATGGAAATGCAGGCAACATTAAATCATGGTGAACATATAAGGAGCTATCACGAACAAGACCACGAGCTACGTCTGGATCGGCTTCATCCCCTTTTTCTACAGGAATATCACTGTCATGGAAACCAGCACCATCATCATAAACATAAACATCTAAATAGGAGATATCATCTTCTGTTCTTGTAGCAAGAACCATGTTGTCGGTTGGGTATATTTGCAGTTCTTGTTTTTCTTCATTAGTCTCTTCTTGTGTAGGCAAGGAGATATATGGGTCTTCACCATTAGTTCCCTCATAAAATTGAATATCATCCTTAGATAAACCTGGGAACATGGCCAATTCAACACCCTGTCCATTAATATCAGTATCATCATCATAGTGCTCCATGTCAAATTCTTTCAAGTCATCGTCAATCGATAGTTGATCCCTCAATTTATTAACATCTGGTTTTGTGGTTTCTTCAACTTTTTCATTTTCTTCTTCAGCAGTTTCTTCGGTAGTATTTGAACCCAAGTTCAATTTGGCCATTTCTTCAATTCTAGCCAATTCTTCATCGTTTAACTCATACTTTTCGGCAAATTCAGAGGCAAATCCTCTTGGAACCCATCCAGTAGCAGATATCATCTCGATATTTAACGATTATTATTCTTGGTGAGAAATATCCTGATGACTGGTATAAAAATACACTTGGCAATAATCCCAATAAATATTAATTCATATATAAATATATTTTGTCTTTTTTATTCCTTTTAGCTCATCGCAGCTTAAATCTTTTTTTTTTTCTTTTTTACCTTTTGACAAGTTTTTTTTTTCTTGAAAAATTTTCTACCATTTAATTTTTTTTATCACTGTT
The DNA here is from genome assembly GCA_017347545.2 of Arxiozyma slooffiae. Lineage (NCBI taxonomy): Eukaryota > Fungi > Ascomycota > Saccharomycetes > Saccharomycetales > Saccharomycetaceae > Arxiozyma > Arxiozyma slooffiae. The sequence continues at coordinate 578,101 of JAFHAQ020000001.1, read as the reverse complement.
TAATTTTCTTTCTGTTTTTGTTTCATTTTCCCCTTTCTTTTGACTGAACAAGAAAAAACTTAAATTCTCTGTTAATTAGATTGAAAGATTAGGCAGAGAGCAAAGAATAACAAACAATATTTTACGATTAATACCAGTAACAACCTCTAGTATAAAAAGTAGATGTAACTAAACTTAACAAGTATCTTTTCTACAAACTGCTTTGAAGAAACATAGAAAAGACAGAGAAAAATAAAAGAATCGAAAATAAGGTATTACCTTGGGTAGTAGCAAATTATATATATATATATTTTACAAGAGTAAGGCAATTAAGTAAATGAGTGATAATCAAAAGAAGCTACAAGAGTTGTTACAACAATTAGCATTGGGACAAGGCCCTATCAAACCTAGGGAGGTTCCTGAAGAGCCACCTAAAGAAATGAAGGATTACAAGTTTTGGAAGACTCAACCGGTCCCCTCATTAGATGTTCCAGTTCTAGAAGAGGGCCCAATCGACCCAATCAAGACTCCTGATGATATACCAGACACACCTTTACCTATGCTTCCTGATTTTGAATGGTGTGACATTGATGTCGATAATAGTGACCAATTAGAAGACTTGTTTGTTTTGTTAAATGAAAATTACGTAGAAGATAAAGATGCATCATTTAGATTTAATTATACCAAAGAATTTTTCAATTGGGCATTAAAGAGTCCAGGTTGGAAAAAGGAATGGCATGTAGGTGTTCGTGTTAAGAAGACACAGAAATTGATTGCATTCATCTCTGCTATTCCTGTAAATTTGAGGGTTCGTGAAAACGAACTTAAGAGTGTTGAAATCAATTTCTTATGTATACATAAGCAATTAAGATCTAGAAGATTGACTCCTGTATTAATCAAAGAAATTACTAGACGTGTCAATAAATGCAACATTTGGCAAGCTTTATATACCTCAGGCACCATTTTACCATCTCCTATAAGTACATGCCGTTACACACATAGACCAATCAATTGGAGTAAATTGTTTGATGTTGGATTTACTGGACTTCCAATTAATAAGACAAAGACCGATATGTTGGCATATTATGCTATTTCAAACACTACTAAAACCAAAGGGTTAAGACAAATGACTTTAGAAGATGTGGATCAGACATTAGAATTATTTAATAAGTATCAAGCAAGATTCGACCTTGTGCAGGTTTTCTCAAAGGATGAATTCAAACATTGGTTTTTGGGTAATGATGATTGTCATAAAGTGGTTTTCAGTTATGTGGTTGAGAATGAAGTGGGTCAAATTACAGATTTCTTCTCGTTTTATTCATTACCATTTACGATTTTAGACAATGCAATCTATAAAGAGTTAGGTATTGGTTACTTATTTTACTATGCAAGCAATGCTGATTTTGAATATAATGATAGATTTGACAAAGATGCAAGCGAAAGTTTGAGGAAAAGACTAGATAGTTTAATATCTGATGCTATCGTATTAGCCAAAAAACAAAAGATGGATGTTTTCAATGCTTTAACATCGCAAGATAATTGTTTATTCTTGGATGATTTAAAGTTTGGACCAGGTGACGGGTTTTTGAATTTCTATCTGTTTAATTATAAAGCTTTACCTATCACTAACGGTCTCACTGAAGATAAAAAATACGATACGGTAAACCGTAGTAATATTGGTGTTGTTATGTTGTAATTTTTTTTTAGGAGAAGGATATGTGCATGGCAGACCCGTATAAAATGAACAAAGCGATTCAAAATATATGGAGGTAATAACAAACTAATCCGTAATATATATAATTTTAATTTGGTATCTTTATGAAACATGAAACTAATTTTTTTTTTTTTCATTCAAATGTAAACCCAAAGAAAGTAGTTCAAAAAAGCTCGGATATATGATAGTGTATAGTACGCGTACATAAATGACATTGACAAGAGGCACAGAAAAAGCCTTAAGACACGAAAAAGTTATTTCGAGGAAGGGCTTTTAATCTACAGGATATTGGTAGATCGATGAAACATAACAAAAAAAAAAAACTATTATAATCAGTTTTCTACATTCCTCGAGTCTATCTTTCATAAAACGTTGAAGACAAAATTGACTCTACTGCTTTTTTTTTTTTTTTTTTTCCTTACTTACTTTTCGCTACCTTTTTTTTTCGCGTCTTTTTAATTGTTTTGTCCTTTGTTTTTACTTTTTTTTGTCCCTCGAGGTTCCGTTTTTCTTCGAAAGGAACAAAGGAGAAGCGGGCTATTCCGTTTCCTAAAAGAGTAAATGAGAGGATGGCTTAGTTATTATTAAATGTAAGATCAATAAATAAATAACGTCACATTCTTTTCGTTTCTTTTCTTTTCTTTCATGATATTATTGAAGATTTGACTTTCAAGATTATCGGGACTAAGTGTTATTAGAGTTAAAACAGACAATATAACAGTGCAATGCCAACGACAAACACTTTATATAAATATAAAGGAAACAAAAAAGATATTTGTCTGAATTTTTCTCCTTTTTTGTTCTTGTTTTATATGTTCTTTTCAACTTTATACTATAACTATTAGATGTAGAAAATAATATCTTATGCACTAATTCAACCAAGTCAATCTATTGATATTAATAAAATTAGAACCTTTTCTCAGAATAAAAAGAAACTTTAAACATGCAGGAATATAAGAAGATTTTGCCACTTTTATTATTATCCTATTTAGTTTCAGCTTCTGATAACGTTAACAGTCAATCGAGTGATGATGCTTTCAATATTCTATCTGGTGCTGAGAGTTTGGCTACTAAAGTTGCTTCTGATGCTGTAAGTGTAGCCACCAAAGTTGCCTCTGATGCAAGAAGTGTAGGAACTAAAATTACCTCTGAAGCTGTTAATGTGGGGACCAAAGTTGCTTCTGATGCAAGAAGTGTAGGAACCAAAGTAACCTCTGAAGCTGTAGATTTGGGAACCAAGGTAGCTTCTGATGCAAAGAGTGTAGGCACTAGAGTCGCTTCTGATGCAGTAAGTGTGGGGACCAAAGTAGCCTCCGATGCAAAAAGTGAAATATCTAGTCACTTTGAAGCCTCTGCTATTTCTTCCGTTGTGACTACTGATTCTCAAGGTCATACTACAACACAATATTTATGGCATACCGCATCCTCAACAAACTCTGGTGATTCTAAATCAACTTCTTCTGCAAGCGACGCCAAAACTGATTCAAGCAGTACTTTATCTACAAGTACTACATCCACTGAAAGTACCTCATCAAAGCATCACAATTCAACAAGTAATGCAGCAATTAAATTAGGAGGACAAGAACAAGGTTATTATTACTATCCTGTTGCTGGATTAGCTGCATTATTGTTATTGTAGACAATTGAGTACTTACTCTTCAAAACATTTCCACTAAAGAATTTTCCTTTGTGAAAGTATATATATGTATATAAACTCGTGTTTGTTGTATAGTTTCTGTATTCTTATAATTTGAATATGATGGTTTTCGTTTTGTTTACTTATTTTTTTTTTTTTCCTTTTAGTGTCACTTTCATTTCTTCAAGAATCTTTCTCATCCCAGAGAATAGAGAACAAAAAAAAAAAGAAAATTGTCTATTTCGAGGAAATTCTCTGGTTTCTTCTTCTTCTTCTTTTTTTTAATTTAATATATGTCGTAGAATTTTACAATTAAAGACAATGGCGTACCTAAAACGAGAATTGTGGTTCAACGATTCCCCCAAAATAGAGGGTATCGATTACGGTGCTATATTTCCACCAGGAGTCAGGTACGAATCAGCTTGATCTTTCTTAGATCTTTCTTTTAAGCACACTGTTCTGATTCATTAAACGGATGTGGTTGTAGCATTTTCAAATTCACAAATTAACCAAATTTTATGTGTTGAACACCCACCCCCTACCCACCATCACAAGTTGTAAATTAACAGATATGTCAAAACAAACACCTTTTACTTTGGATGAACGAGTATATTTAGAAATTTTTGAGTCAAATGAAATTCCAACTGCATCCTACTGAATTTGGAATTCATTATATATAGAACTAGTGAGAGGTTATGCCCTATTATTCTTCATGTTGATAACTTGCTTATTTCTAATATATATCAAAAAGAATTTTTAGAGGTAAAAAGGTTCTTATCCTAAAAATATAAAAATGAAATATATGAGCTAAGGCAACAATCTTTTTTAGGTATGAACCTTACGCAAAATAAAGGGAGGAAAAATATGTTAAGTGATTACATTTAGAGGAAGGTCGAAGAATTATAGGATATAATGTAAAGTTACTCCACACAAACTTCCTTTCAAAATAGTACAAATTGTTATAGTGACTCAGCTAATTTAAAAAATAGGTTATCTTGTTGAAGCTTAACAGGTACGTTGTTATTTGTTGCAAATACTGCTTGACCAGATATTATACAGAATGTGCCCCAGTTATGAAAAAATTTAAAGGATCTAAGAGATATCCATATAAATGTTGCTAAACGGGTTCTGGCATATCTGTTCATCACAAAGACGATAGATTCAATATATAAAAGTGATAAGAAAGACTGCTTTGACATATATACAGACTGTAAAGTTGTCAAATCAACATGTGAATATATCATTAAATATGTATTTATTCCAATATCATAATGTTTCAAGAAGATTTCTTACTTGGTAGTATCAACTACAAGGACAGAATATATGCTAACCATATAGACACTGAGCAAATATACCTAGAAGAATAAACTATTAAAGATATTACAAATTAATTTTACTACGTATAATTTCCACATTAGTAGTGAACCAACAATTCAATTAGCTAATTATCTAATTTTTCACTCAAAAACCAAGTGTATTACAGTGAGGTACAGGCTTGTCAGAGAGTTAGTAAAGTTGGCGTAATTGAAGTTCAGTATATTGGTATCAAAGATCAAATTGCAGACACACGCACCAAAATTAAGATCTTTGATAAAATTCAGACAATTAATCTGGAAATTTTGATTGAATATCTTTTGATAATGATCTGAATAACAAATTAGTAAAAAATGATTTATAATTATTAAAAGTGATATTCAATACCACTTTATAAGTTATATTTTTTGGCATCAGGGCTTCAAAATCGTAATGTCTGATATTAAAAATTTAAAATAATTGTTGAAATTTACTACTGGACACTACACTTTTACTTACTAGAATATTGTGACATAGTTAATGGTAAAACTTTAAGAGTCTTAGTCGATTCTAAATATAAGAGAATGACGCTAAAAAATTACAAATAATATGTAATTCAAGGCGTTATAAAAAGAAATCTATCAAACTTTTCAGTTCAATTCTGATAATTTTTATGAAAAGCCTAATATTTTCAAAATTAACCCTAAAATATCTCGAGACTCAAATATAGTGAAAGTATGTTTGTCTCATGGGATTAATACTTGTAAGATATCGATCAATGCTCCTTATTCCAATAATTTTGAATCAGTTGAAGAATGGAATAAATATATGGATATCTGATCTAATAAAATATTTGGCAGCACATTTGTTATTCATCACCATAGCAAAGGAAGTACAAAATAAATCATTTAAGTTATATGGTTATTTTACCTTCACAAATAAATGCAGTTGGAGGACACAATCATCTCCTTAATTAAACAACAAAAAGTTAACTTCACTACATGCGCAACAACAGTAACAACAACAACAACTAACATATTTTCTAAATTTAGCCCATAATCGCTATATCCATTGTACATCCGTAATCACTGGAAGCGTGACCCCACTAAGAAAAAAACATAAAAGGTACAAGGAAACATGCCCATCTCTCTTCATATGTTAGTACCTCTTCAAATACTAACTCAGGTATTCAATATATACATAGTGCAAAATTTGCAAACACAGAATCATCTGAACCTGACACCTCAAATTCCTATCATACAACTCCTCTCCCTATCAAATTATCACAACACTCAAAAGAGCACAATTGGTATATCGGTTGTGGTTCCACTGATCATCTAATATTCGATTTCTCATCTTTCAAACATTATACACAAACGAAAGATAATGATATCAAGGGTACTGTTAGTACAGTCCCAAGTAAAGGAAAAGGTATTGTTTCCAGACAGGGTTACTTAATTAAAAATGCTTTTTATGCATCTTCATTATCTTGTAACCTATTTTTTGTTGCTCGAATGATTTCTACATCTGCGGAAGTGGCTATCTTTACTAATTCTAAAGTGTACCCCCTTACCATTGCTCCAAACACTTTTACCTCTGTTTGCTGCATTGGTAAAAGATTCAATGGTCTCTATCGTTTACAATCATATTAATAACCTTTAACCTACTGCATTTGCATTGTAGACCCAAATCAAAACGTAGCTATTTGCTCTGTGTCAAATCTTTTCGCGCCTGATCATACATCTGATAATACTATTTCAAAGTGTGACAAATACTCTATTTCAACTAATTATACTGTTAATTTTTAGCAGGCACGATTAAGATATTGTAGAATTATTATTTACCATTCCTCAGTCAAAACTTCAGGTTTCACTCCTCCTACTAACAGACTTACAAAATCAGTGAGTACTATATGTGCTACATTCAAAGCGTTAATTTTTAAAAGAACGCTCACTTCTGCAGGGGAAAAAATAACTGCACCTCTTCAGCTTGTTTAAGTCGACATTTGTGGGGGAGGGCTTCAGATATAGTGAATAATATAGGTTGTGTGCAATCAGAATTGAAAAAGAAGGTGAACCATGCAATAAAGATTTAAACAATATTTTTGAAGAAGGAAGTATTCAGTACCGATTAAACTGTACCATATCATGATTGACAAAATAATAATAGCAAACGTGCACATCGTTTCCTTCAGAAAAGAAAATGTGGATTTTATTAAATAGTAGTTGTATACCTCTATATGCATAGTCTGATACTTTTGTTTGTTTTATGTATTTATCAAATCGTACGCTATCTATAGGTTACAAGATTCAAATATCTTACTATAAATACTATGGGATTAGTATGAATACTATTAACTTTAATCATCTGCATGCTTTTGGTTGTGCAACGTAGGCAATCTTACCTGTTATCTAATAGATATTACAAACTAATGTCCACTGTTGTGCAATGTATTAAAGTTGATTAAGGTTTCGTCTATGAGGCTCACAGATTACCTTATGCTGTTATTAATAAAACATTTGTTGCTAGGAATGCTTGTCTTGATGAAACACTTCATTTACTGCAAATCAACGGACTTAATCACAATACTTACGACTATGTGATTGGTGCACTAAACGGTGTATTCTTCTATGTACATTAAACTCCCAATGCACCACATGCAAGTGATATATCTGCTTTCCTTCCCCCATAATGTTTCAATCATTTCTACGCCTATTAATAGTAACGATGATAAACATTCTACAAATAATACATTTCCCCACATTACCAAACACTGAAACATTAGTACATATATCTATCTAAACTAGAACATCATCACCGAAAACCAGTGATTCAGATTACATCATAAAAATTTCATCATTCTTACTATAAAATACTCATCCTTACCAAGTTGAATATATACATCCCCCATGAAGTAAAACTATTGATGTTCCTTACTCACCTATTCAAACTAGTTCATATGCTGTTGTATTACCAATTTGTTCTTCAGATATCCCAATTTGAACACCGTTATCTTTTCTTTCTGTTACTAATACTTCAGCTATTTCTTAAGAATGTACTCTTAATTTACGTGTGGTCTTAAAACGAATTTGCATTCCAAATTTAGAAGATGGTTGATTGGATTAGTTTCTTATTGAATACAAAGTAATATATATTATATAAAGTGGTATATTACAAGATTTCATAAGAGTAGCTCTGGCAGTTCCTTTTAAATAAATAAATAAGGAAAATGATTAATACCGACGACTGTTTTAAAGTCAGGAACTTAAAAATACAATCCAAAATATGTAAGCATCTGCAGAATGATAACGTTGGAAGGCTTGATAACAGTTACTAGTGAATATTCTACAATTTTCAATTTTTGGATTACAAAGGGGGAAAAAATTACGTGAATAGAAAATATTTCAGAAGATAATACAAGTTTTATGTAGTTTTCAGGAAACAGTGAATGTCTAAACTCTTTCGGAACAGCAATACTCTATATGGTACACTTCTAAACATTTTCAAACAGATTGTTGGAACAGTTCACATATTAAACTAATTAAACGCATATGGTGGTGGCATGACTAACTATAATAGAGTTTAATATAAAATTTGCAAAAATTCTTCTTTTTTTTTTTTTTTCCATTAATTCAATTCCTTCAGTAGCATAAGAGGTAGATTTATCGTAAGAATACTTTTTCTTTCTTTCTTATTTCCCTTAATTTGAAGGAATTAGGTAGTTTTTTTATTTTTTTTTTTTTGGGATACACCTTTGGTTAAACTTCTTATAAAACATGCAAAACCAAAAAGGAAATATCGATTACTAACAGTAGGTATTGAAAAACCAATTTCAACTCTTGACTGCTATACAAAAAGATGTAACAAAAGAGTTTTTTAAAAAAAGAAAGAACTAATAATAATACATTACAATCTCGTGGAAGAAATATGATATCTTGGACAAGGAGATTTATGCTGTAAATATAGAGTAGAAAGAAGTAAAAAAGTTTTAAAACCAAAAAAAAAAAAAAATAATAATAATAATAATAAACAAGTAGAAATTGGTTATGTTCTATCCCACTTTTTTTTATTTCAAAGCTACGATAAAATAAACAATTTTGTTTTTTTTTTTTGCTTCAAATAATAATTATCGACTCTTATTAATTACAAACTGCTAATTCACCTATTTTGTCAGTCTACTTATCATGTTCTTCTTCCTTACCATTTCTATCTTCTTGTTTATTTCATTAGGAAAGTCTATATCATTCTAAACGACACACCCAAGAAAAAAAATCTTTACACAAATTGGTCTTTTTTTCTCGAAGATTAATTTGTGCTAACAAAAAGGAAAAATCTTCAGAATGAACAAACAAAAAAAAAAAAAAAAAGAAAGCAAAATTTAATATCTTTTAGAGATATATAATAGATACAGTAATATACATAATAAAAATACATGCGCACACACTAACAGTTTTCAGAATACATATTACATTTCACAATCACTGAAATCTGATAAAATAAAATATAATATAATATAATATAATAATAAAGATGTCTTGGGATAGTGAAGCAATTAATGGATCAAATGGAAATGTTGGTGATGATGATGCTTTATTAATGGGATCCTGGGACGATGAACCAGTCATGGAATCTTGGGATGCTCCAGAAGAAACCAAGAAGGAAGAACCAAAGCCAAAACCACAACCAGTTAAGCAAAATGGTACAAAGAAAAATAACAAAAAAACAACTACTGAAAAATCTATTCACAAGACATTAATGGATTTAGACACATTAGATGAAGCGACTCGTAAAGAATTGTTGAAGAAAGCAGAGTTAGAGGCAGATTTGAATAATGCTGCTGATTTATTGGGATCACTTGGTATCGCTGAAGAACACCCAAGAGAAAGGGCTGCTAGAAAACAAAGAGAGGAACAGGAACTTTTATTGTCCAAGATTCCAGTTTTAACGAAGGATACTCCAATCGAAAATCATCCATTGTTCAAAACAGCTGAGACTAAGAGTGATTATCAAAATTTGAGAAAGGCACTAGCCACTGCTATTGTTTCTATGCATGAAAAATCTTCATTAAATTATTCTTCTAGTTTGGCAATAGATTTAATAAGAGATATTTCCAAACCAATGTCTATAGAATCTATTAGACAGACAGTTGCCACATTAAACGTGTTGATTAAGGATAAAGAAAAACAAGAGAGACAAGCAAGATTAGCTAGAGTCAAAGGTGGTACTGCTACTGGTGGTGCAGGTAAAAAGAAAGCCAAGGCAAAGACTAATCTGGGTGGTGCTTTTAAGAAAGACAAAGAATTCGATTTTGATGATATCAGCTATGATGATTTTGGTGATGATGATTTTATGTAGGAGAAATATATATCTTACTAAGAATTATCAATATTATCATTATTTATAGTATCATTATCTAAGGCATGTCAAACGGATGTGTAGCCGTTAGTATATAAACGAGTATGTATTATAAATATATATAATTGTTGAAATTGAGAGAATCTAATAAAATATATTTCGAAAATTCAAACAACAACATTTTTATAATATATTCTTAAACGATTCAATGACACTTTGTTTTAAAGAATATAAGGAACCATATGTTTAAAAGCCAAATTATAATAATAGTAATCAATAAGTGTTTTCCATCATTCTTTAATTAATACATTGAATTATCTACCTTGTTATAATATATTGCACTGCTAAGTTAACTGTCTCTCAACAACTTTATATAAACATCTCAGGTTCTTGTTTATTTTTCGGTAAACAATAGAACACTTCCAACAGCGCATTGTTAAAGCCACGTGCAATTACCAACCAAAACAATGCAATTAAAAAAACCTATTATATTGGTCTATTGTTGTGCATGCTCTTATTTAAAAATAATTATATAAACTATAATTTCTATTGTCTGGCTAAATTTTTACAATAACACCCCTCTTTTTTTTTTTGAAGATAAAAATAAAAAAAGGTCATGAAATAATCACAAGAGGGGGGAGAAAGAAAAAATTTAATCCAGGTTATTGTGACATTAATTAATATATATATATATACCTTGATGGTTGAGGGAATGATGATAATATTACTTAGGAGCATTAAACAATTCTTGAAATTTATACGTAATTAACAAACACTTTTTTTTTTTAATTATTTTTAATCTCTACTAGTATTTTTTTTCTTTCTTTTGCCTTATGCTCTTTCTTCAACGCTCTTGCAAACAACATACATTTAAAAGTGTAATAAAATAATTGCGCTCTTTTATTTAAATTTGTGATCGATCGAAACTAAATTAGATATACAACAAATCATTAAAGATGTTCATGTCATGGCCTTGTGTTTATCGTCAACCATATCCATGCAGAAATAAGTATTTAACTAATACTTCAAGACTAAGTAATGCAGTAAACACAATGAGGAGGATGTTATCTCTTTATTTAAGTGGCAGCTTCAACAATAAACCAAGGGGAAAAAAACATAGTCATCGACACCACAGTCATCAGCATCAGGACCATTCTTCCTCGATTGATGCTAAGAATTGTAGTGTCCGTACAGACATACCTACAGGTAAGAACCATATTAAAGGTGAAGAAACGAATGATGATATCGAAAATACTGAAAAATAATATTTTATTCTCTATACTCTCTTAATAAAGAATTAAATAAAAAAAATTAATAAAAATAATAAATAAATAAATTGGATTTAAAAAATTAACGACCTTATATTTTCTTCTTTTTTTAAAAAAAAAATATTTTTAGACGTTTTTTTTTTTCTATGTATATTCCCTCTTTTTTATTCTTTTTTTATATTATTATTAATTATATTTACGTATATATATATATATATATTTAAACAAAAAATAAATAAATATAACATCAAATTAAAACTCACAATCCCTATCGTAATAAACTTTATTCTCATTCAATCAATGTTGTTCGTTTTATATCCATTCTGCTCTATAGCCAGGATAAAATCACTCTCCTTTTATAATTTCAATAAGATTAGATTGAGTATACTCTTCTTCTCAAGGGAAACTAAAACGAGCAAATAAAATATATGTAGATATACCCATACATTCCCTTTCCATAAAGTGACATATTTATGCAAAACTTGTTTTTTTTATAAAAAAATTTTTTTACACATGGTTTATCAATATTACCTCTTGATTAATGTTGATTTTTGAATTTCTGAAAGCTGTGTACTACCGCCTATGTTATTATTGATGTTTATTGTAGTAGAGCGATTATTCTTATTTTTTTTTTTTTTCATTTGTAACATCTGACTCGGGTCGTTTACTCCTTGTTAAATCGTTCATATTTTAATACTCAAAAGTATAGTAACATTTTGTGTTCTCTTTAATAATACTTAAAATTAGCGATATATGTGGGTTTGGGGAAAAAATTTATTATTATTTAACGACTTCGTTGTTGTACATTGTTTATTCATTATCCTGTTTTTTTTTAACAAAACGAAAAAATAACAATAAAAAAAAACCAAGCGCCCGTTGGTTAAAAAATGACAAAATATTTACAAAATATAAAGAAATAAACAGATGAAGTGCTATTGGATTCCTTTAGAATATACAATAAAAACATATAATGAATAAAAATGTAAAAAAGTGACAAATGGGCCACAACAGATATTAATAAACCTTCAAACTAAATGAATACAAACAAACAAAAAAAAAAAACAATTTATTTATTAACAGGAAAATGTAAATCAAAACCTTTCCTTTTAGGCATTTCGATCGTATGTTCTTCAGTATCTGCTTCGTATTCACCATCTCTATTATTATTCTTATTATTCTTATTATAATTACCATTTTGCCGATGATTAAATATTGAACCATTTGTAAAAATAATACTTTCTTCCATTGAGTCTTCTCCCTCATCTTCAGAACAGAAAGAAGAAGATGGATCGGTAGTTTCTTCAAATCTTTTTAATTGCGTAGACGAGAGTCTAGAGATTCTATGATGAAAATTATCACCGTTTAACCGTTTTTTCTTTGAAGGGTCAACCAGTTTGCAATTATGTTGATACTTAGAGATCGTCCTCTTGTAACTGTCAATTCTATTCTCCAATTCTTTCACTTTATTCCTTAATCTCATCGTTTCATCACTACCATCAATTCGCTGAGCTTGCAAACCCATACTATTTCTTTGTGAGGTCGTAGAAGAAGTTTGTTTAATCGGACTCATATTTTGAAACTGACCAGCCTTATCGACAGTAAGTGAATTGATCAATTTAATATTCTGCAATTTCAATTCATTAATTTCAACTTCTAATTGTTTTATTTTTAGATCTAGTTTACTAGATTCCAACTTTGTTTCATATTCATTAATATCAGCTATAGAACGTGATTTTATCATAGGTGACAACTGTTCAACAAAATCGAAAGTGTCATAATCGGTAGAAGTCGAAGAGATAAAACTGTATCTATTATTTGACTGATTAGGATATTTCAATACAGAGTCAGCGGCATTAAGTCCATTCTCTGAAAATACATGATCAGGATACACAGTAGATGAGTTGAATGTAATTTTATCGTCAATAAGCTGTTGTGAGGAATTTGTAGTGGAATTGTTTGGAGCTAGCTTTTGTGCTACATGTAACTCTAATGGAGGTGCCAATAACCCTTCCATTGGTTGCAAATTGGTTGCAATAAAATCATCATATGCATTTTCTGAATTAATATTTTTCATCGTAAACTTGTTGTTATAGGCTGGAAGAGGGGAAATTGTAGCACTTGTATTATTGCTTTCAATATTAAATTTTTGAGGATATCTTCTTGTTGCAGTAGTATGAATATTATTATTAGTGATAGTATTATTTGTAATGTTTAATTGTTGATGATGTTTTCGAATTTTTTCTAAAGTTTCTTTAATACTTAGTTTTGATAAATTACAATCAAGTAAAGAATCGACATTATTGTTATTATCCTTTAAATTAGACGTAATATTAGTACGGTTATTTTCCTTCCTCTGTCCTTTATTAGTTTCATTTAATGAACCACCTATTTTTAGGAGAGTCGAAAAAAGAGGTAAAGGAGAATAATTTGACACAAAGTCTTCTTTAAACATTGTAGAAGTTGTGTTTTTGTTGGTTTTGGTACCACTACTACTACTATTATTAGGAAAACTTTGTTCCTTGAATATACCATAAGACAAATCATGATTCTTTTGGTCCATATGGGTCGTACCTTTTTTATTAGTCTTTACTTTAGATAAAGAAGTAGTTAACACCTGCCCATTATTATTTTTATTATTGCTATTATTGTTAAACGAAGAAGATGAAAAAGTAGGTAGTGCCATAGCCTCAGACAATTTGAATCTCGTTGGAGAGGCCAATAAAGTAACAAAACTTGGAGTGTAACCTAAATTACTTGAATCATCTAAACTTAATGAAATTGGTGATGACGATGGAGTCAATTGTTCAGCCTTAAAAAGTTTAGAGGGACTGTTCATTGTTTGGCCTGAATATCAGTCATCCACCCTTATTTTATGTTGAAAATTTTTAAAATATTGATTTATATATATATATTGATCAATGATGCAAGTAGTGTTAGTGATAGTTATACTACGTAGACCTATTTGTATATAATATTATTACATCAGGTTCAATGAAAGTTACTTAATTAATTAGCGAATACGTTACAATTAAATGTACATAAAAACATGTACAAGGAATTAGAAGCACCAATACGAAATAAAAACAAAACACACTCACACACACACACAAAAAAAAAAAACAAAGCAATTAGATCAACTTATCAGGTTATGGCTTTTTGATTTGGTCTCAATTTGACTCTGACATCTATGTTCAACCTTGTCAGTCCTCCTATTTATTCTCCGTTTTCTCGAGAAAGAAACAAAATATAAAAACAGAAGTAAATTCCTTAAAGCTGTCCATTTGTTGCATTTCCTGATTCGATCATTGTGGGGTAGATATATCCAACTTAGGAAATTACTAACTTCTTCGAACTTGGTGAGTTTCTAATTATATATTTGCTTCGTATATGAAGATGAAACATGAACAAGAATTAAAAAGTCAAAATAAAAATAAAAAAAATACTTTTAGCTGAAACCTCTGCAAAAATATTGGTAATAGACGATGCTTACATATCCAACGCTTGTGTAGATAATGAATACATATATCAAAACATAGAGATATAAATGACATCACATACCATATCTTGGGCCATGATTCCCGCGGTCTAGAAAAACTCAGCATCTCTGAATATCATCGACTAATGCTTTATTCAAAAGAACTTTGAAGATACAGCATGAATTTTAAATGGTAGAGACTCAATCTGTTAAATTTTTTTAATACTTTATCAAACTGTAAAAAATAGTCAATAATCAATGACTCTTTTGCAGATATCTTCCGTATTGTTATTTGATCATTATTTCAATTTTAATTTGGACGATGCTCATTTTCCCTCTTTTTCTTGAAATTGGTTTTGCTATTTAACTTCAAAGGCAACAGTTCTTCGATATCTTCCTCTGTATTAGGTAGTGGAATAAGTGTTGATTTTTCTTCTATTTCTAGTTACATTCATGTCCTTTCGATTTTCAGAATTTCTTATTCTATCATCTAGTGACTGTTGTTTTGTATCCTTTAATAATAATTCTTCACGACTACCCTGTAGTTCAACACATAATGTTTTGTTTTTGATTTAACTTTTTTTCATCAATTCAACACTTACTTCAAAATTTGACTCTTGTTTGGCACTGTTGACTCGGTTTACCTCACATGGGATCAACAAAGTTCCACTTCAAGAGTTTCATGATAGTTGTCTTACGTATGAGGTGATAATAAAGACTCGCAGAACTCTAACACTATCGAGAAATATCTTCGTAACTTCATTTTCAAGGCACAAAATTTTTTTCCTGAAAGAAAAGAAAAGATAAAAAGATAAAGATACATGATGAATATCCATAATGTTACATAGTATCTCCTTGAATATGTCACTTAACGTAATTTTCCTTTGCCATCTATTGAAAGATATATTACTGAAGTCTCGAGTTTAGAATATATACTCACAAAGATATATATATTCACCTATATATTGGAGCTGTTTGTTTATTTGAAGATGACCGATACAAACAATAAGGAGTCGGAAAATAAAGAGACAAAAGAAATAGATAAGTCAGAAGAGGAATCTCCTCAGTTGACAACTGAATCAGAAGATATCATACCAAATGCTATTGTAATTAAAAATATCCCGTTTGCTATCAAAAGAGAACAATTATTGGACATAATTGAAGAGATGGGACTACCTTTACCATATGCCTTTAATTATCATTTTGATAACGGTATCTTTAGAGGATTAGCTTTTGCTAATTTTACTACACCTGAAGAGACTGTAGAAGTTATTCAGGGGCTAAATGGTAAAGATATCAATGGTAGAAAATTGAAAGTTGAATATAAAAAATTATTACCACAACATGAAAGAGAAAGAATAGAGAGAGAAAAAAGAGAAAAGAGAGGTCAGTTAGAAGAACAACATAGAAATATGTCCAATTTATCTTTACATTCGTTAAATAGAGTGATCTCAAATACAAATTCCAATACACTTCTAACAAATAATAATATGAATGTTGCTGCACCAATCGTGAACTCCACTTCAACATTTGCTAATATCACTAATCCACAATCATCTAATCAATTTATAGGAGGACCAATTCAGAATAGTATTCTTCAACAATCTCAGCAGCAGCAACAACAACCTTTGTTGGTAGCACAACATACTGCAAATTCATTGTATAGCAATCCTAATAACATTAATACACCAACGGAGAGATATTATGCACCATTACCATCTTCAAGTAACGTTCCTATCCCTCCACAACAATTAGATTTTAATGATCCTGATACCCTAGAGATTTATTCTCAGCTATTATTATTCAAAGATAGAGAAAGATCATATTATGAATTAGCATATCCTGTAGGATTATCAGCAAATCATAAGCGTATTATTAACGTATTATGTTCATTTTTAAATTTAGTGGAAGTTTATGATTCAAGATTTGTTATTATTAGAAGAAAAAATATTCATAGTCATAGTACCGGTAATGGTCAAGGTAATATTTTGGACCAGGTTAACTTACAAAAGCATTTACAACAGGTTCAACCTAATTACATTAATCAAAATCCAACATTACAACCTACATCTACTGGTGGCTCATTAAATAGATCTCATTCTTATACAAGTTTATTACAAGCACATGCCTCTTCGATCAGTATGAATTTGAACAATAATAATAACAACAATAATAGTGCTTCAAATGGAACTACTAGTGTTCTAAATACTACAAAAACACAACAAGGCTCACAATCATTACCTCAACACACTTTTGGTAATGTCTCTAATGGTAATCCTAATAGTGCCAATCTATTGAGTTCAATTTACAAAAGCAGTAACAATAGTAATAATAACCTTGATGGACCTTCAACTATTGCAAATAATACAACATCTCCAGAGCCACTTCAACACCCACAACCTATTTTATCTCAACATATTCAATCTTCTCAACAGCAACAAACCTTCATTAGACAACAAGCTTCTTTAACTCCATCATCAAGGGTCCCATCTGGTTATTCAACTCATTATCAGACAATTAATGCTTCAAACCCTTTATTAAGAAATTCCACACTCTCACCCACTAGCAATGTCACTCCAACTAACATAAACTCACCTATGGTTAACCATATTTCTGCTTCAGTTGGATCCACATTGGTAAATATTAACAACAACATTACAAATAGTAACAGATTAACTTCTTTATTGTACAATAATTCAAGTAACACTAGTTTATTGCTTAATGATTCAATTCATAAACCATTAGTTCCACAAAACACCAATAGTTCTATTCACTCAAATTTTTCAATTCAATCATACCAGGATGACACTTTCTTTAGCAATAATAATGGCAATGGCAACAGTCAATCAATAAATAACAGAGATAATACAAATTCCAACATCACTAATTCCGATATCTTATATAGATCATTAAGTAAATCTGGAGCTTTAGACAACACAGATTTAGATAACCATTTAGCTAGATCCTTGAGTGGATTGGATATCCAGGATTCTAAGAAAAACAGTATTTGGTGAATAGATCCAATTAAATGATTTTTTTTTTTTAAAAAAAAAAAGAATACTTATGATATGAACTAATGTATTGTATTGCCACTGCCTTCAATAAGAAAAAGGAAAAAAATGGATTAAAATGTACAAAACAGTTTTCTCTTTCTTCCTGTCTCTCTATCATTCATTTCTTTTTTCGCTAATTTTTAATGTATCGATTGCCAGAAAGTTTTAATGGTGTTAATGATCATGACAATGACACTCTATGAAGATGATGTAATTTATAAAGATGATTATTTATTGTGTTTATGTAGTTTTATGCTATTTCAACTTAATTTGATTTACTTTAGTTTCTTTCGGTTGTAGTTACCCTTTTTCCTTTTTTTTGTGTACTATTTTCCTTGTATAATCAATATTTTAATTAGTAATTAGAGTAAATCTATACAGTGAAAATACTAAAATATTCAATGATGTTCTTCATTAATAATGTCCCTTTGTAAGTTAAGTTTTTTTGTAATTCTGTAAATTGATTTAATTTGCAAGGCACAGTGACTAGGAAAATATATACAATAAATAAGTTAACAACAAAAAAAAACATTACAGGATCATCAAATGTAAGATAAAGATATGTTTTACACATATTAACACTAGAAAAACATCCCATTATATAAAGGTGTATTAATATTATTTCCCTTCTCATTAAATATTCATTTTGATTAAAATTAACTAACTTCAAAAGTTAATATGTTCAAAAATTACATCAGATATGAGTACAAAACATCGTTGCACCATTATCATATGTATTATTGTTTCCTAAGAGGTCTTATCGATTCACCTAATACTTTCATTTCCCTTCCCCTCTCTTATTTATTGCAAATCTCAAAATCGACGGTATTAAAGGAGTAAACAAAAGGAAAGGAGGAAAAAACAAACAAACAGACGGAAATTTTGGAAATATAGAGAGATCTTCAAAACTTTCATATAGTCGTTCATCGAATATAAACTAATCGAATACATAGAGGCATTGTGTAAAGTTTATCTTTCAGCTTTCATATTGAAGGTTATACGACTCATTAATTAAAAGAATTATTGGTTAATATTATCAAACAACAGTGTTGAAAGAAGAGGGGGAAAAAATCAAGAATAAACAAGGTATCATATTGAGGATTAAACAGTCAAGCTGGAAACTAAAAAGTTCAAGATTGCTTAATCAAATACGAAAAAAAAAGAAAGGAAAACACGCCAACCACACATGTGTGTTAATATTTTTGTTTAACTTATAATGGCTAAAGATAATAACGATAAAAATATATCACATGAAGGTAATAATCTTCCCTTGAGTCCAAAAAAACATAAACTACGAAATTCATCACTAGAGAGGAAAACTAACTACATATTCAAAAGAAAATATAAAAGGATAAAAAAATCAAATGACAATTCAAATGATGATAAAAATAAAATATACAAATCCAGTAAAAACAAAGATCAAATGGCTAGTCATCCTATTCAGAAAACAAACAGGGGTAATAGGTTACCTCGAATTAAAGTCATATTTACTACTGCTAATTGGTTTTTGCCCAGAAATATAAATGAGGCCAATTCATTGAATGATAAAGTAACTTTCTTTTATTCCAGCAATTTCCAATCATCGACTACCAGAAAATATGATATTGAAAATGAGAATGATAATTGTAATGGGGAATCTGCCAATAAAACTTTTGCTAATAATATAAGAATTAAATATGATCCTAAGAAATTTTTGAATATCAATAAGCTATTAAACACATCACAAAAGGAATATTTAATCGAAAAGGACACAGAACAAACTACTCTAGGTGTGGATTTTGATTTAGAAACTTTTTTAAATAAAGATAATTCTTTCCAATTGGATTCTTTAGAGATTCCTTTTAAATCCTTATACCCGTTGAAAAAGAAAAATTATTTTCATGCTAGTCCACTAACAATACCATCAATAGAAGATAGAAAAATATTTCATAAATTATTAGAACAATCAAAATGCTCTAGTTTTATAAACTCAAATATAACAGTAACATTTCCACAGGATTCTAAAGAACTTCTTACTCTTCAAAGACCATATAAATCATCAAATGTAAAATATATTTATATTAATGATCACGAAATAAAGACTTTATATCCAAGCCCATATCCTGAAAATATTAATAGACAATCAATGATATATATCTGTCAATTATGTTTACAATATAGCTCCAGCCGTTTCCAATATATTAGACATAAACAAAAATGTTTACATTGTAATTTACAAAAACCACCTGGAAATGAAATTTATAGAGATAAAACTATTAGTATATTTGAAATAGACGGTAGAGAATATAAGACTTTTGCTAAGAATCTATGTTTGTTATCAATGTTATTTTTGAAATCTAAAACATTATACTATGAAGTAGAGCCTTTTATATTTTATGTTTTATATGAAAACTCAAAAAAGGGTAATCATTCTGTCAAAGATGCCAATATTAATCAGTATGACAGTAATTATAATGAAATGAATTTAGTGGGTTATTTTTCCAAGGAAAAATTAAATTCAACAAATTACAATTTAAGCTGTATTTTAACTTTACCCACTCATAGACGACTTGGTTATGGGTCTCTCTTAATGGATTTTTCTTATTTACTCTCCAAAAGGGAATTCAAACATGGAACACCTGAGAAACCATTATCTGACTTAGGTTTAATTACGTATAGAAACTTTTGGAAAATTAAATGCTTAGAGACGTTGTTATATTTAAAAGATACCACTAGAGTAAAGTCTATCACATTAACAGATTTATGTAATCTTCTTGGAATGGCACCTACCGATATTATTATTGGATTAGAACAATTGCGAGTATTGTTTTATTCAGATATGGAAGATGGAACTAGACAATATGCTATTATTATAAACAATTGGAAGCCTTTAGAAGAAATGTATAATAAATGGAAAGCTAAGAATCCACCTACCATTAAACCTGAAAAATTATTATGGAAACCGATGATTTTTGGCCCATCCTGTGGTGTTAATGCAATAAATACAAACCTTACAGATCCCACTGGAGGAACTGATGATAATATTGAAAACATTAACAGAACTAATATTGATGAAGATATCTTTAATAAACATATTAATTTAATAACAAGTTTTATGACAGATGATATTGATAATGATTATAGTACTATGGAGTTGGAGACTTTGAACAAATTAAATACAACTGATACTAATATTGTTTTTAATAGAGATCTACTAGACGCAGATTGGAAACTTTGCTTCAAAGAACCTAAATTGCATGCCAATACCCTTAATAAAGTAAATAATAAATATAGACGAAAGAGAAGAGTTTATGATATAGAACAGTTAAAAACGCAAAATGAAACAAACAGTTCGGGTGATAATGACGAAGATGGTGAAGAAGATATCAATAAAATATTTAATGGTATAGAGGATGTTAATCTAGACAATTATGAAGATGATAAAGATGATGACTACAGTGAAATTTCTAATGAAGAAGACGAAAATTTAGAAGATGAGGCTAGTGACACCAGTATTGTAGAAGAAGTTAACAGCCTCCTTGAAAGGTAAAATACTCATGTCATTTTAAAAAAACTATTTATTTTAGTTTCACAAATCTGTATCTATTTTCCATATGAATTCTCAAAGAACTAAATGGAAGACCTTGTTCATTTTTAAAAAACAAACTGTTGTCATTTCTTCCTTTATATATATATAAATGATCAATATAAAATATAGCAATATTTTAAAGAAATGTTAGTGCAATTATGTATCATTAATTAATTCTTTATATTTTTGCTGTTCCCTTACAACCGCCGCAGCGTTTATTCATTTCATCAACAGTTATGCTATTATTGCTGAAATACATAAAAGTCTTTTTTTTTTTCTTATGCGTATTATTTTATTATTTCTTGCTTATTTATCTCTAGATAAGTGTTGATATCTCCATTTAATTTCTTCTTCTGATCTCCTTGGTAATAAGATAGATATTTCTTTTAAACTCATCTTTTTCACATTAACCAAATCGAGTAATAATTGATCTTCACTTTGTGCCCATTTAGTAAAGGAATGTATAACATTTTGATTATTCCCATGGCAATGTTGATTATTGATAGGTAGCTGAGTATCAAGAAAATCACTAGACATGTTGAAAGAAGATCTTCTTGATGAAACAGCACTATTTAACGATAAGTTAATAGAAGGTCTTCTTGATTGAGTAATAGTGCTATTTCTTCTAGAGATGTCATTCCCTAGAAGAGTATTGCTTTGTATAACAAAATTTGTATTATTATTTATTATGTTAAAGGAGCTTCTTCTTGATCTAACTATAATTTTGGGAATAAATCCAACATTCTCTTCTTCAGATTGGAAGACATCTAACCCTCTTTGATTTAGTGTATTGCTGCTACTCTTAAGTGCATTCAATTTTGGTCTTGTTACATTTAAAGAAAAAGACCTTGGTTTAGCGAATGACTTAATAGACACAGAGGATGCACTTTTTCTTATCTCTTTTCTATCTGTTTCATATACTGCGCCCATCTCCATACCACTGTATGAAGTATCGTTACGAGTTATATCAGATATACTCATATCGTTATTATTCTTTCCAGTACTGTAGTTATTATTTTTTTGATCGTTAATGTTAGAGATAGAAGGTTTTAAATTTTTATTTTCATCAATATATAGAGAATATATTTTTGTACCATCATTATTCGAAGAGTTTTCTTTTGTATTATTCTTAATTGTAACATCGGTGACATTTTGAGTCATAATTTCTAAATGCGGTAATAAACGATTGGAATCATTATTTTTGGACAAATTTATCAGATCAGAGGATAGATTATGATTTATATTTTTTTTAATATTTTTAAACAAGGTATTAGCATCAATTGAATTAATATCGATTGATATAGTATGATTATTTTTCAAATTACCTGATTTCAATCTTCTCCATCTAAATTGACAAGCATTTGGAGTCCTATTAGAAAAATATCTTGAAATTTCTTTCCAACCTAAACTTTTAACTTCTTTTAAATACCGCAACAATAAATCATCTTGAAAATCCCACGACATTGGATTCTTACTTTCAATATGTTGGATCTCTTTTGGTTTAATCGCCATTTTACCATGATTCTGCGATTCAATATTTCCACGATCATTATGATATTTAGAATGAATAGAATTATGTATGGTTGGATGTGGATGATTATTTAATATGGAAGAATTACTGGAACTGGAAATAGATAATGATTTTACTGCTGATTTTGGTACAGGCATTTGTCTATCTTCTAGATTTATACGTATGAGTTATTCTTATCGATTAGGTTTTTTTGTGATACGGATTAAAATGGAAACTGATGAAATATATTACTAGTTGCCAAAGAAAGTCATTGAATAACCCCAAACTTTCCTAAATATCTTGAGTGACCCAATTCTACAATTGGTAAAGAGAGGTTATAAGATGCCCGGCGATGAGATGAGATGACACACTGCGATTCGATGAGTCTCTTCAACGAAAAAAAAAAAAACCACAAAACGATGGAAAAAAACAAACAAAAAAAAAAACGGTGGAGATTACAATAGATTCATTTACAGTGGAAAATATATATATATCTATTTTTTTTATCTCGGCACTCACCGGTGACTGTCTGACTCCATGACACAGTAATCATAAGCATAATAATCATTAGAATGAATATGGAAGCAAAGACTCATTGACTTACCAATCCAGACATATTAAAAGTATTCTAATGGGAAATAACAAAATCTATCTAGTTGTTCTCCAACTACAATATTTATTTATTTAATTATATTTCAAATCTATTGAGAAGACAGATTTATCTCTAAGAGATGATTTATTACTTTCTACGAAAAGAAAATGTATTCCTCTTTTCAAAATGTAAGAAAAAGTACTAATTAGAAAAGATCAAAAGAAGGAAAGATCTATATATAGAGATGCTAATTACTATGACATCATTCTTTGGAACTCTTCTATTTTTAATAAATTGAAGATTCAATGAGATTCTATCGAACCCAATGAACTGTATCTCTAAATTTTTTTTCCTTTCCTTCATTATACATTAAAAACGTTAATTTAAACAAACTACCCAATCACACTTTGCCTTTTATTTTAATTATGCTAAAGTTTTTGATCAATAATAAACTTAAACCTTAGGTACCTATAAGGTTAAAAAAAAATTAAAAAAAAGGAAAATGAAACAATATACAAATGAAGGAAAAAAAGTGATATCTAGATTATCCTTACAGATAACGTTATGAATATATTTCTTATTGGTTAAATATATTACTATTATATCATATGTTCTATAGTTGTAGTTGTTGTAAATTCTTGAAATATTACTTGTTATAATATAAACATATGCTTTATCTACATATAAAATGAATGCAACCAAAATATATCTGTGCAGACAATTCATGTGAAATTATGTTCTTGTAACTTCAAACTTTTATTTTTCTCTTATTTCTTTGGCCGGCCTTGTTTCCTCGAGGTTAAAAAAAAAAAATAACCAACAAGTTAAAAAAAAAAAAAAAAAAGAATAACAAAAGCTTCCTCTTACTTATCAAAAAAAAAAAAAGAGGACATAGTTAATAAGAACGATTCAGTATTCTCTTTTGTTTACTTTTAATTCAATTATTTAATTTTTTTTTAACTAAAGTTAATTCATGCTGGACGTATCAGTTTTCATTTCCTTTTTACAGAGGTAAAAGACGGCTTTATTAAAATAAAAATAGACAAGCTATTATCCATAACTTAGTTCGCTATTTATTCACCTTTTCCCTTAATTGATATTTTAATGTTAAAACGCATTATGTCTGTTAAGTACTATGATATTGGTTTCAATTTAACTGATGATATGTTCTGTGGGATATATCATGGTAAAAAATATCATGAAAGTGATATACCTAATATCTTAAATAGAGCATATCAAAGAAACGTTAGAGCAGTCTTGGTGACAGGTTCCTCAATTGAAGAATCTCGAGAAGCTATTAAATTAATCAAAGATTTCCAATCTAAAACAGCAATAAATTTATATTATACAATAGGTGTCCACCCATGTTGCGTCAATGAATTTGTTCAATCTGATACAAAGTCAGGTATAAATAACCCAACAAATAATGAAGATATGAATCAACAACTTTTTGATAACATGGACATCAATCATGTACATAATAAACTAAAGGAATTATTTGAATTAATTCAATCCAATATTGATAGCAACAATAATTCATTACGTGCAATTGGTGAAATTGGTCTTGATTACGATAGGTTACATTATTCATGTAAGGATTTACAAAAAATGTTATTTGAAGAACAATTAAAATTATCATGTTTAATAAAGGATGATTCAATCCCATTATTTTTACATATGAGAAATTGTGGTCAGGATTTTATACAAATTTTGAAAAAATTTATCATAGGTTTCTTAGATACTAAAGATCAATTTAATTTAAAATCTTTGGTCCATGAACAAGATCAAAATAATTCAATTTTTTATAAATTTAACCCGAATAGAAAATTTGTGGTGCACTCATTTACTGATTCCTTGAAGGATTTACAAGATTTATTAAATTTATCACCAAATTGTTATATTGGAATGAATGGTGCATCATTTAGAGATACTAAAAATATTGAATGCGTTAAATATGTACCTTTGGATAGATTATTGTTAGAGACTGATGCACCATGGTGTGAAATTAAAAGAACACATGAAGCATGGAAATACATCTCTGAGAGTGCTAAAGAAAATAAATTTAAATTAATCAAAAAGGATAAGTTAAAGAATATTCCTATAGAAGAATGGGATGGCTATATGATCAAAGGTAGAAATGAACCTTGTATGATGGAAAATGTCGCAAAAGTCGTATCCAATATCAAACAAATTCCTTTACAAAAAGTTATTGATACAGTATGGGAAACTTCATGCAGCGTTTATGGAGAATAATAATAATAATAATAATAATAATAATAATAATAATAATAATAATAATAATAATAATAATAATAATAATAATAATAATAATAATAATAATAATAATAATAATAATAATAATAATAATAATAATAATAATAATAATAATAATAATAATAATAATAATAATAATAATAATATAAATATATATAACAAAGTAATTAAAAGCCACTGATTTTTCATGCAAAATTATTCGAGTGTTCAGTTTGTTATGATAAATAGTTGATTGTTCGTAAATGAATATTAATATAGTTGACATGAATGAATGTAAAATTTAGTACACTGACTATAGTAATATAGTGTTAACACTTTTTTTTTTCCTCTTTAAAAAATCTACTATCATCATTACGGAAATATGAAAAATTATTAATTCCTTCCCCCCTCTTCTCAATCTCCTTTTACTTGAATTTTATCAGATTAAAAACGTTCAGTTTTACTAGCTACTGAATTACTTAAAATTGAATATATGTAAAAAGTAATAAGGTAGATTAAGAAGGCTATTTTGAAGTTTTTCGTGTGTTTTGAATAGTATTTGTTCAATAATTTTCATTTTTAATATTTTGAAAATTAATATGTACACTGGCTTCCAATAATTGCTTTGACGATTCAGCAATAATCATATTATAAATATATCAGTAGAATAAGTTTCTTGTTAATTCTAAAAATTGCCATTTTCATTTACCAATTCCTATTCTTTTAATTTTATGTTACTCTTAAAAATATTAGGAGTTGTTGTGGTTCCTAGTGACAACATTTAGACTGTATTTACAGGTATTCTTGTCAAAACGAAAACCAACATATATTGCTCTTTTGAACTTATTTAAAAGTCAATATATTCGATTTCGAATTTCTAATATTAATTTTGTCACTAAATTCATTTTCATTATAATCATCATTGTTGCCATTATTTTCTTTAAAAAAAAAACAAAAGAATTTCCTGTAAGAATCTCCTTTTGTTCTATTCTTTCAATCAGTAGCTTTTCGGTTTAAACATTTTATAATACTACCATAATTTTTATTGACATTTTTTAAAACCAAATTTCATTTTAATCAGATCTTTGAAAATATCATATATCCAAAATAATTGGTGCGATCTCATTTAAAGTATTTCTTTTAATATATGTTATTCTAGAACAAATCATATTATCACAAACGTGAGAATTTAAAATACACTCAAGCCCCAACAAATGTAGGGATAGTAAAAACAACTTGTGGATAAATTAATTACTTGTTCTTTTGCGGAAATAGTATCATAATTATTGGTATTCAAAATTACTGATGGTTCAAGAGACACTCAGGTTGCTATTGACACAATCCGTTTCAACAAACCCATTAGGTCCAATGGTACTAGTAGTTTTTTTTTCCCTTCATTTAACGTGGTTTGGGATTAAAGAATAATATTTTAGCTACATAATTAAAGGCCAGAATTGAATGACTACTGTTAGTATTTGAAAATATTTCCGTCACTATACTTTTAGAAATTAAAACGGCAATACCTCTAGATATACTATGAGTATTTGAACAGAGTGTGAAAAGTTT
This sequence comes from Arxiozyma slooffiae, assembly GCA_017347545.2. Lineage (NCBI taxonomy): Eukaryota > Fungi > Ascomycota > Saccharomycetes > Saccharomycetales > Saccharomycetaceae > Arxiozyma > Arxiozyma slooffiae. Next base: position 550,839 of record JAFHAQ020000001.1, on the reverse strand, counting down.
TGTGGAAAATTTTCTTTATTGATTGAATCAAAATTTCATTTCATGAAGGAAAAGAAGTAATTGAACAGTTAACACCTCTAATTATGTTAAAATGTTTAAAGTGATTTATTTTTTTTTTTTAAAAAAATGGTGGTGTATTGTGAATGATATAAATTTGCAACTATGGAGCTTTAATATCTTTTGAATATACCTTCCATATATTTATAAATTGTTTTTCATTGAATCTTCCTTGACAAAATAATAATCTCGTGGATCATCCGTTTCTGAAATATTTATTTATATAGCATGGACGTTCGTACATTGACCAAAATCCGGAGAGAAAAAAAAAAAACTACGAATATCTTCAATAAATTTTTTGTCTATATTTGGACTATAAAGTGTCTGATACATTTTTAGGTTTTTTATTTAGTCCAATCTAAAGTCTTTCAAAATTTTAATATATATAAATGAGTGTTTAAATGTTGGCTCAATAAAATCTAAAAAAAAAAAAATAATCCATGCTATTCTACAATAGTTTTAATTAAAGTATTAAGAATAGCTTTAATCGAATTGTATAAATTTAAAAAAATTTCGGAGTTTTCTTTATTTGCCCTTCGTTGTTGAATGTCTATTATCTGTTCTTCACCTTTTATTGCCAATCATTAAAGGCATTTCTTCTTTTGGGTATTTCCAAAATAAGACAAGTCCAAAAATAAATTCAAAAAAAAAAAAAAATAAATAAATAAATAAATAAAGCAATTTCATATTTTCATGTAGTCTTTGTTTGATTTAAAAGGAGATGAGCAAAATATTATCAATATTAGAAAGGTTTTTTTACATTGATGTCCGCTACTTAAAGGTCTTCACTTGATTCGAAGTTTTGTATCTTTATCAAGAAAGAAATATATATATGTAGTATTTCTTAACAGTGACTTAACAAATTCTATCAATAATAATGACTACAAATTTTCCCCTTTTGTTTACAATCGCGACCTTATCTTTAGCTACAGGATACTATATTGGCCAATCCATTCCGTTGGAAAAGAAAGGAGACAATAAAGGAATAACTTCAACACAAAGAGCAAATGAAAGTGAAAATGAGGGCGCTACAGAAAGTGAAGATGATTATGAAAGTGAAGAAGAATATGAAGTTAACTCACTTTCTTTAAATGATATTCCTGGTGAAGTTAGAATGGCATTAGTTATTCGTCAGGATTTAGGTATGCAAAAGGGTAAAATAGCAGCACAATGTTGTCATGCAGCATTGGGTTGCTACAGAATGATTGCTACTGATCCATCCCGTAGTTCATACAACCCTACTATGGTAAATAGATGGCTAAGAGGAGGACAAGCAAAGATAACTTTAAAATGTCCAAATAAAGATGCTATGGATGAATTATATGCAAAGGCTATATCTTTAGGTGTAAATGCTATTGTTATTCATGATGCTGGAAGAACACAAATCGCTGCGGGAAGCGCTACTGTTCTTGGTCTTGGTCCAGCTCCAAAGGCTGTATTAGATCAAATAACTGGTGAATTGAAATTATATTAATTTTGTATAAAAGGTACATATATAGATGCATATAATGTATATAGATGTACGTGTATTATTATTGTTATTTTTTCCTTTTTTTCTCTTTTTTTTTTATATATATATTTATATGATAAAAATTAATAAACTTAAAATGTGGTAAATAAAATAAGATTGATGTACATGAGTGAAAGTATAGTGAGTTAACAATTTACTATTTGTAAAAAATATATATATAAATTTCATACCCATCTTTGCACTACTACAGAATTCTTTAAATCTGCTTCTAATAAAGTTTGATCCATATTTTCAATTGGTTTTATGGGGAACGCATAATTTAATGTAAAATTTCTACTCGGATCATCTGTATTTGATTTAACATGTTTATATAATGAACTCACTTTATCTGTAGAATTGCAATGGTAAACTTCTCTTTTCCCTGTAGCGTATCTGATTTGTATAGTCATATCGGTGTGTACTTGTGGAGTATTACTTTCTTTTGAGTTACTAGTATCATTATGTTGGTTATTATTGCTATTTAATGTTGGCATAGTATCACCAGGAATAGGGGATCCCAATCTTTGACCCTTCCCATAGAATCCGCCTAATTTTCTCTTTGGAGGTTTATAATTTTCATCTAATTTCTTAAAGACATTAACCTCTACTTCTTGGCCAAATTTAACATCCAGCAATTTTAAAGGAGCTCTACCTTGGTTCAATTCCTTTAAGTAGAATTCGTTAGCTGGATCATCATATCTGTACAGTTTGCCCTCTGAACCAACCTGAAAACCATCTTTCCAAAATGTGATTTCTCTTGTCACTTTTTCAGCACCTACGTTATTATCATTTGATTCAGAAAAATCCTCTACAACTTCACTTGGTGAGTCGACCATAGATCCAAGACGATACCCCTTCCCAACAAATGATGATTTCGAACCAGTATTACCAATTGCATTAGAAGATCTAAGATCATCCATCTGTTCACCATTTCTCTTAGCCTTTTCCAAAAGATCTCTAATTAAAGAGTTTGGATCACTTCCATTATTACCTGGATCAGTAATTTCCAAACCGGATGTTTCACCACCTGCAAACGTGTTACGTGGTTTTGAATCATCATCGTCATCATCATTCTCGGCAGCATTAGATCTAAGCATATCTGAAAAGGACATAAATTTTGGATTCGCCTTATGACTATTGTTGCTGTTTCTTGAAATGGGACGACTATTAGTTGTTGAAGAAGATACGGAAGGTGTTTTTGGATGTAAAGAAGTTTGTCTTTCCTTATTAATAATATCAGTCTCTAAAATTCCATGCAATTTTTCCTTTTCTCTTGTCTCTTCAAATAAATCCTTTTGGTCTTCATAATATGCCTCCATTGCAGTGTTTAAGTCCCCATAACTGTCCAAATAATTTTTGGCTACGTTAAAGGAAACGTTAGTAAAGGACATAAATCTTGTAATATCTTCTGAATTATCGCCCATTTGTGTGTGCGTTTAGCAATCTATCAATTATTAATTGTCTTTATGTTAATCTGTATAGAGAATAAACCATATATATATATATATATGTAAATATATGGAGGATTTTATTTGTGTCCAAGAGCGATCAATGTAACAAAAGCTATTTGGTGTGATATTGTTTCATATAACTGAGTTGTTGTATATATATATATTTTTTTGGTATATGCGGTGGGTGTTTGTGTTGTGTTTGTGTGGTTTTTGTCTAATTTTGAAGTTAAAAGGAAATCAAGGATTCCCAATTAAGCACCCATGCACCCACGACATGTTCTACGAAGTGGTCTATTAGTAATTGTGCTTACAAAAGAAAACAGAACAAAAGCCTGGATGATTAAAACTGAAATTGTGGAGGGGAGGCAGGAGGGAGGGAATACTATTTTAGTGAATACTATTTATATCTTCCTTGAAACAGTTGTTTCACCAACAAAAAATAATAAAATATTTGAAATGTAATAACAAGTTAATATAACACCCAATAAAACTGGTCAAGTAAATATATTTAAAGGGTATCTATCGTACAACAAGATTATTCGTTCCATTTTGACTTTTAAACCTTGAATCCTTCTTTTCTTATACCGGTTCTTATATTTGGCTTTCTTTTTTTCTTTCTTTGTTTCATATTTAATTGAGAGTTATTTGCACATATACATTTATCAAATATTGACATAGATATAGTTTTACTCTAATTCATATTTGAGCATATTGATCTTTTTGATACATCTCCCTCTTAATGTTACGTGACTTCCATAGAACTGATGTATCGTTGATGTAATGTTTGTTTGATCATATTTCTAAAATATGCAACATATAGTACCTTAAAGATTCATATTATTGACACCAATTCATTTGTATTTTCTTCAAAATTGTCTATTTTAATTCATTTTCAATGATCGACATCGTTTTGTTAAGGAAGGAAAATAAATCCAAGCTTAACAATAAATTTAACTCTGATATTATGTAACCTATTTAGTATATTTGTGTCCCAAGCATTATCAGCATATAAATATATCTAGCCAATGTTTATTTTTTTATTTCTTCTTATATATTGATATTTCATAATTAACTAGAGATTATTAACATTTTTATGAATAACATAAAAGAAAATGTGTAAGGTAACTATTTTAAAGAGTTTAAGGAACATTAGTTTTTATAGTATGATTTTTCTTCTCACATAAAGAATGGATATACTTTTCTTTTTTTTTTTTTTATAAGAAAGAGATTACATTATACGTTCCATCCAAGATGACTTACGTAACTAAAAGTAACTGTCTCAATAAGAAACTATCTTTCAATGTGCTCTAACTGGAAGACATACCTATATATATTATCACAAGACCATTGTAATTATCATTTATACTATTGTAACCATCACTGGAAAAAAAAAAAAAACTACCGCTAACAACCGCTACATTTATCATTCACCAAAAATGTTTCTATAACGCTACGGGTAAAAACAGCAAGGTTTAGGTATGTACATTTAAAATTGATTTATCGGTATCATTATATTTTTTTTCTGGCTACTTGACACTTCATATCTAAAGATTACGTCACATGTGAAAATATTATATATATATATATATTTATGTCTATGTATGTATTTAAAAAGGTACATACTAGTGTTCAATTTAATTGTTTTTTTTTTTTTTTCCCTCAGTCTAATAAAAAAGGGTGACTTGTTGTAAATTACTGTGATGGTTTTCAGAATAACAATTATTATCTATTACCTCACATTTAATCTAATGAATATCTATTTTATGGATGTTTCATCGTTTTTTTTTCTTGCTGAATGTTTCGATTCTGTTTCCTATTTTTTTTATTTTATTTTTATTTTTATTTTTTTATTTTTCCCAACCTTCTCGAGGCTTTATTTTTTTCCTTTTTTTTACTTAATATTATTTAAAGGAAGCAAACAAAGAAAAATTAAAAAAAAAAAATAAAAAAATAGGAACGGGATTGCTCGATATGAATTTTTATATACGAAAGGTATAATAATATATAGCAGCAGCACATACAATACATAAGTACTAATAAAAGCAATACAAAACAGTATTAGAAGAAAAGTCAAGCAAAGAAAAAAAAAAAAAAAAGGGACTTACTATTTGGCATTGAGTATTATTTGGAATATTATATTAACTCGAGAAAATACCGTTATTAGCTTTTGTTGTGTTATTTTCATGACTAAGTAGATAATGATCCTAGCATCTGGACAAACTGAAGTTGGGAGAACCCATCCTTATAAAACACTTTGCCAAGGCGCAGTACAATCACAAACAAATCTTATCCTCAATAACGATAATTCGCAGATGAATCAAACTGAAGTACAAATCGGTGACTCTGCTATAAATAAATTTATCGAAATGAACAATTCTAAAGAAACACTAGGACTTGGATTGTCTCTTGAGACTATTGACACAAATAATATGCTGGATAATGTTGCCGTGCAGCAAAGTTCGCCTGGGAATGTTGATTTTATTGATAATAATAATAAAATGGATATGCATGGTTACTCAAGTAACCTAGAAAGTCCTCTACGAACCAACAAAACCATCTTATCTTTAAATAGCCCTTTACTTAACACTACCACCCAGGAAGATCCATCTTTGTTTCAAATACCACCCAAAAAGATACGGGATCCCGCAAATTTTAATTCTACTGGAATGTCCAAAGTTGGCAGTTCAGCTTCACTTCCTACGACTAATGCAAAAACTAATCTTTCAACCTCAAATAGAAATACTATTCATAAAGTTAATAGTAACAATAATATGTCAACTACATCGTTTGACATGTCGTCGTTGAGGAAAAAAACACAATCAGTAGATCTTTCTCATTTATATTTATTAAATGCCAACAGTGACACCCAGTTGACTTCAACTAATGAGTCTGTTGCAGATATGTCACATCAATTAATTAAAAAATATCTCGGTGAAGAGAATGATTCATCTCTAGTGCCAAGATTGAAGACTATTGAAATGTATAAAGAAAGTGTTAAAAAGTCAAAGGACCCTAAAATGCTGTTTGAATTCGCACAATATTTGCTTCAAACTGCATTGACCACAAATTCAGATTCTAGTATATCCATGCCATTACCTGAGAAAATTAAAGAAGAACAAGAGATGAAAAAAGCCTTTCTTAAAGAATCAAAACATTATTTGAAAAAATTGAGTGTTAAAGGTTATGCAGATGCTCAGTATTTATTGGCAGATTCGTATTCATCCGGCGTCTTCGGTAAAGTTGACAATAAGGAGGCTTTTATCTTGTTCCAAACAGCCGCCAAACATGGACACATCGAAAGTGCATACAGAACTGCACATTGTTATGAAGAGGGCATTGGTACTATAAGCGACTCAAGAAAAGCATTAAATTTTTTAAAGTTTGCTGCTTCCAGAAATCATCCATCTGCTATGTTTAAGTTGGGTTTATATTCTTTTTATGGTAAAATGGGTCTACCTACTGATGTGAATACAAAACAAAATGGTATCAAATGGTTGTCAAGGGCAGCTGCAAGGGCCACTGAATTAACTGCCGCAGCCCCTTACGAATTAGCTAAGATTTATGAAGTTGGGTTCTTGGATATTCTTATTCCAGATGAAAAATATGCTATGGAATTGTATATCGAGGCTGCTGCTTTAGGTCATGTACCATCAGCAACATTATTGGGACAGATATACGAGACTGGGAATGACACTGTTCCTCAAGATGTTAGTCTTTCTGTTCATTATTATACTAAAGCTGCATTAAGGGGTGATCCAGTGGCAATGTTAGGTTTATGTGCGTGGTATTTATTAGGTGCAGAACCTGCTTTTGCTAAGGACGAAAATGAAGCATTTCAATGGGCACATAAAGCTGCTGTGGCTGGATATGGTAAAGCACAATTTACTTTGGGTTATTTTTATGAACATGGGAAAGGATGTGTTATTGATGAAAATTCAGCTTGGAAGTGGTATGAAAGAGCAGCGAAAAACAATGATGAAAGAGCAATTAATAAATTGAAAAAGAGAAACATGGAGATTCCCAAAAATTCCTCGAAATATTATAAAACAAGAGAAAAGAAACATTACCGTAAAGCTCTAAGTATTAGCACCTTAAATTTATTTGGTATCTCTGATAGTGAATCAAAGGATAAAAGAAGTGTTTCAATTAATGATTCAAAAGAAGAAAGTAAAACACAATTTGATTCTAATTCTGATAAAAGGAAAAATAATGGGTATGTCAAGAACGAACAATCTAAGAGTGATGGTGTGGGTAACGTTATACACGAAGAGACAAAATCCAATTCCAAAATACCTGCTTACAAATTAAATAATTCAACTAACCATATTCAAAGCAGCACTAATAATGATGGTAATTCAAAGCAACAAACACAATACGATGGCTGTCCTAAGAAAGATTCAGTTCTTGCTCCTTCAAAAATACCAGTAGGTACCGCAAATGGACACGACATGCAAAGTTCAGTACATTCCCAGTCTACTTCAAGAAGTGGTGTTATTAAGTTAAATAATAAAGACAATACAATACCTCATACCCCAGCTGTATCTAAATCCCCCACTAGTAATACTTTTAAGTTTACATCATCAGAAGAGACTCCACAATTATTACAAAAGCAGGCTAAATCAAGTCAAAATAAAAACATTTTCTCCAAAAAACAAAAATCCGGAGGTCTCCATAGTCAACAAAGTAAGAATACCAAGAAAGAGTGTATAATTATGTAAAAGTCTCCTTATTGTCTATCATACAAAATGTTTGATGTATTTGTATGTAACATACTATTATGTTTATAAAGATCTATTTAATAAATATTCCACTAAACAGATATAAATTAAATTCTAATACAATTATGAAAAATTGTTTCTCTATTTGATATAATGTTTCACTATATTTTAGCTATTATCCTATCATTTTTTATTAGTCGCTTCTTCGAACTCCATTTCTCCATTATATTGGCTCAATATCGAAGTATACGTTCTCTTACAATCATTCTCCCCTCCTTGATCTCCGCGTCATATTTTTGCAATGAACCTGATGTAATACATAAACGTTTCCTCTTTGACTTCAGGCTTTGCGATGCTAGTGCTTTAGGCAAAGGTTGGTCTGGCATTGGTATAAGGGGTATTTGGATTTGTTACTGAGTCATTTGGAGACTTTAGTGATACTTCTTTTTTAATATCACTATTTAATGGTGAGTGATTTTCTTCTCATTCTTTCATATCTGTATACAATTCATGATTTTTAGGTTGAGTAAAACTTGGAAGATTTTTTATACATTGTTTTCTATATCTCTTAACGGCTTTATTTCTTTACAAATATTTTCGGAATTCACAAGAAACGTCAGTTCATCTGTAATTTGCTTTGAATTATTGCAATAATCGGATAAGACACTATTCCATGTTGTAGATATTTCAGAGAGATTATTTTGATATGTTTTCAAAATGTATTCACATAACTCATTAATACGAGATGACATAGTTGAACTTTGCAATTTATATATATTAGAAATATCTAAAATATTCTTAGATACATTTTTTATAATCTGTATTATTCTAGCATTAGCTTTTTCGATGTTTGACGTAATAATTGAATCAGTGGAATCTATAATGCTTCTTAATTTCGCTGATGTTTCTTCACTACAGCGATATTCAAGCTTTTTAACTAATTGCAAAGTATTATTTGCTAATGCACTGTTGTCAGTCAAGTCTTTATCTGTATCATATTTTATTTAGTAGTTGTCAAAACCTTTGCTTTTGCTTGTCTATGCAATGATTGTATTTCTTCCATACATTCAATGGAATCTATTGTTAGGTCACTAAAAGTCTTTTTTGTCGATGCTTCTGTTTCTTTACTATAGTCATTAAAAGCATAAATCGATTTTTCATAAATATTCTGATCTAATTCTATCTGTTGTCTTTCTAATACTTTAAATATATAGGACATATCTTCAAACATAGCTTTTCTCTTTTCGTGTATTTCCTTTAAAATATAACCTTGTAATGATTTAATATGTTTTCGTATGTTGATGTACGCTTGTCTTTCCGGATGAAGTCGTTTTTCAAGACTCTTAGTATATTATATTTTTTTGTTGATCAACTTTGAATAGTAATTATTTTGGTCACTAACCATAGATTCAAGTGCGTTATAATTATCATTTAATGCAGAAGGTAGTGCAGTCATTGAACTTATATGTTTAGCTTCTAATTCATTGCAGAATTTTTTAAATCAGATGAACAATTCTCAACAATAGCTCTATGTGTTGTATATATAGGTTGGATTACTGAATCTCTTGGCTCTGTCAATTCTATAAAACAAGATTCAAGAGAAGATTCTATTCGTTCCACTGAAGTCATAATGCTGTCTATATCGATACTATCCAAAACCTTTAAAGTATCCGTTTCAAATTGTTTGGTCCTAGTATCAAATTCTCCATTAACGCCTTTAAGTACAGTTTCGAAACTATCATTATAGTCTTTTACCGTATTTTGAAGTTTCTTCAACAAATCCGTTTGTTCCGAAATCCGGGTAGATATCTGCCTTCTTTCTTCGATGTTATCATTAAAATTAAAACATAAACCATTCATTTCAATGTTAATTTCTTTTAATAAAGTTATATTATTCTCGTGAATTGTTGTAATTTCATTAGATAAATGTCCCCAATTCTGTAAATATTCATCAATTAATGATAACAGAGAACACTTATCCTTTTGTAAAGATTGTTTTTCAATGTCCAAATTATTACATTTCTGTTCCAATTCTTTATTAATTTCAGTTTGTTCTACATATTTCTTTTTAAACCTTTCTAATTGTTCTTCCATATTATGTATCCTCATCTTTTGTTCATCAACCAAAATAGAGTTACTTTCATATAAATCGTATTGATCCTGTGTAATATAGATACCTTCCTTTTGTCTACTTGCTCTTAAATCATTCTGTAATTTCTCTATTGTATTAATATATGTACTCAAAGATGCATCTTTAGTTAAAGATTGGTTGACTTGTGGTGTATTTTTAATCGACTTCGCTCTAGTAGCGTATTCTAGAGTACTTATAGTTTCTTCCATTGATATCTTAGCAGGAGATATTGTAGCTATAATACAAGTCTTTGTCTTCCCACCTAATGAATCCTGTAACAGTCTTGTCAATTTAGATTCTCTATATGGGATATGTGGTGAATGATAAGCCAAGGCGTTTATAACTCTTTCTAGTGTAAGTAATGATTTATTGATCAAGCCAGCTTTTTGAGATCAGTTATTCTCTGATTCTGATTTACTAATATTTTCACTCCATGCTAAATCAGTTATATTTAATTTATCAATTTTAATAAATTATTCACCTGATACTGGATCAATTTTAATAATATTAGTAGTTACAGTAAAAATTGTATTAGATCTGGATGATGAATCGTTACATTTGGTAGCTGCCACTTTTCTTTTCAATAGGTTAATAATTGTAACCCTTCAAATGCAGATTTTATGTAGATCTCATCCATACCTTTAACCATAATAGATGATTGGTTATCGCCGAAATTGGATGTAACATTGGAGATAACTGGTTTGGATCTAAGATGTGACAAATTTTGATTGGAAGATAAGTTGGTGTTCGCTATGCTATGTCCTTTATTTGAATTCTTATTGCTTTGAGTCAATAGATTTATGCTGCCATTGAAATTATTATTATTAGAGTTCTTATCAAATATCCTAATTGATTATTCCTCACCATCATTATCACTAGACAATAAATCTTTCAATCTTTCATCAGAAAGTTCCAGAAAGGATATTTTAATAGTATATTTCCCCTTTTCTTTTTCCAATCTTTGAAATAAATCAACCAGTATCTTTGGTATAATTCCAACATGTTCACCAGGTAAAATTTTATCCTTAGAAGTGATATCGCCAAATATATTCGAATCACCAGACATTGTGTAAGTTTTCCCAGTACTAGTCTGACTATAGTAGAAAATTGTACAAATATAAATTTTTAGCATTTCTTTTAAATAATTTTTAGCAGTTGTATCGAAGACTATTTCTTGATCACTCTCTACACCAAAAAACCTTGATCAAAGAATCTGTTTTCACTTGATGGGATAACGGTGAGGAAGAATTCGAGAATACGATTTCTTTCTCTTGATGACCTCTAGTGGATATGACAATACTACTCCTTTCATCTCTTTCTCTTTCATTTCTTGATCTACAGTACACAAATATTCATACATTGGAGACGTCAGAATTATAATCACTGTTATTAGACTGTTTTGGTTTATTTGTATCATCATACATATTTTTAGTCAGTGTAGATAGAGTTTTGGATCTCAAATTTCTATTCTTTGCTAATAAACCATTGTTAGAAAAACTCCTGCTATTAGCTATAGTGACACTTCTTTTCATAATAGAAGTTCAATTACCTTAATAAATAAACAAATAAATAAAATAACAGAAGATTAATGGTAATGATGGTTTAATGATATTGAGCATGATTAAATATGTCTCAAAGGGAAGGGCGTTCTACATTTAAATATCAAGTTAATATTTTTTATTGAATATAATGTATATGGTGTAGAAAGGTTTGTGAACAGGTCTATGCGGATATAGGTATATGTATGTAAGTTTACGCCACGAACTGATCTTCTTTAAAGGTTTTCTTATTTATTTTATTTAAATACTTCAATCTATTTTTTTTTCTTTAACGTTTATGTTTGTTTTTATATAATAGTAATACGAGCATGAACACTCAGGAACTAGTCTTCAATCTGTAACAAGAGTATATCAATATATATATTTCCAAATAAATATCATCTTTGGAAGTTTTAATAAGAGCACGAGGTAATATAATTTATTATCCTTTAGAATTAATGTTGTTAGAAAGATAATGGTAAACATTATGTATTTACGCTTCATTTTTAATTAAAACTGTCAACTATATATAGAGTGTCACAATATATTAGTATTGGTGGTGGTGGTGGTATCAATATGCTTCTGATCCATTGCATATTTTTTTGATGATATTACTCAAGATTTCAATATGGGCAACGAAAGAAAACAAACAAACACACAAATAAAAAGAGGCATATTTCAATGTTTTTTTTTATTATTTTTGTGTGTATGTGGCCTTATGTCTACTATTAATTCAAAGCAAGTTTTAATTATAAACACCTTGATGATCACCATTTATTATTCGTCTATAATATATACATATTTACAAACTTGAACCAACCAGTTAATCATTTTAAAATTTGTTTAACTGAATACAATGGAATAAGGGGGGGGCTACACTGAGATGTTTATTTATTATCTAAGTTGTATTATATCTAGTTTTTTTTTGTTTGTGCTTATTTGTATTTGCCAATAGACATAGATTTACCTTTAAATATCAATATTTTACTGGATAGAAGCCAATGTAATATAAATTTAGAGCCGTTACACACATAAACAAATTAATTGGAAGGATTAATAATAATAGTAATAATATTTTACCCAAAAGATACAGCAACATATCTAATATTATTAATCATAAATATATGAATCCCACTGATAATAAAAGATAAAATTTTGGATCATCCAGAAATGGTACAATAGAGACAACAACAACAATTAATATCACTTCAATAATTGAGGGGGGGAAGGTCTTCTGCTGTAAATACAATCAATTTTACATCTAAATAATCAATTTTGTTTAATCCAATAAGTTTAAATCATGGACTTGTGATTTCTTGCTTTCATTGTAAACAACTTCAAATAAAATGTGGTGCCAATCAAATGTTTCCTAAACCATTTACAAGGTACAAGAAATTTGAACTATTCTGTGGGATTGATCCTAAGTTTACTACAAAGAAAAATTCGCAATTGCAAACTAACAGAAAGACTATAGGTAACTTGCAAATGAAAGTAAAATATTTATTGGTTAATAAAAATTTATTCATTACTCATTTTAAACAATTTAATAATACTATTAGTAATAATATGGATAATAATTCTTTGAGTAATTTGGTATTGAAAAAAATGGAATGGAGTTAATTAACCTTTAACAAGTCCCTCAAACAATATAGATAAAAAAGATAATAGTGGTAGAACTGTTTCTAATGGTATTGGGCAAAATAAAGAAACATATATATCGAGTATGGTTCAATATTCTGCTAATTCTAATCCACTACATTCTAATACTTCATTATCATCGATTTATATTAATCTAATATCAAGAAAACAACCGCAACCTCTTAGTGACAAAATACTTGAAATAATAGTAATGTTTTTAATTCACAAACTGGGTAATAGGTTTCACTATCACAACTACAACCGTCAATGTAAGTACTGAAAACATCAATTATTAGTACAATTGGCCCCCACAAAGCAATTTCTGCGTCGGGTACAATCCAAAACGGTACAAACCTTTCCACCGATGCTACAACAATATCTACTTTGTCCTCCTTAGTATCTCCATTTGTTGGTGAAACAGGAAACATTAAAGAATTCATCCTCGAAGATACACGTATTTTAATTGAAAGAGCTTCCCAAATGCATAAATTGTTCAAAAATGAATACTTTCCATATCTATTGATTTATTTACCAACTTCAGTAGTCGAACTTTGTTCTTAATCAAAACCTTTACTTTGGACTGTAATATTAATTGCTTGTATATCTGAGCCGAAACCTACCTTATATATAAAATTAGGTATATTGGCCAAACAATTAGCTGTTGAAGCATGTTGTTTACGAACCACGAGCTCATCTCATCTCTCACAAGCACTAACTATCTTGGACATTTGGCCTCTACCAACTCAAAATGTTTTAGATGATTGTCCGTATTACACAGGGGTGAATTCATATATGAATTCACAAGAAATCGAAATATTAATGTCAAATACTAAAAAATGGAGAACAAGGACATGGCTAGGTAATTTTTTCCACTGAAATTTGTTGGTTTATGATATTAACTTTACCACTAATGTCGTAGATTGATTATTTAGTAGAAACAGCCAAAACATCAAAAGAAATGGATGAACGATAATTGGTAGATGACGATGTGACTAAAATTGATGATGACTATGATAATAATAAACCATACACCTTTAAATTACTAAGCCATTTCAAGAAGTTATATTGTTCAGCAAGCTTTCAAAGGAAATTATGTAATGTTATGGGATCAAGTATCGAAAGTTCACATGGTCTAATAAATCCCAACAATTGTTTAAGTACTTTAATGGCGTTAGAAAGAGGATTAGATAATGCAAATAAGAAATTTTGTTTTGGGAGTGATAGTGTTGTCAATATCTATTATCCTTTTGTTATTTTAAGTATCTGTCTTTTTGCACTTTTACCACAAACACTAATTGAGGATCAGACCAAATACATGATAAAAGTTTTTTTTTTCCTGCTACTAAATGTGTTACTTTAGTCAGTAAATTAATGAAACAGAAACCATTAATAACGTTACCAATATATGTGAGACAAAGCATTAGATTTTCATGGTTGATATTATTTAAATTTCAATTAAACTCATTGGTTATTAACATATATTTGGTTTCAACAAAAAAATCAATTGTGACTGTACATGGATTATTTAGAAATCAATTATCTGCTTGGTCTCTTGTTGAGAATGATATTACAAGGACAGCCACAATGTTGGAGAAGGCTAATATGATCCTTATTACACATCCACAAGTTTAGTGAATAACCATAACATTTTTACACAAACGTAACAAATGCCAGGGCATTTGTATCTAAAAATATTCTTATTGATAATAATAGATACGGAGATGACGAAAAACAAACCGGTGTGAGAAACTCCAGTTATACAGATAAAGATGGTTTTAATGATATGGAAACAACTATTCACAGTGATTCTAACAATAACAACAATGATATGGATGATATTGCTAATAACAATACGAATAGGAAAAAGGAGAAAGAGAAAAAAATTGAAGAGTGAAGAAGGGCCCAAAGCAACAAATATAAATGACTTCTTCCAACAACAGAGTATTGGGTGGACAGAAGGTAATTCAAATACAGATGGTTATTTTGTTGGTTTAATAATGTTAGAAATGTGGAGCGTGAATTTTGAAATTATCAAATCATGATACAAAAGATAAGAAATGAAAGTAAAGTCAATAAAATCAAGGGATAGAGATAATATTTTTTCTTTAATCTTAGATATTATGTATAGTTTTACATAAATAGTAGAAGTTGATATTTATCAATCAATGATTAAAAACATGTTTTTTTTTAAAAAAAAAATTCTAATTAAGTATAAATAGACTTATCTCCTTTATCTCGCTCCCCCACCCTCTCTCTCTCTCTCTTCAATTGATATGTCGAGTACCATCATATAGATGGTGTTAGTGTTAAGTTACTTAATATAAATTAAAATAATTGTTGTTTTAGCCTAGAAAGTCCTTTAATTCTATATGTAATGCAGTAAATGACTGTTTAGACATTACGTGGAAAATAAAAATAAAAAAAAAAAACATATTTCTCGAAAATGAAAAAGTGAAAAAAAAAAAAATTAATAAATAAAGGCGAATTTATTGTTACTTCGTATAACTCTAAAACCTTCACGTAATGTTATTTTTATATTAACGTGAAAAAAGGAAAATAAAAGAAAATCTGGATACATATTCAACAATTATATACCTATTTTTAATCAATTATTTGTTTTGTACTATTTTCTTCCAGATTCACGTAATTAGCATCGTCTATCTAAGGAATAATAAAAAAAACATCTGCAAATATATAAATATATATATATATTTAATAAGAAGGAGAAGGGGGTAGAAATAATTATGTTGAAAAGGTGGCTATCGGTAAATAAAACTAGTAAAAAGAGACAAACCTCAAAGAAGAATGAGTTTAATATACAAGAGGAACCATATCAGGATATGGAACCACTACGCACCATAGTTAGTATAGACTCGTCTAATGTTAATATGAAGACTGACAATGACAGAGGAGAAGAAGAAAAAGAAGCAAAGGGTAGAGACTCATCATTTAACGATGACAATTATTTCATTTTACATTCAACTCCAAGTGAGCCAAATAAAATATCCAACACTACGATACAATCTCGTGATGAACTAGTTGGTTCAGATAAATATGAAACTGTGTTTGATGATACTATTGATGATGAAATTATGGAAAACACAATGCATGATGAAGAATTGTGTAATAATATTAACTTCACAGATGTAACTGATTTAATGCCATATGGTAACGGTTCCAACAAGATATTTGGTTATGAAAATTTTGGGAATACATGTTATTGTAATTCTGTGTTGCAATGTTTATATTATTTACCTGAATTTCGTACTAGTATATTAAAATATCCGTTAAGACCCTCAAGTCAATCTATTTGGAAACAAAAAAAAGAAATGGTAGGAAAGAATCCAAGGATATTTACAGAACAAAGTTTTGAAAGAAATTTAAATTCTAAAGTACCACACCGTACTAGTAGAGACAATAATACTAGTTTTGGTAATGACAATGAAAATGAGAATGATAATATTGTATCCAGTAATGAAAATAAATCAGACCGTAATGATTCTAAATTGTCAACTTCGGGAGGAAGAAAATTACTCTCTGGGTGGTTGAAATATTCTAGTAAGTCAGTAGATCAAGAATTAGGTAAACTAACAAAAAATCCAAGTTCAGGTGAAGATGAAGAAGAGACACCTATCCTCTTAAATGTAGATCAAAAAAACATTAATGAAGAAAAAGAAAATAATCAGGCACCATTTGTAAATCGACCAATAGGGCCCCAAAGATATAAAAGAATCATTGTGGGCCGTTCTTTACCGGATAAATCAATAGTGAGTCAAAACAGAGATCACTTATTACAAGACTTGGAACGAGAGAAAAGTCAATCCTTGGATGATTTATTAATACAAGCTAATGAAAGAAGTATAAGATTAAATAATGAGCAAAGGAAAAAAATTGCATTAATTAACGGGCCTATATTGAATATTGATTATTCCATTTTCAACGGAAACAAGCCAAATCTATATTCAGCATTAAAAGATATATTTGAGTCGATAACTGAAAACGAATCATTAACTGGTGTTGTGTCACCAACAAGGTTTATTCATATTCTTAAAAAAGAAAATGTTTTGTTTAACACTATGATGCATCAAGACGCCCATGAATTTTTGAATTTCCTTTTGAACGATTTAAGTGAATACGCAGATAGTAATTTAGAAGGTTTCCAAACGAACAATTATGATTCAAATTTTATTAAGAAGTTATTTCAAGGAACCCAGTCTAGTAAAATTAAGTGTTTGACATGTGATTCTGTGACTACTAATAATGAACCCTTTTTGGATTTTCCTATTGAGGTCAATGAGAATGAGACTACAGATATACAAAAGATTTTACAAGAATTTCATCAAAGAGAAATATTGAATAGCAGTAATAAATTTTATTGTAATGTCTGTTGTGGGTTACAAGAAGCAGAAAGAGTCGTAGGGATAAAAGATTTACCACATGTGTTGGCATTACACTTGAAGAGATTTAAATATTCAGAGGAACAAAATACCAATGTTAAGTTATTTAATAGGATAGATTATCCTTTAGTTTTGAATGTCCATTCTACATTCGATCAATCTTCATCAAAGCAATATGAGCTGATTGGTATAGTAATGCATATGGGTGGTGGCCCACAGCATGGACATTATGTCTCGTTATGCAAGACAGAAAAATTTGGTTGGTTATTTTTTGATGATGAAACCGTGGAGACTGTGGAAGAGTCCACAGTGCTTAGATTTACCGGTGAAGGTGACAATTTAACTACTGCTTATGTTTTATTTTATAAAGAGATTGAATCTACTGTTCAGTCGTTTAGATTATATGATGAGGATCCTAATTTGAAAAAAGAGTACCAACAAAATGTTGATAATTTATTAAGATACGATTTAATGGAAAGACAGAAAAGAACCCAATTGTTCAATGCAAAGCAACAAAAGATTGAAAATATGAACAATAATAATAATGTTGAGGTTTTAAATGACGGTGAAGAAATTCATAACTCTAGTTTTATTTCGCAAAGTAGTGGTAATGATATTTTTGTTTCAAATAAATCCAAAAGATCTAGACTATTTAGCTTTATGAAAAAGAGTGATTGAAAGTTTATGTACATATATACTTTATAATGATCTATGATTAATGTTGAGATAACAATGATATATTTGAATTTTTTTTTTTTGTTCCTTGGTTTCTTAGAAAATATCCAAATAAGATTAGTGAATTATTAAATCTGTAATCGTGTGTTAATAATTATGATTGGCGTCAGTTGATTCTAACTGGTTTCTCTTGTCTATCTAGCTTCGGTTATTTTAAAACTTTTGCTTGTTTTTTTATCTCCGTTCAGGTCCGTTGTTTACTTTGGAAAAAGTAGAAAAAAAAAAATGGAAAAAAATGGAAAAAAAAAAAAGAGTTCAGACCGAAAGAAAAAAAAAAAAATTAAATCCTATAAAGCCAAAGAAGAAAAAAAATAAGTCAATTAAAACTTGAAGTCATTTTATAAGAAAACTTATTTAAACGGCAAAAGTATATCTTTAGTGTTGACTTTAAATTTCTGGTCTAACTAAATATACTCATCGTTTTTTTATAAAGATAACATTAAAATATTTGAACAGTGCTAATAAAAAAAAAGAAAAGAGCGAAAAACATTGTATTAAGTCATGGCCACTAAACAAGCTTTAAAGAGATTAACAAAAGAATATAAATTAATTGTAGAGAACCCACCACAATACATTGAAGCACGTCCGAATGAGGATAACATCTTGGAATGGCATTACATTATTACAGGTCCTCCAGATACCCCATATTATAATGGACAATACCATGGGACTTTAACTTTCCCATCAGATTATCCATATAAACCACCTGCCATTAGAATGATCACACCAAATGGTAGATTCAAAGAGAATACAAGACTTTGTCTTTCTATGAGTGATTATCATCCTGACTTATGGAACCCAGGTTGGTCTGTAGCCACCATTTTGACGGGTCTATTAAGTTTTATGACTGGTAATGAAAGTACTACAGGGTCTATTGTGACTACTGACCAACAAAAGAAATATTTTGCAGCTAAATCTATACAATTTAACACTTTTAATAACACTAGATTTAGATTAATATTTCCAGATGTAGTGGAGAGAAATCTTGCTGAACTAGAAAAGAGGAAAGCTGAGGGACAGCCTGAGATGGAAGATATAAATGAAACACATAAATATAATAATGCTATAGCTAAAGCAGCTAATGAAAAGGCTATCAATATTGAAGATATTAAAGATCCAGAAGATAGAATTAGAGCAGAGGAAGCTTTACGGGAACTAAATAAGGATAAGAATAAAAACGATGTGAATAAGAAGGAGAAAGCTGGTATAACACAAATGTATTATATTGCATTTGCAGTTTTCTTATTTTTACTAGGCGTCTTTGTGAAATAAAAATACACTCTTTGATTTGGAATTATGAATATAAGATAATAATTATCTGGTTACAGAATTAAGTGTTATCTTTTGTCAGTTTTGACGATTTTTTTATACATGTGATTCTTTAGTGATCTGCAGTTATGAGATGAAAGAGTATACTTAAAACAATTGATAATGCAGTAATATAAAAAGAAATCATAAAACAGATACTAGACGGTATATATATCGTTGATATAATATGCACAACTGAATTTAAACATTTACATAGTTGAATAATTATAAGTCATTAGATAGTTAAAAATTTGATTATTTATTTTTAATTAATCAAGGGAAAAGGAGGGAGGGTATTATCAATTATTGTATACTATATAATATGAAGTTGGTTGATAGATATAATTAGCCTATAAAGCATAACAGATACTACACATAGAAATGGGTCAAAACTTCTCCACTTTAAGTACGATTTTACCTTGAGCTCTTTGAGTCAATAGATATTTGAACGCTTCATTAGTATCCTTCCAGTCATAAACTTTATCAACGATACATTTAACTGTACCATCGTTCAAATATTGTGTACATATTTTCACCCAATCGTCGCTGGAGGAACGTTTTTCATTTGGATCGAAATAATAATGTGAATAACGGAATGACCAATTAAATAATTTTCTTGCATTTGCACTAGGATTATTCCATGAGTCAAAGATATCTTCTTTATAGTTCCCAACGTAATCACCTACTGTTGTCACGTAGATCCCTTTGCTATGAATAATAGATGTACCATGCTCAATGATATCATACCCGCCGACAAAATCTAATACCACATCGAATTTTCCCTGGGTGTATGGGACAATAGGTTCTTCTTCAATAGTTTGTGCATTAGTGTCAGTATAATCGGCGATTTTTTGTTCCTTGATCATTTTTTTCAAAGGTTTACTTGATTTACCTCTACAAGTCAAATAATTGATAAAAATCATTTCATCTTTTAAATCAGGGAACTTCGATTTCAATACATCTGGACCATTACTTGATGTGATGATGACAAGTTTCTTATTCAACCTATAGACACGTTTCAACAATTGGATGGTGAACAATGATAGTGATGTTGTCCCACCGTTAATTAATACATTTGAATTTGTGGTCAAGTATTTATCCTTACTTAACCTTTTTAATAGGTTATACACTGTACCCAAACAAAACAAAGATCCACTAGCTTCCTCATCTGAAATTGTATCAGGTTTTAGAACGATTGGATCTACCTTAGGGTCGATAAGGATAGAACTTTGTAATGAACCATGGCCTTCATGTGGATGATAATATATTCCCATAACTTTATCACCTTCATGCCAAGAATATGAGATGTCACTACCTACATGAGTTACCACACCACAATATTCTCTGCCTAAACCGACTTCACCATATAGTGTAGTTTTATAGCCATTTTTAATCTTTGAATCGACTGGGTTTAATGCGACGTGAGACACTTGAACTACCAATTTATTTTTGGGGATTGGTGTCTTGATTTTTTTCTCATAAGTAAATTTGAAAGGAGATTCACATGATGTAAACACTTGAGCTTTGCAAGGGATATATTTTACGTGTCTCAAAGGTCTTGCGACTCTTTGTAATTTGACTTCGTTTATGACTATCTTCTTAGGAGCTTCGACTGTTGGAGTCTCAGTCATAATCTGAAGGTCCGGTGTCAATTTTTGTATTATTTTGTCTCCACGTTTACTCATCTTTATTTTTTTGTATTTGATTTGAAAAAAAGTGACTATTTGTGTGTGTGTTGTCTTAATTGATAGTGATGTTGCAATGTGGAGCGTCAGTATGGTTATTATTATGTTTGAAGAAAGGCAACAGATATGAATATATATGTAGTGTTACATTTGTTGTTGTTGTTGTTGTTATTGACATTTACATGAGTAAATAACGAAAAGTCATCGAGTTTGTTCTCAAATTTATTTAGATCGAAATTGGAAAAAGTAAATATTTGAGAGATATTGAAATTTAACAAAAAAAAAAAAAATGGGAGAA
This sequence comes from Arxiozyma slooffiae, assembly GCA_017347545.2. Taxonomy (NCBI): domain Eukaryota; kingdom Fungi; phylum Ascomycota; class Saccharomycetes; order Saccharomycetales; family Saccharomycetaceae; genus Arxiozyma; species Arxiozyma slooffiae. Next base: position 529,373 of record JAFHAQ020000001.1, on the reverse strand, counting down.
AAAAAACTTCGAGAAAGACGGAAGTTTCCTCTTTTGGATTTTTTTTTTTATTTATTTTGTTTTTATTATTTTATTTTGTTTTTTTTTTCCCTCATTCTGTAATGGTTGTTGTATATAACATAGAGAATAAAAAAAAAAATAAACCTACTTACTGAGTGAAGAGATGTACACAAGTAGGTCTGTGTCTCTGTGTGTTGATATCTGTATCAAATATGTCTTAGAAAACAATATTGAAACCTGATGAATCCTCTTCTTGTCAACTCTAAGATCTTTGATTCAGTAATATGACAAAACAAACAGCGTTTGAATAACATATGGCGTTTCTTGACTCTTATCTTTTATTTTTTCTTACGTCTTTACCGTTTCGTTATATTGATTATAATAGTAAAAATATAAAGTTAAGTCAAATTAAAAAAAATAAATGTTTCAAGTGGCAATAGCTAATTAAGCGGATAGTTCAATACAGGCTTCTTCACAATGCTGAACCAAATTATCTTTTTCAATTACGACAACAACGATCATCAAAGAACAACTTGGACATTATGCAATGTCATCACTATAAACCATTATCATCTATAAGAAATTTCAAATTCACCAATATAATGGATATGGATATGTGAACAGTGGTAACTCGAGATGGGGTGCCGTATCTTTTTTTTTAAAGTTTACCTCTTTTATTCTTAATTGTATAGAATGTAGTGTTTAACGAATTAATGACTTAAATAGTAGTGGAAGGTTATGTCATAAAAAAACAAAGAAACAAAACTATGAAATATTAAAAAGTTGGATATTCTGTTATTATCTTGTCAAACAGAAAATTTGAGATTGACAAATTAATTTATGTAAACCAACAAGATAGAGTATTCTTGAATAATAGAGGAAATTAACTTTTTTAAAAGACTGATATTGTTTTATTTCTTGTGTCAATATATTGTTTGTTATTTTTGGATATAATTATAATTTTTTCCAAAATAATAATACCAAAAAAAAAACATTTTAAAACAAAACATCAATTTCTTCTCCATCAAAGAACAAAGAATAATAATAAAAAAAAAAAACCAAAAGGAGAAAACATATTGCTTTGATATTTATAAAAATATAAAAACTTGGTTAAAACAAATAATATGAAAAATAACTCTCTCTGAAATTAATTATTATCTTCTTCAATCACTTTTATTCTCTTGCACCTCTTTCAACCATTCTAAACAGAGAACAAAAAAAAAAAAAAATTCAAAAAATTCAAAAAATTCAGGACTTTCGATTACAGTATAGAAACAAAGAGTAACTTTTTAAATTAAAGTAAAAAGAAAGGCAATAAAGAGTGCTTTAATATATTTATTTATATAAGGGTAACTTATATTATTTCCTGTTAAAGAATATATATATATATATATATTCATATAAATTAAGTTTATTTCTGCGTCTTTTCTTCTTCTAAATTTTGTATTTAATGGTATATGTCCAACTAACTAGAAAAGTTTAATAAATAAAATCTATAGAAAGAGAAACCTAGATCTAGAAACATATAATTTTTTTAAAAAAAATACAAAACAAAAAACTTCCTCCCTTCTCTTCCTCTCTATAAAAATTTTTATTGAATTTTCTTGGAGTTTACATCTTCCTATTATAACATATTAAAATGCTTTTATATATAGAAATATCGTTAAAATTAATAGCTGGCTTTCCATTCTATTTCCTTCTTTTTTTATTTTAAATTATTTTACCTAAAGTTTAGATGTGGAAAGCATTAACTGCTTGAAAACCTTGTAAACATATTCGTACAACAAAACTATGCAACACAAATAATCACATACACAAGCGCACTAGTATTGGGAAAATATATATATATATTCGGAATCTATTTATGCACTGCCCCTTCTTGTGCTATACGTTTTACAAACAATGTATGTGAAATTATTGACAATGACCTGTGTATTTACACTACATTAGCATTTTGAATTTTCTAAGACACCAAATAAACACTTGGTGCTATTACTAAATATTCAAAATACCTTGAATCCAATGTATACAAATTTTTTTACACTAAAAGAATGAGAACTAGAAATATTTACTGATTTGCCATTCTCCAACGATATTGAAACCCTTCCAATTCAGAGTTGTTAACAAAGGAAAACGAAGCGATCCACACCAGAAGAAAAAACTTTTTAAAGCTTTTAATGAAAAAGAGAGTGAAAGAGGGAAAAGTTTTCGTGAAATGGCTCTTAAAAAAATTGGTTATTATTTTCCCAGTTTATTTTAAACATTCTTAAATAGAAGTAAAATAGAGACACAGATACTTTCTCAGGTGTAAACGCTTTACATATTAATAATGAAACTGTCGCTGTTTTTTAAAACTTATTGTTTAGATAAAAAAAGAATCTCCAAACTCTGAATGCTTAATATTTGTTCTGGGTGGTAGCATCTTTTAACATTTTAATTACTTTCTATTGATATTGAGGTCTTTGTAGTCACATCACCTGCAAGTACAACATAGGGAATTTTTGGGTAACCAACTAATAATAATATTACACCTCACTAACTAACATAAAAGAAACAAATGAAGAAATATATATATATATATATATATATATATAAAATCAAACACCTTCAAGAAGATTAACAATAAACTGAAGAGAGAGGTAGAAGAACATTATTTTCAGCTGTATAGACCTCAATTGACAACAACTACTTGTTTGAAGGTAACGAAGTTTATCTTCCATCATAAAAGTTAGATTTGAAGAATTATGTTCTGACTTGTTTCGATCAACATTACACCAAATGGAGCGGTAGTTTTTTTTTTTTTTTTTTTTAAAATCAAATAAACCTCAAATCTATGAAATTGCCTTAGTTGGTGGATTCATTAGGATCCCAAAGATCCAAAAATTTGTATCTTAATTTTTCAATGGCAAATAACTAAATCAGCCACTTAACCTAACTTTGATGAGGTGGTTTCCTATAGTATTGCTATCCAAGATGCAATTTTGACAGGTGTTATATTTTCAAAGACCCAAGACTCTGTACTGGTCTAGAAAATGGTACAGGTATAAGACAAATAAGATAACTATCACAAATGAAAAAAGAAAATTATCAAGACAAAAAATATTGACAGGATAGTCTTTCAGGCAGAAAAATTTAAAATAAAAGAAGAAAGGGAAGCCGAACTTATTCAAGCTAAACATCAATTAGAATCATATACCTTTTCTTTAAAGAACACAGTTAAAGAAAATAATTTCAAAGAAAGAGTTGGAGAGAAACGATACAGGAAAGATAAAAGAAGCTGCACAAGAGACAATTGCTTGTTTAAATATATCACAAGCTGCTTCAATGGAAGAATATTAAGACAGACAAAAACATTTGGAATCTATTGCTAATCCTGTAATGACAAAATTTTATGAATCAACTGGAAATTCTGGAGGAGCAACTGGTAATGCTACTCATAATCCTCCACATAGTGGGCCTGGTGAGACAAGTCCAACCGTGGGGGAAATTGATTTATAGATTTCACAAACTTTATACAACATAGCAAAAAAAAAAAATAATCCTCACTAAGAATATTGGACAATCCTTGAAAATCTTCAATATAAATGTTGTTTATATTAAATATTCTTATATAAAGACCTAATATACACACTTCATTTGTAGTTCAAACCAAGTTTTCTTTCTGGAACAAACATACCAACACCTATATCGATATAAATACATATCAAATAGCTTTGGGGTACCATCCCTCCTACCCTGTCTTTAATGTATTTGAAAAATTACTATTCACTTTCAACAAAAATATGTACGTTTATACGAAACATAGATTACCTGTCATGACGTAGTAAAAACAAATGGAAATGACTCTCTGTTCTAATAACTTTACGTAGCTTTATGGCAAAGGTAGGACTAAATATACAATTGAACAAAATATTCTATAAACAACCTTTATTAATTAATTAAATTATTAAATAATAATATATTATGTCTAGCATATTTTTTTTTTTGTTTTCTCTTCTTTCCTTTTACTTGTTTTATTTATTTTATATTATTATATTATTTTCTTTTATGTAGCAATTAGCGGCGCACGACAAAAACACAAAATATTTCCCTTTTCGTAATTTCCTCAAAGAATCGAAATTTTTTTTTTTTTTTTTTTTTTTGGATGTTTAATGATTTTTTTTTCTTTATTTCCAATTGATGGCCTTTATAATTACTTTATTGAACCAACGTTAAAAAAATAAACAAGCTTTGTTTGAGTTGTTTAAATACTTGGTTTTTTCACTTCACAATATCAGGTATTTTAAACCGTTCTTGTCCCCCCATACAAAAACAATAAACGGTAATATTAGTTACGATGTCTGAAAACACATCTCACTTTTCTTTTCCAAAGGAGGAAGAAAAAGTTCTTGCCTTCTGGGAAGAAATTGATGCTTTCCATACCTCTCTAGAATTAACAAAGGATAAACCTGAATTCTCCTTCTTTGATGGTCCTCCATTTGCTACTGGTACACCACACTATGGTCACATTTTGGCTTCCACTATTAAAGATATTGTTCCTAGATATGCCACCATGACTGGTCATCATGTCGAAAGAAGATTTGGTTGGGATACTCATGGTGTGCCAATTGAACACATTATTGACAAAAAGTTAGGTATTAAAGACAAACAAGACGTCTTCGACTACGGTTTAGAAAATTATAACAACGAATGTAGATCCATTGTCATGACCTATGCTGCTGACTGGAGAAAGACCATTGGTCGTTTAGGTCGTTGGATTGATTTTGATAACGACTACAAGACCATGTACCCAACATTTATGGAATCTGTTTGGTGGGCTTTTAAACAATTGTATGATAAGGGCCAGGTTTACCGTGGTTACAGAGTTATGCCTTATTCTACTGGTTTAACTACACCATTAAGTAACTTCGAAGCTCAACAAAACTATAAGGATGTTGTTGATCCAGCTGTTACCATCGGTTTCAAAGTTAAAGGTGAAGAAAAGACTTATTTAGTTGCTTGGACCACTACTCCATGGACTTTACCATCAAACATGGCTTTATGTGTTAATCCAGATTTCGAATATGCTAAGATCTACGATGAAGACAAAGATGCTTACTATATCTTACTAGAATCTTTAATCAAATCTTTATACAAGAAACCAAAGGATGCTAAATACAAAGTCGTTGAAAGGATCAAGGGTTCTGATTTAGTCGGTATTCATTATGAACCATTGTTCCCATACTTCTACGAACAATTTAAGGACACCGCTTTCAGAGTCATATCTGATGGTTATGTTACCGCTGACTCTGGTACTGGTATTGTTCACAATGCTCCAGCTTTTGGTGAAGAGGATTACAATGTCTGTTTGAAACATGGTATCATCTCAGAAGGTTCTTTGTTCCCTAACCCAGTTAATGACTCTGGTAAATTTACCGATGATGTCACTGATTTCGCTGGTATCTACGTCAAAGATGCTGATAAATTAATCATTAAGCATTTAACTGCCACTGGTAATTTGTTATTAGCCAGTCAAATTCGCCACTCATACCCATTCTGTTGGAGATCTGATACCCCATTACTTTACCGTACCGTCCCAGCTTGGTTTGTTCGTGTTAAAGAAATTGCTCCAAAGATGTTAGAATCTGTCATGAAATCTCACTGGGTTCCAAACAACATCAAAGAAAAGAGATTTGGCAACTGGATTTCTAACGCTCGTGATTGGAACGTTTCAAGAAACAGATACTGGGGTACTCCAATCCCATTGTGGGTTTCCGATGATTTCGAAGAAATTGTCTGTGTTGGTTCCATTGCTGAATTAGAAAAATTGACTGGTGTTACTGGTATCACTGACTTGCACCGTGATATTATCGACAAGTTAACCATCCCATCCAAACAAGGTAAGGGTCAACTAAAAAGGGTTGAAGAAGTCTTTGATTGTTGGTTTGAATCTGGTTCTATGCCATACGCTTCTCAACATTACCCATTCGAAAACACAGAGAAATTTTTTGAAAAAGTTCCAGCTAACTTTATTTCTGAAGGTTTAGATCAAACTAGAGGTTGGTTCTATACCTTATCTGTGTTGGGTACCCACTTATTCGGTAGAGTACCATACCAAAATGTTATTGTTTCCGGTATCGTCTTAGCTGCTGATGGTAGAAAGATGTCCAAATCTTTAAAGAACTATCCTGATCCAAATATTGTTTTAGACAAGTATGGTGCTGATGCTTTAAGATTATACTTAATCAACTCCCCAGTATTAAAGGCTGAAAGTTTGAAATTCAAGGAAGAAGGTGTCAAGGAAGTTGTGTCCAAGGTGTTATTACCATGGTGGAATTCTTACAAGTTCTTAGAAGGGCAAATTGCTTTATTGAAAAAGAATTCTGACATTGACTTCAAATACGATCCAACTGTTACCAGTGACAATGTTATGGATAGATGGATTTTAGCCTCTTTGCAATCCTTAGTTCAATACATCCATCAAGAAATGGCTGCTTACAAATTATACACCGTTGTTCCTAAATTGTTACATTTCATTGATGAATTAACCAACTGGTACATTAGATTTAACCGTCGTCGTTTGAAGGGTGAAAATGGTGTTGAAGACTGTTTGAAGGCTTTGAACACTTTATTTGAAGCTCTATTCACATTTGTCCGTGCCATGGCCCCATTCACACCATTCTTGTCTGATGGTATTTACTTAAGATTGAAGGAATACATTACCCCAGAAGTTCTTTCTCAATTCACTAAAGATGGTAGATCCGTTCATTTCTTATCTTACCCTGAAGTTAGAAAGGAATTCTTTGACGAAGCTATTGAAACTGCCGTTTCTAGAATGCAATCTGTTATTGAATTAGGTAGAAATATCCGTGAAAAGAAGAGTATCTCTTTGAAGACTCCATTGAAGACTTTAGTCATTTTACACAGCGATGAAGGGTACTTAAAGGACATCGACACATTGAAAAACTATATTATTGAAGAATTAAATGTCCGTGACATCATTATCACCTCTGATGAAGAGAAATATGGTGTTGAATACAGGGCCGTTGCTGACTGGCCAGTTTTAGGTAAGAAGTTGAAGAAGGATGTCAAAAAAGTTAAGGATGGTTTACCATCTGTCAGCTCAGACGAAGTCAAAGAGTATCTAAAGACTGGTAAACTTGTAGTTGCTGGTATTGAATTAGTAGAAGGTGACTTGAATGTTATCAGAGGTTTACCAGAATCTGCCATTGCTTCAGGTCAAGAAACTAGAACGGATCAAGACGTTTTAATTATTTTGGATGTCAATATCTACCCTGAATTAAAGAGTGAAGGTTTAGCAAGGGAGTTAGTTAACAGAATCCAAAAATTGAGAAAGAAGTGTGGTTTAGATGCTACTGATGATGTTCTTGTTCAATATGAGTTAGTTAAAGACACCATTGGATTCGAGGACATTGTTAAGGAACACAGTAACATGTTAAACAAGACTTGTAGATCTAATATTACAAGATATGACGGTTCTAGATCCGATGCTATTGCTGATGAAGAACAAACCATTAATGATACAGCCTTCAGATTGAAGATCTTTAAATTGTAAGAGTACCAAAAAGATCAAGGTTATATAATAAAGCCAAAGTATTGACAAAAAAAAAATTTACACTGCAGTTATAAATGAAAATAGAGATTAATAAGAAGAAAAGAGTATATATTGACAATTTTTACCGATACTACTAACTTGTCATTGTGATTTCGTTCTAATGTATAGTTAAATACAATAAAGAAAACAATTATATATGTAATAAATATATGAAGCTATGCGATGTAAATGTATTTTTTAATAATGTATATTGCTTTTAGAAATTATTACATGTTATTTTATTTTATTTTTATTTTTATTTTTATTTTTTTTTGCTGGTTTCGTCTTTTCTTTTAACTTTCATATGTTTTATGGCAATAGACAACAAACAAAAAGAGAAAAAAAAATACCAAAATGTTTTGCTTCTTTTCTTCTTCATCTTAAACGTCTGTTTTCTTGAAATAGTCAAGTAATGGATTGAACCATAGTTGAGGTAAGCAATTGGAAATCGTAAATCATTTTAGTATTTTCATATTTCATAATACCATACACATACTTATTAGAAGTGGGACACCGACTTTTGTCTAATTATTCACACACAAACTAGAAATAAGGGTCTCTTTTAATAAGAATAATATAAATCGGTCCATATCATTAGATATAGTTACACAAACATTTATATAACTCTTCATAATACAAAAATTTAATATCAAGCAACACTCAACATAAGAAAGAACATATTCAAACCATAACATAAAGATGAAATCATCCTTCAAATCAGAATTTCCCTTTGAAAAAAGAAAAGCTGAATCAGAGAGAATATCAATTAAGTTTAAGAATAGAATCCCTGTCATATGTGAACGTGCTGAAAAGTCTGATATACCTGAAATTGATAAAAGAAAATATTTAGTACCTGCAGACTTAACCGTTGGACAATTCGTTTATGTTATAAGGAAAAGAATCATGTTACCACCGGAGAAGGCTATATTTATTTTTGTTAATGACACTTTACCACCGACAGCAGCTTTGATGTCTGCTATATATCAAGAACATAAGGATTCGGATGGATTTCTTTATGTAACTTACTCAGGGGAAAATACTTTTGGGTTTTAATAAAGACTTTATATATATCTGGATAAAGACTCGATTTTATGTTTTATGTAGCTGAAGTTTGTTTGCCCTCCTTTTCTCTCTCTTTTATTTTTAAATATGTTAATGAAATAATATTCTTACTATAATTTAGTTAATACTCATATCACATAGACCGAATGGTCTACCTCATTACAAATAATGTAGACCATTTTTTTGTTTTATGACACGTTATATCATATTTGCTTTATTATACTATAAGTTCAATATATTCAAATAATATAAAAATGTTCTGAATTGATTATTAAGAGGTGTATCTATTTCCATTCTGTATAATCGTACGATTGTTACTAATCTATACTACCTTTTTTTCTTTCTTGCATTTTCTCTCCATATATAAAATACACCCCCAATGTTTTTAATACTATATATACAATGTGCATTCAATCCAATACTTATATTTTCTTTTATATATATTACAAATGCCTGTTACTTATATATCCAAAAACCATATATATATTATTTGGAAATAATAACATATACAATAAATCAAATCTATGATGCATATAATATACTACGACATGTTTACTCTAGTTTTTTTTATTCAATGATATAATTATCATTTAACATGATAAATTACTATACGGTTAGTTTCATATTCCTACCCTTCACATATTGTTCTAATTTAAAAAAAAAAAATAATAATTGTAGTCACATTACATTGATGTATTTCTATAATATCTTTCAATTGGATCGTTATCAATGCTATATTCACTTAAATTGGCAATTGTATCTGAAGAAACAACATCTCTTAATTTTCTGTCGTTCTGATACCATTCCTTAATCAAATATACCATCTCTTGATTAAACAGCTCGTTGGAAGAATTTCTAGTTTCAATTAAGTCCTTTAGTATGTAATATAATTTATTATAAGAGACTTGTGATGATATAAATATCGATACTATTGATCCAGGTTTAATATGATCTCTTGGTAAGTTCTGATCAAATAAGTCGCATATCTTAGGGAATAATTCAGATACAGGGAATGCAAATTCTGAAGTATGAATTTTTCTACCAATCTTGATGACAACTCTGGATAAAAGGTTAATGAAATTACTTGAATTCTCAATATTTCCATCAAATTCAACTTCCTTCTTTAACGATTCAAACAACTCTTCCCATTTAGCTATGATTTCTTCTTGATCTCTGAAATCAGATATCTTAAAGATATTCAATGCCACCTCATGATAACCTAATGGAACAGCATAATCATTAAATAAGTCACTTACCGATAAAATGTTTCCATCCAAATTCTTTACCAAGTCTTTCTTCGTATCTTCGCCCATTCTAGTATCAGCTAGTACTAAAGCTAAAACATCCTCTTGAACACCAGTGACATCAAACAACTCCTTAATTGTACCAGCTAAACGAACCATATCTTGTTTTTCACTTGGTGGACAATCACTGTTACAGAAGCCATTAGCACGAGCCAGGAACTCAATTCTTTCATGCAAGTTAATATCAAAATCAGATATAGCTAATGCATAAAGAATTTCTGCAGCTTTATAGAATTGATGTTTTCTAGAATAATAAATCCATAATAAGGTAGATATTTTCAAAGAATCCTTTGCCTTCTCATTCAAATATGGTAAAATATATTTAGTGTCCAGTGCTAACAATTTCTCCTCATTATTCTCAGACACTAACCAATCATACATATGGTAATGGAACAATTCATCGTCAAAAGATAAAGCAATCCTGTAACTTTCATCCTTAATACTATTGATATCAACAGAAATCAAAGATCGATTATTGTTGGTTTGATTGTTTTCAGCTGCTAGGTTGTCTACTTTGATCAAGGTTTCAAATACCAAATCATATACTACCACACGTTTATCATAGAATTTCTTCCTTTCATCATTTGGTAAAGATCCATTGGAGATATATTGATATGCTAAATTTCCCTTATCAACAGCACTAGCAATATTTAATAAAAATTCAATCGTCTTAGGATAGTAATTTAATTCTAACATAATGTTAACGGCTTCCTTTAATTTATTAATAGATAAGTCATCAGCAATTGCTTGAAATAGTTTGATAGCGCTATCCAAATGATGACTCAAAGCATCAAAATCTCTAACACCAATTTCTTTAGCCTTTCTCAGATGTTCTAATGCTCTGAAACTTAGAATATCATTGGTAGAACAGAAAGAACCACAACGTTCTTGTAATGTGGTAGCGATAAATTCAATAGAGGCACCTCTATTGATGTTTCTGTTGATGATAGACAACAGAATTTCTCTTATTGAAAATTTAGTAACATTGCTTGGAGCAAATAAGTCCTTAAATTTCAATTTAGACAAAGTATTTTGAACATCGCTCTTCAAGAAACCAAAAATATTTTTAAAGGCCAGATACTGTTGATCAAAACCATCAATCTCCCCTTCTTCATAAAGAACGTTCAAGAAAGACAAGGCTTCCTTAATAGACAATGTCAATCTGATTAATGCACTGATGGCAATATTTTCTGCTTGATTTGCAACTTCTTCAGCTTTGTTAATCCTAGAATTATCAGTCATTAATGATGTGGAAATTCTAGTCAATGAATCACCGTATTTTTCAAAAAATTCAGTAAGGATAATAATAGAAGACAAATAATATTCAATATCACCTTTAGAAACTGATATACCACTAATCGCATTATCTTCCTTCGAATGGGAGACTGATTTTAATATAGTGCGAGTTATGTCTGTTTTAACTTCATCAGCTATTGTAAATATTGGCTTTTCCCATATATCCCTTAATAATCTTGTAATTAAAAGTGCAATACCATAAAACCTTGGAGAAAGTATGACATCATCTAAGTTGAAGTCGGTTTTATCTCCATTCCCTAACACACTCTTATTCTGAGTTGATACGAGAGTGGATGGAGCAGTACCAAATGATGATCTACCTAATAATGAAGACATTGTTGAAGTTGCATAACGATTATATCTTGGTTTAATATCAATAACACCTGGAATACCTAAGGTTAAAAATGTTAAAGCACCCGATCTTATCAAATCAGATTTATTAAATTTGCATGTAACAAATAAAGCACTAGAACAAGCTTCTGTTAAGCCATAATTTAAAGCAAATGGTAGCGGATTATTAATTAATGCCTCAAAAACTTCATCTGGTGTTCTATATTTATAAATTTCAATAGTACTATTTGTCAAAACAGCAACGCGTAAGTTTTCGGTGGTATACTGAGTAGCAAATTCGTTCGCATACCCTGATGGTTTATTTGTTGCATTAAATGGTGGGGTCAATGGTACTATTGCCCTGACAACTGAATTCGTTTCTAAAAATGTTGCATTTTCTACATACTCACCATGATATTTCAAGATACCATAGTCTGGAACACTAACAAATAAACGATGCTCAAAGATAGCTTGTGAATTGTTTGCAGGTGATGGTTGTTGTTGTTGTTGTTGCTTTAATTCTTCACTATTGTCAACAGTGTTACTAGCATTATCAGTCACAGAAGTTTGTGGTGTAGAAGAGGGTTTAGTTTGATGTGATTTAGTAACCGCTGAAAAGAAAATACCAGGAGAGATAATTGTACTTGCTTTAGTGGTCTCTAAAAGGACCGCAGACTTCTTTTGGGTTTTTAACATGATAGACTCAGATAAAGATAAACTGGAATAGAATGGGATACTTTTCTTTTGTTGTTCTACTTTCTGGTGTTGTAGTTCATTTTGCAAAACTTCCGGTGTAACAGAACTTGGTGGAAATTTAATAGATTCCAATCTAATTGCTTCAATTTTGGAACGAGCCACGGAACCATTAAAGTATAAACGAACACCACCCACAGTGATAGCAACATAGAAGATATTATTGTTTTCATTTAATAAAACCGGTACAATTTTTGCTATTTTCAAATATTTCTTTCCTAAGATTGCTGCACCTCTGGCCATAGTAGTCCCCATAATTCTACTAATATATGAAGGTTCAATTGTAGATGGACCTTCCAACCTCTTATTTACAATAAGATAGGCTCTGACTACAGATTTAGACGATAATGTATAAATAATTCCTCTAGATTGATCAATTGTAATTTGAACCAATGTCTCTTGTGAATTTTCCTCAAAAAATGATTGTATCATATTACCACCAGGAAGTAATGACATAACATTTGAAGGTAATAAAGTTGTCCATGCAGATTGGGTCAAACAAACTTTATTACATTTACTATTAAACCAATCATCTGATCCAGTATATTGTAATTCCCAAACGTTTAATCCACTTGATGTACTAATAAAAAAGATCCTTCCCGTTGATTCATGACAGACAAAATCAACTGATCCTAATCCGTTTACGGAAACGTCCATTCTGGTATTAAAAACAGTCAATTCATTAAATTCACGTTTATATGAAACAGCTAATATATAAATATCGAATGGCGTAGAGATCAATAATAAATGTTGGATATCATCAACAAAAGTGTTAGCTTTTGGTTTAACTAAAGCCACATTCAAAATTGTATGTTTTATATCTTCTATGTACTTAAAATCAAATGGATCATTAATATTCCAAAGTACCAATTTATTATCAATCGTGATCCAACATCTATCTAACTCAGGGAAAATGCCAATATTACTCTTTATGGAAGCATTAGAGGCTTCTTGTAATAATTCTTCTGGAATGTTTATAATTTTTTGTCTTTCAAAAGGAGTAAATGCGCCTAAACCACCAACTTCTTTAGTAAAATTATATTTAACACCGTTATTATAATATGATCGGTCATCTAATATTGGTGTGTTTTCATCTCTGCGATGTAGATGATCAATATATTGAGTAGCCAGATTCAAAGGATCAATAGTACCTAGTCCAGTCACTTTAAGATGCTCATTTGGAATAGATAAATTGGAAGATAATAAATCAGAAGAAGTTAAACTGCTGGAATTATGGAAATTGGTAAATGTCGACATTGGTCCATAAGAGTTACTTGTATTTAAAGTGTATTTTGAATCATTAATAAATCTATTACATCCACTAGTAACGTTGGCACTGCTGTTTAAGGTACTATTACTATTGTTATTAGATGGTAATAAAGCGGAATTTCCAAAAGTAGATTCTGTATTATGGCTTGAAGAAGTAGCACTGGTGTTGCTAAAATTGGTTTTCAATGGTGTGAAGAACATGGTGAAATTGATTTAAAGTTGCATGAACACAACAACAATAAAACCAAATTTACAATCTGAATATCCTAAAACTTTACGCAACCAATCCCGATACAGTCTCGAATGTATAGTTATGAATGTAATTTAAACTCAAAGAAAACTAAATATGAGCAGAAACAAACTCGAAAATTAGTAACTTCACTCGTGGATAAGTTCTAAAATTCTAGATATATCTTAAAATCATAAGGATTAGAACTCTCTGTCCTCAAATTTTTCTAATTTTTAAACGTTTTTCATTTTTTTTTTGTTAGTGGTATAGATCACTCAAGACGAATACTTCATCCTGGGATCTGTTAAAAGTAAATTAAAGCTAAGATGGTTAAAGCGAAGGGGAAGAACATCAAGAAACAGATTTTGTACATTTAATGAATGGTAGTAAGTCAAGAAATGGTATCTTGGAATGATGTTTATATATGGTTATTCTTGGTTATTATTATAATCATTAAAAAGTAATCATACATCAGCTAAGTAATTACTGTCAACTCCGAATAAAACGTTTCTTTTCAACCGTTTGTGATTTCAAATTGAAATGTGAGCTGGAAATTCACACTCAACTGAACACAGATCATAGGTTATTCTCATTATCTAAAAATGATCCATTTAAGTCAATATTGAATGCAAATAGCTGTGTAAGTTTTTTCGATGCTGCATTACCTCTGGGACCCGACCTATTTTAAAGTATGAATGTGTCTTAAATGCCTTGAACTTGGCGATATCTTTAAACTGTGACGTCAATTTAAATTCACATTTTGATAGAAAACACTATTTCTACGGTGATCAACCACAAGGTTATCAATTAACACAACACTATTTTCCTATTGCCTCTAATGGGTTTATTAACCTGTACTCGGACCTCGACAATATCGATCTGCCAACAAGAAAAATTAATATCATTCAATTACAATTGGAACAAGATACAGGTATATCTCAATACCACAATTATGCGAAAACAACTAGGATATATTTAAATAAATGTAATGTTCCACTTATTGAACTTGTTACACGTTCCGACTTTGATAGTGCACCATAAGTTATAGCTTTGTTGAAAAAAAATATCAAAATATGGTAAGAAAGATTAATGTGTCAACAGGTAAGTTAGAGACTGGTTCAAGTAGGGTTGATATAAATGTATCAGTTGGAGATTATTCAAGAGTAGAATTGAAAATTTTATCTAACACATCGTCTGTTTCAAATGCAATTAAGTATGAATATAATAGACAACTTGATATTATCAAACGGGGTAAGGCGGCTGAGTTATTGAATTGTCAGGAGACTAGAGGTTGGGATGGTAATAAAACTATAAAACTGAGGAGTACAGATACAATAATTGATTATAAATATATGCCAAATCCAGAATTAGGATGAATTAGGTTATATTCATCTATGGTAGAAGATATAAGAAGAAAAAAATTTACCAATTAGTACTGATGATGAGATTAGGTTACTACTAAAATAACCATATAATTTAAATATCAAAATTGTCAAATTATTGTGAATTTAAAATGGGAAAATGAACAATATACAAATGAGGAAGTTAAGACCTATTATCTTAATAGTGCCAAAATATATAAAGAAAAGATACCACAGTCATTTGAAAAAGACTACATAATTATAGCTAATTGGATTATTAATGAATTATTGGGAAATTTAAATAAGTTTGATCTACCTCTAAAAAATATTCAAGAATTATTCTCACCAAAAAAGTTTGTTGAATTTATCCAATTTGTAGAGGAGGAGAAATTTTCTAATGCAAGTGTTAAAAAATTGTTATTTTTTATACTTGAACACATTAAAGAAAACCAATTTATAGAAAATATTAATCTTCAATATTTAATCGAAAAACTTAATATAGAAATTTAAGGCAACGGTAAATGAAGACGAATTAATAGAACAATCCCAAGGTATTGTTATCAATATTAATGACTCTAAATTAATAGAAAATATTAAATATGGGAAAATGAAAATTTCACTAAATTATACGGTCGGTATAGCCATGAAAGAAACTAGAGGAAGTATGAAACCAACAGAGTATCAATTAGATTTAAAAGAATACTAATTATTGAATAATCAAGCCTGTAAATGTAATATTTGATGATAGTAATACCATAATAATATTCAACTTTTTAATTAATCGTTATGCATTTGTATAATGAATATATCAAAATTTATTTAGGTTCCAACCGATTTATAACTTTTCGTTGCATATTCTTCATAAAGATATATCTTATATTAATTTCAATATTTATTCATAAAAAATTTGTTAGAGCTATATGTTAAACATCACAAGTGAATTTCTTTTGAGGGTTTTGCTCGTTTTAGTATATATATCAATGTTTTGCGGTCCCCACTTGTTTTTTCTGTTTTCAACATTAATTAACATACAAAAGGAAAAAAAAAAGAATAGACTATTTTAAATATTATTAAAACAAGCCTCTCAGAATCAAAATAGTTAGGCGTATATAATGCATTTATCTAATATAGTCTACTATATAAACTGTGTCTAAAAAGACATAAAAAAGAATAAGAATATACTATAACCTCAAACAAAATAAAAAAATAAAAAAAAAATAAAAAAAAAATTAAACGTTAATATATCAAAATCCATGAACAACCCAATGATGATTGTTGCTACTTTAAATATCACATATATCATATAACCCTAAAAAATAACATCCTCTATAGCAGAAATAAATAATAAATAGAATCGAATATATTAATACCAGAAGACCATGACCCATATGGAAGGCCATTAAATAATCATAAAACAACAACAACTATTAACTTTAACTCTGTACCTTCATATGATCACTTCAAATTTTAAATGATTTATTTAGATTAGGTAAGGAAACATTTTTACTGGTATCATTTATAGATGTTGTTGTATTGTTTATTTTATTACTATTTTCGTTTTTAATATTTAAACCCCCCCAGTCAAGTGGTGCAATAGACATAGTGCTATTATATTCGTTGGTATTATCATGTATATTATGTCGTAGTAAAGACATTTTTTGATTTGTATTATTATTAGGATAGTTAGTATAATGATTACTAAATGAGTTTTTATGCGCCATCGAGACAAATGGCATATAAATATCGTTAGATCGTGATGAATTATTTATATATGTACCATTGGCACTAGTTGGATTAATAACAGTCGAATATAATGATGAAATTTTGTTATTAAGTCTTGTTTCATTACTAGTGATTGGTGATAAAGAATTTGTAAGATTGTTATTCAAGGTTGAACTAAACATATCTTCCATTGAGGAATTAATATTACATGAATAAGTATTTGAATTTGTTATCTTAAAACTTGTAGGTAAAAAAGCAAATTTATCGCTAAAACTATTGTCGGGAAAATTAGAAAATAGTAATTGGTTATCATTTGAACGTATTGAGTTATCAGTCAACATTAGAAAATGGCTCTTATTATTATTGTTAGTGTCGCTTTTAATCTTCACATTATGAGCTGTATCAAGTACTTGGTAAGGTTCAAGTTTATTGGATGTAATGTCACTAGAATATGTTTCGTATAAAGATTTCATCATCAGTGTCTTCCTAGGATCAAACGAATCTTGATATTTATCCCAGTTAGATATTTTTTGGTTATTACCAAAATTATTTCTACTTTGGTTAAAATTCATATCAGAAAAGTTACTATGATATGTTGGAGTTATACCATTAAGTTGATTTGAAATATTTAAACCTTGATGTAATATATTACCATGACCTGTTTCGCTTCTTAACTGACTATCATTTTGAAAATTGTTTTGGTGACCTTTATATGTATTATAAAAAATGTTATCAGATTTTTCCTTATACCATAAGTTATGATTATAAAGAGGCTTTCTTGACTTTGATTTTAAAGGATCATTAATATTATCATCAATACTTAAATTGTTACGTCTATTAGAATTTGAAAAACCAATTTCTTTATTTGACGGGGTTTTACTAGAATACGTAAAACTTTTGTAATTGTTTTTATATTGATTTAAATGAGGTTGGTTCAGTTTACCATAGTTGAGAAAATTATGCGTGGATTTTAGATTATGAATATATTGGTACCCATTACGATTAACAAAATGATTATTATTGTTTTTTGATTTTTCAAAATCTGATATGTATCTTTTAATATCTTCTATTTGTGTAGCAAAAGGAACATCACTAACCATAGATCTATCCATCATCAAAATAGCTTTACTGTGATAATTCACCAATTAATTATCTATAGCCTTTCTTAACAACACTGTTTCTTAAAATTTTTTTCAATAAATTATTCAAAACACGTTTTTGTCACTTAATAAAGGTGGCTTAATTATCACAGAGCAAATTTAGTTAGTGTACAGTTTTCTTCTTTTAATATTATCCAAAATGAGACATAGTAGCAATAAAAAAACTAACTTGTCTTATTCTTCTTTGTTTTTTATTTTTTATTTTTTTTTTTCTTGAATCAAAACTTCCCCAAATAAAATTTTGAGATGAAAAGGAAAAAACCAATCAAAGTACTATAAGGAAAATACGGTAAACAAGAAATTAGATATTAGGAATTGGACCTCATTTCATCTCATTAAATCCAAATATTAAATTAAAATAGACTAAAATCGAATCATTTTGCCTATTCGAATATAAAAATTTCAAATTCCATAAAAAAAGATACAACTTAATAGTCGGAAGGTTGGTTTACTACCTCATTTTTATCAAATATTATGTTTTAACTATTAGAAGAAATCATTGTTTTTCTCAACTATTTCCTCATATACACAAATTATCTCCCATATAATACCATATTTCCATATGTATTATTGAAAACACACTTTCTTATGTTCTTTCATTGACAGTTCGGTGATATAATACTGGATGATGCAATAATAACCACACAATATATAACATACATTTTTGTATTTTGCGTAACTAGTATCTTTTTCTTTTATATCTTTCGGCTAAAAGTCTTGGAGGTGTTCATGGTATTTTTATGACACTTAAAACCAAAATGTTTTTACTTTAATCACTATCCTTCTTAATTGCTTGTCTTTTCAGCTAGATTCACACTAGTTTAATACCTTTTTTACTACTGCTATAATAATTATTTTTTTTTTTTTTGGTTATCACAAAATATAAAAACCAACTGTTAATAAAGATTTACAGATTCTAACTGAAACTTTTGTCAAACCTTAAAGGAACGTGCAAATTTTGATGAAATTATCACTGTTGATTTCTTTACTATTTTAAAAGTTGTTTCATAGTTAGAAAAATATATCTCCATACAATTACATATCCTTACACTGAAAGTTTTAATTATATATATGGATATAGTAGTTCAAAATATATAATGAATAATATCACAATAGACAAATAATGTACTATTATATAAAAGTTCAACTAATGGAAGGTCGGTAATTTGTCATTTCTCTTGAAACATATTATCTTTTAAAATCACTACCATAAAGGTATTTTTTTATTCCTTTGAGGATTATATTTGTTGATTATTAGATAACGAGAGTTTACGATCGTAGTCTCTTAATATACACTTTCATCATATATTTGAGAATAAACAAAAAAAAAAAAAAAAAACAACTAGATATATTATAATATTTAATTTTCTTTCTTATCTTTTATTGTCTCGACTTGAATATTTTGTGGTTCATATTTCAAAAATATGAGACCAATCATAGTGCAATTACAAATAAATAAAATCAAACTAGCTCTTGAGTTTGGTGGATATGAATTCCAACAATATTCATGTAATATATACCAAAGGGGACCAACATAGATTGGTAACTTTGACCAGAACATTAATATTGGAATAGTCCAATGGTACCAACTTAAAAATTGATAATGTAAGGATCTGGAGAACAAAATACCAATAAAGTTTGGCATAATTAATAAAAATGCAATGGCCGAAGTATTGTCCCTCTTTGTTATATTCTCTTTTTTTCTCAAAAGAATTGATTTAAAAATATCCTGAAAAAAGGATGGATATATCATAAGAATAACTGCTAATATTAACACAAACTGACTAACTAATAAACTTCTTTGAAAAAGTGTGTTTTGGAATGTTTCTTCACCCAAAAATTGCCAATTAATACTCCACTTATACATAAATTGTCTTTTGAAATCGAAGGCTCCATGAAAATACTCCAAAGGATATGTCTTTAGAAAGGGCAATGCAATAAATATTTGCCATATAATCATTATTGCACCATTTAATAGACTAAGAAGAATACTATTGTCAGTCAAAATAAAAATACTAACTATAATACCAGGCAAATATAGCAATGCATTCATTTTAATACTAACCGCGATAGAATAACTTAAACTAGCTAGCATCAAAACAATGAGCCTACTCTTCCTGCTTGAGTTATTCAATTTGTTAACAAACAATAACAATGTCACAGTTAATACTATAAAAAATGTGGTAAAGCAATCATTGAATAATCTCAAAACGTATATTGAATGCAATCTTTTAGAGAAGCATGCTAACAGCATACACCATGGAGATATCTGTAACATATCATAACAGATAAATTGTAATACCAGTGTCATCAGGTATAGGTATCTAAAGCATACTTGACCATTGTTGATAGATGACACACCATTAGTGATTCTATACATCAATCTATATATGGCTACATGACCTGCTGGATATACCAAAGGACCTGTATCTCCCCTTATTTCACTGTAATTAAAATTATGTTGATGTTGAATCATTTCAATTTGCTGCATATATGCTTGGTAATCGATTTCGGTATAGGGTACATTTTTGACAATTATCTTTAATGCTGCTGATTCCAAAAATAATAAAAGTGGTCCAACAAGCAATGCAGCATTAGGATTGAATAAAATATAATTCATTCCATCCTTCATATCTTGAATCAAATCCAGTGGTGGTCTAACAAATTCTGACTTTCCATTTTGATTATCTGTCTTTTCTTTATTAACAGCTCTCTCTGCAGTAGTTTTCTTCTCAGTAAAAGATACCATTACTATAATGTCAATTATTTGTTATTCCACCTAAAATATTAGGCCAGTTATTCTGTGACGACAAAAATTAACTCTGTAGAGTCTTATCTTCCTCTCAGAAAATACATATCTTTAACCTTTCGATGTTTTTTTATTGAATGCTTCTTTTCCTGTAAAAAAAATTGTTTTTCGTTTTCATATATTTTACTTAATAATATACAAGAAAATCAGAAGAACATGGACAAATATGCAATCGAGAAAGTAAAACTAAATATCATTATAATAAAATTATAACCATTATATTTACATTAATATCATTAATTTATACATTTACATATTTTCCGTAAATGATGTGTTTGATTGTTTTTTATCATATATATATGTATACATATTAGTTAGAAGCTTTCAAATCAGCTTCAATTCCATCTAGTTTGGAATCTATACTTTCAAAATTTACACCGATAAGTTGTTTATATTTATTTATTTGTACAGAAAACTTTGGATTGATAATATTCTCACTTGATTTTTTCAACCACAAATACTTTTTGAATTGTAACACAGTTAAAGTAACTGCATTCTTTAAATCACTATTTGTATTAGACTCTACAATTTTATCACGAGACAATGTTTCCTCCTTTTGAATACAAGTGACTGAATTCAATACTTGGGACTTCTCCAAGGATTGTATATATCTATTTTTATAGTATGTCAGTACACTTGTATAAAGTTGTTGTATTGGATATTTTATACTTTCGGCATCTTCTACCCCCCCGTAATGAACAGAAACATCTATAGTATTTTTCTAAGTTTTCAATACTTTTATGGACTACATTAATTTGGCTTGCTGTGTTTAGAATTTGTTTTTGAAGATTACTAATTTCACTATCGATAGAATCTTTAAGTTTCCTCGAGAAGTTGTTTATTCTGTTACCAACTTTCGATACTACTTTCTTATTAACATTCAATTTTCGTCCAACTGTCATCTTCTTTTCAAGAAATGATGAAAAAATGTAGACAAAGATTTGATATTTCCTTCATTCCTTTGTAATTTAAATTGGACAACAGGAGATTGTAAAATTAATTGAGTCAAAGCAGGCTTTTCACCTTCAAGTTCATACGAAGTAATCACATCGTCTGAATCCGATATATCCTCCCTAAATAGAATTAATATTATATTACTTGTTATGGAGTAAGATTTATTATCATTTTGAAATGATAAATATTGATTTTCAGGTATTGCTTCTTATGAATATGATTTTCTATTAGTTCTCAATTTGGTAACTGGAACAAAGGGGGATTTGAAAAAAATTTTCATGGTTCGTATTAGAAAAAGTACCAACTGATGATTTATTAATCGACAGATCAGGTTCAAAAAAATTTTTTTAGTCAGGATTTGTTTAACATCTTTATTATACTCCGATTGTAACATTGTACTCGAAAATTTAACAGTTGCTATTATTTCAAGAGGTATTTCCCCATCAGTATTAAGAAGATTGTCGGACCAACCACATGAATAAAATTTGTTAAACAGAAATAAATTTGAATTTAGAGCACATAAATGTAAAATAGTGTTACCAGCATTGTCTTGACGATTCAGAATTTTTTTGTACTTGATAAGAATCTCGATTTCCTAATTCTTCTAATATTTGTTCAATATATGTATTAATTATATTAGGATCTTTACTGGTATTAATACTTAATTCTACTAAATAATGTAGCGAGGGTTTTCCATTATGATATTGTGTTAGTAGACAAATATTTAATAACGAAATGAGTTGTTTAAAAGTCTCACATTTAATATTATTACTATAAAAGACTGATTTCGATATAGCATTAAAACCTCTATCATTACAAAATTATTGATTAACATTCAATGTTAATAATGCTTTCAAAAGTTGAATACTATCAATTTCTGCAGACCATTACACTACAGTGTGTGTTTGATGATCAAGTTCAAAAATAGCATTAAAATTTGGAAGTGGATAAAAAGATTTCTTGTGGTAATTCACATATCCCCATCTTCCTTTACCTCTAGTGTAAAGTAATGAAGAATTAAATCACGGGAATTCATTTCCTCTATCTGGTTTTCATCTGGCTTATTGGTGAAGTATCTATATCCTTACTATTGATGGAATTTTGTGAATAGTATTGCCGTGGACTAATATTTTTTTTTTTTTGGTGAATTCTTTTTGTCTAATTTGAAATTTATTATTGCAACGACAATTTTATTTTGAATTTAATATTTCTATACTGATGACTTAGTATCATCTAAACTAACCTATGTTCTCTGAAAAAGACCGTATCCGTTCTGAAACATTTTATGTTTCATTAGGTCGACTTTTCTCCCCAAGATCCTATTTCTTCTCGCTTTTGTAAAATTAGCCATTTTGAAAATTTATGTGATGTTGAATAAATTATCCAATTATCGTTGATTCTTTTCATAACAAGCTATGATTCAAAACCTCGTAAATAACATTCATAGACATCAACATCTGAATATGTATCTATATCTATTAATCGATCAGAATCTTTCTTATTGGTGTCATCATCTTTTTAGTTTTACAAGCTGATGAGAAGCAATTTTAGTAATATTAACAGAATCACCACCAAAGATATTATTCGGCCAAGTAGTAACAGAAATATTAGGAAGATCTACGGTTATTGATAGTTTTTTTTGTAAATATCTCATTCTTGTCTCCAGCTAAATTGTTAGCAAAAGTAGTGAGTATATTAGTATTAGTTCTATTATCATTATCTGTAGTAGTTGTTGTAAGAGGGTTAATATTGACTTGCGAATCATCTTCACATGTCATAGATATTATATCTGCCTAGCCTATCATGTCGTTGACTTTAATGGTGTTATAATTAATAACAATGTCCTCTTTAGCAACACCCATATTTCTTATCTGAAGGGAAATTGGCACACTGTTGCTTCCGTTGTAATTTGTTAGACGTGTGCAATCTTGACATTCTATATTATAGCTGGAATATATTTAAAAGATTATATATACAAGAAAGAATCCCAACTATCAAATAAACCTTACAGTACAATTAAGTTAATAAAGTTTATACTCTTATTTGACCTTTACAGTTATATTATCTAAAATCATCTGAGCCGATATAAATCAGATCAATACTCTAAACTTTTGAATATTCAATAGTGTCCTGTATGTTATTAAGTAAGTCGAGGAATTAACAATATATTGCCCATAGCAACTATGGAGGTTTCCTTCATTCTTACATTTAGTAATGTTAACATGTTTTATTGTCAATTCTTGATTCACTTCTCGTTTCCTTTCTTCACACATTTTTCCAATTCCATTTTGCTCTCCTTGCTTTCCGGAAATTAAGGTTAACTCTTTTCGTTTGATTATATTTATTCTAACATCATAATAATGTAATTCACTAAATTGTTGATGTTGAGAGAGCTTGCTTTACAACTCGTTTTGTTCTTTATCTCCTTATTCTTTTTTTTTTTCTCTTTTATCTAAAATTTTGCATTTTACTAATTGCCTTTATTATGTTTGTTTTCATGGTATTGCCTATTTAGGCAAAATCATTAAATTATATTTTAAACATTCAATCCATGAAAAAAAAAAAATTTATTTTTCTTATTTATTGGTAAATTAAATGATTTGAATCACAAAACACACATGTGAAGGTAAAACAAAGAGCAAACAAAATCAAACAGACTAATACATGTTATTGAGATAGTGATAGCTAATAGTAATAATATTATACGCACTTATAGAACTATAAACATATTTAGTGTATTACTTTGTTATTTTTGTCTTCTTTTCCCTTAAAGCAGTTTTTTTTTTCTTTTTTTCTTCTTTTAATATTATCAGAATAATGATATTTGGTTCTAGTACATATCCAAATGACACGAATTATGTTCAAGACAAGGAAATGAATACTAGTGATTCCCGATATAAAGATTTGTCGGAAATAAATTTAAGGGGAAAAGACTTATATAATGGAAGTCCTCCAACTTTAGAACTTATGAATCAACTTAAAAGTTATGTTGAAAACGCATTATTAAAATTAAACTTCGAGACTGCACTATTTCTTTCAGAATTGTACTATACTGTAACCTACGGTTTGGATGTTTTCAATAAGAATAGAATATCTGCCACCTATTTATATTCCTTATCTCTGTACTTAAACAACGAATACTTAACGGCATTAAATATAGCAGAAAAGAATAAGGAATACCATATATCTATTGCATATATATATGCGAGATGTGCTTTAAGGTTAAACAAACATGAAAGAGTCGCCGCTTCGTGGCTTAAGCGGCATTTATCTGAGCATCCCGATGATTTGGGGGAAGACTTTATATTTATGGGAGATAAAGCTACAATTCATGGTTTAATTGGTGCCTTGCTTGATAAAATCTTTGAGACCAGGTCAAGTATTCAATATCAAATTGAATCTTTAAAGTTGGATCCGTATCTATGGGAAGTTTATCCATCCTTACTCAATAAGAAAATTTCTTTGGATTTAGAATCATTGTTTTTCAACAATCTATCAAACCAAGAAACATCCATAAATGATAATAATCTTATTAATAGGGACACGCATACAAATTTAAATAGTAGTAATAAAAATATTCCCTTGCAGTTCCATTTGGATAACTGCGCAGTTCAAAAGACAAATACAGTAATGAATAATCAAAAAGAAATGGGAGATTATAATGACACTGGTACACACTCAGATCAAATATTTCAATCGATTTCACCTACGATAAGCAAGCCGACAGTAAGTTCTTTGGCTAAGATGAATAATAAGGTAAGGGGACTGAAGACTACTCCTTCGAAACAGATAACTTTAGAACAACGAATGAAATTCACTACTCCTAATAACTCAATCCGGAGAGGTACTGAGTCAGGAAGTTCTACTAAAAGAAAAAGAAACATAAAAAATTCTATTAAGTTTATCAATAATCTTAATAATAATAATAATAATAATAATAATAATAATAATAATAATAATAACGACTATAATGCTACTATGGAGTTTAATGATCATGGTGAGTCAATATATTTTAATAATGATACAATGAAAATTCAAGATAAAAATTCTGCGTTATTACCTTCTTCAAAATCTTTCAATATATTATTTTATTTATTTGCAAACATATTGAAATTAAGTTCTTCTTTTGACTGTCACAAAGTTATCAGACTCATTAACAATGAGTTGCCATTGTATATTATCAACTATATGCCATGGTGTCTAGCACAATTAGGAAAACTTCATTACGAAATATCTAATTATGACATGTCTCTAAAGTATTTTAAAAGATTGAGATCATTACAAAGTACAAGAACTAAAGATTTAGAGATATATTCCACTCTATTATGGCATCTTCGAGAAAGTCATGAGCTTTATACATTATCTAATGAATTATTAGAATTATTTCCTACTACACCAGAAACTTGGTGTGTGACTGGTAACTATTTTTCGTTAGTAAAAAACCATGATGAATCAATTAAAGCCTTTTCTAAAGCAATTGAGTTAAACCCAAAATTTGCATATGCTTATACATTACAGGGACATGAATATACAGCAAATGAATCTTATGATACTGCAAGAGAATTGTATAGAAAGGCAGTAGCTATTGATCCACGACATTATAATGCATACTATGGATTGGGTGATTGTGCATTTAGGCTTGGTAAATATGAGGAAGGATTAGTATATTTTGAGAAAGCAAGATTGATAAATCCGATAAATGTGATTCTTATATGTTGCTGTGGTCATACTCTAGAAAAACTTGGTTATCAGGAAAAGGCATTGGATTACTATGAACTGGCTTGTAAATTGCAATCGGATTCAACATTACCAAAATATAGAAGAGCACAGCTTTTTTTCAACATGGGGAGGTTTAATTTAGCATTAGAACAATTTGAAATATTGGAAAAAATGAGTCCAAATGAAGCTACAGTTCATTTCATGTTAGGACAAATATATCAAACAATGGGAAGAAAGAATGATGCAATCAAACAGTATACTATAGCATTAAACTTAGATCCCATGGGGAATCATGTAATAGCAGATGCATTGGAGAAATGTCATTATCAAGAGTAAATAGATATATAACAATATGAGAATAATATGATATTGTGTTGTTTTGATACTGTACGGAACTAGTTTCTTTTTTTTTGCCAATAAAAAACACAAAAAAAATAGTACTTGGAATAATGAGTGTTTTTTCACAATCCATAATTGTAGTTAGTGGGGACAACGAAAGTATAAGTACAATTAAAAAAAGATTTTCTGAACAATTACTAGAAGTAATAGTGTACTACTAAGAATTAAATATTGATATATATATATTTAATGTATATACAGCACTTATATTATAATACATTTGAAGGAAGACGTCGCGGAGATTCACATTTTTCTTCCCAATTAAGTTTTCCTTCATCATCATTAGTATCATTGTCCTCTTGCAATTTTAAGGCCATTTCTTCCTTTGCTTCCTTTAACATTTGCTTCGCTTTATTTAAGGAAATAGTGGGCATTGCATATGTACTAATAACAGGGACTGTATCATCAATATCAATATTAGCCTTAATTAAGGCAGAAATCCAATTCCTAATGTCTTCCTTCGAATCCACTGAGAAATAATGAACTTTAGGTTGTGTAAATGTTAACCCCTTTCTAGAACCAGGTTGTGGAGGTAATAATTTGAAAATATACCTTCCATTTCTTGTGCTTGTTGCAGAAAATGTAATTAATCGATCCTCGTCCTTTATGGACGCAACATGATGACTTGTGATATCTATTAATCCACGTTCCCTCGTGTCGCTTAAGGATCCGAAATAAGATAATCTCGTCCCGTGTAATGTGAAAAACCTTTTCTTCCAAGTTCCCATAGCCCCACTACTTTTTTTATACATCCATCCATAACAAGATGCATCTTTAATGGCCTCATCTACAGTAATATTTCGAAGACCCTCTACGAAAGCAGATGTTTTCTTTTTATCATTACCATTAAAACGTAATATTTGTTTAGCTTTACTAGATGTTGATATTTCACTTTTCACCCTCCTCTCAGCACTGTTTGAAAGATTATTGGTGTTAGATAATTCCTGTTTCTTCGGGGTTACTGTTGCCAAATTTGGTGATGTTGCTGAATTACATTCAAAGTTGGAATATCTATACTGTTTCGTCTTTGGTGTTTTGTCTGTATTTGATCCTACGGGTTCTTGTATTTCCTGTTTTGACGGAGTATTTATTAATGAAGGATCTGTAGAATGTGAAATAGTTTTCTGCATGTTGGAATTAGACATTCGTTCATTGTCAACTTTATTAGGGGAAAGAAAACTTAAAAAAGATGAAGCCCTTCTATGTTTTTTAATATCTAATAAATTTTGAGATGATTTTTGTTTATGATATGGTATTCCTGAGAATGATCTTAATTGGTTATAGGTTGAATGATCTGGTGTCTCTGATATCACTGGGCTTTTATTATCTTCTAATAAATCTGTTCTATTTGGAGATATGGATGATATTCTATTATATAAATCGATAAAAGAGCCACCACTAAAGGATTTTTTATGATTAGAATAATTACGAGTTCCTGTAGGGGTGGTTTGGTTACCATAAATATTAGCCAGAGGTTGCCCAAGGTTGTTGCTTGTTCCTGTTTCGGTGGTGAGGAAGGGTATTCTAGATGAAGAAATAGGAGAATCGGCAGATGGAATAGAAAAGCTTGAAGAATTGGCATTTTTTTTTGAAGACCTTGTCTTATAAGCGTTTGAAGAAGCAGGCAATAACGATTCATTTTCTGGAATATTATTTGAACCCATAGGTTGTCGTGCAGATCCAAATTTATAACCAGCATTGGTTCTCAAGTGACTGTTATCTATCTTTATCAATGGTTTACAATTACTCTCATATTTTTCCCTTGGGAATGAATATTTATCGATGAGTGGACTCAGGTTAGTATTCCTGTTCAATGTGGGAGATAACCGTGGTTGTACAGGACTTGGACATGAAGGCGGTTTATGTGCAATACCAGGAGAATCAAAAAGATGTTTATTTGATGATATTGCTAAACTTGCTAAGTTTTCAGAAGTGACTTTCAATGTTTGATTATTTTTTGAAACACTACTAGCTTCCCCGTTATAAGGTATAGGTTTAGTAACCTGACGATTATTTGGTAACTTCTCTCTTGACTTTGTATTGTTACTAAAACGTGGTATTGATGGTGCTGGAAGTAGGCCATTATTAATATTGGTAATAATAGATTTGTTATTATAATTGTTATTGTTGTTGTTCTTGTTGTTGGAGGTCGTGAAACCAGAAATTGGTGAAATGAAATTATTTTTATTTGAGGAATTATTATTAAAATCTTTTTTAAACTGTCTTTTCAAATCTTCAATTATTTTAAAGACAGTAAATCTTGTACCAAATGAAACGATATCAAGTTCTTTTAAATGTAGCAATTCCAGTTCTAAAAGAATAGAACCATTAATTTTATGTTTTTCGAATAGCAGAGCAGTTTTACTATCTATACCTTTTTTAATAAAATAACAAGCGATTTCATTGGGGGGCCACTGTTGTAAATTATGGACATCAAATGTATAATCTTTATTATGAAAGTTCGAATCAGCCATTTGATTATAGGGATCATCTAAATTCAAAATTGGGAAAGAACTTGGACCTTTAACGGGGTTCGTATTCAAGGGGAATTTAAAAGTATTTTCATTTCTTGGGAAGGAAGTGTCAGTTAACGATGTTATTGTCTCTGAATTACCAGTACTTAATGAAGAAAAATCTTCAAAAATATCCAGATATTCATTTTTCAGAGAATGTGACGCTTGATCAATGTCATTCATTGTAGTATTTGGTACCCTCTTTGAGTTATAATTATTACTCTTTGACTTACTGGCAATATTATTAATCCGGTTAAAATCAGAAGAACCACTATTAATTGTATGGGAGTTCATTTGATGTGATTTTGTTTTCATTATTGAATCTATATTATCCATCACTTGTGTGAAATTACTAGGGAATAGTCCCGTTTTACCCGTACTTAAATTTTTACCAAAATACCAACCATCGTTGTATTCTCCATCGTCCGTGATAACATTGATCTTGTCACCTGGTCGTAGATCCAATTCATCCTGCATCTGTCTATTATATGTATTTGTAACCACCCTCATGGGAAAATATTTTTTAGATGATTTTTTAACAGTGGAGAATTTGGCACCAGCCGTTTCATAGTTTGAAGTGGACATTCGTTGATTGGTTGCTTAGGGATACGCAAATATATAAGTAAAAATATATATTTACGTTTTATGTAATTTTATTATATTCGTTTTTTTCTATATGTGTGTTATTATTTTTTGTTTCTCTTATTTTTTTTTTGTTTTAATTTACTGTATACTTGATGAGTTATTAGATGAGGTAAAAATGAAAACACACCACAAGAGAAGAAAAAAGAAGGAGTAAATGGATATCTAGTAAATGAGTGAATGGTGTATGAATACAAGGAAAAGGAAGAAGAATCGAGAATTATTATATTAATTGATTTACTATATTGGATATTTCCAATAGTTGTTTGTTCTATCAATTTATTACAAACATTTTTTTTTTTGTTTTTCCTTTTGGCTTTGTTGTTTCATTCAACGAAAATGCAGTTACACCTTTAAGTTATCTTACCTCTCTAACTAACTAACTATCTTTATTATAAACTTTAAGATGTTTTTTTTTTTTCTCCTCTCCTCCCCTCCATTCCCAAACTTCGAGAATTTCATTTAACCTTTACAATCCAATTCGAAGTGCGGAGAACAAAAACGGAAAGTAGAAAATAATAATAATAATAATAATAATAATAATAATAATAATAATAATAATAATAATAATAATTAAATACGTGTAGTATAAACACTGAAACAATAAATAACACTTTCCTAAAAAAAATTATTACTGTTAGTTATTTTCTGGTAATTGAACGCAGAAACAAACCCACGCATTTTTTTCAATATCCCTCGACGTCACACACACCGAAAGCTAAAAGGTGAGGTTTTGTAAAGATTCTACCTGTGTCATTATTATAGGTAAATAATTATTTGGGATTTCTTATGTTTTCCTCTTCTTATAAAGATATATAACTATGGAAAGGATCTCCTTAACTGTAATATGTCTTTTCTAACAATATTACTCCTTTTGTTCATATGTATACTTCAAAGATATAGGTATGTATGAAGTCTTTATGAATGAAAATATCATAAACGTTATATAATGAGAAATAAAAATGTAGACAGAAAAAAAAAAAAAAGAAAGGAAGAAGATTTATAAGTAGATATAAGAAGTTTTGTATTCCCACATCATCTTCGTAATACAGACATTCTCTTGGAATAGAATTCACATAAATATTCATCTGTAGTAAAGTAATGCTACCATTCAGCAATAGGAATAAGGTCTCGAAACCTAAATTTTTGTTTAATTTACAGATCAATGAATTGGTCAATATACCACAATCATCCGGGTATTGTTTTGTTAAATGGAATTTTAAACAAGGTGCAGGTATATCAAAGAAATTCTCTTCAAAAGGAAAAGGTCAAACTTATCATATTCCGATCGAGCATCATAGAGTTCAATGGAAATATTCTTTAACTAGACCCATTATTATTAAATTACAAGTGGATAAAAATAAAAATATTTTGCCAAAATTGATATCGTTTGAGGTGTACCTTGAACATACTACTGAACTTTCTCGTAGTCAAACTTCAAATGATTCAAGAACAAACAATAACAATAAATTCAATATTAATAAAACATTGGTGTGGCGTACTTCAACTTATAAAAAATCCTTTTTAAATATACCTTCCTTAAAATCATCAAAAAGTTTTGATTTTATAAGGTCCTTTTTGAAAATTGATGGAATTCAAAATACTAATAAGAATAAAAATTCATTGTTATTAAATTCTAATGTTGTTCCTCAAATGACAACAGGAACCAGCTTTTTAGGGAAAATTGAAATTAATGTAGCTGAATACATTAGTAAAAAAGAGGAGCCAATCACTAATCGGTTTTTATTAAAGGATTCTAAAATTAACTCAATTCTAAATATAACATTTCAATTAAAATTAATCAGAGGTTCTTACGATGACTTTAATATTTCAAAAGTTTTTACAATGGGTCAATTGTCAAGTACTTTCCAAAACGGATTGTCAAAACTATTAGAGGGTAATACAAATTCTACAAAAACATCGTCATTTACTTTCCCAAGACATAGTAACAGTAACAGCAATGTAAAATCAAAAATTTCCATATCCCAATATACTCAACCGCCAAACAAATTATATTCATACTCTTTTAAGTTCGATGGATTATCTACAATATCAAGTTCATTGAATCCAGTGGTCGCTTCACTATATGAAAATACCTTTATATTACCTTGGGACGAAACACCTAATGAATATTCTCTCCGTGAATGTATTGAAGATATTTTAAAAGGTGGGAATGGTTGGGTAAGGAATGAGAATGGTGTTAATTTAGTCGATTTACAGGCTTTAAGAATGAGAAATATCAAATTTGAGTATTTTTCTTCTGTTGATAACAACTATGTCCAAAAAAGAACGTTTAGTTCTACGACAACAAATAAAGAGGTTGAAAATTACTGGGGTAATATGGATATTAGAGAATACCCTGAAAGAAAAAATCAACATTTTTTAGATCAAAATTCATTTATGGATAATAGTGTGATGAAAGATAATTATAACACAAATTATGATGAATATTTCTTAGATATTTATGATAAAAATGAACCATTTGATTAAATTTCACGCAATACTAAATCATGGCCTTTAAAATAAACAGATATCGGATACGTTAAATCTATGGTTTTGAAGTTTACTTTATATTTCCTTTTAATTATAATATTTTTTTTAAATAACCAGTAATCATATTTTAAATGTCGTTGTATTTTTGTGTTTTTATGTCACCTAATTAATAAAAAAAAACTTATATTACATAGAGTAATAAAAGTATTTGAGAAAAGGAAAGTTGATCAAAAGGATGAAAAGTGAATATAATTCAATGTTAACACTCCAAATGATAAGAAAGAGTGAGTGCTTTTACTAATATTATTATTAGCATGCAATCTTAGCTTAAAATGTATTTTTTATATGTCTTAAATTATTATTTGTGTCGTTTATGTTGAAAATGTACTTCTGTAATCGTTCTTCAGTAATCGTTCTTTCGTTATTCAGAAGTTATATAAAATGATGATATGAAGTAAAAGGAAATATATGATGTATAAAAAAAAGTGAGGAAATAAGTTGAATTATTGACAACTTCATGTTCCTTATATATGTTTTGAAATGAGTGTCGAAGGTTATAGATAATAATAATTTGCCACCGTATTCATTTAAAGGGGTAAATGATAGTTTACCATATTAACCTAATAGGAAACTAATAATATCCTATTTGAATATCTGGGGGGTAAAATATCATACTAATTGCCATTTTTATATGAGATATTTTTGCTAGAAGATTTATCGTCAAGGGGTAATTTATTGTTAAAATCTTATTGATTAATTCTATTTTATACAAGAATCTTTTATTTTAACATATACATATATGCAGTTCCACATTTTTGTCTTTGTGTAATTAAAATGATTGCCCATTGAATACTGACGATAAAATGAGCTGGACCAGGTCACTAGTATCTTACTAACCAGGTTCTAATTTAGAAGAAAATAGCTACCTTACTGATGACATTATGTTTATGTATTGTTAAGCAATATTGGATAATGTGTGGTATAAAGTGCATTGATCGAACCACGTTTGTTTTATATGAGTCCAAGTTGAAAAAAGACTTTGCTAGAATATGTTGTTTTTTCTTCTAAACAGGAATAAATTCAAAAGAAATTTCAAAAAAAAAAAATACGTGAATCTGAAATATTTTGAAAAAAAAAATTGTTTAATCGTCCGCGCATTAAAATATTAGGATAAAGAGCAGGCAGGTATGGTAAGTTTTCAAGAAAGGTAAGGTAGTATTTTGAACTTGTCAACTACAAACAGTGGTAAAAAGACCATATTTTTTCTTAGCAAATAGTATAATATTCCATGGACCTAAATAACGTTTATAACATTTTAGGAGCTTTAAATTCTACGAAATTAAAGGAAAGAAAAGATGGTTTAAACGGATTAACTAGTATACTAAAGAGTGATCCCGGATTATTAAAGAATAAAACTTTACAATCAGTGGCAGAAAGCCTTATTGAATTGTTAGATTTAGAACAGAGAGAATATTGTAATTTATTGAAATCCTTTCAAGAGGGTAATAATGAGATCTCAAATAAATTAAGACTTTGTGAAGATCGTATTTCGTCTAGCGCTTATGTAGTTCGACTTTTTATAGAAAAAACATGTAATCGTTTCAAACAAAAGACATTGAATTTTTTGTTAGCTGCATTACCAGAACTTATATTAAATAATGATACAGGTGAATTGTTACCTGTAATAGCAGTTCATTTAACTCTTTCCATGAACGATTTAGTTCGTAGTGAACCCTTTATTTTAAAATTCATTGAATCAAAATGGATTGAAGTTATGGATAAACTTACTTTTTTTCTACAGAAACAAATCGATGCCACCCACTTGAATGATAGAGTTACAACAAATATTTTAGAAACAATATGCTCATTATTATCATTAGATACATCTGGAATCCGATATATTTCTAATCTCTCTGGTATTATCATAGAATTGTTAAAGGTATCTATTAATGAAGATGCTAACACCAAGGCAATATTAAGAATTATTAATACATTAATAATTGCAAGACATTCCATAGATTTAGCATCAACAATTCAGTTAATACAAGAAACATTGCGTTATTTAATATTATTCAATGAATCTAAAAATAAGACTATTCAAAGTGAATTAATATTGTTTGACTATTGTGCTAGTGAACTTATTGGTATCGATATTCTTAAGATAAATCGAGTTACACAGACGGACAAATTTCCAACACAAGATTCCATGCTTCCTTTGCTGAAAGAATATATAACATTAAAATTAAACAGATTTAAACCCCAATTGTTGTCAACAAATCTCATAAAATTTAGTACATTATTGAATTGTAAAAATGATTGTATCAACAGTAAATATGTCTATGTGAATGATGAAAATCACTTATTGGAATGGACTAGTTTACAGTCGTTGGTAAAACTTTTGTTGGTATACTACTCTAATACAGAAAACAATGGAAGTTACCTTTTCGATAACAAAAGGGCAAGAATTGATAATGACATTAGCCCTTTGTTACGTAGTTCTACTAATTTGCCACAATTTATATTAAACTGCCTTGATCATGATACTCTTCCTAATGTTATTTTACTAGGGTGTCAAATTTTATTTTGTTTTGCTGTACATTATGAGATTGACTCTTCAAATGGGAATAAATTAAAAGAAAAACTTATACATATATTAGAGAATGATCAATATAACATATGGGTATTATATGCCTTGCTTCCATTAATTTCAAATAGGAATACAGAATTTACTGAGACAAATATAACCAAACTCTTTAAAATAGCTCTATCTCTGATCAAAACAGATGATCTCGGTAAAGTATCATGTCTTTTAATAGTGCATTTAATTCAATATTTACCTCACATTACTTCTGACCAGAAATTATTGAATGATATTTTTGATATGTATGAATATTCTGAAATAAATGGGCCAAATAATCTTTGTACTGAAAGTTTTGAATTTTGGATGTGCCTACAGACTTATGGTTCAAATATTGCAATGTCAACGGACTTAGATATAGCAACCAGGCTTGTCAAATGGTTGGACTCTAAATGGTCAGATTTTTCAGAAACGTCTTGTGATGGCGACGTATTGAGTATATTTATTGCATGGTTGTCGGGTCAGTCTGTTGTTCAATATCTATTAAACGATAAAGTTAACATAGATACAAATCTGAAAGAGAATTATCTGTATTGCTCCTTAAAAGAGTGGGATAATCAGAGATATACTACTGATTTCCTAACACTATCAAAGTTGAAGTATTGTGACATGAGAAAATTAAAAAATACATCAATTATAACCCTAATTGAAATAAAACAAGTGGTCTTGCAACAATTTTTGGACAAACTTTTAAATAATATAAAATCAAAGTGTAATAAATTCAGTGGAGAGCTGATAAACTCTAGTGTTATTCTTCTGCTTTTATTTGATAAACTTTATAACACATCGTTGGAATGGGGATTTTGTACCAAGTGCCAAGAAACTTTGGAATATATATTTAAATCAAATTATTTGGTAACCCCGAATGCATTAAATATTCTCTTTTCAATGTTATCATCATATCAGTTTTATCATATTAATATTTTATTACCAAAGATCTTTGATTTTCATACATATAAGGTTGTTTTAAATTTTTACGAAAATAATGAAGCAAATAAGTCCGAACAAGCTGAATACAAGGATGCTTTGATGTTTGATGTCTCTTTTTCAAGTGTACTGGAAAGCCAGAAAATGTCGGTGCAGCCTGATATTGTTGTCAGTGTTGCACTAAATATATTTGATTGGGGAATTTATAAAGAATACTTTTGTTTTTTAATAAAATATGTTGCTACGCTTTCACATAAGGATATCTATAAATGTCTTGATGAAATTTTAAAGTGGTTGGACCATTATTGTAATAAAGGAACATTACCTTTCAAAGATTTCATAGTCAATTTTACACAATTCCTTGGAGAAACGCTGCTCAATACAAAGTATAATACATGTTCTAAAACATTTGAGGTTCTCTCCCGGTACCTAGATATGATACAAAAATATTGGAGGTGTAATAAAATGAAAATAATAGATAGCGACTTCTGTGATATACTGGAATGGATTTTATCGAGGGTTGAAGATGATTCTTTTAGTGGTAAAGAAGCATTATTACAAACAGCATCCCTAATTTTAAATATTTTAAGACATAATCATATTGTATTCAATGTAATTGAGGGTGGAAAGAAAAGAATTTTTGCTTCTCTAATTATCCTATTGGAAAAATTACCGATTTCAATAAGGTATTTCATAATTAAAAAAATACCTAATTATATCAATGGTATTAGCTCTAAGAATCAAGCAATCTTACTCTCAGAACTGGAGAAGCTTTATACAAATTCATCGTTTGAAACATCAGTGTTTTATATTCAAATGCTTAAAATTGTCTCTTCTGGATCATACCCACTCTGTATATATTTTATAATCAAATTGTTACAAGGTTATACTACATATACAATGAAACGTTATTCCATGAATGTTTTAGATTCTTTAGCAGTCGAGTTAAAATT
Organism: Arxiozyma slooffiae; assembly: GCA_017347545.2. NCBI lineage: Eukaryota > Fungi > Ascomycota > Saccharomycetes > Saccharomycetales > Saccharomycetaceae > Arxiozyma > Arxiozyma slooffiae. The sequence continues at coordinate 492,246 of JAFHAQ020000001.1, read as the reverse complement.
AGGAAGCCGTAATGATGTGTTTTGTTATTTCAAGTGGGATATTTTATACTATATGTGTGAACAATTAGCCTATCATAATATATCTATTGAAGATTTGGAAGTTTCACTCTTTGACTTTTATGACAAAACCACCTTTGTTCGAAAATATAGAAAGGAGATTTATGCAATATTGTATTCATTAGGAGTGAGAAAGGAGGTTTTGGGGTCCCTTCCATATGACCAGGTTATTAAAAATGAGAAATCGTTGTTCAGAATTTCTTACCCGTTAATAATGCCATTAACATTAGTGGATAATGAAAAAAATGAATGTATTGTCAAGAATGAGTTATTACGCCAAAAATACCCTGTATTAGACCGGGAATACAGTATAGTGATCGTTAAATTTCTACTCAGGTTAATCGATTTTGGTGATCTTAAGTCGATTGTAGAGGCATTTACAGTGGTGTTTCCAAATTTAAAATACTTTGAAAATATCTTTGGTAGTAATCAAAACTTTAGAAGTTATAATATTCCATTATGTGTTGCACCTAAACGGGGATTTTTGTTTTTTAATAATTACCAAATTGATAGTTGGTCAAAATATAAATTGATTATACTATGGATTGTTCAAGATATTCAAAAAGCAAAGACGGATATAGAAATTATTCAAGCCACTAGAGAAATAAAATTTTTAATTATTATTGCATTAAATAATGATATTCCGTTGAGTATCTTGGAAAATATTATTGTATTATTTACTCCTTTTTTGAACAACGATGTTCTATTCTATGAATTGACTTGTTTGTTTTCGCTCTTTTTTAAAACCCTTGATAATTATGAATATTTTCCTTTTGATGCTTTTGTTAACATAATGCTTTTTCTACTCGTTCAAGACAGAAAATATAGAAAAATTAGTATACAGTTACTGGAAGATTTATCAAATATGGATGTGCTGAGATATCCATGTTCCGATATATGGAAGGGTTGTATAGAACTGCTTAATAAACAAAAGATATCTGTGGATATCCCTAAATCATTAAAACCTTTATTAGAGAGAAAATGTTCTAAAGAAATAGTATATCTTACTTCTCTTTTATTGGGATCTATGTCCTTACAAAATATATCAGAAACGTCTTCATTATCTTTAGATACCATAAGGAAACTTATTGACACAAAAATACCCAAGGAGTATGTTACCCCACAGTACAAGCTTTGGTTATCTTATACACTTGGACACTGTCCTTATTTTGATATAGTCCAGCATGGTTCAAGAGTTAATGATCATACAAAATTACTAGAAGTTTCTACCTTTCCTAACTATATGAACAATCTTATTTGCGCCTTTTTGGAACACTATGAGACTAACATTGTTCCAAATTATAGTTTGAATAATTTTTTTTATTTAACGATTATAAATTATTTTATTACACTTTCTCAGGAAAAACCAACAATCGATTTATTAACACAAGAACAAGTAGAGCAATATTCCTCAAAATCTTTTTATATTGATAAAAATGAATTCGAATTTATTATGGACGATGGGAGAGACTTATGTGTTTTACAAAATTTTTTAAGCGAAGTATATTTCAGTTCTGAATTGTCTTATGACAAGTGGATTTGCAGTTTAGTTAGCTCATTTTTTAACGAATTACGGGTGGATTATCCCTATTTCAGGGCTTTTGTCATCTTATCTAATAAATCAACATTATTTTCAGAAAATATTTTTATTGAACTTGCAGGTTTAGTAATATCATCTTATCCAAAAGATAGTGCAAGTTGGGTTCCTTTAATATTGAATAATATTGGGAAATTAGTTAAGTCCAATGAAGGAAAGAAGAAGGTAAAATTGTTGAAAAAATTGATCCTACTTTTAAGATATGGTCATTATAATGGAAATAGATATTTTTCACGATTGTATGACAAATTAGATATATCTGGTATTTGTGATAGCTTCATTGAAATTGGAGAATATAATATTTCTTTTCTACTGTTCGAGGAAATGAATATAGGAAGTGGTAAAAATGATTATTTTGTAACACTTCAAAAAATCTATGAGAATCTGGATGACCATGATTTCATGCGTGGATTACCTCTAGCAACAACTCTTTCAGAAAATTTACAACGAATCAATAACTGCGACCAGTATTACACTAAGTCGTTTATGTTTAATAATGCTAAATTAGATGCAGAATATAATTCCAGAAATATGAATACAATGCTCCGGTCAGCAAACAAGAATAATTATAGTACAATTAGCAAGTTACTCTCTAATAAGTTAAAACTCGGAACCGATTCATACCGCTGGGAAATGCAACTAGCTGAGTGGAAATTACCAATTCCAGAAAAAATTGTTGATAAATCATCAGGCCTGTATACTGCAATTAAAACAATATCAGGAAACCAATCAGATGTTCAAATAGTTTTATCTAATTGTATAGAAAAAACTTTTGATAGTTACATTTATTTTCAGACAAAGGATGAATGGATATCGTTACTTAGGGAGCTAGTTGGATATAAAAAAGTTGCATTTAATATTCAAAATAAAGACAATTCATTTCTAACATCTACTACAGAATACAAAAGTAACTATACAACACATCATTTTTTAGAATTTGATTCACATATAATTGATCTAGAGGCTAAGTACACTTTTTTGCAAGCACTTTTTAATCGTCAGGATATAAAAGATAGAATGGGTGTAAATGATGCAAATATTTACATGGCAACTACACTCATAGATAACATAAAGCTTGCCTTACTGAACAAAAGCATACATTATGCACTTCGGACTTGTTTTGTTTTGGAAAATGTGATAGATCAGTTAAAATCAGATTCTTTTGATCCAGTTATACACAATATTGAGTCTACTTACAATTATGTTATATCTATGGCATTATGGGAATGTGATGAAAAGAAGACAGCGGTTAATGTGTTACAAACATTTTTTGAAAAAAACATCGTAGTAGTTACAGGTAAATCTGCTATATCTACTGATGTCAAAATGACATTTACTTCCATTGATGAAATCAGAGCAAAGTTGATAACATGGTTATCAGACTTAAGATTGGAATCTAGTTCAGATATTTTTGATAAATATATCAAAGACCAACAGCATATCACAATCAATACAACGTATCTGAATGTAATAGCCAATTTTCTAAGACAACAAGTACATAAAATAGTGAAAACTGGCGAAATAGAAAATTTGTTTAAAAGGAGAAAAATAGATATTAAAGAAGCAACTGCATTGCAGAATATATATGAAAACACAAAGCTCCCCAAAAGTGATAGAACTGAGGCTCATAGGCAATTAGCAAGAGTAAGATTACAAATAAGTCGAGACACTGAAAATTTAAAGAACTTAAAGGAACAAAGAAATATGTATTTATTTCATTCATTAAGCACCTTTATCAAGTTATTGACATTGACAAACAAATATGACAATGATGTCATTGATAAACTATGCGAATTGTGGTTTGAAAATGACTTTAATGAGGAGTTAAATAATAGGATATTTGATAAGATGGGTAATATTCCAAGCTGGAAATTTTTACCTTGGATTAATCAGATAGCATCCAAATTGAGTTACGATGAAAGTAGTTTTCAAAAACTTTTAATTAAAATTCTAATCAGGTTACTTACCGAAGTTCCTTATGATTCAATATATGCACTGGTAAATATTTTGATGTACGAGGATAATTCTATTCACAATGATAGAAAGTTGAATCAGAAAGTGGTTGCTGCTAAACGGATTATTTCTAAAGTAAAACAATTATCCAATACTGAGTTTTTTAAAAGGCATATTGATTTTGCCTTACAGTTCTCTACCAAGGCCGTTGAGTTAGCAATGGAAAAATATGATGTTAAAACAAAAATGCTGGATCTTGAGACTCTAAAAATAGGACAGTATTGGTTACATGAATTACCATTCCAGAACTTACCTCTCCCAACTTTATCATGTGATATATGTGGGTATGAAAATGTGAAAACAAAACGGCCTTACATAACAAAGGTTGTAAATAAAGTAGAAATATCTTCAAGCGGTATTTCTCTACCTAAGATAGTCACTTTTATACTTTCAGATGGGTCTAGACATAAAGCTCTATTTAAAGCAAGTAACGATGATCTGAGACAAGATGCTATTATGGAGCAAGTATTTAGGCAAGTTAATAGCATTCTAGGGAGGGATGAAACATTAACAAATAATAACTTGACTATTAGAACGTACCAAGTTGTTCCATTAGGTCCGAGAGCTGGGATAATTGAATTTGTTGCTAATTCTATGTCTCTTCATCAAATTTTAATAGATCTCCATGCTAAGGACCCTATCTCTTTTGGACAAGCAAGGCGAATAATGAAATCAGTTCAAAATAAATCGAACGGAGAAAGGTTAAAAGTTTATAAGGATATAATTAAAGAGATTAAGCCGCAGCTACACAACTTTTTCTTTAAGTCATTTTTGAACCCTGATGATTGGTACCAAGCGAAAAAACGGTATATTAAATCAGTTGCGACTGTTTCTATAGTAGGTTACATTTTAGGATTAGGTGATAGACATTTGAATAATATCCTGATTGATTCTTCCACAGGTGAAGTTATCCATATAGATTTGGGCATTGCATTCGATCAGGGACGTTTATTGACTATCCCGGAATTAGTTCCATTTAGACTCACTAGAGATATCGTCATTGGGTTTGGTATAACCGGAGTTAATGGTTTGTTCAGGTCTAATTGTGAAAGGGTGTATTCTGTTTTGAGAGCAAATAGTGACAAAGTGATGTGCGTTTTAAACATTTTGAAGTGGGATCCTTTGTATTCTTGGGTGATGTCTCCAGTGAAAAAACATAAACATATTTTAGAAATGGGTGAAAGTGATGTTTCTTTTGCCGCTGATCCATTACTAGATTCAAATCTTCAACCGATATCAAAAAATGAATCGGTGTGTACTTTAAATGATGATAAATACGGGCGGATTAACGAAAGTTTAGATAATGAGAATAAAGAAGCACAGAGGGCATTAGTTACCGTAGAAGAAAAGTTATATGCCCATGGGTTAAGTGTTGAAGCTACCGTACAAGATCTAATACAAGAAGCAACAAATGAATCAAATTTGGCAGTGATATTCTTTGGTTGGTCGCCATTCTACTGAAAATTACAAGACACATGAGGGGGAAAAAAAAATTGTCTATTATGTTAATATAAAAAGGAATATCTAATTTTATTGATAAGAAATGCGAAAAACTAAACTAAAATGATTCTCAATATATGTGGTTAATGGGACGAATGCCCCATAGTTAATGTTGTAAATAATGAAGTGAGCATGACTATTATCCCCCAAATCGTCAAACATAGACCAGAAAGTTTGAAAATTTTAGTTCTTTTGGGAATATTCACAGTTGAATTTGGAACATCCATATATTCTGTTCCGATCAATTTGTAGCCAAAGATACCTGGTAAAATAAAAGAAATAGAAGTGGACCCAGTAGCACCTACAATAGATAGCATAAAGGCTAAAGAATGGACGGATATAGCTAATAGATACGAACTAACGAGAATACATGTGGTAATTATGATAAATCTCTTACCCTTTAGAGGTACTATCTCTGGTTGTTTCGATGAATTTTCTTCGATTAATTCTTCGGCTACTAATAACGTGTCATCTTCTGTTATAGATGATTGAGGGATTAATACACTAGTACTATCATTGCTCTTATTATGCGTAGTGGGGGTGGAGTTAGCAAAGTTGTTATAAGTCTCTGTAGTATTGAGGATGTTTGTGACGTTAGTATTATTTCTGTATTTGGTTTCAAAAAAATGGATAGTATGATGTATTGAGGCTCTTGCAGGATGACATTGAAGTGGGAATGCTAACATAACCAATAATACTATGGCTATTCTTCCAATAGTGCTAGATACACTTTGTGGATACAACATAATGATATTCCCAGTAATATTGTCACCGAATGTTAAATACCCAGAGCCGCCAATGATGATGTACAGTAAATATGCCAGTGAGATAGAATAAATGGCGATATATTTTGTACTAGAGAAATTAGTCTTGGATTGTTCATTGATAACGGAGAACATGTTATGGTGACAAGTGTAAGCAAAGACAAAAATTGGGAAAGTAGTCAATGGGGATTGTTCATGTATAGGGAACCACCAAGACACCTCACCTTTCAAACTTTCAATGTCACTCGATGGGGAAACAAAATGTATGATAACTAGAAGACAAAGATAAACGACTGAGGAAATAGCGACCATGGATGCGTATCTTAAAGAATTCAATCTTTTCATAAAACATAGTGGTGTTACAATGAACAACAACACCATAGTGATATGAAAGTTTCTGCTTAGTAGCCAAGAATTCTCAGTGAAAACGTTTAATATCTGTGGCATCAGATCACCGACAACAATTAAATAAGAGACACCTACACCAAAACATTTGATAGCGATGGCGATATCGAACACGACACTTAAATTTGGATTGATTAAATTTGCGAGAACAAAAAAGGATGCATTTTTGGAACCTTGTGGGATATATTTGATGACTCTTGCTTGTAATAAAAGACTTAATAAAGAACACCCGGCACAGAATGTAATGATCAAAACACCGAAAAAAAGACCAAATGGTTTAAAAGCGAACGGTATAGCCAATATACCTGCACCACATGCTGTATGAAGTAAAGTGATAACACCAGATTTGATTGTAGCGACCATTAAAATTCAAGTAATAATATACAGACACGTCTATATATATATATATATATTTATTGATTCTTTTTGTTTATTTGTTTATTTGTCTATTTGTTTTATTATACTTTTATTTACTTGATTCGATAATTATATTTATTCAAAGCAACTCTAATTTAGTAGTAGTAGTAGTAGTAGTAGTAGTAGTAGTAGTAGTAGTAGTAGTAGTAACTTCACTTTTTCGAAAACAAACAAAGAAAGTAAATAAAATTAACTATTGACAAAAAGGAAAGGAAAAGGAAACTCTTGCTAGAAATTGTTTTTTTTTTTTTAAAGTGCGGGGAAGGAAAAACAAGGAAAAGACAGGCAAATGAGAAACAGACATTATGAGAGGTTCTTTTAATACTTTGAATAAAAAAAAAAGACTTACTTGACTTAACTTCTAAAGAAAATATTCCGACTCTTTTGTTGTTGTTGTTCAATTCAAAAGGAAAGAATGAAAAAATAAGAATAAAATAAAAATAAAAATAAAAATAAAATAAATTTATATCGTGTATATTTAGAAACAAAAAGATACTTGAAACCATGTCAGTGATCATTGAACCAGAATTCTTAGAATATTATAGTATGTATAATAAAAAAAAAATAAATAAATAAAATAAAAAAAAAAAAAAGAAAGAGATAGAGAGAGATAGAGAAAAAGATAAATATTTACTTATGATGGAGATTGTTTATATATATATATATATATATATATATGTTGAGAGAAATTATTGTGACTAACATTTTTTATTATAAATATGTATTGATTATTATTGATATTTGATATTTGATATTTTATGATGATGAGATAGAACCATTATCGGAGAGTTCGACTGCTTTTATAACGATCCATAACCAAACAGAAGAAATCAAAGCATTCAAGATCAAAACCACCGCACCCAAATTGTACTGTGTAAGACCAAACGCAGCTATTATTGAACCAGGTGAGGCTATTAAGATATCTGTAATATTCTTGGGGTTACCACAGGAGCCAAAGGAAGATTGTAAATGCGGTGACAAATTCTTAGTTATTGTATTACCTGCGCCTTATAAGATTGATTCAGAACATACAGTCTCTGAGATTTGGAAGGAATTGGAAAGGGAATTTAAGTCACAGGCCATTCAAAAGAAGATTAAAGTTGTTTATAACAATTCAACTTCAAGGATTCCATCATTACCAATAAATGAGGTGAAGAAACGTCAAAATGTATCTTCTACAAGTGAATTAAAACATTTGGAACAGGAATCAAGGGACAATAAAATAAAGTCCGAGAAAGAAGAAACCCCAAAGGAAAATGTTAATATGACTAAGCCAAATACTACAAGCAATAAAGTAGACACATCAATTACAGCAGAAGAGAGTGTACAACAAGATATTACCATTTCTCCATCGACTATGTTATTTATCACTATTGTTGTTCTAATTCTTGGCTGGTTATATTATTAAAATGAAAGATTACTCAAACATAAACCAAAAAAATATGTGTGTTAAAGAAATGAAGCAATCATCGGTGTGTGTGTTTGTGGTTTGTGTGTAACTGTCTATAAAATAAATAAGAGAAAAAAAAAAATAAAAAAACTACACAGAGAGATCTGCGGTGTTGTAATACCGACGGCTCTGTTATGTGAATTTATCCTATTTTATTTTATTTTATTTTATTTGTAAGAAAGAAATCTACAAGAAACCACAAGAATAATAATAAAAAAACAAAAAAAGGCGGGGGGTAAGGGGGGGAAGGGAGAAAAAACAATAAAAAACAATAAAAAATCACATTACAATTTTTTTATGGAAACAAAGAAAAACAAAGAAAAACTTTTTTTGTGCCTCCTTCCTCCCCCCCCCCCTTCTTTTTATTCTTTCTTGTAGATTTCCTGTATGAAAAACACAACATACTACTACTCTTTGGTTGTAAATTTAAGAGAGAGAGAGAGATAGAGAGAGAGATCGGTCTGTTGTGGTGATGATGATGATGATAATGATGATGATGATGATTATATTATATATATATATATGTTGTCGAAAATGTTATTGATTTTGTTGTAAGTTAATTATTCAATAATGTATCTATAGTTTGTTTTGTTTTGTTTTGTTTTGTTTACATAGTCGAATGGTTTGGTTATTGATTTGACCGTTTATATATATTCTTCACTTTTGTATATATATGTTGGGGGTGTAGTTGTGGTAGTACTTACTAGTAGTATATCTACATATATATATATATATATATATATATTATAATATAATATACAAAAATTTTTATAGTTACCTGTCAATTCTTTCCTTTTCTTTTCTTTTTTTTATTTTTATTTTTATTTTTGGTTTACCGTTTTGGAAAGGTGACTATTGACAATCTCATCAAATAATGGTAAAATAATGAATTCTTTAAATCATCAAATACCAAAATTCAAAATTAATAATTCAGATATTGTAGAAAATACTGGGATTAAACATAATAATAATAATAATAATAATAATAATAATAATAATAATAATAATATTCTCTCTTATTCACATACTAGGCATAAATCATATACAAAGAATCATTTATCTTCATCATTAACAAATAATATTGATAATTGTAACAGATCAAGAAGACATACCATTTCTTCTTCTTTCGATTTAAATGGTTTACCTAAATTGACTCTACTTAATTCAATAGATTTACCAATATTTGATCATTCTTCCCCCAATTTGAAAAATATCGATATTATAAATCACTATCTACTTAATGCTGGTTTCTTACCTTCAGAAATTATTTATAATAATAACATCGTTATTAGATTGGCTACTACTTCAAATGATGTCTTCATTCCAACTATCTCAAGTAATGAGGAAGAATATCTATCTAGACTGAATTCATCTAATAATAATAATAATAATAATGTTGAAAATATTGATATGAATGATGTAGAAGAGTTGGTCGACTATGATCTATCTAATATGTCCACTAATTCAGATACAGAAAATGACGTTTTCTCTTTGACTTCTTCGGTTGTCACAGGCAGTGGTAGGTCAAGATCTAACTCTACTAGAAGATCTTCGGTCTCTTTCTTAAGACAAGATATAGGCTTCCCACTGCCTTCTAATTTCAATCGTCAAAATTCTTCCACATTGATTAACCCTACAAACAATAATCATCCAAATGAAATCACAATAAATAATAACAACTTATGCTATTTTAAAATCGCTGTTATCGTATCCATCAATGAAAATACCCGTTTGGAATCTATCCAACTTGAACTCTCCTCTCGTGTGAAAATAAAATACTTAAATGGTGAAAGTCAATTCATCAAAGTAGGACAATTGGATTGGAATCTAAACAAATACAATTTTAACCTTTTCTTACCCGAAAAACTGAAGTCTATAGATACAGATGCAATCGAAAATTTCGATAACATTATCCATTGGAAACTGTTTAAAAATGTTAATTACAAAAAGAGACCCCTTTGGTCAAACGATCCCAGTCATTCCGACTTTTGGAAAAGTTCCTTGTTTCAAAGACTCGGAAGTTTAAACCAACAAACAGACTCATTTTCATCCACAGATGATGCTTATTTTACACCGGGTGACTACGTCTTTTTGATACCTATCATCTTTAATAATCATATCCCTGAAACTATCTCTTATCCATCAGGTAAATTGGATTATTTCATTAGATTGGCATCGTTCAAAAAAGACATTCAAATGGTACCCAATGGTTCTTCCACCACTACAATACAAACATCCAACAAAGACCCTACTACAAGTAGCATCTCAAAAGATCAAGAGGTGCTGAATATATCGCCTTCGCAACCTTCCCTTAATAACTTATCCATCTTTCAAAAAATGAAAAATCGGTTCCGTAGCAGCAGCATCACAACCACCACTACTAGTGTCACTACTACCACTAACACCAGTGTTGACACTGGTTACTCTTCCTTTACTAGAACTTATACATCAGATTCTAATTCTTCCTCGTATTCTAAGACAACTGGACAAAGTATTGATATAGCAGACTTAAATATTGACAAAGATTCAATACCCAAAACGGATCTCTCTTACGTGGTCAATGAAATCTATCTACAAAAAAAATTGAACGTTGTTAGAACACCGCCTTTACTCTCTGTTTCCACTGCAAATAAGCCAGTCTATATCAATAAAATCTGGGACAATTCTCTGAATTACGAGATCTCGCTGCCTAATAAATATATTCCACTAGATGCTAATATTCCAATAACTGTAAAATTATCCCCGCTGATTAAAAACCTTTCCTTGATCAAATTTGCTATCGGTGTCTCCGAAAGGATCGGGTACGTCAACAATAAGGACAAGAATATGTCCTTTAAGGAGACTGACCATATCTTAAGGGACTCCTCAAACCCATACTATTACGTTTTTAATTCCAAAAAGAAGAAGGAAAGACTGTTGTTGCTATATGAGTTAAGATCAGAACAAACTGGTCCTAGGGCCTTAAGGGAAGAAATCGTCACGAATTGTATAGACAATAATTTGTTGTCATATTATAGAACGAAGAGTGACGACAATTCGCGTGGTGGTAATGGAGATATGATAATTGAACCAATTGAATTGCACACGGTGTTGAAATTCCCAAGTGAAAGAGCGTATGTTTTGTCGGATAATGATCGAGATTCTGTAGATTCTCTGAAGAATGTCGATCCACCGTATGGTATTGAAAGTTACGATGTATATGATTCGTTTGATAATTTAGAGTCCTTTTATCCAACTACGCCGAATGGCACTTTACCTGATATTGGTAATATGAGAGATAGAAACCGTAGAAAAAATTCAATTGTAAACTTCTTCTTTGGTAGGGAGAGTAACAGTAGTAGTAGTAGTAATCGTAGTAACAGTAATATTGCAATTAATGGTGAGAGTAGAACTTCGAATTCAGTATCCAATGAGGGTAACGAAAATTTGACTCACAAAAGATTCAAGACTCAAATCAATGTGCTTAACAAAAAAAATATCGCTATGATTAATACTAAGATGTATAATCCCAAAAGAGGACTTTATATTGATAGTTCTCACTTTAGTACGATAAGATGTAAACATAAATTGGAGATTATAATGAAATTTGAAAAATATGATGAAAATAAATTGTTGAGACAATATGAAGTAGTAGTAAATACACCAATTTTTTTGATGTCTAGGAAATGTACAAATGAAAATCTGATATTGCCAATTTATGATATTAACGGTAATACATATTATCAGCCAAATAAGGGCAGAATAGACGCTCTGTCCTCCCTTTCTGTACCTGCACCATTATATCCTCCATTACCACCACCTACATTCGAAGAATCGTTATCAAATCCACTAGTCTCTAAGAACACTTTAAACTATCTCTATAACAATAATAGTAATAATAACCGTTATACTTATAGAAATAATTTCATTTATGGTAATAATGGTGATTTGAATAGCAATTATAATAATAGTAACTCAATTCCAAAGACATCGTTTTATTTGAATACAGAATTTGGAAACCTCGATGACTTAATGAATAATTATACAAGATTCTCACATTATAGACGTGTTAGTGTTGGATCTAACAAGTTAACTCCTCCATTAGAAAGAATACCAAGTCCACCACCTGCATATGTTGATGTATTTCCTCCAACATCATAAAAAAAATTGATTCTGCTTGTAATCATTTTGACTATGCTTAAGTAATCTATTTATTTTTTTTTTTAAGCAAAAGAAACAATTAAAAAAACAACTATTTAAGAAGAAGTAAAGGAAGGAATATTATCATATTATTATTTTATACGTACTATCTAACGTTTGCATGTCTTAGCTTATATAAGAAATGTACATTATTCTATAAAATTAATTAGATAAGATATAGATAGAGGTATCGTTTTTCTTTTTTTTATAATTAAATGTACTGAATAAAACACTTGGTATATGCTTTTGTGATATAGAGAAACATCACTTGAATTTATATATGTCATGTTATGGTTCTTTATGTAACAGGATGTTATCCAATTTTTGAAAAAAAGTCTTTCTTTTATTATGAATTATTTAGTTTGCTAAAAATAACAACTATCCAGTTTAAGAAAAATTAGGAAAATGACAGAGAGAAAAAAAACAGATGTGCAGTATATATATATAGAAACACACTTTATTTTAAATAAAAACACAATAATAAAGAAATAAGCGCTTGAATTTAGATACTGTGCGTGGGTCTTTTTAACACAGTATGGTCCTTTCTAAAGAAGGATGAGTAAACAATTTAAGATAGTATGCTTATTGACATATTTGTTATTTGGATCTATCTCAAATGCTTGTAGTGAGGGAGACTTCAATACTGAAGAAGATCCTTAATTGAGAGAGGAAGTCAACTGTCAAGACTTTCAGTCTATATTAAATAAGAATGATTATATGCTGTTATTGAAAAATGATGATAATATAAATTTTGATGATGTTTATAGTGAATCAGGATGGACAGAATTTACAATTTAATCAAGGTATTTCATTGAAATGGATGATTTCTAATGGAGAGTCCCTTTGCCCCTCCATGTTCTTGGCTTTTCTAGACTATATTTACAAAACAAATATGTGTTCCAAACGATCTAGATGTATTCTGTGTTCAGAAATAGAAGGGTGCATGAAACAAACAACATCTGCGAAATGGATATAGGTGATCTGTACAATTTGGACTAATGAATTGAATTTTGGCAACCGACAGTATTTGGAATTTATTGAAGGTGTGGGAGGGATAGAAACGGATTAGCTTCATAGGCAAACAAATGAGGTGTGCCTGTATTCAATGTTCAACTAGAAATTTTTTTATTGTGTATCATGTAAGTTGTACAAGAAGATTAGTGTTGCGTATGACACCGGTTAAAATTGTATCAAAATACTTAAAAGAAAATAAATAAGATAATGCATATATATATTTACATAAATGTAAGAAGTTTTAACTTAAAACAATATCTGAAATCGAAGAGAGATGTAAAAGAAAACTCCTTGAGATGTCAACATTCACAATTTTTTAGATCAAGATTTCATTATTGGAGACGCAGTGTACATACGGTAACAGTTGAGAGGACATAGAATAACAGGTTTTTTAAGGAACAAGAAGAGTTAAAGGATGTTGAAGATTTAAAGAATACAGTGTTAAAGGACTTTATTTATTTATGTTTTAATGGATTATTAGAAAATGATGAATTTGGAAATATGAAACAGTCACTTAGAAAAAAAAAAAATAAAAAATAAAGCTGGTATTAAGCCAAGACTCATGCTAGGAGATATACCAAAAAAACAAAATAGATTGAAAACAATTAGATGGATCAATTATACCATATCATGATGGATTAATATGAAAAGTTGACAGCGTTGAGACACTTTTTACCAACACTAAAAATGTTAGGAGGTGACCTAGTCCAAAACTGCGGAAGGAATAGGTATTTTTCTAATGTAAACGATATTAGAGGAAAGAAAGCAGGACCAAAACCTAAATCTCAAAGTAGAAAGAATATTACTTGAGATATATACTAATGTATAAGATATATAAAAATATATATATCGTATTATTATGCTTTAGTAACGTATTTAACTTAGATATTTTATTAAGAGATTAGTTATTTTACTGTTTAGTGATTATCTTAACTATTCGTACTAACGATGATCTTTTTTCTAGTAGCTACTATTTGTTAAAAGTTTTTCACTTGTTTGTCAATATTTAGCGATATAGACATGGGAATGAATGTCATAAAACATCCTATTTATTGACAAAAAACAAATATATATATATTTGTATCATTTTTCCTTCTTCTTGCTGCATTAATTTTTTTTCATTGTTTTTATTGATTCTTTGCCTATTTTTTTCTTCTTTACTGTCTTTTGAGAAATTGGTATTTCCAGCCAAAATATAAACTTTTTTTTTTCGTTTTTACATAGAAAAGAACAATGAATAAAAAAAACATATTAAAGAAACGACTTTTAATTGTTTCTATTGCAAAGATGCTTCTTAATTTCATATTTGTTTTCTTGTTGTTTCTTTGAAAAACAATTTTAGTTACAAATAGAACACTATATATTCTTCTGTATATCCCTTTAATATTTCATAAATTTTCTTATTTTCTTTTATTAAATTTACTATATAAAAATACAACTACATGGATAAAGTTTTACTGCAAAGAGCTACTAGATCTCATTTAATTTTTATAAATCTTTTAATAAACGAACAACGTCGTCAATACCATCCTCGTGAACTTCTGCTAATTTATGTTTAACAGCATCGACAAAGTTTTCAATGTCAACTAATTCACCATCATCATCAGCGAATTCAGGACCTAATCTCTTAACACGTAACTTCCCCTCAATATATTCTTCTTTACCTAAGATAACTGCTAATGATGCACCACATTTTTCAGCGGCTTCAAATTGTTTTCTTGGATTGACTTTTGATTTATAGACATATTCAGCTTCAATACCTGCATCCCATAATTGTTTAGCAACTTTCATTCTTTCAGGTAAGAAACCGGTCCAATCTTTACCACCACCAAAAGCCATGACAATAACTTGTGTGGCAGTAGGTTTAATCTTTTCGGTTAAATGAGTTCTTTGTTTGATTAAAGAGAATAATCTTTCAACACCGAAAGAGACACCAACACATGGAATTTGAGCAGATTTCTTACCAGAAGCTTGAGCGAACATGTTAACTAAATTATCATAACGACCACCAGCGGCAATAGAACCAACACCAACGTATTCAGAGGCATCATCGGATGATTTAGCTTTCTTTTTTAATTCTTGAGCATTTTCAGGTGGAGCAGATGCTTCAGTGACAGCTTCATAGATTAGACCAGTATAGTAATCTAGACCTCTAGCTAATGATAAATCAAATGAGATATATTTATTGATATCAAAGGAATCGATATACTTCATTAGGGTCTTAATGTCGTCTAACCCTTGTTTTGCCATTTCATTATTTACAATAGCTTCATCCTTTGATAATAAATCATAGACTTCTTGTAAAGTACCATTCAATTTAACATATTCACCGATTTTATCTGCAGTTTCTTCTGTTTGGCCCTTTTCAACGGTGATTTCCTTTTTAACTGCTTCCCATGGCAATTTATCTAATTTATCAACAGCAGAAGAAATCTTTCTAACATCTTCCTGAGCTACACCAGAGATTTGGAAGATACCATCAAGGATCTTTCTATGGTTCAATTTAATCTTAAAATCTTTGATACCTAAAGAAGTCAAACCTTCAACAAGGATAGAAAGAATTTCAGAATCTGGGACCATAGATTCATAAGAACCAGCAAAATCGATGTCACATTGATAGAATTCTCTCATTCTACCTTTAGTCATAGCAGGTTGATCTCTTCTGTAGACTTTAGCGATATGATATCTTTTAATATTTTGAATATTATTCATTGCTACATATCTTGCGAATGGGACAGTCAAATCATAACGTAAAGAAGTCAATTCACCACCTTGATCTTCCAAATTATAAATTAATTTGGAATCTTCACCGTATTTACCAGCAAGAATTTCACGCAATTCAAAAACTGGAGTATCGATAGTGACGGCACCATGACGTTTAAATAAACTAGAAAGTGTAGAGAAGATAGCTTCTCTGATAACCATATCTGAGTCAGCCCAATCCTTAGTCCCCTTTGGGGTCTTTAAAGAGACTTGTAATTTAGATTTCTTGCCTTGTTTTTTGTTTTCATGTTTCTTAGAATCCTTAACAGAAATGGATTCCGTTTTGGAATTAGCGATATTTTGAGGTTGTTCAGAGGACATTGTCAAATATCTAACAGTTCTGAAGAGATATGTTGTTGGGATAGGAAATAAGAACGCTCTAGTGAGCATTTAGAAAATGGGATAAAAAAAAAAAGATATATGGATAAAAACAGAAGTACATATTATTTAAAAGAAGCATAAATGGATGATTAATAAGAAGATACCAAAATGACTAAAGCCATGTCATTGAAAATAAAGAGTTTTCAAAGATTTTCATCAACTTGCTGTAAATTGATATTATTTTCCAAGCTGAACGTCCATCTTAGATTTTCAAGATGGAAAATAAAGAC
The DNA here is from genome assembly GCA_017347545.2 of Arxiozyma slooffiae. NCBI lineage: Eukaryota > Fungi > Ascomycota > Saccharomycetes > Saccharomycetales > Saccharomycetaceae > Arxiozyma > Arxiozyma slooffiae. Next base: position 475,476 of record JAFHAQ020000001.1, on the reverse strand, counting down.
AAAAAAAAATAAAGAAAGAAAACAAAAGAAAATGTCTCGAGAAAGAAATTTTTCTTGATGTTGTAAACAGGAACGGAAAAAAAAAAAAACAGAGAAAATGAAAATCTGTTTCCTATTAAAAACCAACAACAACATTTAAATAAACCAACAAATAAACAAACACTCTTTTCAAAATTAAAATAATGGTAAAAGCCATAAGAAAAAATCTTTATAACGTTTCTGTAATTAGTAGTTGAAGTAACTGGCTGTTTTTGGTGTGATTATTATTATTATTAGAGTTCTCCAGTTTTCTATACAAAATGCATGAATAAATAAGAATAGACATAAAACTAATACATACCTTTAATAAAGAAAAGGAAGATAATATTTTTGGTTCTTTTCATCACATTATCCCTATTTATATTTTACTAGTAATCTATGGTTACCAATTATTGCACATATAAGCTTTAAGTTTAGCTGATCTATCATTGATTCTGTCTATTACTTTATCGTTGGTTTGTTGTCTGATAAAAAAATTAATAGTCATCCATTAATTACGGTAAACCACCCACGAGTCAATAGCTTTGACAAAACTATACAGCTATAAGTTTTTTACATATGTTAACTAGTGATAGTTGACAATGGTGATATAGTTCACAAAACGTTTCTTTTTGATTTTTTTTTATTTTGCCGAATATAGGTTTGGTTATCTTATTTCTTTCACATTTTTGTTTTTTGCTTTCATTTGAATTCTTACTGTCCGATATTCAGTTCTCCAGTATCGTTGTTAGCAGAAATATGGCCGCTATTAGTAAAAAGTCTATTAGTAGCAATAATAGATGAAATATATGAGCCGTTTAAATTTGTAGAAATTAGAGGTGTTGACGAGCATCGTTCTTTGAATGGAGTGGTTTTGTCAAGAGGAGTAATAGGTAATTGAAATGGGTTGATGATGATGGAGAAAAGAACATGGAACTCTGAGTAGAATAGTAAAAATATCAGCCAACTGGTCTGTTGTGCTAATATGAGTTAGTTCGAGAAGACCTTCTTCTGCAGCTTCTCTAACAAACAAATTTCCGATGGGAGATCCAGTCCAAACATTCATCTAGGAATGTTGGGAATGGATTTAGAGATGGGGGGGGAGTAAAATGGCATGAGAAAGGATCATTAGAATAGTTATTATTATTAAGAGAAGTAGGATGGTTAGATGTGAGTGAATTGATTAAGGTATTAATTATTATCCCGTCATATCATTATATAAGGAAAGCTCGACCTCTATGTGTATAACAGCATAATTGGAGGAAAGTATACCTTTATATTGTATTGGAAGATATATAAAATAACCACAGAATTCTTTGTCAGGTACAAGAACATAGCCTTGTTCACCTCTGCAATGGATTTTAGATGGTATCTTGCAATGATTGACGATAACAGATTGACCAAATAATAAACTTGGTTTGACATCAATACTAAATAAGCTAATATTGGAACGATGAGAAGTATTTATGGAAAGATTATAGGTATAGTTGCAGATTAAAGTAGAATATTGCACAGCATATTATCACAAATGTTCTGGTGATTTTGCATTAAACATCAATGTACGGTAATTATTTAGTGGGATAAAGTTGTGCTATTCAGTGACAGTAGGAGCAGGAGAACTACTGGTAGTGATATAGATGATCTGATTATCTTTTTTTTTTGATGAAAGGTTCGGACATCTTGGTTTTTGTACCTGGTTCCTTTCTCAAACTGAATTTTAAGAATGGAGGTATTGCTCTGACGTTCAAGCATGGCGAGCAAATTTTGAAGAGGGTGAAAGATAGTAAAAACCTCTTTATTTCTTAATAAATAAGTCTATGTGAACTTGAAAGCTCCATTGTTAACTGGAATAAACCACTTCAGTAGGTATCCTAATGAGACTAGACCAAATTGATCAGAGTTCACGTATTGAAATGGTGAATAAACGATTTGATATTTTAGATGAGAACTGAGTCACCTTTAGTATCAAAAAATTTAAAATTTCCTATCATAGGACTACTCTTCTTCGAAATGTTCAATATTGTTCTGTTACATATGTTACACATTCCCCGGTTTTTAAAAGCTAGTCTCTCAGCTTTCCTCTAATCGTATAACTCTGAGAGAATTACTTTGACGGAAGGGGTTCAGTAAGTAAGACATTTCACTGTTCAAGATACAGGCAACAGGAATTATTGATGTGTCCCAAACTTCGGCATTATTCCAACGAACTTCACATGTTTTGTCTTCAAAAACTTCGATTACTTTTTCAATATTGGAAATGGACTTAGTGATATCCTGGGTGGAATTAGGAGGCACATTTGTAAGAAGGGTAGTACGTGGATGATAAGGTTTTAGTTTCTTAATATTAAATGTATCATGTCTTCGAGGATGGCTTGCTTTGAGAACTAATTTGTAACTTTCCGATGACTGGTTCTGGGAAAACTGAGCAACCACACTACCTGCTAATTTCACACTGAAACTATTACTTGTAATTTTCAAATCCTTAATAAACCACCTATACCAACCAATTAAGCCTAAAAATCGTTGACATTCCTTGTGATCCTTGGGTTTAATCCAACTCTGAATGCAGTTTACCTTTTCTGGATCAAAAGATATACCATTTGCATTAATAATATGACCGAGAAATGAAATCACTGTTAAGAAAAATTCATATTTGGCCTTTTTAGCGAATAAATGATGTTGCCTTAGTGTATTCAATACCTTCTTTAAATGTTCTTTGTGTTCTTCTTTGTCCTTCGAATAAATTAATATATCGTCCAAGTATACCACACAGAATCTACCTAAATAGGCCCTCAAGACGTGATTCATCAACCTTTGGAATGTGGCTGGGGCATTGGTTAAACCAAAGGGCATAACATTCCATTGGTATTGCCGAGTATGCGTAACAAAAGCTGTTTTAGACGTATCTTTTTCATGAATTGGGACTTGGTGATAAACACTAATTAAATCTAATTTGCTAAATATCGTATCACCTCTTAGTTGGTCAAACAGATCTTCAATGATTGGGATATGATATTTAGCTTTAATGGTTATATCATTTAGTTGTCTGTAGTCGACACATAACCTTTTCGCACCAATCTTTTTTTTAAACAAATATAACCGACGCAGCGAATGGGGAATCATATGGCTCAATTCTATTATCTTAAGGAAATTCTTTAAGTTGTCTGTTTAGTTCTTCCTTTTCAGATTCAGAAATACGATAAGCTCTTTTAAAAAAAGGTGAAGAACCGGGAATTAACTTTATTTCGTGGGATATGGTTTTCGTTGTGTTGTCATACGTGGGTAATTTGTCTACAACAACATTTTGGAATTCTTCTTCAATTAAAGGAACAATAGTTTGTACATTATTGGGAGTGGATGAAATCCAACATACAAATGATTGTGTACCTTCTTTCCTTATAAGTTTCTTCAGTTTTCTCCATGTAGTTATTTCGATTGGTTTGGACTCTTCTTGCTTCATTTCTTTAAGGACTGACTCAAGGATACTATTGTGCTGTTTAATGAATGGGATACTTAGGATTAATTTGGCTACCAGTGGCTGTGGAATAACAAGAAAAGTGATTTGATATGGAGTGTTACCAATGTAAAAGTTTGTCTCACAATATTATTTGATGATCGTGGTTTAGACCAAGAAGCTTTAATTTCGATGGGAGGATGTGATTCTTGTAGATGGCAATATAGTCTATGTGCTAAATTTTCTACCATAAAATTACTAGCAGCTCCAGTATCTAGCAATGTCATTATGTCTAAGTTTTGAATCCGTACTCTACAATGTGACGGGATCTCAATAGAAATGGTTTTCCTTATTTCGTTACGATTATCTTTGAATGTTTTATCTGTTATACCCACACTGTTCTTGACAAATTAATAAGTGAAGAGAAAGATCAAGTGCGTCTAGTATAGGGCTATTTTCTATTTTTACCCTACAAACAGTTAACACATTGAAATTCGGAGATATTACACAAATTAACATCATTGAAGGAAATGATTTGAATGGTTTTGTCTTTAATGTAATTGTGAAGTGATTGACTATTAACATGGCTAAACGTACTATAAATAAGGTTTAATGGAAATTTGATTTGGAGAGGATAGATGATTTTGTATGAAGTAGAAAATGGGAACAATATATGGTGGTTGAATAATCAAGTTAACATATAGTGAAAGGGGAAATTTGCAGCAATAGTATTACCATTTCCCTCAATGACTTGGTATTTTTAGTGTATATAAAGATTATGTTGACAAAGATCCGCTGTGAAAAGCATGTTGTTGCCGATGAGTGGTGTCTGACAAGCATGTATTTGAATATGTTTGTGGTTAAACGCTTTAAGAATAAGATCAGCCTCTTGGCTAAATGGAATTGGTGTGTTAAAACAAGAAAAAATGGTAATGGAATTAGGACCGGGTGGACGAAGGTTGCGAAGCATAGCTTTATGTTTCATTAATGTTATTGCTACACTATAATCAAGTATAAGATATTGGTTGGTATTTAACTCAGTTAAAGGGGGTCTAAGGTTGGAGGGATCAAGGGAATCAGGATTGATAGAAAAAGAGATATATTTTGGCACGACCTTCTTGTTTACTAGGTAGATGAAGTCTTTTTGCTGAATTAACAGATAAATGTTAATATATATATATATATATCAGACAACAAATTAATGATGAATTAGTTAAAATTAAAACCTACGTGTGGAATAATTGTTAAATAGATTATAGTCCCAGAAAATCAATAATATTTTAAGTGTAACTGTTTATGGTCATTTTTCTTCTCTAGGGGAAGATGATAGATACAAAAACATTACTTCTTTTATTAATGTTTACATTGGATTGTGTTCACAAAAAAATAGCACTTTGTTAAATGTTAATAATGGGTTTGCATATTTTCTAAAGCTACCAATAACTGTGTTACTGAATAATTTAGTTATTTTTATGATGATATTTTCGCCTCGAATAGAAGGGAAAATATCTATATATAAATGTGTCTATTTACAACTTGATATTTTTTGTGTCAATTACTTAAACATAAGAAAATAAGTATGAAAGAGGAAGCAAAATCAACAAGCGGTGTCATTTGTAGTGTGGGCTTGTTTATTATCAACAACTCTTACTTTATATCTACAAAGTTAAAAGTTGGTTATCATCAATGTTATTCACATTATTGCAACATACATTCAGTTGTATAAGTATATAGTTTAAGTAGTAACAATAATATTATTAATATGAGAACTTCTTTGTATAAAAAGAATTATAACATATAGTGTTAAAAAGAAAAACTTAAAAATTTTCGAAAAGATTCAAAAACAAGAACGAAAAAAATAAAAAAAGAAAAAAGAAAGAAAGTATAATTTGTAACAAAACACTATTGATTCTGAAGGAAATAAAAGGGCTTATTAATGAAAGGATATAAATTACTAACTTTATTCATTCGTTAAGGACACTAGACACATCAAGAACCAATTACATTAAAAGAGCAAAAAAAAAAAAAAATAAAAGAATTGTTGACGGTTTTTAAAGGAGAACTAGTTATATATAATAGAAAATAAATAAAAGTAAAAATAGAGGGGGAAAAAAAGATGCCTTCTGAAAAGAAATGTATAGTGATATCTGTCGGTTCCCATTCTACAGTTGTAGGTTTCAGTAACATGGAATTACCATCATGTGTTTTACCATCTACTTATATGCAAAATAAAAAAAATTTGGAAGAATATGTTTTTGACAAATATGAAATGTTACAAATTGCTTCACCTGAACACAACACAGTATCTAAGGATGATTATGATGTGTTTACTTTAGTAAATGAGAATGGGATACCATACAATTGGGTCGCTTTAGAAAGACAATGGAGATACATCTTTGAAGAAAGATTGCAATGTGATCCAAAAGAATATCCGATGGTGATTTCTATCCCTATGATATCAAAGACTATTCAATTAAGAATTTTGATGGAAAAGTATATGAATTTAGCATTTGAGAAATTTGATGTTCCAGTAGTACAATTTGTATTAGAACCGTTAGCTACGGCGTTATCTATGGGTAAAAAAAATGCATTGGTTATTGATATTGGCTTCAGTGGTTGCAAAATAACACCTGTCATTGATGGTATTGTGGTAAAGAATGGTGTCACTAAAAACAAATATGGCGGTGCATTTTTAGATTATGTTATTAATAATTTTCTAGATCAAAAAGTTAAAGATTGTAGTGAAAATGTTAATACAGATTCTGATAACAAAGCGAAGAGCTCACTTGATATTTGGTGGGAATCGAATACTTGGATTCAAGATTTTAGAATGTCTATGTTACAAGTTTGTGATAAAGATTTAAATGACTTAGAAAGATATTATAAAGAACAAGAGCAGATGTATTTGAAGCAACAGGAACAAATGAAACAACTTGGTGGAACAGGGATAGTTACAGGTACGGTACCAGCATTTAATAGCAATGTAATTAATATGGCAAATAATCCATTAACACAAAATAAAAATTATTTGTATAAACCATTGAATAAAACTTTTAAAATGAGTCAGAAAGAATTATTGGGTATAAGTGAGTATCTTTTTAAACCTAATTTATTTTCCGATACAATCCTACCAGATGAAGGATTAAGTGAAATTATTAGTAAGTCTATTAAGAAAACTGCTGCAACCATATGTAACAACAACACTACTATTAATAATAATAATAATATTGATAGTAATAAAGTTAGTGAAAATGATAGTAATATCCAGAGAAATATCAATACTAACTCTAATAACACAGTGATAAGAACCATTGGATCATCATTAATTATACCTCCTAAGCCAATATCTAACAATAATAATAATAATAGTAATAAGAATAGTATCCAGAACAAATTTGATACGAATATCAATTTCCTTGATGATTTTGCATCCTCATTTCAAATAGGTAACGGTGGTAATTCTGTGACTACGACACCAGAACATATCTGTTCATCCTTATTGACTAACGTCATCATAACAGGGTCAACCTCATTAATTAACGGTATGGAACAGCGTATAATTCAAGAATTATCAATTAGATTCCCACAATATAAATTAATTACTTTTGCCAACCAGTATATGATGGATAGACAATTGCAAGGTTGGATTAGTTGTTGTACTATGGCCAATCTACCAACCTGGGAATTAGGTAGATGGTATTCACAAGATGAATGGATAGCAGCACATAACCCTTCAAACAATAATGAAGAATCTACTATACAGAAGTAGAGAACAATATTGTCTATTGTAATAATAAGAAGAAAATAGAAAAGAAAGAAAAAAAAAATAAGAAACGGAATAGCAACAAACGATATCATTATTTTTATTATTATATGAATGAATTTTAAAATGTAAATAAAGAGGATCGAGCGCTAACAATAATAATACATACATATATGTATATATCCAAAGAGATGATTATTGTTACTTCTTCTTTTTTTTCTTTCCAACTTGTTTTTAAAAAAAAATATATTTCTAATAAAAACATATTAAATACAAAAATAAAAATAAAATATATATATATTATTACACTCTACGATACTTTCAAGAAAATAAAAAGTTTTTTTGGGTCTCTATTTAGTAAAAACAAGAGTTCTTTTTAAAATAACTCTATTTTAGGAAAAGGTAAATAAATGAATAGTATTATAATCTTTTTACTCTCTCTATAATCTCTATTATTTGTCAAGAGAAAATTTTTCTAACTCAATCTGTCATTATAAGTTTACTTTAATAATTTCTTATAATGTGTATTAACCCACTTTAATAATATATATTTTTATATTATATAATATAAAAAGGGGACAGAACAAATTAGTCAAAAAGAAAGTTAATTACCTACTGCTGTTAATCAAACTAAATAAAAACAGAGACAAATTCTTATCGGAAAAGAATACAAACAAGATACAATAAACGTCACTAGGCAATTAAGAGAAACATATATTATCATATTACTGAAATTTGTCTCTCAAACTTTGTTAGAAAAAACAAAAAAAAAAAACATCATCGAATTTTATTCCTCAAATGTTGTTGAAATTGGCCTTGTTGTTTATTAATTTACCTGAAAGGGGAATTTATACCGTAAATTAAAGTCCGGTCTCTTGGAGGCACGGATGTCACACACTGTTCATCAGTTTATGTGGTGTAGGGATGTTGGTTCTATTCAATGGAAAGGATACAAAAGAAATCAGAGAAAAAAAAAAAAGTAAGCTTCTGTACAATACTTGGCAAATAACAAAAAAAAAATATATATTTGTTTGTTTGTTTGTTTGTTTATGTTTACATTTCTGATAACGATATGGGGGAAAACAATAGTAGTAAAATATTTTTTTTGTTTTTCCCCTTATCAAATCAGATAAGGCGAAATTTGCAAGAATGGGGCAAGTCAAACAAAACAAAACAAAACAAACAAAAGAGAAAATAGTCTTGTTTCTATTATGCGAAAATTAGAAATTATATTCCCTTTGTGTATATATGGTTTTTTTCCCCTCCCTCATTATATGTAATTTTGGTCAGTAAAGAGAAAGGGAAGGATTGGAATGGGATGGATGATTCCACTCAAATTACCTCTTACAATAAATAAATAAAAATAAACAAACTTTGTCTATTAATTAATTAATTATTTTAATATTTAACTTCATTGTAGAGACACAGATAATAATAGGAGTATCGAGAATATTTTCGATAAAGGAAATTAAAAAAAAAAAAAAAGAAGCTTATCTTACCTTTTTCTGTTGTCATCCTATTTTCATTGTGATTTTTCATTTTTTTCTTTTCTTTTTGTTCAATATTGTTGATATTCACTTCTAAAAATATATATATATATATATAAAGACAGAAGTTTTGTACTTTCAATTTGGAAGCTCACTGGTTTTGGCATTTCATAGAAGGCATATATTTATATAATAATCCAAGAAGGAAGACCCCAAGAAGAAAACGTTAAGTTTATTCCCCATTAAAGTTTTGCTTTATAGATTGTTACCATTCTCCCTTTTCTCTACATTTATTCCTTTTTTTTTTCTTTAACAGCACTTTTCCAATAATATAATATAATAAAAAAAAATGTCTGACGAAAACACTCATATTGAAAGGACCGCTATTTTACAAAAGTACTTAGATTTAGATCAAAGAGGTGCTGTCATTGCCGAATATGTCTGGATTGACGGTACTGGTAACTTACGTTCTAAAGGTAGAACTTTAAGAAAGAAGATTACCTCAGTCGACCAATTGCCAGAATGGAATTTCGATGGTTCTTCTACTAACCAAGCTCCAGGTCATGACTCTGACGTCTACTTGAAGCCAGTCGCTTTCTACCCAGACCCATTCAGAAGAGGTGATAACATCGTTGTCCTTGCCGAATGTTACAACAACGACGGTACTCCAAACAAATTCAATCACAGACACGAAGCCGCTAAATTATTTAAAGCTCATAAGGACGAAGAACTTTGGTTCGGTCTAGAACAAGAATACACCCTTTTCGACATGTACGACAATGTCTACGGTTGGCCAAAGGGTGGTTTCCCAGCTCCACAAGGTCCATACTACTGTGGTGTTGGTGCTGGTAAAGTTTACGCTCGTGATGTCATCGAAGCCCACTACAGAGCTTGTCTATACGCTGGTATTAATATCTCTGGTATTAACGCTGAAGTTATGCCATCCCAATGGGAATTCCAAGTTGGTCCATGTACTGGTATTGACATGGGTGATCAATTATGGATGGCTAGATACTTGTTACACAGAACTGCTGAAGAATTCGGTGTCAAGATTTCTTTCCATCCAAAACCACTAAAGGGTGATTGGAATGGTGCTGGTTGCCATACTAATGTCTCTACTAAGAACATGAGATTGCCAGGTGGTATGAAGTACATTGAAGAAGCTATTGAAAAACTATCAAAGAGACATAACGAACATATCAAATTATATGGTGCTGATAACGACCAAAGATTAACTGGTAGACATGAAACTGCTTCTATGTCCACTTTCTCTGCTGGTGTCGCTAACAGAGGTGCTTCTATTAGAATCCCAAGATCTGTTGCCAAGGAAGGTTACGGTTACTTCGAAGATCGTAGACCAGCTTCTAACATTGATCCATACTTAGTCACTGGTATCATGTGTGAAACTATCTGTGGTGCTATTGAAAATGCTGACATGTGCAAGGAATTCGAAAGAGAATCTTCTTGAAAAGTTATGAAAAAGTGATTTTCTTTCGTTTTTTTCTTAATGTAATAACTAAAATAAAATAAAAATTACAAATTTGATGATAAAGACTATAGAGTTTGACATATAAAAAATCAAAGTTTCTTTTTTGTATTGTTGTTTTTTTTTTTTTTCTTTTTAGTATTTCCATTACACTTTTATAATGATAATAAACTCAGTTCCCATATTTCTTATTTAATGACCATATCTCACATTACAATTAAAAATATTACAATCCTCTCATATAATATTTATTTATTTATTTAACTAGTGTATATTTATTTGTATAACATAACAAATATTTTTTCCAAAAATACAACAATGAATATTTCCTTTATATTAATAATTATTATCATTCTTCTTGTTAATCCTTTTCGTTTTATTGTCGTTATATTAAACTAATACAGCAAGAAATTTTTGAAGTACATTTTCCTGTTGTACACTGCTTTATGTATCATAATTGGAAATAATATGAAAAAGAAGCTTCTTAAAATATTATGAACAGTGTTAGTTGTCTTAAAAACACGATAAGCAAGAGTCCTCTACGGTTTCTTTTGAGAGTAACTGTTGATAATTTTATTGAAATATAACTTTGTTGTGGTGAAGAAGTAAAAAAAGACAAAAGGAGCGATAGTGAAAAAAAAAAAAAAAAAAAAAAAAGTAAGCATAAAGCGGAAAAAATTATTCCGAAAAAATAAAACTTTCCCGCGCATTTCGGAAAAACTATCGTCTCGAAACACCTGCCTTTTCCCGAAAATAATAGATTCCGCCAGGTTTTTATATCATTAGAAACGGTTTGAATTGGAAATATTAAAAGTCCCTTTCCTCTGCTATACACATTTATTATCTAAAGAAATTTGAAATTTCAAAAGCGAAAAAAAAAAAAAAAAATAAATTAAAATAATACTCTCGGTTATTAGAGAGACAGATAAAGCTAAAACGTTATTAAACCAATTAATTATGACATTTGAATAACTTTGCAACGTATCTTCGAGTTTCTTTTCTTTTTATCTTTGTTTAATCATTCAAAGACTATATAAAACCAACTGATATTTTATTCTAGAAAAAAAAAAAAACAAAACAAAAAATAAAAAAAAAAAAAAGAAAATGAGTGAACCTGTTCAGATTTTGTTAGATAGTACACATTTCATGGAAATTCGTAATGCGTTGCGTTCTCGTTCAGTTGCATGGGATGCATTAACCAGATCATCTGAGTTAAGTCAATTGGATGCTTCAGTCGCTAAAAAACTGGAAACTTTATTAATTAGAAATATAAATGGGCATGATAAAGAATTGGGTGATCTGCATATCGATGGTACTTGGATTGAACCTTTGATTCATTTATTATCCACTTCAGAAAATAATGATGCCATTAAATCTGTGCAAAATTTGATATCTGAATTGTTAACATCTGATAAGTATACAATTGCACAAGATACCATCAAATATTTCCAGTCCAATCCTGGACAATTAATTAAACTTTATGATGTATCATTTAAAGAAAGTGACGATTTACAGACTATTTTGATTTCTTCGTTTAATATTGTGTCATTGTTGATTCAAGATAAGTTGGTTAATGTATCTTTAGTTGAGAAGTTAATCAATAACAATCGTTTTATTTCAATCTTACAAAATACAAGTCAGATGGATGCTTGTTATGTTTGTATTAGACTTTTACAGGAGTTGTCTACAGTTAAGGAATACAGGAATATATTATGGAAGAATCATAAACTATTTATGCCTACAGTTTTCAAGATTATTTCCAGGAATTTGACTTCTCAAAAGTTATATAACAACAACAACAACAATAATAATAATACATATTCTACTAACCAACAAGAAAGACCGGTTTTTGTCAATGTTAATACTAACAATTTAGGTATTCAATTACAATACTATTCACTTCTATTAATTTGGTTATTAACTTTCGATACAAGGATTGCTTCTGAGATGGAAAGGCAGTACTTAAACAATTTCTTAAATTTGCTTCAGTTGGTTAAAGTGACAATAAAGGAGAAAATATCTAGATTATGTATCGCTATAATATTACAATGTTGTTCAAAAGAGATTAAAGGTCATAAAACGTTTATTAAAAATTTAATTTTATTGGGGAACGGTATTTCTACTTTAAACAGTTTAAGTGAAAGAAAGTATTCCGATGAGGAATTAAGATCTGATATTACAACTTTGAAGACTTTGTTAGAAGAAGAATACAAAGAATTGACATCATTTGATGAATATTTGGCAGAGATCAATTCCAAACTTATCTGTTGGTCACCACCACATATTGATAATTCATTTTGGTCTGATAATATTGAAAGATTTAAACAAGATAATTGGAAATTATTTAAAAAATTGATTGAATTATTAATTGAATTTAAAGATTCAAATGAACCTAATGATAAAATTGTGATTCAAGTATTATTAAATGATATTACGCATGTAATTGAGTTACTACCGGAGGAAAGTGTAGATGTATTAAACAAATTAAATGGGAAAGTCGTTATTATGGAATTATTGAATCACAGTGATTCTAGAATCAAATTTGAGGCCTTGAAAGCTACTCAATCCATCATTGGATATACATTTAAATAAGTAAATATGTCTGGACATATATTAGAAACAGCATTTCGTTTGTGATAATTCTATGTAGAAGATATAACAATAATAGTGAAAAAGTAGAATATTCTCAAGTGTGAACAAATAAAACTATTTATGAATATTTGTATATTGTGATTTCGGCCCATTGATGGTATGAATACTATATATAAATATTTCTAAGGATGGCTGTTGTTATATGGATAGAAATAAAGAAAGATCCAACACTTACAAATTCTCCTCATTGGATATTATATAAGTCTTTTCTTTTCATTATATCTATGTATATATAAAAATAGAGTTTGGAGAGAGATGGGATGTTTCCATAACTTACTTGTTGAACTTTACGGAAAAAAAAAATAATTCCATAAGTCAACTCTTTACTGACTGAAAGGTCATTCAGTTTAAGTATACAGTGGATATCATATTTTGCTATCGAGTTGCACGTGATAAGGTCTACTTCGGAAAAAGTTCCGATTAACTAACCAAAAGAAAAGAAAGAAAGAAAAAAGAATAGGAAATAAATTCACTTATTACCTACCTTGTTGTAGTATTAATTAATAATCAATTCTTGATTATACTTATAAAACTCTTTTAGATAATCCGAAACAAAACAACATTTTAAAATACAATTCTATATCGTTGTCGTACAATAAATACCGACAATTGTTACTTTTTTTTTTGAAATATTTCTTTAATGACACACTTATTTTCAAATATACAGATTGTAGATAGATATGACGTTCGGCTTTTAAAAAGCGACACGCCTTCTGATATTTCAATAAAGTCATTTTTTTGGGTATATGTGGTGTTGTTTAAAAGTTGATCGTTGTTGTTTTTATTATTATTATTATTATTCTTAAAAGATACAAGATGGTCATGGCAAAGTTAGTTAACTATGTTAATTATATAGACATATATTTTATATTAAAGAAATATTGGTCACTTACATTCCTTCCCTAATATAAGTCGTTTCTTTTATACAATCTTATCAGTATTTTACAATAGTAAAAGTGTTGATTCTTTTTATCACTAAACCTTTTTTTTTTTTGGTTTTGGTCATAGTCTGCTTTTTTTTTCTTTTTTTACAACTTTCAGGAAGTAAATACCGTCATTTGTAGTATCGATATGTTCTTTATACACTTTATTTTAAGGCATATTTTAATATATACTTATATACATATATTTATATATATATAATTTTTTTATCCCAATTGTGCGGAGTCATGAACATTAATTATTATTATTAAAATTAGAATTATTGTGTCATCAGAAAATTTTCTTTCCTTTTCTCCGCTTTTCATTTGTAGCGATCGTCTGAATGACCAAAATCTCTTTGTTTTTCTCATTTTTCAATGACCTTCGGTTAATAAAATAAAAGGAGTGTTTTCTTTCCCTTAAATTTTACTGTTTCTATAGAAAGGATTAATCTCCTTTAAAAAACATATATAAAGAGAATAAATCTGTTTGAGAATAGAGGTGTTTTCTCTTTAAAAACATTTTTTGAACATATTTAACAGACAAATTTTCATTAGTGTCATTGATTCCCAAACATACCACATCACTAAGCAACTAATTGTACGCATTTATTTAAATAGCTTATATTAGTTACCAACGAAATAATAATCTTTTTTTTAAGCCGCTTTAGTTTAGTTTACTTTTAAGCTTCCGAATCTTATAATACAAACGCAAAAAACAAACATGCAATTTTTACCTCTATTACCAGAATCCAGTATTAATGAACCATTCGTTATTCCAAATCTATCTCCTGTGTCTCGTTCATCATCAAGAAAGAATTCAGATGCAAGTGTTACTGATTTAGACATATTAGACAGGACACTTATTATGAATTCCACAAATGGTAACAGGATAGGGGAACAAAACATTCAAACAGGGAGAAGAAATTCATTAACGTTACTTTGAGATATTAATTTAGAGATAAAACAAACAAATAAAAAAATGCATCTCTTTAAAATAATATTGTAAGTTGACGGTTCAGTAACCTATAAATATATGTTTTTTCGATGAACCATAATAGGTTGCATTTCATTTGAATTTATAAGAGAGGAAAAAAGAGGGGGCGGAGAATTAATATTTAACAGTCATATTGGTCTTTTAGTTTTTTTAATATTCAGTATACGCATGGTTTTTATTTAACGTTTTTTTTAAAAAAAATATTTGTTTTCTTATTCGTTTTTGGTTTTATTCAGCTAGGTATGGATGAATGGTTTTAACATTGATATATTATTATACACAGTTTTCTTTAAACATTTATCTTATTAGTATTTCATTATGTATATATTTATGTATATATTAGTGATTTATACTGTCTCTCTCTGTCTCTTTATAAATTATAATACATATAAATATATTAATTTGTTAACCATAAGAAAAGCAGAAAGAGAAAAAAAAAAAATAACAAATAATGAGTATTTGTGTATGTCAAATATTACGTTCTATTTCTATTTCCTCGTCAAATATAAAAAAAAACAGTCTGAATCCATATATAACAACTCTTTCAGTATATAAGTGTTTACGATATGAATATATTTAAGTTAAACCCTGATTACAAGAGCGAAAAAAAATGAAAAACAATATACAGAAACCTTATACTTGTTATGTACAATTGTATATTAGTATTATAATGTTATTGCTTTTCCAAGCATTTCAACCTAGTTGTTTTTCTTCAACCAAAAGTGTTACTTTATTAAATTTGATATCATTTGATGATAATTCTTCTTCAGTAAATAAATTATTACAATCAAATTCATCTTTATCTAACTTCAGATTCATTTTATTATGAACATGACACCCCCATAACTTTAATAGAAATTTATTGGAACATGTTGGAATGGGATGAGTCTCCAATATTTCATTAAATATGTTATAATCATAAACACTATCACAATATGGGTATAAATCACCAAATAGTTGTAAAAAATTGTTTAATCTATTGCATTCCTTTTCATTTTGTGTTGTTTTATAATCCATTGATACGTCCATATTGTTTATTATTTCATGGAATTGTAACCATGCATAATTTCCTATTTCTTTCATCTGTTTAGTATTATAAATGGTCACATTTTTATATTCTTCACTAGATTGAAGATCATTATCTATTATCACATCTTTGTCTCGTATCATATGGAATGATTCAGAGTACGATATATTTACATTGGAAAAAAATATCCAAAGTGATAACAATAGTAGTATCGATATGACTCTTATAACATTGCTTTTATTAAATAATCTCATAATCATTATTTTTCCATTAATTTCCTTTTTTTTTTTTTGCTTCTTCTTTTTATCTTACTAAGATCATATGTATCAATTCATGTTTGGTTGGTTTAACTGAAATAGTTAAAACTTAGCTGCAGCTAAACCTTTTTTTTTTTTCCTTTAAAAAAAAATTAAAATCTAGACATATTAGTAGAGAGAAAAAACATTCTCGACCTTTTAATACTGATATATAAACTAATATATATATATATATATATACCAAAGACACTATTAACCTTCAGGTATGTAAGTAAAGTTTTATACCTGTAAACTATTGACAATGCTATTCTCTTTTCCCTTAATCTAATGATCTTTTGCAGATACGTTTAGGACTCAATTTACTGATCTTTGTATATAGTAGTTGAGCACGATGATTAAAATGATCTGTAGTCCAATAAACTGGGGGAGTCCCCATTTTTTCTGCTTCTTGACCAACCCCCCTTCACTATCTCATTCTTTTCTACATATAGATCGTTTAAAAATATTTTTTCAGTCATGTCCCATATAGAAAGATGACTTAAGAAATTCACCATTCCAACAGCCTTATTCTTCTTTGTATCAGTAGCCAAAGCTGACCACATTTTAATATTTGGATCTAAAAATCTAAGGAAATTCACATTCTCACTATCTCCTGCTACTTTATTGTCATAATGTGATTGGAACCCCTTTCATAATCTGGGTCATTCCCTTTTATCGTTCTTATTGATACATCGAATAATTATGTCACCTTCCACCACTTTTCTAAAGTATTATTCTTTTATAGTTTTTTTTTTTAATGCCTCATTCTTTAAAGTAGAATGTAATACTCTTTTGTATCCTTTTTTGTTATATAAATACTTCGCTAAGAGTGGTACTTTTCATATTATTATTAATTAATGTTCATAGTATAAACTTGAAAATATGAACTTTTGTATAATAAGATATTTGAGAGTTAGAATTAAAAAAAAAAAAACAGCAACGGTCAAGTGTTTTTAGATGCAAGTTACAAACAAAGAATAAAAACAAAAGTAACTTATATATAACTTATTTTAAATAATATATATTTTTGAATCATCCGTATTTTCATCAACTTTCTTATTCGATAAAATTTGAAGAAAGAAAATAAAAGAGCAATACACTCTTTTTTTTCCTTTGAGAAGTAAAGGTTGATTCAGTTCATGCGATTTAACTTGAGGGAAAATAAAGCTTTAGTTAGATAAATATCTCTCTTTTTCATCATAAAGTAAATAATATTAATTTATTAGTTGAACACTAAGCCTCTAAAGAACTTTACGGAGTCGCTAGGGAAATAATACTTAATAATATTATTTAGTGGTATGTAAGTTAATTGAGAGAATATGATGATGTCATTGTGCTGGGAGAAGATGGCATTTTATTAATATCATTCTTTTCTAATTCAAAAATTCTACACGAATTAGTGGACTCGGCGTTCAATTTTGAAGTACAAAATGAACTAAAGCCTGTAGAATCTTTGGATTTTGGGATACTAAAAATGGTATACTCCTCAGTTCTCTCATGCTCTCTATCATAATATAGCGGCGGTTTATCTTGTGTATCTTCCATTTCTAGGTTAGGAAGGCATATCTTGTCAGAAGGCGTATTTTTGTCCAATATTGGATGTTCTCCATGTGATATATGGTGAAAGTGAAATGGTAATGATACTTTGAAATTATTATATTTAGCAATAATATAATTTGTTGCCTCTGAATTGATTTGGAAACTCTTTTTTTTTTTTTAATAGTTGATCCCTCTTTAAAATAGTTAATAATTTTTGAGGAAACAACCAGATATTTTTAATCATTTTATCACTATCATGAACATTTCTTTCGGTATCTATTAACAGAAAAGGTATTTGTATGATTTAAAGAAATATTATTTCTGTTACCAAAATGTGTTTTTTCAATTTTTACAAGTAATATTCTACTATAATTATTAGCATTTATATGTTACTTTTCGCTAATATTGTTAATATCTTCAACTCCTAATAAATGACTAATATGAATTCTATACATTTTTTTCCAAAAATTGATTCTCTTCTATCCAAATTGAGTGTATTGGCAAAGGATGTACCTTATAATTCATAATTTGTGTTGTATTTGTTTTTTTGTTAAATATATATATATATGTGTGTGTGTATGTATATAAAGAGATATTGTGGTACTGATGATTGGCTACTTTTTATTTTAGATAAGTTTATTTAGGACAGGTATTCGTTTTCCTTTTGGATAAAAAAATTCTTTTTTATAAGTTCAAAATTTTAACTACAGAAAAAGTTACTTGTATGTAACCGTATACTAAAACTAGTAGAATAAGATTTGTACTGACGTAGGCAAAAAAGTTATCAGTACAAAAATATTTAGATATGTATACTTAAATAATATTTAAATTTTGGCAGTTCATCAATGTACATTTAACTGATTTGATCCAAAAACAAACAAAAGAATAAAACAAATTAAAAAAAAAAAAAAAAAAAGAGAATTTAAACTACACATTACAATATTCTTTAATTTAAATAAAATCATTTGATATAATGGAATTCGATAACTATGGTTTTGCTTATTTAAAAAAAAAAATAGTTGTCTGTCACATTCTTCTTTGTCCATTCCGCTTTCTGGAACAGACAATTTTTTTAAAATAAGAAAAATAAAAAAAAAAAAAAAACAGAGGTATAGAATTCTGGAACTTTTTATTACTTATTATTATTGACAAAAGTGGTTCTCTCTTGAAACAAAATAAAAGTGTCTTTCTATGTTCTTTTAAACGATGTTTCGATAGGGACTTGTTGGTTGTTTTTTTCAATAAGTATTCCAGTGAGCGTGAAACAAACACCGAAAGAGGAGCGGTCTTATGGAATAGTGAAATTGCATTTAACATCAATTATATATTGTTTCTTAGATTCGGTTCGGTGTGGAAAGAAATTAGAAAAGAAAAGCAAAAAAAAAATATTGATTTGAACTTAGTAACATATTACAAAAATATATATATGAATATAATTAATTTGTTCATATATATCCATTTATTTACCTATATTTTTTACTGAATTAATACCTAGTATTATATGCATTTCTTGATTTTATAACAATAAACTAAATTTCATGTGAAGCTTTAACTTTAGGTGCAACGACTTGAGATTGTTTGATTTCGTTGTTTTCAGTGCCATCGTCCAATAAATCAAATACTAGAGCTTTGTCAAGTATAGCGTTAATATTTTCTGCTGTTATTACAGATTTTGTTGCTTCATCATATCCTCCTATAACAGGCAGAGGTTTATCCTTGGGAAACATCCAATCTCTCCATTGAGTATCTACATTATCGCATAAATCGTATAAGATCATCTTTAAAAGTGTAATATGATTGTAAAACCATGACACTGATCTGTTAATAAAAATACGATAATTTTCCATTTCTTTAATGGCATGTAACATAGTAAAATTAGGGAAATTACGTTTTTCAATGGATTGATCCCTCCAAAAATCAAATAATGTAAATAATGCTTTTCTTCTTTGCCATGTTCTTTTGGATTCACTTAATTTTAAACCAAGACCAACTAATTTATTTTCCCAACGAAATTCCATAATGAAATATTCTAAGGAATTTACATAACTTTCTGTTAGTGTGGTTTTAGAAAGTACTCTATATGCAAATTCTGTTTCTTGTTCAACTGCATTTTGTAAAATATGAACACTTGTTTTATCATATTTGTTTGTTGAACCCATTGAAATGCTAGTATAATTCTCGTGCTTTCCATTTTCATATATATCTGATTTTTTAGCTAACAAGTCCTTTTCTTTTCCCTTAAACTTATACTGCAAATAAGCACCACTTGTTATTGGCTCATCAGATCCTTTATTGTAAAAGAACCCATTTTTACAAACTAATTCTATCGGTTCGTTTAAAGGGGCGTCATCACTTATTGAATCATCACTAACTGAACGTGTATCTAAAGATGTATCTATTTCCATATCTTTTACATCATTTTTTGCTTTATTTACCACGTTATATTTCTCTAAATCTACGTTATTCTTAGTTTCTTTCAAATTATTTGATGTTGATATTCTAGCTTTTTTAGTTGTATGATCTATACTAGATTCTTCAGTTGTATTAGAAAAGACAGCAATGTTTGAGCCTGTCAACTTTCTTTTAGTTCTCAAATTATATGCGTGATTTATTTCAACATCTTCTGTATTTGATTTTAGGGCTGTGTCACTTGTGAGTGGTTTCTTATTTGATGTTTTAATTTGAGTTTCTATTAACTTTGATTGTAGATCTGGTTTTGTAGCTGTAATATTTTCCGTTTCACTTTTATCTTTTGAAAAATCTGCATCGGAATTAAGTAAATTCGATAAATCTGTCTTTTTCTCATCAAAAAGGGTATGATCGGTACTATCATCAACCAATTTTTGATTCGCAATATTAGATATGGATTCTTCTGAAAAATCACTATAAGACTTTTTCTCATCTATTTTGGTAGTTGTATCATTTGAATCTTGTTTATCGTTCATTTTACTCTTGTTTTTCTTAGTAGTTACTTCTTGCATCTTTTCTATGTTAGATAAATTTGATTCATTTGATTGATCTTTATTCATTGGTTTTAAATCATTAGTTTCATTCTTCATTTGTTTATCATTATTATCATTTTGCTCACTCTTTGTTTGTTTGTTAGACACTGGAAGTGTATGTTCATAATTTGAAGATAACCGTTTCCTTCTTTCCTCCAATTTTAACGCCATCAATAATTCTTTATTTGATTCCATAAATGATTTAGCTCTTGCTCTATCATTATATTTTAAACTAGTTAACATTTTTTCCCTTGAATCCCTTAATCTATCCAATTTTCTTTGTTGTTCTTCATTCTCCTGTGATAGTTTATCATTCGTATATTCGTCATGTTCATTTTTATTTATAGTATTTTTTTCATTCTCATTGTCAGGCTTGAAAGGGATCCTCTTTGTCATTTGAGTAGAAACTGGTGAATTACCATTATTATTATTTGCAGTAGTAATTTTATTGGTTAATATCGTTTTTAGCTTTGAATTATCCTCATCATTTCTGTTTTCATCTATGAGGTCTTTAGAAGTTGGATTATTATCATTACTTGTATTGATGTTAGCTATCGTTTGATCTACCATTGTGGTGTTATCAATATTATTGGTATTATCATCATTAAATTTTTGTTGTTGAGATAATGGAGATTGTTTATCAGCATATGAATTTTTCTTATTAGGTTTGCTGGAGGCACTTAATATGACGGTCTCTACAGTTCTTAGCTTTGGTGGTCTACCTCTTTTTCTTTTCTGTGGAACAGAAAATTCAGTATCTTGTTTGATTAAAATCTGTTTATCTTTATTCTTATTTTTTCTTTTTCTTGTCGTTTTTGCTTGTTGTTTTGTGGTGTTGCTATTTGCTGTATTCTTATTGTTTTCTTTAATATCATTTTCTTCCTCTTTTTCCTCTTCATTATTCACAATGTTACTCTCATCATCATAATTATCTTTTTTTTCTTCTTCTTCTTCTTCTTCTTCTTCAGTATAATTTCTTATCCTACCTCTTGTTTTTATTCTTCTAGTTGACACTAAAGTATCATCTTTAGATTTATTATTAAGAGAAGATTCATTTGAAGGTAAAGGAGCTTTTGAAGAATTAGTTGAATCCATGGGATCAATAAAATATCTTTTCGATTTAGAAATTTTGATATTATCTTTTGGTAGAGACCGCTTAACAGAAGATACCTCATTACCGTGTAAATTTTTCATACTACTATTATTATTATTATTATTATTAATGTATTTGGTTTGATTCTTTCTTGGTCTACCTGGACCTCTCTTTTTAGAAGAATCTAAACCATTGACAATATTAAAATTATTCTTATGGGTACTTGTAGTGTCGCTGATGTTGTTTGATGATAGTAAATTAATATCTTTATTTGACAAATTTTGAGTATTAATTAAATCAGATATTATGTTTAATCTTTTATTTATATTGTTAACTAAAATATCAGTATTCATTTGATTTTTCATTAAATCTTCCAATTTATTTTCCAATACGTTTTGGTTATATGATATAGTCTTTAAAGTTTTCATAAATTGATTCAATGAGTGATTATTATTTTCTAACTGTGATAAAATTGAGGATTCTAATTCATTATGTTTTTTTTTTACATTAATTATATCTCTTCGAATGGATGATAACTTATTATTATTATTAGGCATATTATCCATTATGTCACTTATTATAGATAATTTATTTATTTCTTTCTTAATTTATTTATTTATTTGCGTTTATTGACAAAAAAAAATTAAAGAATAGAAAGTAATGTAAAATAAATAGTAAATAATAATAATAATAATTTTTTTTATTTCTTTCTTAATTGAATCACTTGGGTTATAATTTTTTATATTCCTATTTATAAATTAAATCAAAGAATTATTTCTAATAAATTAAGGTGTCAAAAAATAAAAATAAAAAGAATTCTTTTTATTTTTATTTTTTTCTCTTTTTGTCGTTTTTTTTTCTTACCTCTGTTTGTTCTGTCTTTGTTTTTTTTTTATTTTTTTTTTCAGGTATTTGTTTTTTTCCTTTCTTCTTTGCTCTTGATAATAACGTATATTTATATATCAATATATATCAATATATATTATATTATTATATTATATACTTTGATATATTAAAAATGGTAATGGGAAAGAGTAAAAGAAAAAGTCACTGATGGTTGTGTGTGTGTTGAAAAAATAGAATTGCCTGGTAAATAGCGGTGGTTGTTAGTAATCATGATTTGTTTATTTATTGATCTATCTATTTCCAGTTCTTTATTTATACTTTATATATATGGAGTAATTCATACAGTCAAATCAGTAATAACAATGCGACAGAAAATAAAGTATATTCATAATGATTAGAATAATAATATGTGTATATATATTATTTGATCAAGTTATTATTGTCAAGATTAATTTATTCATTAATCATCTTACAGCTTCCCTTGTCTTTCTCTTCCTCTCTTTTCTCTTTTCTCTTTTTTTGTTTTGTTTTGTTATGTATTTATTCTTTGAATAGAATTTACCAAATTAAAAAAATATTAAAATGGGATGGTTTAAAATAAGTTGGAAACTTTTAACAAATAAGCCCCATATGCCGATAATAAAAAGAATTGTGTGTGTGGTTAAGTGTTTACTTGACGATATATCGACTGACTTCTGTCAAAACAACTTTCTCTTGTTTGTTAGTTAGTTTTTTTTTTCAACGATGTTTATTTAATATTTAATATTTTTAAAAGAATGGATTACACAACACGTATATACTACTACACATATATCACTCATATATTGCAAAGTACAAGCTCTTTTACGTTATTTGTAATGCATATATATATATATATATATATATATATATGGAGGTATGTTTAAAAAATAATTACTCGTGGATTTAATGGAAATTAATGGAGAAATATTCTGAATTACCTATTGTAGGCTAAAAGAAAAAATCTTTTTCTTTTCTTCTTTATCCCAATATCTCCCATTGCGATGAGATCAAATAAAGCAGACAGGAAATAAAGCGTTGATTGGTATTCTTCCCTTTTTGTAAATATAGTAATGGAAAGTCACATATATAACTCACTGGATAATTCAATGGTAGGTATTATATACTAACTTGTTATGTATTTCAAAAAATATACATTCAGCTATATATCTTTATTATTCTTATCCACCATGGTTCTATTATAACATCATAATTTGTTCTTATTTTGACTAGATCTGCCCCCCCCTTGTTCCCTCGCATAATATTTAACGATATTAAAATTAGCTAATAACAACAACTTTCACTTGTAGGTACATATATGTTATAGAAATTATATTAATACTAATAATAATAATAAAAACAATATGGCTAAGAGAAGAACCAAAGAAGAGAACTCATGTCCCGGTTGACCAAGGAGCATTGAAAGGTATCCCTAAATCCATGATCGTTAGAGTAGGTTAAACCTCCTTATTGAACCACCATCTGAACCAACTAGTCAAAGATTTCCGTCAAATTATGCAACCATATACAAATATCAAATAAAAGCAAAGAAAATCAAATAAATAAATTGAAAGATTTCGTCGTCATGTGTGGTCCGTTGGACGTGTCTCATCTTTTCATCCTTACACAATCTGAAAAGACCGGTACCATCTTATTAAAAGTGGCAAGAACTCCAAAGGGTCCAACTATCACTTTTAATGTCTTGCATTATTCTTTAAGTAAAGATATCAAAAAATTCTTAAAGAGACCTAAATCTTTAAACAAGGAAGATGTCTTAAACCTACCTCTATTCGTCTTAAATGAATTCAGTAAATAGAATAATAAATCGGATCTCTAGGAAAATGAAGAGTATAACTTCAATGTTTCAGAATGTTTCCCCTCCTTTGAATCCAAATAAAACACAGTCGAATTCGACTAGAAGGAGTCTTGGTGTTATATAAGGGTTCAACTACTCTCTTTACGTCATTATTTTATTGACGTTAAAGATGTGGAGTTATCAAGAAATTTGAAAAAATTGTACAATGCAAAGACCCATTTGAATAAACCTTTGCCTAACCTTCATAGAATGAAAGATATATCTTCTTTAAACCTTGATCATGACATTAATGTGTACACATCAGAATCTAAAATGGAAGATGATGAAGATGCAATTGTAAAAAATCTCTGAAAATAACCAAAGTAAGATTAATGTTATAAAACAATCTAAAAAACCAAAATTAGATTTAGAGACAGGTTTAGAAAATGAAGAAGATGAAGAAGAAGAAAATACTAACACTAACACTAATAATGCACCAGATTTAGCTCCAAGAAAGAAAGCAATTCGTTTAACTGAAGTGGGTCCAAGATTAAATTTAAGGTTGGTGAAAATTGAAGAAAGTCTATCCAGGTAAAGTGCTACATTATGAATTTGTTCATAAGACTGGTGAAGAAATAAAGTTATTAGAAAAAAAGACACCAAGCTAAATTAACATTAAAAGAACAAAGAAAAAAAGAACAAGAAGCTAATATTGCCATGAAAAAGCTGTAAGAGAAGCTAAAAGGCAAAGAAAATTGGAGAGAAGAAATGCAAAAAAAAAAAAAAGAACTTGAGGAACAGAACAAGTTAGATGAAGATCAGAATATGTCTGAAGAAAGTGGCAGTGAAAGTGATTGTAATCATTACAGTGATGTACCAGAAGATACCGATAGTCATTTATTCAGTGAAGTTGAAGACGTTATGTAATATACATACACATATATATATATTATGTTTGTACAATATAACATATGCAATAATATATTTTCACTTTCTTCTTCTTTTTTTTTTAAAAAAAAAAAAAAAAGTAAAGTATTAACTGGATACTATATATTATTAGTGGATTAGGTATGAAGAGACTTTCTATTGTTGTGTTATATCATAGGTATTCATTAATCGATATCTTATTTGTAGTTTTTTTAATAAAAGATTCCAGCTGTTCAACTTTTCGAGTTCCATCTCGTTATGGATTAGTTTTATAGTTTTTGAATAATCGTTATCAGTCAGTAAAATAGAATTTATAATTGGAATGGCAAAGCCAGGCTGCTCCTTAAAATTAAATCCACTTACTATATCCACATATTCTATTTTATCTTGATGTTTTTTATTTTTATTATATTTCTTAATAATGCTTCTGACCTTAACATTATAATCATTTAAGAATAAAATAGAAAACCCTGTAGGTTTCATATAATTTAAATATATTTCGACATGGCCAAATTGGTTCTTATATTCTAAGACATTTTTTATCCTTTCCAACTCTCCGTATTTGTTGATTTTATATTCTGAAAGTCTAGGGGATTTTATTGTCTGGTCTAAAGAGTATAAGTCTCTAATCTCATAATCACTCTTATACCTAACATGTCTTTTGTTTCTCATTGGTATATATTTCTTCGTTTTTAATGCTATGCTCCCATTTTTCACTGTTCTCCCAAGAATACACCAATGTTGTCTACTTTTCAATTCCAATATATCTTTCCTCCAAAACAATGGAATATCAGTTTTTGATATTCTACAGATGCCAATTGGTTTTGCAGATGGATTAATTATCTCATTTACTTTTAAATTATAAGGTACTATAAAATTATCAGATTTTTTTAATTCTTTGAATGTCTTAGGAAACGCAATATTCTTGTACGCTAGTAATGAACATAACTTTTCATTATTAATTATCATTTTTGATGAAAGGTTTGATTTGTTGATTTTTTCTAAACATTTCATATACCATTGATATAACCTATAATGAGAAGATCTTGGGAGTTTATTTCGATGCGGAACATATTCAAAATATCTATATGTTAGATTTTCAATGTATCTTGGGGAAATATCACTAAGTTGGAACGTCTTTAAATTGATTCTAGATACAAATAAAAAACTTTGATTAATTATAGATTTATTTCCAAAAAAGTTTATAGGAGTGTCAGCGTTTACTATACGAACTATTTCTTGATCGTTTAAGAAGACTATTGGATCCACTATAATTAATTTTCCATAATTATTCAACTCTATCCAAAAATATGGATAAAGTAAATCAGAATCAAAACGATTAGGAACTTCAAATAACATATATTGGTTAGATTTCCCTTGTATAGATTCATACTGTACTAATGGAATGGCAAAACAGATTGATATTTCATAATCCTCGACGTTAAGTAGATTTTGTAGAATAATGACAAAAAATAATAATAGAATATCTCTATTGGACATCTTATTTCTAGCCATTTGCCTAATGTCTTCTAAGGGATCATCCATGGATATGGTGGGCCGGACACCATAGAAGTGTGTTGGGTTATTTAGCACATAATTATAACGAGATCCTGATTTCTTGTTATATAAATATTTCAGACGATTTGGATGTTGACGGAATCCATTACTATTAACTTTATAGTGGGTTCGAAACCAATGTACTAAACCTAGTAGAAGAGTAAATAACAGGTTTTCTTGTTTTTTAGTCTCAATCTTTTTACATTTAAAATTAAGGAATTTATGAAGAATTAATTTGGGTAACGTTTTTTTCAATCTTCTATTTAATCTAACATCTTTAGTCCATTTAGCTCTCTGTACTAAAGAGTTAAGTAAGAATGGAATTAGGATAATATCTATATTAAAAGCCAAGTTTTTATACTCTGTAAATAACTTTCTCTTTTCTAAATTGAAAAGCGACTTCTTCTTTGTTATTTCTTCTTCACTTCTCTTCTTGTCAATGGTTATTTGTAAATTAACGACAGGTACTTGTGTATTCTTATTTGTTTCCAATGGAACTTCTTCCCACTCAATATCAGATAACAACTCCTCTTCATTATCAGAGTTTTGATTTGTTTCTATAAAAAGATTGGAATCAGAGTCTGAGTCTGAAGAAGAAGCAAATAGATCGTATTCTAAAAAATCGTCTTGAATATCTTCAACTAATGACTGTTTGCGTTTCATTCTTACTCGAGATATTAGTTAAAATTCGCTAATTCACATTATTCTGTGAAGTTATTGTACATTCTCCTAGAAAGGATCAGTTTTTCTTTTTTTAAAAGTCTTATACTAAGAAAAAGATAAAAAGAAAAAAGGAAATAAAGAAACAAGATTAGGCAAGGATTAGTGTATTTGAGTGAGAACTATATCCAAGCAAAGCTACGTAATTACAAAAATAAAGGAAAATGAAAGGATAAAACAGCAACTGACCCTAACAATATAAGAGTTTAAAGAACTTTAAATGTTGTTGTTGAGGGTACACCTTATCTGTATATGAGTTTAACAACTTTTCCATCTTTCCACCTTGTATTTTTTTTTTCTTTTCCAGTGTTTTTAGGTCAAACATCGACTATTAACGCCTGTATATCTGCATCCAACTTAGACGTCTCTGTGTTATTTTTTGTTGTTATCTCTTTCAAAGAAGTGTCATCTAAGAAAACATTTCACATCCCTTAATGTTTTAAGTAAAGGTATTTTGTCCTAGTCACCTCTTTCAATTACAAGTTGATATACTTTTGAGTGTTCATTACAGATTTTTTGCAATATATTATTTCCACTTGGGAAATATTCATACATAATATTTAATTCCTCATCTGGAATATCATCTTTCTTGAATATTTCTTTAATATACTAAGACCCTTGAATTTGTAATGTTCTGTAACAATAATTAATAGTTCCACCTTTATATTTATTATGAGAACAAGTTCTACAATATTCTAATGGATTAGGTAACCATTTCGGTTTAATTTCCATTAAAAAAGTGTTATGCACCATATCGTGGAGTAAACGGGTTTGATGGTCGTTGTGTAAACACTTTGAAATAGATAAATATAGATTTAATTTTAGTAACTTAAAAGAAACTGTTATATTAAATTTCATATAATCCACTGAAATATATCTTGAATAGAGCTCGGTTAGTTTTGGTGTTAATTGTAATTCACATATTTCCATGGGACATAAATAACTACCAAAGATTGGAATTATCTCATTCTGTATAAAAGTCCAATTTTTCAAAGTATACTTATTGTTGGTTTCCAATTCCTTAAATCTAATACTTATCCGATATAATATGTCATTGTTTCTAAAAGAGATTACATTGTTGGCATTTCCTTTACCAATTAAACGAACTTCATTCATATCTCTATGTTAATACATATTCTTTCTCTTATTTTTTTTTTTAGTTTTTCTAATGGTTTTGAATTTATTTTTTTTTAAATGGGGAGGGTACAATACACAGCCTCGAGTAAAAACTCTTGGAATAACGAGATCTGAGATCAAGATTTAACATCACCAGACCTCTTTTTGTCACTCGGCTCAAAAGTTCGAGATGAGTTTTCCCCCCCCCCCTTTTTTTTTGTTCTTTGAGATTCCAGTTCGAGAAAAAAAAATTTTTTTTTCATTCCGCAATTTTCATTTATAAAAATAAAAAGTTAAATAAACAATATTTTTTCTTTTCCTTTTTTCTTTTTTCTTTCAATATAACTTCGACATAGACCTATACATCTGTATCTATTAGCGTTTAGGTTATTTCCATAGTGGTTTCTATTTGAGCAGTTACTCATTAGTATATCACATAGATTGCATTAGTAGCCATAAGAGCCTGTGTACAAACTCAGTGTGTAATATTTTTAACAGTCTAGAAAATGCCAGGAGATTTAAATGAAAAATTACCAGATATTCTTCAAGAAGCGGTCTTGATGAAATCTGTCCCAGTTCCAAAGGGAGCTGTCATTGTCAAAGGTATTGACTATTCCGATGATAAGGCTACTGATATGCGTGCATCTGATTTGGTTGCTGCTATGAAGAACATGGGGTTCCAAGCCACTGCTGTTGGTAGAGCCTGTGAGATTATTGATCATATGAGACAATGGAGAGGTAAACATCGTGATGAATTACCAGAACATAAGAGAAAGGGATCCTTCGATGAAGAAGGGTACCAAAAGGCTACAATTTTCATGGGTTACACCTCTAATTTGATCAGCTCTGGGTTAAGAGAAACTTTAAGATATTTGGTTCAACATAAGATGGTTGATGCCGTGGTTACTACTGCTGGTGGTGTTGAAGAAGACATTATTAAATGTTTGGCACCAACCTATATGGGTGATTTTGCTTTGAAAGGTAAAGATCTTCGTGAAGAAGGTATGAACAGAATTGGTAATTTATTGGTTCCAAATGACAATTACTGTAAGTTTGAAGAATGGATGGTTCCTATTTTAGATAAGATGTTAGAAGAACAAGATGAATACATTAAAAAGCACGGTAATTCGTGTTTGGAAGCCAACAGCGATGTGGAATCTCCAATTTGGACACCATCTAAGTTGTGTTATAGAATGGGTAAAGAAATTAATAATGAAAGTTCTGTCTTATACTGGGCTTACAAGAATAACATTCCAGTTTTCTGTCCAGCTATTACCGATGGTTCCATTGGTGATATGTTGTTCTTCCATACCTTCAAAGCTTCTCCAAATCAATTGAGATTAGATATCGTCTCTGATATCCGTAAGATTAATTCTATGTCTATGGAAGCTTCCAGAGCTGGTATGTTAATTCTTGGTGGTGGTATGATCAAACATCATATTGCCAACGCTTGTTTGATGAGAAACGGTGCTGATTGGGCTGTTTACATTAACACAGCTCAAGAATTTGATGGTTCTGATGCAGGTGCTAGACCAGATGAAGCCGTCTCCTGGGGTAAGATTAAAGCAGAAGCAGAATCTATTAAACTTTATTCTGAAGTTACTACTGTCTTCCCATTGATTGTTGCTGCAACATTTGCTAATGGTAAACCTTTAGAGAAGAAGTTTGAAAATGAAAAGGATGAATAAGCGAAAATATATCCGGATATGTATTTGCAAAATTGTTCGTTTGCTTCTTTTTTTTTTTTTTAACCCATGTATCATTTATAATGAATGTTATCACCTTCGAGGAAAACAGATGATTTTGTATGATCTTATTTATGACTTTTGTTTGAACTTTAATGATGTTACTCTTTCTAATATACTTATTATTAAAATATATATATATATATATATTATTTTTTTTTCCTGATATATTTATACATTAATGATTTTTGTACTTTTATCGTTTTTATCATCTGGTACTCTCATTATATAGTTACATGTTAATTTTTCGCAAACAAAGGAGACAAGTTAGAAATGGATATTGGTAACTTCAAATATCCTAATATTAAATGTTATATGAAACACTCTCGATATGAGTTCCTTGTGACGGAAGAACCTATCACTCCCAAATAACAGATGATTTTTCACCTGAAACTCCCAAAAAATATGTTACTACTATTACAAAAAAAATTTAATAAATTTAAAAGGACGGTAATAAGGGAGGCGGCAGCAATCTTTAAAATTAAATTTATCCGATACCGATCTTCTTTCGTATTGATACAACTTATTACCTTCTCCGTCGAGGCAGGGTCATTTACAGATATGTGGGTGCCTATTGAAGATTGTTACCGTAAATGATTGTTATCGTGACATTTCTATGGAACTCGGAATTGTTTACAAGACATTTCTTTGTAAATTCGAAATAGATATATAAGTTCAGTAACAAATGAAAGTCTCCATTCAACAGTAATTTCACCGAGTATTTTTCCTAACGGTGTTCCAACAGATTGAAAAGTACGTAGAATCAAGACGAAAGAAGAGATATCCAAAGAAAACTTTGAAGAAATATTGAAATCGTTAAATGGATTTATTAGAGGAGTGGTTATGCCAGAATGGAAAAATTTGAAAGGGATATGAGCAAATATTTAATTTCTGTCTTTTTTGTATTTGTAATGGAATAGTTTTACCAAATAATGATTAAAATAATATTAATGAAGATATTTCACTTGCAAGGAATACCACCCCGTTTTTTGATGGTGAAACCAAACAGTATAATAAAGATATTAGTTTTGAAAAAAAAAAAAAGTGATCAAGATGGGGAAGAGACGTATGTAACTAAAGAGAAATTGTACTGATAATGTTCTTGGCGTTTCCTGTGGTATAGGTGGAAATATTATCTATTTAAAACTTAATAATATTAATTGAACAACATTTCTAGACTCTTCATAGGTAATGATGGGTATTTCAAATAAGAAGTTTAGATAAAAGTTCTCAACATTTGATGAAATAGTTTTTATTCAAGGTAAAGTTAAAAATTTGAAAAGTATGATTTGTGACAAGAAAAGGGAAAAAATATGATATGGCACTACTCTACTGTAGAGGTCTTTGGTTTATGTTTCCAAGAATATATGGTAAACTCTCTTAAAATACTTGCTTTTTTAATGGAACTATACGGGCAGAATTGTTCTTTTAGAACTTAGTCATGGTCAATATAATATAATTAATAAGACTTTAGATAAAAAAGCTGTCAAAAAACTAGAGAAACTTGAGGGGTGGGTGTGTAGTTAGAATCATGATATTGATAAAATATTAGATGATTCTGGATTAGAAATGGTGAAAGAGAAAAGATGAAATGGGCTTCGTTGAAAAGTGCATTGACTCTTCATTTAAAAAATAAATACAAAGACTCAAAAGAAAAACATATTCCATAGGTATTTAAAAGGACGATTATAATGATGCATCATTTAACGGATAACTATTAATTGAAGAAACTTTGATAGCTGGTAAATAGATGATTGTGGACTACATATGCACCGTAAATCTATTCGCAAATAAAATAACTTAAAGCTTTTTTTTTGTTTTTTTCGGAAATATACTTATCGAGGAAATGTGAAACAAAAAAATTTTAACAGAGCAGGGAAAACTTTATCTATATAAAATTATTGAGATTTTTAAATTCTAGTGTAATAAGAGTGAAACTTTTAGTGCATTGTCTGACCGGTTCAATTAATAATGCATTCATACTCTTCACTTTTTTTTCAGCCTATGATATTTATATGTTGAGAAACATACTAGTTTCAAATAGATTAGTTTGGCCATTGAAGGGAATAACAAACACAATTAAAATGTCGACTCAGCATTCAGGTAAATATGATCCTCCAATCAATCGTAATATGAAAGTATTGGATAGATCATTCTTCATTAAAAGGATTCCATTATGTGTTATTAAATTTCCAAACCCTAAGAACATTAGTGAATTTGCAAAGAAATACAAGGCATATATTCTTCGTGTTCCAAGGATTCCTCATGTTATAAAATTGGATTCCGCTCCACAGATCAGTGGTAATAAAACGTTGGCCTGTGACAACGGTGTTGTTACCAAGGGTGTCTTACTAACAGATACTATAACATCACCAGATGAGGTCCCTGAAAAGCTTTCTAGTGAAGCTTTAGATTTCTTGAAAGAAACTCAAGCGGAAGTCTTACCATATGAATATGTTTTAGATTATGATTATTGGAAAGCTGAAGATATTTTAAGAAGTGTTCTTCCAGAGGATTGTTTAGATGAAGTTCCTACCGGTTTCACTATTACAGGTCATATCGCACATTTAAATCTAAGAAAAGAATTTAAACCATACGATTCTTTGATCGGTCAAGTTATTTTGGATAAGAACAGTAAGATAGAATGTGTTGTAGATAAAGTCAGTTCTATAGCTACTAAATTTAGAACTTTCCCAATGAAAGTTATTGCTGGTAAGAGTGATTCTTTAGTTGTGGAACAAAAGGAATCTAATTGTGTTTTCAAGTTTGATTTTAGTAAAGTCTATTGGAATTCTAGGTTACATACAGAACATGATAGATTAGTGAGTAATTATTTCCAGCCAGGGGAAGTTGTCTGTGATGTCTTCGCTGGTGTAGGTCCCTTTGCAGTTCCAGCTGGTAAAAAAGAAGTAATTGTATTGGCTAATGATTTGAATCCAGAAAGTTTCAAATATTTACAAGAGAACATTAAAGTTAATAAAGTTGGATTAATGGTCAAACCATTTAATCTTGATGGTGCTGAGTTCATTAGACAATCGGTAGATTTATTAGATCAATTTATTAAAGAACATGAAAATGAAGAGATAGTTTTACCTATTAAAGTTAGTTACCATCACAGAAAGAAACAAAAGATGATTCAATCTACTAATAATAAGGATAAGGATAAGACAGAGGTGACAGAAAGTAAATCAATAGGCCCAAAGACAAAGACTATTAAGATACCACATGAAATCAGTCATTTTGTGATGAATTTACCAGATAGTGCTATAGATTTTCTTGGTAATTTTGTTGGATTATATTCTTCTGTTTCAGAACCAAATAGTATAACCAAGATGCCATGGATCCATGTTCATTGTTTTGAGAAGTATGGAAATGACGAAGAATTAACGATGGAGGAGATACATAGGAGAGTCTATCAAAGAATATTAAAATCTATGAATACAACATCAGAAATTTTACCATTTGATAAATTATCTTTCCATCTTGTCCGTAAAGTATCACCAACAAAGCCAATGTTTTGTGTTAGTTATAAATTACCTAGGGAATTAGCATTTATGCCTCAAGACAATTAGTGGATATATTAAGTTAAATATTTGATAAATAAATGGGAATAGTATATCTTCATAATTGAAATAATAATAGTATATGTTGTATTGATTAACTTTAAGATATAGTGAATATTAATAATATTAAACCAATAAAGGATACCTCTTTTCAAATAATTTTTTTCATATTTCATTGGATTACTTTAAAGAGGGCAAAAAAGAAAAAAAAAGTATGGTCCCATAATGTGGCAGAACTGCCCTTTAATGATCAATCATACAGTAATATGTAGAATAGAAGGATATTCCTCTCAGATAGAGCTTGTAGAAACACACATATTTTTTACCTTCTTTTAAAGAAGAAGAAAGATAATTGTGACGTCATTGATAAGGTTGAATCTCTCTATTAAAACGGATAAGACTTTTTTTTAAAAAATTAATATTACAGAGTTATCAACTGTAATATCAATCTTTTAATCACAAGAACTATTGTTTAATAAGGATGATTCATTTTCCATACAGCTCTCCTCACTATCAAAAGAAGGTGCAAGGGAGAAAGATATAACGAAACAACATTGGGTGTGTCCTCAATCTAGTGTTAGAATAAAAATGAAAGATAATAAAAGTACTTTATTTATTCCATTTGATAAAGAGATTTCACTATTTTCTGTTTCTTTTCACGAAGAAAACTAATAAAGATACGGGGGAGTATATGGCATTTTGCAGTTTTTCCTTCTGTTTCCCTTGTGTTTATCCTTCCAAAAAATCCTTCATAAAAATTATTGCGGCATCATTTTTTTTTTTTTTTGAATAAAATTTTAGAAAAGTGAGTCATTAAGAAATATGGAAAATTTTTGTGTTGGAGAACTTATCGAAAGTAAAAAAAAAAGAGAGAAAAGGAACATTTTACAGTGGGTGGGGGTGGTGGAGTCTTTGTTTTTAAGTTCATTTTGCAAGAGAAAGTTAAGCCTACAATTAGAGAGAATCAGATGTGTATGACGACTGACTGATTTTCCTTCTATGAAAGATTCTTTTAATTTGTGTGTGTGTAGAGTACTTATTATTATTATTATTTTATAGTAATTAATCCTAATTCTACTATGTTAGTGGCATTTTTCTTTTCTTTTTATCTTCTTCTCATCGTTCGGTGTTTAAAGTGGCTTATTAAGCCTTTCTTTGAAATAAAAATCTGCTGCTTTTCAGGTTTGACTAATTTTTTTTTTTTCTCGAATTTTTCCTTTTTTTTTTTATTTTCTTTGCCGTGTTGTATTAGAGAGAATAGATTAATATATATTATTATTACATATATATAAATATACATAATATAAATGGAACTGAAGGAGATGGATAAGTATTTTTTTCTTACCCATTTGCTCAGATGTCCTCTCGTGAGCTTGTAATATTTGTAAAGTTCTTTTAAGTAAAGAAATAGATTAAAATAGAATAAAAAATCATCATTCCATAAATATTTGTGGGTGGTGTATCTATTTTATTATATTTAGTCTTTGACTATTTTTAATTGATATAGATACAGCATCTTATCTCTTTTTTTTTTTTTATTTTCCTCTTTTTCCATTACTCTAGTACTACTTTTTTTTTCCTTTAATATACACTTTTTTATTTCCTTCTTTCAATCAACATTCACCAAGAACTTTAATTTTTTTTTTAATATTCCATAATATATTTACTGTTAAGGTACTGATTTATTTAGACTTAACTACTATTATTTTTTCATCAGATTATTTTTTTTTTATTAATAAGTAAAGGCGTAGGATATCAATAACTCAAAAAGAATTAATTCTTTCCAAAATGGTTTATTGTATCCACTGAAGAAATATTTGTTTCTTCTTATTATTAATAATAATAAAAAAAAAAACATTAAATAGTTTATTGTACTAAACTATTTTTTAAAATTTGGTGAAGGTATAATAAAAAGGGTAAAGAAAAAGTAGTGAATATTTTTTTTTTTTTTTTCTTTTGTTTTAAAATATGCATCGAATTACACCGGATTCTAGTCGATTGGGATTAGATCCTAGTTCTACCAATTGTAATAATATTCTGTCATTTTACCATACCCCTCCATATGTGGATCCTGCAAATAATAATAATAAGCATAAAGATATTAAAATAGTGGATCCTTCCAAAAAATCTACTGCATTAATTATCCATAACATCTCTATTTTATTATCTAAATTTACTAGAAATTTGCAAGTTGGAAAAATTGATAATTCTGTTCAATCTATAAGAAAATTTATCATTGAGATTTTGAAACGATCAAAATGTAATAAGACAACTACATTGATAGCATCATATTATCTTAATAAGCTGTATCAGAGTCAAACTGATTTAACTAAATTACCTGATTTTGCTAAATGTTCAAAGAGAATATTTTTGACTTGTTTAATTATTAGTCACAAATTTCTAACAGATAACACATACACAATGAAGACTTGGTCTCAAATCACTGGACTAAGTGTTAAAGCGCTTAATGATATGGAACGTTGGTGCTTAAACAAATTAAATTATGGCTTATTTGTTAAGAAAGAACTGCTACAACATTGGACTTTGAAGATGTCTCACAATACATTGGATATTAAAAGTGATGCTACTACTCTTCATGAGAAAAGAAGACTTGACAATAATGAACAGTATGATTCTCCATGTCCTATAGTTAATGACAATTTTAATAAGAGAACTAAAGTTTTAATAAATTAAGTTATATACGCACTATTTGTTTTGTTTTGTTTTGTTTTAAAGATTCTTTATAAGTTTTCTTGGTTAGATTTTTACAGAATTATTTCTCTTTTCTTACTTCCTCTTTTATTTTCATTTATTTGGGAAGGAACACTTAAGTGAACATTAATAGTATGTGCATGGAATTAAATAAATATTTTTTTTTTGTGTTGAGTTTAGAGAATTCAATTTGAATACCGAATGTATATATTTGTTACATACTTTTAAAAGTTGTAATAATTTTGTTATATTCTTTATTATTATTATTTCTTATTTACAGGGGGGAAGATGTTTGTACACCAATTTTCCTTAACACTTTTCGCTCAGGGGGGTCAACTCAGGTTTTTATTATGAGCATGATCCTTGAGATTTTGGAGAAGAGAAGGGGAAAAGGCTTAATAAAAATGTAGTAGTTGGTTTAGGAAATGTCAAAAGTAACAAAAGTATTATTTGATAATACGATAGTGAGACATATACCCTCAATTTGAGCTTCGAATTAAATAGTTTTTTAAATTTTTTTTTATAGTTTTTTTTGTAACACATTAAGATGTTCGTTCTTACAACATATTGGCAAATAGTTTAGAGATTTTCGCGTTGTTTTGTCATGTTACTTTATTATTATATTCTATATCAACTTATATGAATGGCTTAGATGATGTAAAAGAGATACCCTCTGGATTAAAGTACGGTGATATCTTTTTTATAAATCAATAATAAATTACTTTCAATAATTGTGTATGTAAAAGGCAATATTTTAAAATGAAACTACTACACACTTTGAAAATTATAAAATTTGTTGATTTTTTGAAAGGTTATATCAATGAACTGAAAAATAATGATCCGGTAACAAAAGGTTCACTTTTAAAAATTTTTAAAAACTTTATTTCACCAACAAAACAATTATTTTTGACAATTTTTTTCTAAAATCAAGAATGCAAATTTAAAACTAATAACACGACTAGTTACGATTGCACACACCAACAAATAACATAAAAAAAAAAAAAATAATATGATACCAAATTTAAATATCTCTGTGATAAGAATTAGTGCCTATATTGTTACTTGCAGCGTACATTCTTAACTTATAATGTATTAATGAAATATTTATATATAAAAACTATAATTTTTGTTCTTCGGTCATATAGAAATTGTGTAAATATACTGATATAAATTATTATAAAAAATAAGAAGCATAAAAAGTAATGGGGAAATTTTTTTCTTATTGATTACTTCATATTTCTTATTAGATGTTTGGAAAGGAGCATTGAATAATATGGTTAATTGTTACTTGCAACTATATTCATTTCAGGGGGGGTAATTGGTAGGTCACTATGTTAACCTATTAAAAGATCTTATATTTTCATTTGAATCCCAAGGGAGTTTTAATACCCTACTAATTATAATTATAATTTTTGTGCTGGGATGTTTTTGCTATGATATCATTAGTATCAGGTTATATGTGACTGGAATTTTATCCGTTCATTATGTTTTATTCTAAAACCTTCCATGTTTTCCGATATATAACTTTTTTACAATATAGAGAGTAGTAAATACAGCTGGCTATGAATATAAAGGATATATTTAAAACCAAAAAAAAAGAAAAAGACAACATATAAATAACTTAAAGTTACAATGAAAGAATCTTTTAAAGAAATATTTCAACTCAAAGTATTAAAAAAATGCGAATTCTGTGGATCGAACACAGGACTTCCAGATAACAACGACCGAAGTTCAAATTCTTCAGTCTGGCGCTCTCCCATCTGAGCTAAATCCGCAATTTAATTCATTCAATCGGAAAAAACAGTACGTCATGTTTAACTGAAATTAGCATGTGATACCTTATAAGTAAAACTTAATACTCTATATTATTAGTTATAATCAAAATAATTAAACACATTGTGTTTCTAAGATTCATATGAAGTAATATATTCTAAATTTGGTAAAGATTTAGAGCGTATTATTTTCACTAAGTGATATTGTTCTGATTTTCTTGAACAAAAATATATAGATAAAATATAAAGGATGAAGTGAAAAAAATGTTTTAACCTCAAATTTTTGTGTCTTTTTATATGTTTGAGAAACCAGAAACATTTGACAAGGCTTTATCGACAATAAAAAGCTGCAAAAGAAAAAATAGGACATATCTCAGGAAGTTTTACTCCAACAAAATTATTCTAAAACGTCCTAGTAGCCACTTGAAAAACATTATGTTATTGATTTCTGTTGTTTTGTTTTCTTGAACAAACCCTGTTGAAAATTGCACTCTTGTTTTTAACATTACTACTACCTATAAAGGAATTATTACCACACTACAATATAAGAAAAAAACACTTTAGAGTTTAACAAAGCTACACTTTCCAAGTTTAATACCATAAATAAGCTATTCAGATGTACACTCTGTAATACATTCCCTTCACCAACCCCAATGATGACGTGTTCCATTTTGAAATTTTCAAAATAAAATATAATTCAGGTTCTTTCCAGTACAAAAACAATATATATATATATCCTATTTGTTGAATATTAGTTAAAGGTTTCTTATATCAATTTTGAGATGGTTTCATTAACCAGAAAATTTTTAATAAGGTTCATAATACAATACAATCCCATCTACTTACAACTCTACCGTGTTCCACTAAAACACTAATTGTTACCCATGGGACTGTTTATCTAATGATTTATTGTTAGATTACTCACAAATATTTAATGACGTTCGTGCTACATCAGGATTCTCTTACAGTCTTCCTTCATAAAAACAACACAAAACTGTAAAATAGGAATACTTTAGAAACACCTTGAAAAAAATAGATCCAGAAACTTCCATTATATTTCTTTAAATTAAATGCTATGAAAAAAAAAAAAAAACACATTACCTAACCCATAAAACCATGAAAAAAGTTATAAACAAATTTTTATGATGTTCTTTGTTTACTACATT
This sequence comes from Arxiozyma slooffiae, assembly GCA_017347545.2. Taxonomy (NCBI): domain Eukaryota; kingdom Fungi; phylum Ascomycota; class Saccharomycetes; order Saccharomycetales; family Saccharomycetaceae; genus Arxiozyma; species Arxiozyma slooffiae. The sequence goes on along the minus strand of JAFHAQ020000001.1, from coordinate 435,805 downwards.
GATCTCCAATCGCCTTCAGAAAAACTACTTTTTTTAGAGAGAAATAGCGATTTCTGCTTAACAATTCACTCAGGGTACTCTTTCTGACTATTAAAGATATTTTTATAATCTTACTTATATTGAAACTTTAAAAAAATTAATTTATAATAATATTGTGATACCTTGAGTATATTTTATCGAATCATACAACATTATAATAAATAAAAAAAAAACTATATTATTAAGAATAACATTACTTAAAACTGGAACACGCATAATTTTTTTTAATGACATAAGTATTTAATCTGGGGTAGATTAATTTCTGTTCCTTAAGAAGGTTTAGAAAATAAAAAATAGGTTACTAAAGTATTTATATTAAGAGTATCCATATATAACCTATAGTCATATGAAGAAAAAACTAAGAGTGGTTAAAAAAACAAATTTTTTTTTACCCTTATTATTGTTGCACATTTTAAAATCAACAACAAACAAAAATATACGTTTATTTTTGTTCGGTTAATAGGAAAATCTCCATTACTACTATACCATAAACTACTTGTATATTAATGTTTCTTATATTTATTTGTGCTTTAATATTTACCAGTTGCAAAAATTTTTTTTATAACTACGCCTAAATAATCCTTCGATTCTTTCACTCTATTAATGGTGTAAAGGGGACGAAATGTACTAAGAAAGATACACCAACTATAAAACGTTTTTTATTAATACAAATAACGATATGTTTTATATGAAAGAAATGTGGAATACTTCTAAGAAAAGAAAAAAAAATATGGATACGATAAAAAAAGTAGAACCCATTAAAGATTTTTTAGATTAAATAAGAATTGTGTTAATTTTGTACCAATTTACTTTCCTGAGAAGTTTAATATTACAACACTAATATAAAAGTTCTTGGAATTTTAAATAATTATAATATTTAGCTTGTTTACTCTAAATATATCAAAATTTATTTGCGAACTTATAAGTACTGGTTATATTCTGGAAAATCGTTTAGTTAAACATACACATACACCATAAATAGATCAAAACATCGTTTTATAATGCATACTACTATTTTCTATAATAATACCATTAAGCTTTAATAGATTGTATCATCTCAAGGAATAAGATAACTTATTCTGAATTTTTGGATTATTCTTTTGCTCCATTTATCTTATACATCAAAAATATCAAATAGAAAAATCCACTACTATGTTCCATTAAACTTTAGTTTTTCTTTTCATTTTTCATCTTGTTGAATGCACATTAAACCTTCCAAGATAACACACATAAATATGATTTTAGCGTTAATCATTTATGTATGTACTAATTATATGCTAATAAAATATAATAAAATATACCCGACTCATCAAAAAAAAAAGATCATTAAACACGGGTACTTCTTTCTTTCTTATTTTTAGTGTTCTTTGTACTGTATGGGACTTTTTTTCTCGTTGCAAACTCGGCTGTTAAGTAGTATCAAAAAATCAAAAAAAAAAAAAAGAAGAAAACATACATATTTGAACTTAAACAAAAACAAGAGCTAAAAAGAGTCTTTATTTCTACGTTGATCACAATTGCTTATTCCTTATTTGGAGTCAACATATCAAAACATATACTATTCTACTAACTAATTAATTAGAACTGTCATTTTTCTGACCACGTTATATTGGTTACCGCTTATATCTCTTTCTGTATTTTTTTTGGTTAGTTATTTTATATATTTCTATTTTCCTTCCCTTCTTCTTTGATCGAAATTTATTCAACGAAGCTTCTAGCAATTATTTTAGTTCACCGAACTTAAAATATATTACAGTTGATATACTACGCTCTCTTTGAATATATTTCAAGTATTGGTTAATTTCCCTTTGGTTTTATCATTCTCTCATCTTCTTTTTCTTTTTGGTTTTGTTTTTGTTAATTTGAATTTCATTTGCGTTATTTTATATTGTAACAAGTAAATTCATAATGTCTTTAGAATCTGAACAAGTTGAACAACCTCAAGTTTTGGAAACTTCTGAAGTTCAGGACATTGCGTCTTCCGTACCTTCCACAAATGAAAGTACCGTTGCTATTGCAGATGAGACTAACCCAACTGAAGTTAGTGAACAGGAACCTTCTGTGACTCCAAAACCTCTTCCATCTTTAAAGGATTTACCATCTTTAGTCTCTAAGGATGCTTTCCCAAGATCCAAAATTAACTGGGGTCCAAACATGAAACCAGTTCCATTTTCCTCCGTGTCTTCTAGTGCCAATTCTTCTTCTACCTCCATTTCCAGTATTAAACGTATGAAGTCTAAAACCATTCAAGAATCATTTACTTTAGATTTGGACTCCCAGATCCCTATCAGTAAACCTGAATTGTCCAAGATAGTCTTAGGTCTAAAGCAAAACTTAAATGTCTCTATTGAATCCACTTTGTCTAAGAATTCAAGAACTTTCCTTATCTCAGGTATTCCAACTAATGTACGTGCCGCAAAGAGAGAATTGGTTAAGAAACTTACTAAGCCAATCCAAACCATTATGGAAGTCCCATCTAAATGCAAGGCTGCTATTATCGGTTCAGGTGGTAAAACTGTTATGGAAATCTCCAGAGAATTCGACGTCAAGATCAAAGTGGCTAGGGACCATAATGAAGGTTCCTTTGATGAAGACTTAAACGATTATACTTCCAACATTACGCTTTTTGGTGATTTTGAATCTGTTAATCAAGCTAAAGAAAGAATCTCTGAAATTGTTAGAGAAGAAACAAAGAACACTACTATTAGAATCAATGTTTCCGATCCGTTAATGATTCCATTTGTTAACGTATCTGATATCAAAGACATCCCTGAATCATTAAAAGTTCAATTTTTCCCATCCTCCGGTGAAATTGTTATTTCTGGTTTGCGTGAAGAAGCTCAAAATGCTAAGACTATCATTCAAAACTATATTGATAGATTATCTTTAGAATTAACCGAACAAAAAGTTAAGATCCCAAAGAAGTTCCAATTCTTGATTAATGCTGATGAAATAAAGGAAAAATACAATGTTATAGTCACTTTCCCAACTGATATTAAAGATGAATTTGTCTCTTTCGCTGGTGAAGAAAACAAGGTTAAAGATGCTATCGATTATGCTAGAAACTCTTCCAAGACCTTTGTTGTGGATACGTTAGACATTTCCAAGGCTCACTCCAGAAATATTGAACATGCAAGGACTTTAGCATTGTACTTTACTAAGTACCCTGTCCTGGAAAAGATTCAAAAGGAAAACCCAACAGTTACCATTACCTTACCTACCCCAGAGGAATTAATTACCGATGATACTACTGTTAGTATTAAGATCAGTGCTAAGTTAGATAATTCTAATGCTATTAAAACTGTTCGTAAAGAATTGATTTCTTTAGTTAACTCCATTACTCCTGAAGACACTTTAGTTATTAATGATTTGGATTATGAATTATTCCATAAATCTATCAAGCATATCTTGCTAGGTACTGAAGATAAGTATCCATTCATTCAAGTTGGTGATTACTACCCAGGTAATGACACCCTTATCATTATTGCAGCTTCTTCCTATGAAGATTTCAAACCATCTGCTGAGGAGATCAAATCCAACCTAGAAAATATTTCTGCTTCTTTGGATCCATTACGTGCTACTTTTGAGAAGATGACCACGCAAATCTTTGAAGTTGACTCTTCTACTCAAAATACTTTTTTCTCCAAAGAAGCTGTCACTTTTTCATTGATCTTAGATCATGTTGGTAAAGATAAGGGTCACATCCAATTTAAACTACATACACCATCTGAAAATAAATTAACTATTAGAGGTGATGAATCTGCTGTTAAGGTCGTTGCTAAGATAGTAAAAGGTATCATAGCTAACCCATCTACTAATAGCAAGCTATCCTTTGAAATTCCATCTAATTCGGTTTCTAGATTAATTGGTAATAAAGGGTCTAATCTTCATGCTATCAGTGTAAAATTTGATTGTCACATTGATGTTGGTGAACAAACTGACGACAAAGGTCCAGTTGAAGTTACGTTAACTGGTTTAGAATTTAACTTGACTTGTGCTAAAGAATACATTTTAGCAGAAGCTAAGAAATGGGCTGATATTATCACTAAGGAATTAATCGTTCCTTTGAAGTTTCACCGTAACTTAATCGGTCCAAATGGTTCTTACCGTACCAGATTACAAGACAAATACAATGTCTTTATCCACTTCCCAAGAGATAATGAAGTCGTCACTATTAGAGGTCCTTCTCGTGGTGTGAAAAAAGCCTATGAAGAATTAAGTTCCTTACTTGATTTCGAAAGAGAAAATAGTAATAAAATGGTTGTCAAAGTTCCAAGTGAACATGTTCCAAGAATTATAGGTAAGAATGGTGATGTAATTAACGATATTAGAGCTGAATTTGGTGTCGAAATGAATTTCTTACAAAACTCTACCGATGATGAAGTTAAAAAGTCTGGTGTAGTTGATTTAGAAATAACTGGTACCAGAAATGCTATCAAAGAAGCTGCCAACAAAGTTGAACAAATCGTAAAGGAGGTTTCCGATTATACCAAAGAAACTATTGAAGTTGATCATGTATACCACAGAAGCATCGTCGGTACTGGTGGCCATACTTTAAGAGATATTATCTCTAAAGCTGGTGGTGATGATATCAAAAACAAGAATGTTGACATTCCAAATTCTAACCAAGAAAGCAATATTATCACTATTCAAGGTCCAAAATCATTCGTCTCTAAAGTTATTAAACAAATCAATAAAATAGTAGAAGATGCTAAAAATAGCAAGACTAAGGAAATTGATGTTCCAAAGGAGAGACAAGGTGCATTAATTGGTCCAGGTGGTATGGTTCGTCGTCAGTTAGAAAACGATTTCAATATTACTTTACATGTTCCAAACAAGGGTGAAACTGGTCCAGTCACTCTAACTGGATTACCAGAAAATATTGAAAAGGCAGAGAAGAAGATATTCTCCGAGATTTTGAAAGACGATTTTGATTTAGAAGTAGAAGTCCCAGCCTCTATCCATGAATTTGTTTCTGAACGTGGGGCCTTTATCCAGAAATTAAGAATGGATGAGTTTGTCACTGTTAGACATGGTTCTGCTTCTAAGAAAGCAAACCGCTTAAACCGTCATGCTTTAGATATCCCAGTTGACAAAGTTCGCCCAGTTGAAGGTGAAAATGTCAAAACTAAGGTAACAATCCTTGAAGTTGGTACACCAGTTGTTTCCGAAGAAGGAACTATTCCATGGAAATTAACATATGAACCAATTGATTTATCAGGCATTTTAGCTGATGAAAATGAAGAACAACAGTCAGAAGAAAGTACTATTGATATTAACAAGAAACAAGCTGCATTAGATAAAGCTTCTGAATTAATTCAAAAAAGAATTCAATTAGCATCTAAAGCCACTTATGCTGGGTTCATTTGGGTAGCTGATCCAAGAAAATTCAACAAAGTTGTTGGTCCAGGCGGTTCCAATATCAAGGCCATTAGATCATCTACTGATGTTTTAATAAATGTCCCAAGAAAGAGCGACACTGTAAATGATGTCATTTACATTAGAGGTACCAAAGAAGGTGTTGAAAAGGCTACTGAATTGGTTATCAAATCATTGAAAAACTAAATTTGATATTGTTTAATTACTTAAAGCTTTTCACCTTTCTTAATTCTCTTTATATAAACACATCTTTGTATAATATATAATTAATATAATATAAGTAAACAATATGACTGTGAAATCCATTTTAGCATTTCAAGTTATTCAAAAAAAGAAACATCTTTTCAGTTACTGACTGTGTGTACTTTCTTAACGTCAACAAATTTCATATATTTTATTTTTAAAATATCGAAAAAAAAAAAACAAAATCACAAAAAAGAAATAATAGACTAAATATTGTTCTTGGTTTTTAACGAAAAGATGCTAAACCTAAAATATATCTATGAATTTAAACAACTACTGATTCATTATATTAATTTTATGGATTTTTACCGATACAAGAGATTGTCGAGTGAACATAACACACAATAATTATGTCTAGTTCAAATTTACAAGTATATGGGGGTGATGAAATTTCAGCTGTTGTAATAGATCCAGGTTCCTATAGAACGAATATCGGTTATTCTGGGACAGATTGCCCGCAATCCATCTTACCATCATCTTACGGATCTTACACCAACTTGGATGATTCAAAGTGTAAGGAGGACGAAAATACAATAACAAACAAAACAAAAAAGAAGCCTGTTTTTGCTGATCAAGCAATTGGTTTACCAAGACAAGATTATGAAATCAAACGAATTGTTGAAAACGGTGTTGTAATTGATTGGGATGCAGCACAGGAACAATGGTCATGGGCTTTAGAAAATGAGTTATATTTGAAATCAACTAGTGGGATACCGGCCTTTCTAACTGAACCAGTTTGGAATTCAAGTACTGATAGAAAAAAATCGCTTGAAATACTGCTAGAGGCCATGGAATTCGAAGCCTGCTATCTTGCACCCACATCAACATGCGTTTCATTTGCTACAGGTAGATCTAATTGTTTAGTAGTTGATATGGGTCATGATACTTGTTCTGTTAGTCCTGTTTTAGATGGTATGACACTATCCAAAAGTACAAGAAGAAACTTTTTTGCAGGCAAGTACCTCAATCATTTATTGGAAGATTATCTGAAACCAAGGGAGATAATTCCATTATTTGCAATTGAAAAAAGAAAGCCCGTGTTTAAGAAGAGAAATTTTAACTATCCAATAGACCCATCGTTGTATAAATTTGCAAATTCAAATGGATTTTATCAAGAGTGTAAAGAAACTTTGTTCCATGTCAGTCCCCAATTACCTTTGGAAAAAGTGAAGGAAAAACTAGAAAATATGAGTAAAAGATCAATTGAATCACCATGGGCGGAAGTAATCGAATTCGACAACATCACCAGGTATGGATTTGGTGAACAGTTATTTGTTCCTAGGAAGGAAGATATTCCTAAAGATTGGCCTATGACTAAAGATGGCGTTATTGAAACCTTCCGTAATGATTATGTTCCATTGAAAAGAACGAAACCTAGTGGTGCCAATAAACAAGACACTAATACACCTACGAGTTCTGTTGAACCGAGTATCCCAGCTGAGCCATCTGATAATACCAATGAGAACGGTAAAAGAGCTATACAGGAAAATGGTATTTTGGGTAAGGAACAGTCAGAAAACATATTAGGTATCGTGGACTTAATCTATGCTTCTATGATGGAGAGTGATGTAGACATACGTGCCTCATTAGCCCATAATGTTGTTCTTACAGGAGGAACATCTTTAATCCCTGGAATAAGTGATAGAATAATGTCAGAGTTGAACACAAGACTGCCTGCTTTAAAATTCAGAATATTGTCTATAGGTCAAAAAAGGGAAAGACAATATCAATCATGGTTGGGTGGAAGTATACTGACAAGCCTTGGAACTTTCCATCAACTCTGGGTGGGAAAAGAGGAATATGCTGAAGTTGGTGCTGAAAGATTGTTACATGATAGGTTTAGATAGAATCTTATTTATAATGAATATATGAATGTATATTCAAATCAGTTTACATAAAATATGTAGAAATATAAATAATATCCATATTGTGTAAAGCACAAAATAGAGCAAAGTAAATCAATATGTAAAAATAAGCCTTGTTATGACAATAGAAACAAAGTTAATCTGTTTGGTCCTTAGAAGTAGGTATATTTTATCCCTTACCTAATGTGTGTGGGTTCTCTCTACATCAATTTTCTTTTACTCATCTTTTGTTTTCGCTCTGATCCATGTGCTATCCACTTGAATCAATTTCATTATGTAACTTTCCATAATCCTCCAAAATATTTTATTAGAACTTCTTCTTTGTAAATACTTTATGTATAAATATTGAAATACACACCACATTCCAACAATAAATAATCTATGATGTAAATTCCCATCTTTTTTAGTTTCTACCAAATTGTATGTTTAGAATAATCTTCACTGGATGTGGCTTAAATCTTTGGCAAATGAATTACACAACAAACTTCAATATCAATACACCTTCAGGCAAATATACTAAAGTCTAGTGTTATCGAAATCAATAGGAATAAACCTTTCAGGAGTAGCATCCTCATCTACATCGTTGCCAGCACCGCCAAACAAAGTTGCATCATTTACCTTAAAAACAACCTATATGAGACATAATGTGGCCAATATGGTGAAAGGTGTAAATAAGCAGCTATTTTACTAACGCATAGTTCTTCGTTTTGTTTTCTGTTCTTTTTTTCAAAATGTTTGACATCTTTATGCTTTCTCCATAGTTTATTCCCATCAAAGACTCTATTGATGTCATCGCGTACTGTATGCTTTAAGTTAAGTGAAAACTTAGGGGGGATTTTATCTCTATACGTCTTAATCTCTGCCTAATATACTTTTATACCAGCAAATTTCAACAATTTATCGACCATTTTGACTTTTTTTTCATCACCCTTCTTAGGTTTTGGAAATTTTTAAACATCATAATTATTAAATATATTATCGTCAGAGAAAAAAAATTCTGATGTGTTACCAGGATCTATTAATCCTAATGTAAAAAATCAACATTCTTGAAATTATTATTAAAAACTTTACTTTCAAAGTCAATTTCAAATTTTGATTCATCACATTTTTTCCATGATCTGTATGCACCTTATTTAAGCCACTACCGTATTAGCCGAGTTATACAAATCCAACTCTGGAGACTTATTATTTCTCATATTTTTACTTATATTTTTATTTTATTTATTTCCATATTCAATATGTCCCCATTTTGAAGTGAAATGAACTAATATTTCCAGATGTAGGTCATAGTTAATATATAAAAGAATAATTGATATTACTTATATTACTTCCCATATTTGTAAGCAAAAAAGAGTGAATTATGGAAATTTATTGAGTCACTTGTCTTGAATTTATCAATACCAGTAGAGAATTGCAATAATGTTTATCAAAAAAGGAGAAATGTGATTAAGGTCAGTATTTTCTTGTTGATTTATATTATTTGATTGTATATCATTAATTTCGCTTATAATAGTTTCTAAAGGTTGTAATTTCCGCATATTGGATTGAATTTTTTAACATTTGAAAATTTACTATATTACGACATGACTTATTGCATTAAATCAACAGTAAATCCATATTTGTTATTTAAGTTATTACTTTTAAAGTTTTATAGAGTTTTTCATTTTAGAGAATTATTATTCTAACATATATGCTTAAGAACATCAAGAGGAGAATTTAAATGTTTCTTTTCTTCATCAATATAATGATTAACTAAATATTTGGCTAAAATATTAGCATAATCTATATTATCAGTTAGGGATTCACTTGTGAATAAGTTATCACTACTATTATTAGACTACCACTGATTGGTAAAGAAAAGTAGCCAGTTTTTTATGAGGTAGGAAAGGAAGCAGGTTGACGAGACCCTGCCGTAGCGTAACTATGTGTATTTATATGGCAACAATTTTTCCCACTGGCAAGGGACAAGCTATATCTTTATAGATATAAATTTGCTGTCTTCTCTTAATTTGAGTAATATCATTATTATTTGGGAAAGTAACACTAAGCCTCATTGCACGTTTTGATTTTGAAATTTGTTAGTTTTCGGAAGTCTCTTTATTTTATTACTTGAAGTGTTATCTTTTCTATTTTTTGAAATAGCAGATAATAAAGAAGTTAAAGAGGTATTAGTACTATATATGTTATTACACTTTATATTGTTTTTATGGATATTTGTATTACTAGTAGTCTGTTCTTGAAAAATTACTTAAACTCCTTCTAACGAATCTTGAAGACCTCTCTCATCCAACCCAATTGTCTTCTTACACTTATTATACTTCTTTTTTTTAAAAAAATATGGCTTCTTCTATGTTTTGAACACATGGCCTAACATTTTGAGTTTGTCTTTGTTTATACTTTTAAGTGTGTATATCAAACTTTACGTATATATTAATACGATTCTAACTTTTTTATTTTTTCATTATCCTTATCTATTTTTTGATATGGTGCTTGTAAATGATTTTGATATTTATATGTCTGTAAATTAAAGAGTTGAAAAAAAAAAAACAAAAGAACTCTGTTGAAGAATTGAAAACATGAATTCCAAGAAATACCCATCAGTATTATGGTCTTGTTTATTATGAAATAATATTTATTCCCACTTACTTTATACTTGACCTACTTATAATTTCAATAAATTTCCCTGTTTGTTCGATTTGGTAAAAAAAAATGCAATGTGAAGTATATGACGGTAATATAATTTTTAAAGGAAACAGTAATTTCTGTCAAAATTCTATTAAAAAGGTATAAAAGAAAATAAATGTGGAAAGGAAAAGGGAAAAACAGAAAAAAAAGAAGAACAAGATAACAACCTATAGTAATTAATTAATTAATTATTATGGTTTCTGTTAGAATTTCTGGTTCAGATAATAAATTTTCAATATCTGAATTTAATTCAATTTTATTATTTAGAAATTGAGAATTCTTGTTATTATAAAAATCTTCTTTTAACCTTGGAGATACATTGTCAATAATAATTTGTGTGTTAACTGATTTAGGTATTTGATCATTTCTCCATTTATTCCAGATTTTCAAACTTATGCAAGGTGAAGAAAAAATCAAATGTAGGAATATTATATCATCATATTTATCTTTACTACTATCACTCTCACTATCATAGAAATAATGATCAATAATATCACCTTCACTTAACTGCAATAAGACATATAATTTTGATAATAAATCTTCTTCATTGATTGTGTCAAATATTTCAGATTTTTTCTTCATTTTATTATTTTGTAAATATTTCAAATCGAATACTATAGTTGATGAATCATACCATTTATCTTTATTATCTCTATTATTTTTATTTTTGCTACTTATGTTATTTGATATAAGTTTACCGTCCCAATTATAATATGGTAGCTTAAGTTGTTTCAATTTACGTAACCTTTGCCCAATTTTTTGTAAATCATGAAGATCATAGCAATTTTTTTGATTAACCTTTAGAATATTTTTTGTTTCATTTTCATTTAATTTATTGATCATTTCAGATCTTCTGTTATTCCTATTTAATTTATTAATTAGATTATTTTGATACCATTGATCATATTTAATTCTTAATTGTTCATTAGATAATACTTCATAAGCAATAGATATTTTATGAAACAGATCATTATTATCACCATTTCCGGTATTAATAATATTTTTATCTGGATGATATTTCAATGCTAAATTTCTATACCGTTTTTTAATATCATTCAGTTTAATATCAACATTCGTATCATTATTATCATTATTATTATTATCAAATCCTAATATGGAGTATAAATCCTCATTTTGTTTTATTATTTCTTTAAGTAGTAAGTCTGATGACATTGCATACATAGGGGGGAAAAGCAAAAGGCCAATAATTGTACGACACCTTTTTGTTTTGTTTTTCTCTTGTTTATTATTATGATTTTGGTTACTATATTCTATCAAACAAATATGTTGCAAGTCAACTTACTTCATCTCTCACTTCAGTTCTCTTCATTTTAAGTAAGTTTATCGTCTGATATTCTAAAATAAACATTATTGTTATCAATGAAATGAATTCCAAAAAAAAAAAAAATAAAAATAAAATAAAATAAACAGAAGACAAAGAAAAGAAACTGGCAATTTTTTTTTTTTTTTTGCTTTTCCTTTTTTCCCTTCTGGCGGCTAATTTTCTGAGGCGTAAAAATAATTAATATATAAAGAGAGAGAAAGACAGAGAAAAATAAATATATCCTTTCTACCTAAAATAATTTATTCTGTAATTTAGACCAAATAAAATTAACCAAATAAATAAACAGGTAACAAACAAACAAACTTCTACCAGTGGGTGTGTATCCACAATACTTACTCCATATTATTTCTAATAGTAATGAATACAATAGTCTCCTTTTATTCCTGGATAAACACACACACACACACATATATATATATATATCCAATTATACTAGTATGTCATTAATACACACGAACACACATACACTCTTAATATATATTTTATTTTAAGAATACCTATGTTCTTCTCAGCATACCATTATCTCTACCTCCCCTCTCATACTACTAGTAGTAGTGATTGTATTATTCTTGTCATTTTTATCTCGTCTCTTCTTTTCGGTCTTTTCCTTTTTTGAACTATTTTTTCTTCCTGTTTTTTTTTTTTTCTTTCTCCGCTTTTTTCTCTCCCTCTCGCACTTAAATCTCTTCAAAAAAAATATTGCTTCTCTTTATATAAAACACATGATCTAGTAGAATGAATATGAAAGAGAGAAATGGAAGAAAAAAGAAGAGAAGCAGCTAAAAAAACAAATCTTTAGTCACTAAATTTTTGATTCATAAACCCAACTCACGTACACTAGTGTTTATATAATTATCATTAACTCATTTCACTTTTAAATATAGATAAATATTTGTAGAGTGAATGAAAGTCTTACGAGATTTCGTTAAAAATCAAATTTACATTATCCTTCACATGACAATATGACTGGTATAGATCCTTTATACACTATAAGATCTCCTATATTTCCACCTGAGAAAGATTATGATGTTCCAATAGATTATACACCATTAGCACACAGTGGATCTTTACAAGTTTTTATTAAATTAGCAGAACCCGCTATTTTTTTGCGAGGATTTGAATCATCTAACACAAAACAATCTGCATCTTCATCTATTTTAAGAGGTTCTTTAATTATACGTGTATTAAAACCAACTAGATTAAAATCTATCAAGTTAGCTCTAAAAGGTTATTGTAGAACTGAATGGCCAGAGGGGATTCCACCTAAAAGAAATGAATTTGTTGAAATAAATGATGTCGTTAATCATACTTGGACATTCTACCAGAGTAATCATTTTAAATATATTCCAGTATTAAACACCACAACAAAAACAAATAATAATAAAAGTAATCACAATCACAATAGTAATGTTCATGTGGATTATCTTTTGAAAAATAGTAGTGCTGCAATGTATCAGCCTTTACCTAGAAATGGTTCACATTCTAGTATAAATACAACAACTGGAGTATCTAGTACGATAAATACATTACATGGATTTTCTTTATCTCCTGTATCATCTCGTATTAATATTCCGTCGCCTTCAACTGGAACTTTCTCCATTGACTCTAACACTGCTGCTACAAACAAAGATACTCGACATCCACGAAAAATGGATATATCTCCAAAGGGTGGATCTATTAGATCTTTATCACCACTAAGCTTATTTAGAAGAACATCAATCCATACAGATACCCCTAATAAACAAACAACAAATAGATCGAATCCTCATATTTCACAAAATTCAAATAATTCTACAAGGATGAAGACATCCTATATTGATAATAAACTAAACTCTCCTATATCAACAAACTCACTACTTACTGATCTATTTGGTAATTCTACTACTAACAATTCGACATCCCAACTTAATAATCTCACTATACCGACTAGTGCTATTCATCGTAGACTCAGTAATGCGTCTACATTAAGGAATAAAAATAAATCTCATCCCAATAGCCCTTCAATGAATAGTATAGATACAACAACGCCTTCAAGTACTAGTTATACTACTACTCTTACTAATAGTAATAGTAATGGTATAGCTTCTGATATTACAAGTTTAGAAAGTATACCACAAAGTGTTACCATAAAAGAAACTCAATTCATTAAAAGTACGGAACCACATGATTCTTTTACCTTTGAACCAGGTGATTACATATATACTTTTGAACGAGTAATACCTCAAAATTATCCTGAATCGATAACAGCAGATTATGGATTTGCTGAATATTTCTTATTAGTTACAGTAGAGAGAAGTGGTGCATTTAAGACCAATTTACATGCTAAGTTACCGGTAACTATCGTCAGAACTCCTTCAGACAATTCTGTTGAAGAAAGTGAACCAATTGTGATATCTAAAGATTGGGAAGGTCGTTTATTTTATGATATATTAGTCTCTTCAAAAGATATCATTCTTGATGCATTTTTACCTATTCATTTCTCACTTTTCCCATCTGATAAAGTCACATTACATAGGATTCGTGTCTATGTGACAGAAACTATGGAATATTACTGTAAAAATAGAAAAGTACGTAGAATGGAGCCTACTAAGAAATTCCTATTAGCTGAATTAAATGGTCCAAAACTACCAAATGCACCAGACGATGGTAAACCTTTGAAAGCTAAATACATGGGAAACCTTTTAGAAGAAAACGGTTATTTAGTCAATAGAGATTTTGAGTTACAAGTCTTTATTCCAAGTAGATTTGGCAATAGCCAATATTTGCATCCAGATACAGGGTTTGAATACATCAAATCAAATCATTGGATTAAAATTTGTTTACGTTTATCACAAATACTCGATAATAAAACAAAACATTATGAAATTTCTATCGACTCTCCGATTCATGTACTAAATAAATTATGTTCACATGCTAATATTTTATTACCAAGTTATGATTCCCATTATTTGGCTAACACGGTTGCTAATAATAATGATAAAAATGGGTCTGATCCTATTGAAAGTTTTTACCATGACTCAAATATTTTCTTTCCTAAAGAAATTATGATGTCACCTCTTGTTTCACCAGATGTGAAACCATTAGATATTAATTTAAATTCGCCACCTACTTCTCCTTACCAAGATCTACCAAGACAATGACTGTGAACAATAATGGTATCGTTATATCAAATAATAAATCTAAAATTAAATCGTATCAAGATGGCAAATGTATACCATCTGCTGATGCTGAAATTTTTAAATCTCCAAAATTGAGTTTTAATATTTATCAACCAGAATCTTTACAAAAAGAGTTGACATCTCCTCAAGCTATACCATTATCCCCAATTTTGTCACCAAGAATATTACCAAAAACCCTAGTAGTTGATGATATAATAAGTTTTCATAATGTCGCTCATGATGATCCTCCTCCATCATTTAATTCTATTTACAAAAATTCAAAAGAGGGTATACATAAAATGCCTTCCAATCCTCCAACATACGAAGAGGCTTTAAAATCGAAAAGAACAAATATTACTGATTATAATAATAAATTAACTATAAATCAACGAAATAACGTTCAGAACATTCAGAGAATCCCCAAGATTATTTTAAATAGATCACAGGAATCTTTATTAAGTAAGCCTGAAATAAAAGCAAATATTGACGATGAATTGGAAGGCTGTTCTATTTATAATGAAAATGATACTGATGTTAGCGATATTGCATCTGGATTTAGTTTTCAAGGATCATTACATCATAATTTTCCCTCAATATCCTCAAAAACAAAAAATTTGGATGTCTCAGGATTTCATAGAAGAAATAGTATTCACGATAATCTTCCCTCCACTGTAAAAACTAATAATACGTCATTCACTGATTTAAATCAAGTATTAGGGGACATGCAAAATGAAGGCGTAAAAGCTCATTCTCCAAACTTTCCAAACTCACAGAAATTAGTAAACCCTGACAATCAATCACCTCGTTCAATCGCTAGTACTGTTCAAGATATATCTACTGCTTTAGAAATGGATTCAAACGATACATCATTAAGACCATCAGTTTCAGTAGATTCTTCTCAAGGTAATCTTTCTGCGAGATCATCTTTTGATACTTCAAGATTTTCTGTAGCTGCAAATACATCGGCCATAGAACCACTATTGCATCCAGTAAGATCTCATCACACAGCTAACAGAAGTTTCGACGATTCTTTTATACAATCTTTTGATTCAATAAACGATTATGCAGAAGAACCCATTATAAATTCATCGGTAGATTTGACTACCTTGTTTGATAGAAATTCAGTGGGGTGGTTACCATTACAAATAGCAAATCATAATCACTCTGAAACTAAAGATGATGATCTCAAGTTAGAAAATGGAACTGAAACGAAAGATTCTTTATCTCTAACAGAATCGCCGGTAACAAATGATGAGATGTTCCCTAATCGTGTGAATAAGAAAAATGAAAAAAATGAACCAAAACATGTTACACACATTGATAGTGGCCAAGAAAACTTTCCAAAGACCATTGACGAAGCATTAAGTTAATAATAAAAACCCATAACCCTGAACTTGTCCTTTCGGCTTATTGCAACTTCTATGATGTTTACTTGCCAAAAATAAATATTTAATAATAAACATTATATAATCTCAAATTTTACATAATTTATATATATATAACGTGAATAGGCACCAATGCTACTAATGATAATTTCAAATCAATATTCATTAGAATATATAAGATAACATAAAAAAAAACAGAAAAGAATAAATATATTTAATGTAGTCTCATGAAAATGTTCAAAGAAGGAAAGAATGAAATGAGAAAAAGAACAAAAATTATTTGATCATGTGATTAATGGCATCTGTCAATTCATCTGGAGTATATTTAATATGCTTTCTTGGATTTTTAAAACTATCTTTATATCTTCCGTAAAATCTTTGATACATTGGCAATATAAGAGACAATATTTCAGTTTTCAAAATCCGTTTAAGCTCTTGACTATTTAGTTTAAACTGTGAGGTGGAAGAAACCAAGATTTCGAAACCTTCATTAAACTTTCTAAACTTCTCTTTGATTTGTTCTTTATCTTTTAATTTTTTACCGGTACTGTCGATATGAACTGAATCCATTAAGTTAACAGTCAAAGTTCTCCAATCTTCAATCATGTAACCGATATATCTCTTTTTCAACTTATTCAATCTAGCTTTGCCCTCAGCTCCTAGAATAGATTGTAACTCAGATCTTTCCAAAATCTCCTCAATCATAGTCATATTACTTAAAATAAAAAATCCAATACGTTGCTTGTACTTATTAGCAGAACCTCCCTCCGCATCTATCAAAATTTTCTGAGCTCTTTTCTCTAATAAAACTAATAAAATATCAATACAGTCACTAAAGAAACAAGATAATAATGCTGCATTACTTGCATTATTGTCTAGAGATCCTTTCACATATGTGCTTTCTTTATCTTGTAACTGGACAATCAACCATTCATCTCTATTCATACCTGTCATTGTCTTTAAACAACCTTGTTCATACTTCCCAAATCTCCTTAACACAGATATACCAGCTACTGCACAGTCAGCAACACCGTTGTCATTTGGTATTTTATTAAAATTGTTAACTTTATTCTGAATTTGTTGAATTGCATCTCTAAACAAAGACTTTGCCAATTTAAATATTTGTCTTGAGCAGGATGATAAATTATCATTTCTTTGTAGACTTGAATCAAAACGAAGTACTTTTATGACTCTCTGAACAGATTCTACTAATTCAAAACTATATAAACCAATATTCTCTTTATTTGATTCCACTGCTTCTATATTAGTCAGGATCAATTTGGTATATGTATTTATTATTGGAGTTAAAATTCTACTTAAAACACTTTGTTTCAGGTCCGCAAACTGAGAATACAGATCGTCTATTAAACCTTTCTCACTGACAATAAACCCCACTAATGCTTCTGTGTAATTTAAAATACCATTACTTCCTTGTTTATATGGAGCATTTTTATTATCAGTGATTCTCTTAACAAAAGGTTCTAGGAATGCCATTGATTTGATTATCTTCGCACTTCTATGTTTAATCAAGGCATTCTCAATTAAAGATCCTTCTCCATTTCTATTATTATTATAAAAATAATCCAAAATCCAAGCTAATTCAGCTAATTGCTCATCTTCATAATAAGGAAAAGGAATCTTTTTTTCAATATTAATCTGTGGATCAAAATCGGGGATGCTATTTAATATTAAAATAAAGTATGATCTAAGTTCATTTTCACTCTCAGTGATTAATGACCTTAAATGAGTCAAAATACCACGGAATTCTGCATTTTGTTCATTGTTTGTTGAAATATCTTCTAACATATCATCAACCCTGTGAATCATTTGCGTATATTGTTTTAAACCAATTTCTTTAATACCTTTCTGTAAAATAAGTTCATATTTTGAAGCCTCATTGGCTAAATCTTTTACAGAAGCCACCGTATTTAATGTGCTTTCAATATTTCTTTGTAAAGTAATTAACATGCTATTCCTAGATAGAATTGGGGCAAACAATTTATTTGATTGGCTAGAAGTTTGAGATATGTTCCTTAGAGATTGGTCGATACTTGATGCAAATCTGTTACATTTTTCTAAATTTTGTGATAAAACCACAATATCTGCTTCATCAACGTCCACGATCATTGTTTTTATTACTACTTCTTAAAGTTTTTGAGGTGAATAAGAAAAATCTGTCAATTTTTATCAGAATATAATACACAATCAAAATAACAACAATTGATAAAGCTAAACTAAGATAATACTTACATAACCAGTATGAAAACAAAGAAAAAGCCTGCTATGTTCTATAATAATTATACTGTCAGTTTGTACATAAAGGAAGGGTTTCCCAAAATATGTAACACTAATTAACTTTTTAATACTTATATCCCTTTGTATGTCTTCTTTTTATTACATTCATTTGCTTACTCAAATGTCAAAAAAGTTGAATGAAACAAATCATCAACGAAATTGGAAAAACAAGAACTGTACAATATTCAATATTCAATATTCAAAAAAAAAAAAAAAATAACAAATAAAAAAATGAAGAGAAGACAGAGATACAAAATAGAACAAAATAAGTAATTGAGAAAAGAAGAAAGGACATTATATTCTGGATACAATTCGATACAAAGAATTTGCTCGAGTACGATTATTACGACATTCCCAATATTTCTTCATTTATATATAAAAGGAATCTCGAAAGAAGGGAAGGGGGAACACACATTCTTTTTGCTTTTGCTTTAATCTTAAACACTATTCAATATGTCTTCACAACTGTCAGTTAAAGAATTATGTGCACGATTGGAAGAGGCGTCTCTTTTGCCATCCAGAGGCCGAGCTCAAAAAATCGAATGTCAATTGAGTCATAGTAATATGAAAGTCAATAGTTGGAAATTCAATGAGTGGGACTATGGGAAGAATAATATTACATTACCTTGTAATGCTAGAGGTTTATTTATTACGCAAGATGAAAATGATCCAAGGATAATTGCTAGAGGCTATGATAAATTTTTCAGTATTGACGAAGTTCCTACCACTAAATGGGACTATATCGAAAAGAATACAGTAGGTCCATATGAAGTGTCTGTTAAAGCTAATGGATGTATTATTTTCATATCCGGGTTAGCCGATGGTTCTTTAGTTGTTTGCTCCAAACATTCTACTGGTCCAAGAGACGATGTTAATAGAAACCATGCAGAAGCTGGTGAGAAATACTTAATGCATCAATTACAGGACCTAGACATAGATTCTAAACAGTTGGGGAAGGAACTTTATGAGAATAATGTGACTGCAGTGGCTGAATATTGTGATGACACATTCGAGGAACATATCTTGGAATACACTGGTGATAAAAGAGGTTTATATTTACATGGGATAAATCACAACACTCCTGATTTCCACACTTGGCCTTTGGATAAAGTAGCATCTTTTGCCAAGAAGTATGGTTTTAAAAAGATTAATTTTATGATTAAAAACACAATCGAAGATTTAAAAACATTCTTGAATGATTGTTCTGAGAAGGGATCCTTTGATGGACAAGAAATTGAAGGGTTTGTAATTCGTGGTAAGATGTTAAATGATCCATCTGTTCCATATTTCTTTAAATACAAATTCGAGGAACCTTATTTAATGTATAGACAATGGAGGGAAGTCACTAAAGACTATATTACTAAAAGACATCGTATCTTTAAATTCAAAAAGCATGGATTCATTACAAATAAATATTTAGATTTTGTTATTCCAATCTTAGAGAATGATCCTAAATTATGTGAAGACTATTTGCTTGGGTTTGGTGTTATTAAATTAAGAAATATGTTTTTAAAGAATTTAGGATTAACTGGTCTTGAAATATTGAATCATGAGTTAGTTGAAGGTTGGGAACTACAAAATTCTATAGATTATGATAAAGTAGATGAAGGAACCAAATTTTTAATCTTCCCAATCTCGGTTATTGGATGTGGTAAGACTACTACTGCAGTGACATTGACTAACTTATTTCCAGACAGTTGGGGCCATATCCAAAATGATGATATCCATGGGAAGGATAAATCAATGTTAATGAAGCGATCCTTGGAATTATTAGCCAAAGAAAACATAAAGTGTGTCTTTGTTGATAGAAATAACCATCAATTTAGAGAAAGACAACAATTATTTGAATGGGTTGATGAATTAAAGGAATCCTACCTTCCATATGATCAAAACATTAAAATAATCGGTATATCTTTCGCACCATATGACAAGATGGACACTATTAAAGATGTCACTACAAAGAGAGTCCTTGCAAGGGGTGATAACCACCAAACCATTAAATTGGAAAAATATGGTGAGAAGAAAGTTCTTGGAATTATGAGTGGGTTTTGGAAAAGGTATCAACCTGTCAACCCAGATAGATCTCCAGATGATAAATTTGATTTGATCATTAATCTTGATTTTGAAAGTGCTGATGATGTATCAACTTTGACAAATGTGAAGACTATCTTAAATGAGATCCATGATAAGTATTCAGTTTTGATACCTGAGGTTCCAAGGGAGAATGATGTTTTACAAGCATTTGAAAAGGCTTTAGAATATAAACCTACCAAGACAGTTACATCCAATAATAAGCTAAATAAACAGAAGGATAAAAAGAAGAAAGAAAGTAAAAACAGCAATAACAATAATAACAAGGGACAGAATAAAAAAACTAGAAAGATTAGGCCTGTATATTTTTCATTAAATCTTGATGTCAGCCCTATTAGAGCAGCAATTGATAAATTAGTGATGCAAAACTTAGGCAAAGTCCCAGCAGAATCAATGAAGAGTTTAAATAATCTTTTCTTTCAAAATAAGTTCCAAGAAGAGTTTCATGTAACACTATGTCATGTTAGTCAAAATAAACATGGGGACAAAACTCAACAGGATATTTGGGAGAAATATATGTCATATTATGATCCAACTTTAAAACTTTTCGAAAATGACAAAGAAAAAGATGTTGGAAAAATTTTAAAGACAGGTGATAATATTAAGATTAAATTAGTGAAATTGTTGTGGGATAAGCATATCGTGACAGTGGTTGTTGAATTTTTATTAGATAAAGATAAAAGTTTCTTTATTGAGACTCCAAATGGAATTGTGGAAGGTTTCAAATGTGCTAATTCAACTCCACATATAACTGTAGGTATATTAACCAATGACACAAAACCGGTATATTCCAATACTTTATGTGAAATTGCATCTACAAAAGGTGTATTGGGTAATGATTTCTATGAGTTAGAATTTCAGGACAATAGGGAATATTCTGGTGAAGTGTATATAAATTTATAGAGTGTATATTATAACATAATAAAAGACAATTTTTAGTAACTAAGTTGTTTATATATATATACGTATATTTACTTTACTGTCTATTGTGAAAGGAAAATTAACTCAGATAGCATGAATCCAGAAACGACAAAAAGAAGATAAAAAAAAAGTATTTAAACATGACGATAACGTTACAAATGTATTGAATATTTTAAACATAAAGGAAAGAAACAAAACCAATAATTAAAAAAAAAAAAAAGTACAAGCGATTGTCTATCTAATCAAGTGGTGAATTGAAAATTACCCTTATTAATAACAAATATATCAATAGCAGCCATAGCAGCATACAATCTATTTTCAGCTTCATCAAATACAATAGAATGGTCACCATAAAAGACGTCATCAGTGACTTCTTCATGATGTCTTGGTAAACAATGCATAAATATAAAGTTTGGATCAGCCACTTTAGCCAATTCACTATCAATTTGGAAACCTGCAAATTGTTTTAATTTAGCTTCTTTAGCAAATTCTTCACCCATAGAGACAAAAGTGTCAGTGACTAACACATTGGCACCTTTAGCTGCCTGTTTTGGATCATGAGTATATTCAATGGAAGAACCATTTCTTTGGGTGATCTCAGAGGCAGCATCTACAATAGTTTTATTCATTTCGATACCGATTGGAGTAGCGATAGAGACATCCATACCCAATTTCAAAGCGGCAATGGCCATATCATTTATGACGTTATTAGCATCACCTACCCAAGCAATCTTTAATTTATTATTTTCATAATCTAATTTTTCCTTTATTGTTAACATATCACATATGGCTTGTAATGGATGATATGTGTCACAGAGAGAGTTAATAATTGGTACAGAGGAATGTTTACATAAGTTTTGAATATCTTCATGTTTGTTAACACGTGCAAATATACAGGAAACCATAGAAGACACAACTTTTGTAGTATCATAGAAGGATTCATTGACACCTAATTGGATATCATCTTTACCCAAAAACATAGGTTGAGCACCAAAGAAAGTGGCAGCACCTTCAGTAGATATTCTAGTTCTTGTAGATCTTTTTGAAAAGATTAAAGCAACAGTTCTACCTAACAATTTCAAATGATTCTTTTGAAACTCCGTAGAGTTATTATTTTTAAACACTTTTTTGAAGTACTCAGCTCTTTTGACTAGAGCAATAAATTCATCATCTGTCAAATCTTTAATAGAAACCAAATGACGCAAAGACATGGTTAATATGATATGTTCTTTTATTCGAATAGAGAGAGTAGTAATAATTTAGTAGTAATCACTTAAGAGTAATCGATGGTTATCGTAGATGTATGTAATTTTCTAAAGTATAGTTCGTTGTTAGCTGTACTTAAAGGACACACAGGTCAAGGTAGTTTTTTAAAGGAAACTCTCTCCTTTTTATATGTATGTGATCGTTAAGTGATAAAACAAGCGAGTAACCCCTGCAAAAAAATAAGAACAATAATAATAATACAAGGTTTTTCCAGGAAACAAAGCAAAAAAAACCAGAGAGAAACAATAGAAGAATTCACAACATCATCAACAACAAAAAAAAAAAAAATTCCGCAATTTTCTTCAAAGTGAGTCATAAAACAAATCTGACAGAAAAGAAAGTTGGAAGTAATAAATAATACTCTTCTTTTGTTGTTTTATTCTCGTTTTTCATTGCCTTAAACAGACAAAAACAAAGGACGAATAGAGAAAGAGAGAGACAGAGCAAAAAATGAAAAATGACTCGAGTCCAAAGATCACAAACTAGGACAACAACAACAACAACAATAATAATAATAATAACAATACACCGTGTATCCTGATAACATCAACAAATATATATATATATATATATATATTTCGTTAATGACTCAACTTGTTTTATCTCTGGAAGAAAATATCACATAAACACGCAATTTAATATCCGTTAGTGTACAAAAGACGTTTTTGCTTGTATTGAATTTTCGTTTCTGTTTTTTCTAATATTTTCAATATTCTAAAGAACTTTGTTTGTATTCTTTATAATAGACATTGTTCGATTGAAAAGAGACAGTTTGCTCCGAATATTAACCGTATCGATTTTTACACTGCTATCTTAATAGGTTACTACCAATTAAGTTTACTGGTCTCGATTCTCTTTGTTACCAACATTATTGCTGTTAGCAGTTTTAGTAGCAATGTTCATTTATTTAATCTTTCTTTCCTTTGTTCACACCTGTTGTAAGTAATAATAACATCAATAAAATATCAGTGTGCTATTTCTTTTTGAAAACAGTTTCAACCAAGTCTTAACTAGTCGTTGCCATTGAAATTGACTTGATAATAAACCATATGACTAAAAATCATCAGCAGATATAGTAGATTTGATATCCTTAGAAGATTAACACTGAAGCAATATAGGATTTAATTAACGTTTTTGTTTACTATATTTTCCTCAACAAACAAGCTCGGTATTAAGCATTGTTTTCAAGGTGACATAATAATATATGTAACTTTGCTCTTTTGATGAGTTTACTAAAATGACACCTAATATTACCGTTCATATTCTCTTTGTTACAGTTGTAAGACATAGTTTGATTATAGATTCTGGAGTTTGCATATTTTGACCTCTTTGCTGATATTGAAGTGGTAACAAAAGTCTCTTTTTATTTTATTTATTTATTTATTTATTTATTTATTTATTTATTTATTTATTTATTTATTTATTTATTTTTTTTTTTTGTTGTTGTTAAACATACCTTTCATATTGATATAGTAAGACTCAATTTTATAATATCTTCTTTGAACCTGGTAAAACATATGACATTATCAAAAATGTTGTTGTCTTATCCAACTTTTTTTTTTTTTTTTCACACCATCTCTTGGATAATTGTTGTTTTTGTTACTTAATTAATGCCTCTAATAAATAATACAAAATTAATTGAATTTTCTTGTTCGAATTTGTTGTTTCCCGAATACTATGAAAAACTGAATACTGGTAGCTTAGTGGAACTAAATTGAACCACTATTCAAATCGATATTGGATAAACATTTTTTTTTTTTTCCTGAAAGTTAAACAAGGTACCATCAATGTGTTCACCAAAGACAACTATTTAAAGTACTACAACGTCTTAAGACTAGTAGGAAGGGAAGGCATACGGTTTGAGAGATTAATAAGCGAATCATTATAATATAATTACAGATTGATTAGCCGCCCAAAGAAAGCATTCTTAAATCTCTCTCTCTCAAATCAACAGAATAAATTTGTCCCACCGATTGAAGGAAAGAAAGAAAGGAAGAAAAAAATGAATAAAAATATTTTAAATATTCACTAACCCTAAGTTTTTATTACAAAATCTATATGGAAAAGGAGTCGTTGCCAATTGCAAACCTAAGTTTTTATGTTAGAGGCAAAATAGGGTTCAGAGTGTTTTTTCCTCATCTCAAATTATGAACCGTTTAGTTTAGTTTAGTTTTTTTTTTTTGCGAAGGGAAAAGAAAGAAAAAAAGAAACAAAATAATAGGAATTAATAACAACAACAAAAAAATAGAAGAACGGATATAAAAATAAAACATATATATCTTATCGAAAATGAGATGATCTATAAACGGGTAATAAAGATTTCATCTAAGAAAATAAAAGAAGATCAGCAAAAAGATAAGACAAATCAACAAACAAACAAACACATTGATATTTACTCTAAGGTAATCTAATCATCGCATTTGTATTAATTGCATATCCCGTTATTACTTACATATATAGTTATAAATTATTAAAATAAAACGTGTGAATGTCATCATCCAGGACACCATTCAAAGGGATTTTATTTTCCATATCTGGTATTTATGATCAAAAACGAAAGGATATTTGCAGATGTGTTGTAAAATTGGGTGGTAACATTACTGATGAACTATTAAAAGTAACACAAGTGTTAATTATAGGCGATGGTCTTATTAGAACAAATAAGTATCGTTATTGCGTCAGACATAGACCGGATATTATCTTTATTGATTGGAAAATCATTGTGGAATTATACGAATTATGGAAAAGAGGTGAGGATATCACACATGCGTATCGTCTAAAGAATATGGAAAATAATCCTCAATCTCGAATGTTATATCTTTTAAGGAATGAATATTCAGATTTACCCTTTTCTAAATTTTATATCTTTATTGGAAGAATACCGTCTAAAGAACATACAATTAAAGAGTTAGAAGACATTTGTGATAAATTAGGTTGTAAAAATATTGACTCAAAGGCACTCGATACAACTGTATTAACTAAAAGAGATCAATACAATATTATCTTTGTCTCTGGTGAATCGAATAGTACCAGACAAAGAGCAGCCGTTCGATTTAATATCCCTGTTATACATTATAAATGGATCTTAGATTGTAGTAAAAGAAATGCAATATTAGAATACGATCCATATTACCTTATAGAAAATGTTCAAGGTAAATCATATGACGATATTGGGATTGACTCCTGCGACTGCTGGGAGAAATTAGATGAAATTAATCAATTTATGATTCCTAATGAAGAAAAACAAACACAGTCAATTCAACACCCAGAGTTGGTATTAAGTAAATATAAACCACAAGGTGGTAAATTATGGAATAAAGTCATGTCTAATTCTGTTTCAGAGAATGGACACCGTCAAGGACATAAACAACAACTTGTTCATTCAAGGAGTGAAAATAACGAAAAACGCATTGATGTAGATCATCATTATCATAATAATAGCAGTGATACTGAACAGTATAGTGATAAACCAAAAAATGAAAACAAGAATAAAAATATCCAAGAACGATTACATAATGATTTAATATTTGATAATTGTTCATTTTCCATACATGATTGTTTCCCCGCAAGACATCAAAGAATCTTACTTAATGTTATCAAGAAAAATGGGGGGACAATTATCACTTCCACACATACAGACCCGGATTATTTGATTGTTCCAAGTAATATACCATTAGAGACGTTGAATCTTCCACAAAATTTTGTTTCAAATATATATATTGTCACAGAATTTTTCATTGAAAGATGTTTACACTACAAATTGTTAATTGATCCACCAGATACATGGAGTAAACCATTTTATTTTACTGAAAATTTCCATTTAATACCTAATCCTAAAGTATTACATAAAAGAGAAGAGAATCAATCATCTTTAACTGTTGCAATAACTGGATTTCAAGGTGTAGAGTTATTACACTTAACAAAAATATTAAAGTTATTGGAAAATAGAGGTATTAAATATAGCGAATATGTCAATAAAAATATCGACTTATTATTACTCAACCTTTCTGCATTAACATCAATAAATGAAGATTATGTCTTATGGACAAACAATTATAAAGATTTATTCCAATTAAATAAGACACACCTTAAGAATGATACAGAGAGTCAAGCTGTGGTATTTAGAAATTCATTAAAACGTAAACTTGGGTTTGTCAAACAGGTCGGGACTATCCCAGTAGCAACACCAGCTTTTATTTTGGAAATCTTTAGAAAGACTAGACATTTTGTTTACGATCCAGATTATTCTAATAATTTTGTTAGAATTAATGACATTAATTGGTGCATTTTCTGTCCTAAGAATGATTCAAATAGTTACGGGATTGATATCAAGAGAGGCACGAAAATATCTTTAGAGAAGGACCTACCCAGTCCTATTAAAAATACAAAAAGAAAAAGACCTAATTTATCTGAATCGCGCAGTTATAAGATAAGTAAAACAATTTTCAATGATATGAATAGTCCGAACAAATCCTCAAAACTATTTTCACCACAGAGTTCTATTAAAAATAATTTTAAAGAAAGTACTAAAGAAGCAATGTCTAAATTTAGAGAACCTAAAAGATCATCATACGGCAATATAAAACCATCACTATCGAATGCATCTCCTGTATTACAATTGGAAAACATTCCAAACCTTTCAAGATCATCATCCAAATTAGAGAGTAATATTGAAATCACCAATTTTAATATAAAGAGACCACGCATGGATAATGGTACAGTAAATAAAATAGAAAGATCTTCAAGTTGGGGTACTATGATGTCTAGTAGTCAAAACAATCTATCTAAGGGGGAAAGTTCGGATACATCTTTTTCTGTTTCAGATAAAGAGGATAAACCTATAGATAATACACAAGTGGTCTATGGAACTGGGAATGCAATTCGCAATAAAGGAGCCAGTAATACTCCAAGACGGCCTTTAACAAGAAATCAAGCTAAAATGTTGGACTTATAGATTTGAAAAGACATAAACAAATCCATAAATATATCAACACACACACACATATATATATATATATACTTATATATATTCAAAATGCATAGTTGGTTTTTAATATATGTTTTATGTTACCCCACAAGTTGGTATACTAAAAAAAAAAAGAAGAAGGATAAAGAGAGAGGGAGAGTCGCCTACTAATAGCTTATTCATTTTTTAGACATTACTTTTCACACAACTATTGAGTAACTTTTATTTGAAGAGAATACTATACAAGAAGGTATCCTTAAATATCCCATTAACAAAATTATCAATGTCTGTCTACGTATTTATCTATTCCAGTTTTACCTATGTATTCAAACTAGTAAAAACTAACGGATTCTCTCTACCGTCAAAATATATTCCAGAAAATACTATCTAAGAATGAAGAAAGAAGACACAAAAAGAGAGATAAATAAAAAGTCCCTTCCACATTATAAGTAACCTCAACCAACATTGAATCAGGTATGATATACACGTACAGAAGTCTATAAAAAGTGTTGACTGAGTGATAAGTAATAAGCTAGACAAAGAAAGTTTATGGAAACTACGTTATTACAGTGTATATATATATACAACACAATAATTATCATACATATTTTACGTTTGTCATGACTGTTGGTTTAGTAGGGAAATTATCTAGAATCAAATCACCTAGAAATGCTTTATTAAAAAATTTTGTTTAACAATTATTTCAACACGAATCAATTATTAGTACTTATGAAAAATGAAAAAGAAACATTTAAGTTAGCTGAGAGAATAATTACGTCTGCTAAGAAATATGACCATGGGAATGATTTAAATCGATATACTCAAAATATTTAGTCTAAAAATTCACTCTCTGATGATAATAAACACCTTATACCTAAAGTAGTAAATGAGTTAGCTGATAGATATAAGGATAGAAGTAGTGTGTTATATATAAGAACACTTAAATTAGAATCAAGGGTTGGTGATAAATTTAAACAAGCTACTATTGAACTAGTTGATACTCCAATTATTGTGAAAAATAATGGTGAAAATATCACCAACCAAAGAGGTAATATAAAATTCTGGTTATTGATGAAAACATTATTCTATAATGAGATTAATAATGAAGTCTACTCTCCCTTAACAATGAAAACTTTGTTAAAAATGTATAGAACTAAAGTTATTGATCCAGATAATTTAAATCACCCTAAAGAAAAAATGATTTGTGTTAGAAATTTGTTAATGGAACAAATGAATAAACTTGATTTAAAAAATGATTCGAAAAATAGATCTTTTGAGTTTGATCAATTAAAGGAATCTAATCGTATAGATTCAGTTTTATCTCAATTATCTGATATGTTATCTTCATCAAATGATAGTGGTGAATTCATACAATGTCTAAATATAATAGGGTCAATAGAAAATGTAAAGGTGGTTACCAAATAATGAGTTGAAGACTGGAAAGAAAAGAACAACGGTTTTAGTTAAAATGATAGTGCTACAATTGTTTATTCAACAATTTATTTCATGTATATATTTGGTTCATATATTAGTATTTAGTTTAAAAAATAACAAAATTATTTTTTTTTTCACATATACTTCCTGTTTAATTCTGCAATAGCTTTGCATATAATATGCCAGTCAATAGTACGTGGTACACCAATTAAAGTTTCTTGCCATTTTAATAATTCATACATAAACATTAAATTTGGTTGAATAATAATGTTTAATCTTCTAACTCTAACATACAAGTATGCTCTTAATAAATCAATTTTTAATCGTTTCATACATTCTGCAATACATACAGTAGCAGACCTGGAAACACCAACCATACAATGTACTAACACTTTCCCGCCTGACCGTTCACATTCATCTATAAAATCTAATGCTAAATTTAATTGACCACGTCCGGTCAAAGGATCTTTGCCATTATCTTGTAAGTTATTAATCTTACAGATCTTGAATCCATCTTGTTCAATGATTTGAAAGAATCGCGGATCTATAGTGTATGATACAGGTTGGTCATTATTATTAGTAATATGTGGAATTGTATCAGTTACATTATTTCCCCCATAATTTTTGGAAATATTATCAGGTTCATTTGATATATTTGAATTGGATCTTAAGACTTCAAGTGATGGGGGTGGTAAAGATGAAGAATCATCCTTTAGAATATTTCCACCTTTACTATTTGATGTACTAACAGACACCCATGATAAATTTTCACCAACAGACACAATATGAGTGATCCCTAGTCTATGCAATAAGTCAAGGTTTTGTGCATGTACCAATGAACCGAGATACATATGTGGTAATATCCTTGATGGTAATGGACCGTTTAATTTAACAAAATCATTTAATTCAGGTAATCTAATTAAAAAAACTGAACTAAACATATCATGATCAATTTTCAATTTGGGCAAAGGTAATGGTGATCCATTATAATCTTGTTTTTGATTTTCTATTCTTTGAGGACTAAAACTTCTTAGTAGAGCCTGTAAGTGACCAAGGACTTGTAAATCTATTTGAAATAAGAAAAATGGTCTATCTTTGACCAAATGTAATTTATATATAACATCCTGTAAGGATAAATCCCAATAAAAAATTAAATATGCAACTGTTAAAAAAGTTGTCTCTGTGTAACCATCATTACAATATAGTAATACTTCGTATGGTGTAAATTTAGATACTTGCCAAATAAGGTAACATACGTTTAGTATAGTTTCAATTGAATTTATATTTAAATTGCCTAACCCAATAGACCCGGATGATGGAAAATTAATAGTTAAATAATTTTGTGATGTTTTCCACATTATATTTTTATTGTTATTATTGCCACGTGTGTTATTTTCATCACTCAAAAAGGTTTCAAATTTGGTCCATAATTTATCAATATTTGGTAAACTATTTTGATCTGAGCAATTAATGATTAATCTTGTATTTAAAGATGGATTCATATACATTGTATTGAATAAAAATCTATCGTTAAAGGATGGGTTTTGAGGATCGAATTTCAAATAAGGAATATTAACAACTGTAGTATTCAATGGGGAATAATAAGGCTTGTGAATCTTTGTACTTGTTTTTACTTTCGAACATATATCAATTTGTTTGATTTTATTCATTAAGATATGAAAATCACATGAGTTACCGCACCACACTTTACCTTCATCATCTATTAAAGTAGCCGATGACATTTTATTCATTTCTATTCTTTCATGATAATGGAAATTGGTATACCAATTATTAAAAGTAATAATGTCATATTTAGTAGCCAATGTTTTAATTATTGGGAGATCGTTATTATTAATATATTTTGATTCTAATAATAATGGTGGTGTACCAACAAGCTCAGTAGGAAAATCATTTGGAAAATCTTGATATTTTAATATAAAAAATTTGTGTCTTGTATTAATATTAATAGTGCTATCGTTATTATTATTATTAGTACTAGTACTAGTACTAGTAGTTACATGACCATCCAATATGTGATAACTAAATTCAATGAAATTCAATGCTAATTTCAATAAATTTAATAAATCTTGACAAAATGAACATGAAACATCATGTAATGTGGTAATTGGTGTGTTATCACAATTTAAACAGTAGACTACCAATTTTGAAGATAACTCGATCATCTTAGATGGCTGTAAATCAAACCTTCTAAAATTTTGAGACTGAAAGCTTTTAGTAGTCGTTGGACTATGATATCCACTGACTCTTATGTTTTGATAATGATAACTATGACTGTTTTTATAGATATTATTAGATATTTTAACATTTGTTTGCATACAATATTTATTCCATGCATACGGGTCCGTCTTTAAAAATGGCAGAATCCTATGAATCATGCATAACTGTATTAACCTCTGTCTACAATCTGTATTAGATAAACAACGTAATTTGATTGAAAATTTATTGATTTCATTCTCAAATATTTCTTCCAATACAGCGTGTTGAACAGTTAACATATCTTTATTGATAGTGTTGTTATTATTGGTATTATCTTTTAGTGAATCATACCTAATTTGATCATTCCAAGTAATGAAGAAATCGATTGGGTCCATAGAATTCTTCAAAGTCCCAGTATCATTTAAATATTTTGATTGGTTGTTATTTTGAATCGGTACTGATCTTATTATTGAGATAGCATCCGGATAATTTGGGGGAGAACTCATTGAATAAGAGTGTAGCCAGGGAAACATGACTTCATGGTTGGGTAATTTGATAGATTGATGGATATTCAGCCATTTAAGAGTCTCATGTGGAGTGACGCCCAAATAATTATCCGAGTAGTCTTTGTCATCTTCCTCAGTATCAGATGATATATTATTATTTAGCGGTTCTTCCATAGTGGTATACGATCTCTTATGCCACTGTTTCATTGTTCTTCAAAGAAATATAGTCCTTTGTGTGTGTGTGTGTGTGTGTGTAGTGGTAGTGTAATCCAGTTGAATGAGAATATGTTGTGATGTGATGCTTTAATACTCTATTAGTATCAAAATATTTTTTGTATAGTTGATTATAGAGTAGATCCGTGAAAAAAAATTTTTTTTTTTTTTTTGATTCATAGATAATATCTATGAGAGAAATGCAGATACAAACATATAAAGATGTGTATACGAAGGGGAAGCTAGAAACAGTGGTGAACCTGTGACTGTGTATAGATTCTTAGGTATTCAATTTAGCGTTATACAACATCAGATTGAAGGATATATACTACATTTTATGAACAATGAAGATAAAAGTATGAATGATTTAGATGAGAAGCGATTATTACCACGGTTCCCCCATTATCCAAAATCAAAAAAATATAGCAAAATGTGACAAGGACTATGTTATTACATCTAATGCAGCTATAGTGGCAACATCGTTTTGCCACTGAATTATTTATTCAATCGTTAACGGAAGATGGTGTGTCTTTATGTTATATTTACAACCAGATAAAAAAAAGAAACCAATGAAAAGAGATATACCAAGAGGAAGAAGAAGATCATCATGGATAACGATACTAGGGATACAACAATGAAACGGGTTAGGTTAACTTTAGATGATTTAATTGAATCTGTTCAAAGGAATGAACAGATTCTATTTTTTTTTTTTTGGAAGGTGTGATTAATAAAAAAATATTTTAATAATGATTTCAAGAGTAGCAAGAAAGAAAGATCAACAACGATAGCAAATATGAATACAAAATCTACTAAAATCAATCTGTATTGCCATTTGGTATAAAGAAAACAGCATTTTTAACTGTACAACGTATCGAGAACAGTAGGAGTGAAAGTGATGAACTTACAGGAAGAGGACGACGAAAACATTTTAGATTGTGTGGAAGAAGAAGATGATGATGATAACTTCCAAGAGAAAATAAGATTTAGAAAGAGACTAATGGGTAGAGAAGAGACTACAGAAGAAGTGTTAGAATGAGTAGGCATACTTTCATTTCTTCTTCTTCTTCTCCTACTACTACTATTGCCATTCATTGCTAGGTGATCATTAATAGAAAAATAAGAGATAATTCAACATAAACTGGTATACAATGGTACAGAGAAGAACAGAGAGATGCAGTAAATTGTATTAACACTACCACAAAGCTCTCTTTAGTCTCATTTATACAGTTAATTCATCAATTTGGTCACGTTCTCTGCTATTAGACACTAAGTATGTGGTGTACAGGTGCTGTAAGGTACAAATAGACAAAATTTTTTTTTTTTTTCATTAATTTCATCTTTTTAAAATAAAGAAATGAAAAAAGTCTTCTTCATCAATCTTTAGAGATATATTTGGGAAGAGTAGTAGTAGTAGTAGTATATATATACAGCTTTATAAATTCAAATATATACAGTTACGTTGTTATAATATTTGGTTTTACCTATCGTTCGCTCCCTAGACTGTGAAAAGTAAAACTAGGGAAATAAGGTAATATTATTTAATAATAAACGAATTGCAAATGTCAGGTACTGTTAGTAATCGTCATAACAGCGGCAACAGTGGCAGTGGGTCACGAAAGCAAGAATATATTGCAAGAATCAAATATTCCAATGAATTACCACCTCCAATCATCCCGCCAAAATTGTTAAAGTATCCAATAAATAAAAATGAAGAGGTAGATTCACCTCAGTTGATCACTTCTTTATTCACGAAGACTAATGTCACACCATTGATTAATATAGATAATGACCTATCTATGCCAATGGATTTAATGAATATACCTGGTCTTTTAAATAAAAATGATACAACTTTTTTGTATGGATTTGATAACATTAAATTGAGTGATAAAGATCGTATTCTTTTAAGAGATCCAAGGATCGACAGAATTGTTAAAACTGATACTTCAAAAGTCACTTTCTTAAGAAGAACTGAATATTTGTCCTCTACAATGGCATCAAATAGTAATAACGCTAATAAAAATAATAATGAATACGGTGCCTCGTCTTCTCTTAATAAGAAACGGTCAAGGTCTGATTATGATGATGGTTACGATAGGATGTTAAATTCTTCAGAGATTGTAAATAAAGTCGAGTCTACATTTGACACAATGTCTCATGACTTGACAACATTTAAACATCCAATTAAACGTAATTTAAAAGCTGTTAAGATTTGGGATCTTTTACCTGATACCGCATCAATGGACCAGAATTATTTTACATTAAGATTAGTGGGTAGTGCAGCTTTGGATTCAAGGGAAAGAGAAAAATTGTCTTTGAACACCACTATCTTTAGACCGGTTGAATTAGAGGAAGATGAATGGATCTCAATGTATACAATAAATAATAAAAATGATTCAAAAATCTTGGAAGAAAATTATGAAAAACTTATTGATAATGATAACAGTACTAGTACTAGTATCGATAATAAAGTATTCAAGTTTAAAAGATTAAGGGATTTTGATATGAAACAAGTGGTCACTATGCCAACAAATATAAATTTAAACAATAATTCAAATCCATTTGGCGAAGTTTCAATTATTTTTAATAATGACAAAAAAATTGCATATTATAAACCTTTACGTTCAAGGATAGAATTGAGACGTAGACGTGTTAATGATATTTTCAAAAATTTAGTTAAAGAACATAATGTTGATCAATTAAATATTAAATTAAGAAACCCAACTACAAAGGAGGCTAATATCAGAGATAGATTAAGAATGAAATTCGATCCAATCAATTTTGTTCCAGTTGAAGAAGAAGAAGAAGAAGAGGAAGAAAATGTTGATAATGCTGGAACAAAGACAGAAAAAATGAATGAGGATGGCAATGAAGAAAGTTAAATAAGAATGTACAAGTGTAATCTCAATTAATTACAAATGTTTAATAGTCTATTAAATAAAATAAAAGATAATCGAGTAAATGATGTCCAAACCTTTAACTCACGAAAAAGCATGGTTACTTAGTCCACATAAATGTATATATTTATTAAAAAAAATCCATTTATATATAAATCTTACCTTGTTTTAAATACCAAGTTGTATATTTTTAACCTGTATATTTATCTGATGTAGAGAAAAGGGGGAATGTTGTGTTCCAATCCGCTACATCTTTTTCTTATCTTGTTCAATATATATGAACTAAGTTTGATTCATAAACTTATGCTTATGGAAATAAAATAAACTAATAAAAAATTGTCTGTGTGCAATTGCCATTTATCTTACATTTGATTTGGTAAATATATAACACTTTCAAAATTTACTTTATTTATTTATTTTTTTATTTATTTATTTATTTATTTTTTTTTTTTTTGAATATTATTTTGACACAAGTAACGCTGCACTTTGCCATCCACCTGCAGCAATAGATATACAAAATTTTCCTTCTGGGAGTGGAACTTTGACAGGTTTGACGACTCGAACATTTCTTGGACCATCCCAACGACCAATTTGTTGATTATTGACAATATCTTCTGGTTTCCCCAAACCAAGACATCCACTAAATTGACTTTCAAGACCCCAAGAATATATATTCCCTTTCTCTGTTAATGCTAGTATATGATAATCACCAGCAGCTAAAGAGATTATATGATCATTTGAGTCTTCTAATATTAGTTCTTTTAAAGTCATTAAATCTAGCTTACCATGACTCATATCAATAGAATAACATTTGTTCTTTGTGAAAAGAATCAATTCAGAAAAACAAGATTTACATTTTAATAAATTTTCTTCAATATTAGGTATTTTGATAGAAGTAATTAATCCATTATCATATTTCCATAATTTCTGACCCTCATTACCAATCTAGTAAACTATATTATCTTCCACACATGTAAAATCCACAATCTTATTGTCACCTCGGATAGCGTCAGTACCAGGAATAACATTATAATCAGCGTTTGCAGATAGCTCACCTTTTTTCAATGCAGAACGATATTTCCAACACACAAGACCCACTTTATAAATATAGACGCAATTAAAGTTCCAACCAGACGCGATTTTAAGAATCGGGTGATCCTTTCTTGGTGGAAGACCATTAAATTCGATTTTGATACCATGATTAGATTCGTTGTTATCCCAAGAATATATCTCATTTGTTGAAGTTAGGCCTAAAAAATGACTTCTACCTGAAGTTAACGCAACAAATTTTAATTTATCGAACTTCTCCTCTTCAATACGGAAATTGTTGTCTACCCCTGAATATATCTCAAAGGAATCCCTAGTAAACATACGTGATATATGGTTATTTCCAGGAATTTGTTGACTAGCTCGTTCTTCCAATTCTTCAATTTCTGCGTATATATTTCTATGTGGTCTTGGTAAAATATTATGAGGATTCATTGTTATAATATGATTTTCATCATTATTATTAGTAGTAGTAGTAGCAGGAATTGTAAAAATATCATGCCTCCCTATTACAGGTGTATTAGGTAGAGGTGTTGGACCATGGTGGATGCCAGATGTTCTAATAGGGTTAACAAAGACGGTGGCATCCCCTACGGAAACTCTTGGATATGAATGTTGTAAAGTACGGATGGCTTCTCTAAAGGGGTTGTAATCCAACTGACCATCACGTGGACCCGGTCCCTGATGACCACCAGTGAAAGTAGCTCCTGTAGAAAATATCTTCCCAGAACGTGTTAGGATTTGAAATGAAAATCCACCACCACAGACATGTATTATATCTTTATCACCAAGATTTGAGTTTTCTAAAGTAAACCATGGTACTTTAGTAGGTTTATTAACTCCATATTTGAATCTAGATACACTGCCGTTTATTGATTCTTCAGATAAATTTTCTTCATTAGACGCTGCTGTGTAACCTAACCTTGCATGTTTTAAACAACCCCAAGTATACAATGAAGTGTCTTTTGATCTTTTTTCATATAAAACATGCCAGGGTTCTTCTCGGTATTGATTTGATATAATTCTTTCTTCACAAGTTAAATAGCTCTCATTATTTTTGTTTTTGAAGGGTTCCTCATTAGTCAATAAGGAGCCATAATATTTATGAAATAATTCATGCCACAAAGTGTTTGAATCCTTATAATCTAATAATTTGTTATAATATTTATTTGTAAATGATAAATTTTTAATATCATCTGGAGAAATATACGATAATATAACTTCTAGTATATCTGGTGATAAAAGGTTACTAGTGTCTTTCTTTTCTGAAAAAGAAGACATATTAACTGAATTAAGTTTAATAATAGTATATGTAGTTATTTATTAACGGTTTCTCAAATCTAATATCAATTTGTAAAAAAAAACACTCCGTAAAGAAAGTTGTTTAATTGTTTCTGATCTTATTTTTTTCAGATAGAACTTTTTTTTAAATAAAAAGAGTAACTCTTTAAAATGTTATACAACTAAATGACTGTCAGAGAGATGACTTCAGAAATAATTAGCAGTAATGATACTTTTGAAATCTTTATGGATATTTTTTTTTTGTTAATTAGTCAATACCCCTGGTAGTTTTAACTTTTTCGTTGTGAATAGTTGAGTGTTTCTAAAAATAGAAACAACGTTGAAGTTGACTCAACAAGTAAAATTACGTAATTTGCTTGGGCTTCTGAATATGATGACTCAGCATTTGGATCTGCAAGTTTTACTAATGTATAACGGATAGGTGAGATAATGGCCGACTGCTTTCTTTACACATATATACAAAACAAATATTATAAATAATAAAATATAAATATATTTTAATGACACATAATTTAATGTTATTAAATTGCAAATGCAAATATATCTTATTTATAAATTATTGAATACATTGGATAAAATGTCCGTCATCTTGGTCCAGTTCTTAATTCTTAAATTTTCATTATCTAAATGTGCATTGTCTGTACTTTGACCACATGGAATTTGAATAGCTGGTGCATCAAAGCATCTCTCTAACATTCTAATAGATGGGATTGACCCGCCTTCTCTTACAAATAATGGTTCCATATCCCATGCCTTAGTAACTTCTCTTTCAAGAATTTGATATGCATGATTAGATGGATCACCTAACCAAGGTTCTGCCTCATTGACTACATCAACCTTTAAATAATTAGGTGAGTTTAATTTAGAAAATTGTTCTTTTAAATATTTTTCCAAATTATTTTTAACAGATTTTACATTTTGACCTGGTACCAATCTTATTGAAATTCCAGCTGACGCAGTATTTGGTATAACGGTTATATTTCCAGGACCATTAACCTTCAACGATGTTACTGATAACGAAGGTTTTGCCCAATTCTTAACTAGGAAATTAACAGAGTAATCACTCTTTTTGCAAGACCCAGTCTTTGAAAAATTAGCTACATTAATAACATTAGCAAATCTTTCTATTTCCCTTTCATCAGGCATCTTCATTGTCTTTTCAAAATCTGGAATTAAGATTCCACCTT
Source organism: Arxiozyma slooffiae (assembly GCA_017347545.2). Taxonomy (NCBI): domain Eukaryota; kingdom Fungi; phylum Ascomycota; class Saccharomycetes; order Saccharomycetales; family Saccharomycetaceae; genus Arxiozyma; species Arxiozyma slooffiae. The sequence continues at coordinate 397,367 of JAFHAQ020000001.1, read as the reverse complement.
TGTCATCTTGTAACTTAGATATTATATGCATTAAGTCAAACGTTGTCTCTTGATATATCCCACCATTGATACCGGAATGACCATTTGGTTCGTCAGAAGTTATAGTTATCTCTGCATTAATAACACCTCTCAAACCGTAGTTTATACATGGGTGATCTTCATCAACCCACGACGAATTACTTAAAAAGATCCAATCTATCTTTGGATTAAACATCCTTGACTCACACACTTTTTCAAATCCAGGTGATCCAATCTCCTCACTACCTTCAATTAAAAAAATGATATCGTTCTTCAATTTATTTTGTTGATACAAGAATGCTACACTGTAAATAGCACTAATAAGCGGACCTTTATTATCAGAGACACCACGGCCTTTTAAATATCCATTTTCGCAAACCAAAGTAAATGGATCAGTGTCCCATTTTTCAGAGTCTCCTGCCGATATAACATCATAATGTCCATACCATAGAATTCTTTTAACTAAATTTTGATCTTTAGAGGCACGTTGATTGTAGAAATGAGCTAAAATTACTGGACTATGATACCCATCAACAGGTAACAGTTCTACATCACTAGCACCCAATTTTTTGAGTAAGTCGGATAAAAAAATAGCACAACGAGCCAAAGCCATCCTACATTCGGTGGTATTTTCTTGTGAGGCTGTCTTAAATGATACCAGTTTTTTCAATGATGAAAGCATCTCCTCGGTATCAATATTTAATACTTCTGAATAACTGTTATCTATCCCATACTTTACCCTTCTGTTAAGGAATTTTGATGGGGGTTGTAAATTTTGGAATAAAGAAGAAAGATCCCAAAGAGTTAATGATCCATCATTTCCACCAACGACCAAATAAGAATTATTACTTGATATACTGTTATTTTTATTATTGAACATATTACAGATAAATATTTCGGAACTTAATAATTTACCCTGATTTGGGTTCCAAGAGATTGATTGATCATGATAAAAAAGATTGATACTTTCTTCATTGATGGCAAAGACACAATCATTGTGTACTGATATGGATATAATATCTGATTTATCTGGAGTGTTCAATTCAGAGATCAGTTGTCCCGTATTTAGATCCCAAATATTGATTAAACCTTCACTTAACCCACAATAAAGGAATGGGAATTCTATGGCTTGTGAAAATACAGTATCATTATTATCCATATTTTGATATTCAGAATCTATAGTAACTCTACCACTTGTCGGATTTTTAGTAACTTTCCATATTTTACTTATCCCATCACCACTACTAGTAATAATTAACTCAGCTATTGTATTTTTATTATTATTATTATGATTAATATCATTATAAATTGATGTAGCTTTTACAATACTGTAAATAAAACCATTATGTGCGTACCTTATAATATTTTCAGCAGGGATCTCAAGGATGACATGAGGATAATCTTTGATATGACAGATATTTAATGTTGATATTTCTCTAGAGATAGACTCAGGAGAGGTAGATGAAGGTGTAGGTGAAGTAGGACTAGTGGGACCCTTTGAATCGAAAAATTTATCATACCTTCTATGGGGTAATCTATCAATATTATTTTGTGAATATTTAATTATATTAGATGTACTTTTAGTATTACTTAAGGTGGTATGGTAATTATTCGTATTTTGAAAATTATTATTATTGTTATTGTTAATTGATAATGTGGTATAATCATGGATTCGATCTATAATATTATCTAAATATAAAAGAGATGCATCTTGACAACCAAAAATAAGGGTTTGAACAGAATCTAAATATTTAATTGAAAATATATCACCGATATCAGTGATTGAATAAACAGTAGCAATTTCTTTAACCTGTAAAGAATGATCTTTCTTACAATAATCTATAGACCAAACTCTAACCAACGAATCAGCACCTGCGGAGAATAAATATTTTTCATCCATAGATTTATCTAAACATAATACACTTGATCTTGTATTTGTAATTGGATTTATATTTATAGGTGAAGTAGAAAATAAAGGATCTACAGTGGAAGACGTAGTACTACCTAATTGGATTGTCTTTATAATATCATAGCTTTTTTTATCAACCACTAAAATCTTTGAATCCTGTGTACCAGCAAATAATAGGTTTTTATTGGGAAATGCACAAATAGAAAGTATAGAATGTGTATGGTTCCATTTATGGACAAGTTCTGGAGTCTCTAACATTGTATGTTTTTTTGTTATTTTTTTTTTCTAAATCAAGTAAAATATGATGGCGTTAATTTGAACCTTTAAAATGTTTAATTGATCTAAGTATCAATAAATGTATACGCTAAATTGGGAAGAGAGAAAACAGATTCAATGACTTTAACTAAGTGAGGATACGGTCATGTATCGAATATTATAAAAATGAAAAAAGTATATTTATAATATTAATGTAAATACATATATATATATACCATAAACATGTTCAAATATGTAATTCTTAGCTAAATATATATTCTACCCTGCTTCTCTCATGTTTTACACTAAGACTTTTAACTCTATTGATTTATTTATTTATTTATTTTTACACAATTTTGAAGATACATATTTTAAAATTTGAAATCGCCATTTCAAATTTTCTACTTTCGTCTAGAATTTCCTATCTAGGGAATATAGTGGGTTAAACCTCCCAAAATAGGTATTAAAAGAGCGGAATTCCTGAGTTTTTTTTAAAAGATATTTCCATTTCCCACAAAGACGGTTGTTATAGTTTATATCCCGTAAGATTTCATTAGATGGGCAGGTGGAGGGGAAATAAGATACACTCTATTTAAGAATAGTAGACACAGTTTTTTTAAAACCACATGTAAAGTTGAATAAAAGGCAAGTTAATTCTACTTTATATATCAACTATATGTATATATATGTGTGTGTACTAAGAAGTCAGTAAATGAGATAAAAATTATTTATAATATTCATAAAGATCCATCGAAAGACAGAAGATATAAATATCATTTTCACAATGAAGCCAAGTTCAATCCTACAACTTACAAGACCATGGATGAAATATAGAGATGGGACTTTATTTTATGGTTTGTCAAAAGCAGGTAATAAAAGAACCCCATTAACTACAAAGCAAGGTAATAAGACGATGTATAAAGGTACACGATCTTCAGGGATAGGTAGACATACAAAACATGGTCAATACGTTATTCAATGGAATAAAGTCAACACTTTTGTGGTCCCTCAATTTATTAATCTAGATTTGAAACCTTTGGTTAGTACTAATTTACCTGAATTGAAACATGAATTTACTGGATACTCTAAAGGTCCATTGGATACTAAATTATATTTTGATAAATTGAGACATTTTATTGAATATGGTAATGTTCAAACTAAAGCTACTGACATTAACTGTTATGTTGAAAGAGGTTGATTTTTACATTATATATATTCGGTATATAACATTTTGTAAATAGTATAATTTTATTTGTAGTTGGGATTACTTTTTTTAGTATGTGATATTTATGAATAAATTATATAAGATATAATATAAATAAAAATATATGGAATTTAGTAAAAATGGAGATGATTGATCATTTTAACATAAATAATTCTACTAAAATAAAAATAAATAAATAAATAAATGAAAATTGAAAGGAAATCTGGTTTTAACAACAAGGAATGCTAAAAAGTTGCAGAAGAAACATGGGAAGTAAGCGATGACTATTTTTCGTCAAATGAAAAAAAATTAAATTAAATTAAAAACAAATTAAATGAACTTCTTTCTCTTATTATTAATAATAATGATATCAAATTAATTATCAGATATTGTTTGGTGCTCCTAAAACTTGAGAGAATGTAGATGACCACCAGATTGTTGATATTCTAAAGTGATCAATTCTAATAGAGAAAATCTACCACATACACCAATAACCATACTTGCGGCTTTACCCTTCAGACCTAGTAATTCACTAATAACTGAAATAACTGCAATGATGGCAGCACCAATAGCAGAAGCTAAATGAATGGATTTGTTTAATTCTTTAGCGATATTATGTTCTCTACGAGTAGTTAAAATTAAGCCTTGTTCTTTAAATTCTTTTGCCATATCACTCGAAGATTGACCAAAGATAGCTTGCCATTTGTAAGTAAACCATATACCGGCGACAATAATAAATGTTGGGAAAACAATGAATGATAATGGAGATTGACTCAAACCATTAAAGAAAGATCTTGGAGGTGCAAAGATGGATAAGGGGAAAGTTTGTACAGCAAGAAGATTGTTAACATTTTCATAATGACCTAAAAATTTTACAAATAATGTTATTTGGATCGTTTTTACGAATTGAAATTATTAAAGCAAATACAACGATATGGATGTAGAATAAAAAACAGTAAGAGACTGATAAAGATAAAAATGCAACATGGAATAAACGAACTGGATAAACATTATTCATACCACGAGCTCTTGTAGATTTAATTGGTAATTCAACATGAAAATTTTGGAATAAACATACAAGTGCACCAATAGCTGTAACTATAGCAACAGTAGTCATATTTGGTAAATAATCTCTGTTAAAGGCGGAAAGAACACTAGTGAAAAGAGTCTTGTCCTTAGCTCTAAAGCTTTTAATAAAATTGATTAAAGCACCATGGGATTCACTAGGAACTTCATTTTCGATTTTAATTTAAGAGACACCAATAATATCAGAGACAATGTTAGTAGCAATATTAATGGTATTAATCATCCTTGGACCAGAAGTAAAACCAAAACCTTTATCGATAATTTCAGCTAATAAAATAATGAATATATCAGTACCAACTAATTGGAACTTTAATGCTAGGATTTGGAAAAATAGTTAAATCTGTACCAAAATAACCGGCAAAGATGAAAATATTAGTTAAAATGAAATATTATAAGAAAATAATCATTTTAGTGAAAGATTGGAACAATTCTCTATCCTTTTGTAATTTAAAATTAACATTAATGAATTTCAAACCAGCTAACAATTACATAATTAAACCACTAGAGACGATGGGGAATACACTAAATTCTAATAAAGTTCTTGGCTCAATACCAAAAACACCACGTAAGAAATATATTGGATCATTAATAAAATTTTTTATATCCTTTTCAATCCCAGCTAAAGGTAACTAGGCAAAGACGTAGATTAAACAAATAAAGACGGTATATAAAACTTTATAATCAAAATTGGATCTTTTCGTATGAGTAATTCGACTTCGAGTAAAATTGATAAGAAGGGAGACACAGCATCAATTAGACGAACTAAAACAAACAAAGAGTAAAATGAATGTGGAATAATACACAGAAAAAAAAATAATTAAATAAATAAAATGTAATATTCATAGAATAGACTTGTTAGTAAAATTATATTGTTTGATAGAAGCGACCATAAATAGGAATAAAAAAGCAAGATGAGTAGGGAACATACAACCAGCCATGGTTTCTTATATATGACACTAAAATGCAGGGGCTTATACGTTCGTGGTTAGAAATATCTTGTCTACCAGGGAAAGAAAAAAAAATGGTAAAGAAACAATGTTTACCTGCTTATCAATATAAAGATATTAATATTAATATTAATATTACATGTTTCAATCTTTCAGTTTATTATTGTTTATTCCTCTTCCCATATTTAAAGTTTTCTTTCTCGTACTCATCCCTTTTCAGTATGTTTTAAAATCTCTATCGGATAAAATTTTGAAAGAGAGAAAAGTGTATCGTATTACACAATGATTAATATTGTTTAAAGAGATATGTTATTGACCACTGTTTAAATTGTAAAAAAATAATATATATATATATGTTAAATTCTTCTAATATATTATTGGATGCGATCAATTAGATTGTTATTTTTTGTAAATTAAAAGAGAAAGGGAAAATAATAATGACAATGTAAAATACATAGAGAAATATTAATACCTTTTTTTTTAATGTCTTAGTTCACTTTGAAAAGTAATAAGCAATATTGAAACATGTACCTAGAATAATTAGTGAAATAATAATAATAATAATAATAATAATATATTAATATATTACTCTAATTTGTTTAGGTAATCATTTATGAATACCTTTTATTCATTTTTTCAAAGAAAAAAATATATATATATATAAACACCTATCAAATGTTTTTTAGAACACAAAAACAAAAAAGAGTAAATATTTATATTTATTTATTTATTTATTTATTTATTTATTTATTTATTTATTTATTTATTTATTTATTTATTTATTTATTTATTTATAAAACTAAAATTTAGAGTGTTTGTTTTGTAACTTTCTTTCTAAAGTGAGTATTTTCTTTTAAATAAGACTGTACCCTGTAAGAAAGAAATTTATATATATATCATAAAATACAAGAAACAGATCCTATCACAAATGTCATTCTTCTCTCAAATATTCAATGGCTTTCATTTAAAAAAGAATAAATCAAATAAAATTTTACCAAATAATGATATTCAAGGTCCAAAAAATTCAAGTCGTTTTGAAACTTCAAGTCAATACAGTGATTATAGTGACAAAAATAGTGAAGCTGATGTGAATACTTTAAGAATGGTTAAAATAATGACTGGGTTTCACCGTAACCATAATGGTAATAACTATAATATGAATGATTGTCGTAGTGGTGGTGCTTATCAGATACAGATGTATTGTAAAACAAAATCAGAAAAGGAAGATTTATCCAATATAAATGAAAGTAATCAAGAAACGATAAATGGAATAATTAATAATCATGATAAGAAACAAAATACTGGTGATGATTAGGGAGAAAACAAAAAAAATAAAAATAAAAGAAAGAAAAGGTCTGGAATTACAAAGAGACAAAAGAAAAAATTAATCAAAAAGAGGAGCTTATTGGGTAGCGATTAAATTATTAAATTCATTTAAGAACAAAAATTATTTAAGTAAGTAACATATTTTTTTTTGGCTATTTGTATTTATGTGATAGTAAGTATATAAGATATGATATATGTTTCTTTGTGTTTTGTCCTGTTTTAAAAACTAAATTAATCAAGTATACACCTCTTCCTGCTCTGTAGATATTTATTCTTTATTATGCTATCTTTCTTGTTTTGTGACACTCTTTTAATATTCTCTCTCTCTTTTTTCTTTTTATTTTTATTTTTATTTTTTTGTCACTGTTTCCTTTCGGAGTTTTCCATCTTTGAAAATACAGAGGTGTTTTTTTGAAATTTCCTCTGGGATTCATCGTATTACTTACATATACAGAGAAAAAGAGGGAGAAAGCCTGACTTAAAGAGTTGTATATACTTTTGTGACAACATTGGGTTCTTTGATAGTCACTAATTAAAGATCAAATGATAATCGAAATAACGCTCATAAACACACTTAGTAACAAATTCCAACAAAAAAAAAAAAAAGAAAAGAAAAAGGTAAAAAACAAAAGGTAAAAAATGAGACTTTCGGTTAAAGTTTTAATTAGTTTAAACAGTTTATTGTTACCTGTCTTGTCACAGCTACTACGACTACAAATGGGTATAGTATAGCTGGACCATTATTTATGTACAGAGCTGACATATTGATTGTTTATGAGAAAACACAAATAATATAATTATATATATATGCATTGTTTATTATCAACAACTATAACAATAATAAGTGGTTATTTAGCTAATTTCAAGCTATAGTTCTTTTTCCAGTGTCATTTCATTTTGTGTGTAACATAATGAAAGGTGGATAGATAGATATTTTGGTATGAATTACCTCCTTATATCTCCCATTTATATAGTAATTAATTAAACACCTCGGGGGGGGGGGGGGGGCTTTACAAATAAATATATCCAAGAAAAAAAGGGTGAAAATGGAATAGAGTGAAAAAATAAAAAAAAAATTAAGGTTATAAAGAGAGGAGGGATGAGAAGAGATGGATATAAAAATAAACGAATAGATAACTGGGAAGAGAGATAGAGATAAAACAAGTTATATCTGGTTTTTTGTTTTTGTTTAAAGAAATTTGAATAAGCGGAAAGCTATATATCTATTGAAGCAAACCTCAAATTTTTTGTTTTTATTTTGTTAAATTAGCATTATATCGAATCACTTAGATTAATAATACATATAGAAGATAATTGGATGGATTTTTTTAGTAGCGGAGAAACGTTTTCCTTTGGTCAAATTGCCTATTTAGTATTTCAATCAGTTTTACAAGTGGTTGTTATCTCCTTAGCTGGGTTCTGGAGTGCATATTCTGGTCTTCTACCTAAATCAAGTCAAAAGATTATTTCTCTTTTAAATGTTGATCTTTTTACACCATGTTTAATTTACAGTAAAATGGCTAAGGCTTTATCTTTAGCTAAAATTTTAGAGATTAGTATTATTCCATTATTTTTTGCCCTAAGTACAAGTATTTCCTATTTTTCTGGGAAGGTGGTGTCTATCATTTTGGATTTAGATACAGATGAAACAAATTTCGTCATTGGGAATTCAATCTTTGGTAATAGTAATTCCTTACCCGTCTCTTTAACATTATCCTTAGCTTATACTTTGCCTAATCTGGCATGGGATCAAATTCCAAATGATACAAGAGATAATGTAGCTTCAAGAGGTCTACTTTATCTGTTAATATTCCAACAAATAGGTCAAATGTTAAGGTGGTCGTGGGGTTATAATAAACTTTTGAAGTGGTCTGGTGAAAGTACGGTTAATATGCCTCCAAGTCAAATTCAGTTATTACTGGAGAATGCTAACGTTGGTGCCGGTGGAAGTATCAGTAGGCACGCTTCTAGACCGGACCTTTTTGAATCAAATTCAAATAGGTTGATTCCAACTCATTCATCAGAAGATGCTCACATATCAAACACAGACATTATTCCAAATGATAATGATAATAATGATAATTACAATAGCAGTTCTGCTCCTTTGTTGGCAAATGATTTTAGCCGTGATATTGAAGGTGAAGGTGAAGAACCATCACCTTATTTTGTTTCAACTCAACATACCAGTACTAGTCCTACCACCAATAATAATTTGAATGAAATTGAACAATCTAAATATACCTTATGGAGTAGACTAAATAAAATAATAGAAATTATTAAGAGTAATTTGAATCCACCTCTATATTCAATGCTTTTGGGTATATTAGTCGCATGTTTCCCACCTGTTCAAAGGGAGCTTTATCGTGAGGATAGTTTCTTGTTTAACACATTTTCAGAAGCTATTGTACAGATCGGTTCAGTATCTATCCCATTAATTTTAATTGTTCTGGGTGCTAACCTTTATCCAACTTCAGACAATTTCGAGAAGACTGCAAACCATAAAAAATTGGTCATAGGTTCAATTATTGGAAGAATGATTCTACCTTCATGCATCTTATTACCAATTATTGCCATAGCCGTGAAATATATTAACGTTAGTATCTTAGATGATCCAATATTTGTTATTGTAGGGTTTTTGTTAACTGTCTCGCCGCCTGCTATTCAATTGACTCAAATCACTCAATTAAATGAATTCTTCGAAGCAGAAATGGTGGAAATTCTATTTTGGGGGTATGTGGTGTTAAGTTTACCTGTAAGTATTATTGTTGTCTCTGCTGCCATTTATGTTATACAATGGGCAAATATTAATAATATCTCACATTAAACATTTAAATATGAAAAATATGCATATACATTCCATAACATATGTATATGGTATATGTAAGATTGTATACGACCATGTTTCTTATATCTTTGATATATTCATTAGTGCATTTATACAGTAACATTTATAAAAGGGGATATGACCACGCCTTAATGTCTATTTTAATTTGTTTTTTTTCTTTTGTTTATAATCATATATGCATAAAAAGATTCATTATTATGCTATGTGTATTTACTTAATCCTATAATATACATTTATACATTTATACATAACTATTGTCTTTGTTTTTTATGTTTATTTATATTTCTTTGAATCTTTGACTAATGAAGCAAAACCACCATCTCCAGTTTTCTTTTTCTTTTTGTTTTTTAGAGCAGCATTAGCAGATTTGGTGCTAATATAAGTTTCCTCATCGGATGATGAATCAGAAGAACTTGACTCGGAAGAGGAGTCTGAACTGGAGTCTGAATCGGAACTGGAATCATCATCACTTGAACTGTCATCACTTTCTGAAGATGAGGATTCAAAATATGAGGAGGAGCTATCTTTCTTAATATTTTTACTCTTTTCAACTAATGATGGCATATTATTTTTGCTTGTTTTTTCTTTAACATCAGGTATACCTCTAGATACTAAATCTGATAAGGAACTTAATGAGGGACGATACTTTCTTGGTAATTTAGATAATGGACTCACATTAATACTGTTATTAGGCGAAGAGTTAGCATTTGTGATTGTAGCTGATGGCGTATTAATGCCTGAATTTGGTGGTTGTGAAGATAAGTTTGAAATTGTGGTTTTTTTCGTTTGAGGAGAATGTAGGGTAGCAGGAATCCTTGAAGTTGTCGTCAAAGGTGGTTTGGTTATAGATGGCTGCTTCGCAGCTCTAGTAACTTGCTTTTGTGATTGTTGAGTGGATTGGGGTACATATTTGATACCTGTTGCATCTTCTACATTAAGGTTTGTATTATTATTCACATTGCGTGGATTATTGTCAGATATTGAGCCTTTTGGAGGAGCAACAATAATTCTTCTTGAAGTTCTGATAGAAGGTGACTCATCTTCGCTTGAAGTATCATCAGATGATGATTCACTGTCTGATGATGATTCACTATCTGATGATGAATCACTATCACTCGAATCGCTGTCAGAAGTTGATGTGCTATCAGTTTCAGATTCAGAAGATGTACTTGATTTAGTAAAGGCTTTAGACAATGTTGCAATTTTTTGAGTAGACTTAGTTCCAGCTTTTATTTGACTCTCTTGTGTATTAAATTCAGTCAACGATTCTCTGGGGTTAGAGTTTATATTTTTATTATCTATTTTATTAGAATTATTATCTTTGATTTGGGATTCCACGGTATTTTGCGATTTTTTTGGTGGTACTTTTTGTGAAATCACTTCTTTTAGTTCCTTTTGTTGTTCCTTTATTTTAGTATCATTTGCAGTTGCTTTAGCGTTGGAAGTCTTTTTAGTAGAATTAACTACCTTGGAAGATGTTTCCTTTACTACACGGCTTGAATTAGTTTTGGTAGGAACTTTTTCTAGCCCGTTTATATCAGTATTTTTGATAGACGGCTGAGAAGTAGAAACTTTTTGTGTCGTTGAATCTACCTTGGCGATTAAGGAATTATCTTTTTTATTATCATTATTGATTGGTGGAACTTTTTGCTTTACCAATGGCGTTACTTTATCGTTTTGTTTCTTAGGCGAGACTGTTGGTTTGTCTTTTTGAACAGTTTTAACAGCATTTTCCATTGTGGCACTGGTTGTTTTAGATGCAACAGAGATATTAATCGAAGAATCATTTATAGGCTTAGATACTTTCTTACCTTTATTTGCAGATAGGGTTTTAGTAACACCTGTAGGCTGCATTTGGATCTCATTTTGTGATAAAGTCTTAGAATTATTTCTTGCATTAACTTTCTCTGTCCCTAGCGAATTATCGTTTTCGTCTTCTGTAGTTTCATCTTCACTTGTGCTAATAAACTCTGGTGTTTGATATATCTTTTGTTTTGCTTTTGTTTTTTTTGTTTTGGTAGGAGCTGGTTTTGGTTTTATCGAACTATTAGTAGATTCCGCTTTCTTGACTTCTTCAGCTGGTTTTTCTTTTTTTAGGTTACGGGGTTTCCAGACTGTTGCTCTTCTATCTTGATCTGAGTCATCATCGCTAGAAGTTGAATCAGATGAGTCTGTGTCATGTGTTTCTTTAATAGTGGCATTTGGAATAACTTGGTTTTTCTTAGTTGTCTTAGAAGTTTCTTCTTTTGAACTTTTATTTAAAATTTTGTTTTGTAATGATGTTATATCATTTATTTTCAATTTTCTATCATCGGACGTCTCTTTATCTGGTTGGACATCACTGCTATATGAATCATCCGAAGTTGTGTAATATTCCGATTCATCAACAGTCGATTGTTGAACGTTAATGCTTTTATATGGATTAATTTTGATGGGGACAGGTTTGGCGTCAGATTTTAAAACAAATTGTTCGTATGTGTTGAGATCATTTTTCTTTAGAGTTTTCTTTGAATAATTTTCCTTGACAACGTTATTAACAACAGGAGCATCCTTCTTTGTTGTCGCTGGCGCTGAAGATTTCTGTACAGGTTGTTGAGCTAATGTTTGTTGTTCACCTATTTTTGAGACCAGATTAGATACTTTTGGTGGCTCATTTGTGACTAGCTTGTTCTTTTCAGGCTTCTTATTGGTTACGACATCTTCTTTCTTTTTCTGTGTTGTAGTTTCTATTTTACTCTTTTTGATTGTTTTATTTTCTGGACTTTTTGATAACTCATGGACAGTCTCAACAGCGGTTCTTTTCTTTGTAGTAATTTGAGCAATTGGAGTGACCTCACGTTCAGTTAAGTTTGGTTCAGAATTTTCTCTTTGTCCAATAGGTTTTTCAAGAATATGTTTTTCTACATCATTAATCACTTTTTCCGTCTTTTTAATCTCTTGTGTCTTGTCTAAAATATTTAATAAATCACCTTCTGGAACCGTTACATGAGATTCGTTACGTAATTCAGACTGGATATCTGTAAATCTAACTGTATTGTTTGCTTCATGATCTACATCTATAGAACTATATGAATCATCGTTAACGTCAACGTTATTACTCTTGGTAATATCATCTGTCAGAGTGTCTTTACTTGGCACAACTTTTGATTGGGTCGGTAATTTAGCAACCTGAATCTTTTCATTTTCATCTTCATCTTCATCATCTGAAAATTTATCTATTCTTCTAATACTTCTTTGGGAATAAGATTTATTTTCTAGTTTGGCCTCTAACGAGCTTGATCTTTGAGAGTCTTTGGATATTTTAGTGAAAGAATTTTGTGAATTGTTCATCTTTTCGTTATCATTTTTATTATTGACAATATTATTAGTTTTGGATGAGCCATATGGATTAAATGGACTGTTTTTAACAGGATATGTCAATTCTTGTGATTCGTTATGATTACTAATATCTGATTTTCTTAATGATGGAGATTGTTCACCTTCGTTCATTTCAGTTTCATAGGTATCAGAGGACGAAGATAAAGAATCCTCACCAGAAATTGTAGGATGTTGTTCCATGTAAGGCTTTTTCCTTGGTAATCTATCAGCCTTCAATGGCAAAACAGATGCAGGACTAGATGGACCTTCCTTTAATTCCTTTTCTACTTCTGCAATCTTTGGTTCAGGGATTGTTAACATTCCTGATGTTATTCTAGAAGTATTTATAGATCCTCTTCTTGCATTACCTAGTGACTGTGTTGTACTAGTAAAAATTAGACCATTATTCTTTGGAGTACCGTCATAATTTTCAGAAACCACTCTTTGACCAGTTAAAGTGACTCTGTTGGGAGTCATATCTGTTCTAAATGGAGTTCCAGAAAATAAACGTTGTTGTCTTGATTTGTCCGGATCTACAGTCTCTGATCTGGATACAGTATCTTCAATAAATGAGTATTTCATTCTCTTAGCATTTTCTATACCAGAGGATATTCTGATTGGAGGTGACTGAGGTTGCGTAGGTGGAGGTAAAAATGATCTATCTGCAAAATTATCTTCATCATCTGAATTATTTGAAGTTTGAGATGGGAATATTTGGTTTGCTAAAGGCGTTGATATTCTAAGATTTGGATTTGTGACAGTTCTTGGATTAACATTTGAACGTTTCTTAGCAACTTTCAAAGTACCGGAAGGCACGGTCTGTAGTTGTATTTGTTGTTGTTGCACTTGTTGTGGTTCAAAATTATTTAGTTTTCTTCTTTTAGCATTACCATACAAAGATACATGTTGATTATTATCAGAATCCAAGTTAATTTCGTCCTTTAATATTACTCGTACAGTGTTATCGATATTGAAAACATCCTTCACTATGAAATCTGGATCTAAATCACAAGAATTACTATCTTGTAAGCTTAAGATCTCTATATCATTAGCCAAATTGGGATACATTTTCTCGCATTTATTTAGAATCTCATCGGCAAGATCTAATAGGGTGTTTGAAGGATTTGTGAAAAGCAAAAATCGTTTCAATCTTGGCTGTGTAAAAAAATTAGATAGCATCAGTGAATTGTTCGTATTAGTCCAATTTTGAATTGAATTTTCTAAAGTATTCGGCAAGTTATTTTGGTTGCCTGTAGTATTTAATAGATGAGAAGAATCTTCCAACGTGGAAGTAAATCCAATAGGAACAACATTGTCCCTAACACTAGGTGGAATTAATACAACTTGGATTTTATACATGGTCGATAAAAAAAAAGATGAAAGAAGTCGACAAAACAAAGATTAGTGATCAAATAAAATTATTTGTTTGTAATGTTATTTGGATAAGCTCTTATTTAAAAATGAACTGTTATTGATGAAATACACTAAGAAGATAAATTGAAAAATGGGTAAAAAAAAATAAATAAATTCTCCTCAGTAAACGTACGTATATATATAATGATAATGATCTGGTCGTGTGAACCAATCAATATGTCAGTGATTATATACAAAAGTGTATATAACTGATGTTGAATTTACTATATTGAATTTTTTAGTAATTATCTAAAATAACAAATAAAAGTATATTCACAGAGGTATATTCTTCTTTAACAAAAATTTAACCTCATCATTGTTTTTTTTTTCTTCCTGTATATTATATATATAAACAAGGAAAACAAAAAACGACTGTTTATTCGTAGTTGATGATATTGCGCTAATAATGAAGTATAGAGAAACAAATTAAATCTCCAAATTGTATAACACATTCCCTGGTATATTGTTGGCAAAATAGATCAAAGCTAATCTTTCATTTATTTCAAATTATTAAAAAAAAAAGATCTAATTAAAACAAATTAAAAAGATTCAATGAGACTTTCATAATAACATCTTTACAAGCAGTAATAGCATTATTAATGGCACATTAATCTACGGAATGTTCAATATAGCTTATACTTTTCGAACATCTCTTCTATATACTATACGTAATTTCATAAGCATGTTTCTTCTAATACATGTGTAAATATTTGTGATTTGATGATTTATATAATTCACAATATTCTTCGTTCTTTGTCATTTAATACGTACAATTTAGTTGGTCTCTTCTCATGTTTGAAGAAATAAACAAAATAAACAAATAAAAATAAACAAAAATAAACAAAAAGGTGAATTAGCCGCCCAAGTAGAAAAGTTTATGTATAAAAATATACAGTCCTCTTTCTCTCTCTCTCTCTCTCTCTATATATATATATATATATATGTTTAATAACATGAGAGGTGTAAAAAGTGTTATTTTATTACATCTATATAAAGAATAATGATAATGGTGGTGGTAGTAATAATAATGAAAATATATCTTTTTTGAAGTAGTTTATTTAATAAAATATAAGTATTCAACAAGAGTGAAGATGTAAAGAAAGTATTTCTTGGATTATAATAATAATTTTATAAGACGAACAAAGAAGAGAAAGAGACACACACACACACAGATAGAGAAGGGAGGGAAGGTGAGTGGAAACGAAGAAAGACTACCTAAACTATAGATAACATTAAATAGATATATCTATGAAGAAATATAACTAGGAAAACAAGGAATATGTCACTACAAATATCATTTAATGTTAGTTTTCAAGTATGTTCTTACTTTAATTATAATATCTAGATTGAATAATGGACAAGTAAAGGGCTGTGTATGGATATTTACTAACTTGAAATAAATAAATATATATACATATATACAATTATATATTAATTACTTATTGTTAGTTAATTCTTGAATCTGATCTTTGTTTATGTGAGAGAAAGACCCTTTTACGGCAAATGTATGATAATAGTTATGGTCGAATGCACCTAACCAAAGATACGCGGTTATTCTTGGAGAAGGTGTTTGCCCAGAAACAGTGGTTGACCAAGGAGGAACGACAGTTAATTGCCAGAAAATGTGGACTTAGTCCCCTGCAAGTAAGAATATGGGTATGTTAATTTTGAAAATTGTTTTTGCTAGGTAACTACCTCTTAAGTACTAACCCTAAGTAGTTTATAAATAAAAGATATAGAACTAAATAATATTGTCTATAAATATTGAATATTAATAATAATCAAGAATTTATTTTAATTTATTTTTATTGATTTTTTACTTTTGCAGCAGTATAAACAAATTAAAGATATATAGGTGATATTGTCATCTGGTTACTTTACTGTTTTGTTCAATTGGTTGATTTGTGGTGTTTCCTCTATATTCTTGATATTTTTTTTCTTGCTTTCTCTCTCTCTCTCTCTTTTTTTTTTTTTTGTTGTTGTTGTTGGTATAGTTGTTTTCATTTCGTATTTGTCATGTTGTGTTGTATCATGGTGGGGTGCGTTTAGGCTTTGTTAGGTTGTTTTCTTCTTCTTCTTCTTATACATTCCCTTTTCTTCTAATATTCTTTATCCATTTGGTCGTTTGTCTTACTCGCCTTCTCCTTTTTTCCTGGCTTTGCTCACTCATTATTTATCGACATTTTTCCTCTTTTTGATTGTTAGTACCAATTTTTACTGGTTATAATTTTGTTTACACTTTTTTTTGTCCTTGCTTTAAAAATTTAATCAATTGGGCCGTATTAAAAGAAGAATATGAGCCAAGGATGATTGACAAGTAATTCGAACGGGTCTTTTTTTTTTGTTTGTTTGTTTGGTTTTCTACATTTTTATGTTTTTAAAAAAAAAATAACTTAAAAAAAATGGAAATCATATTAACAATGTTTAGTATCATTAAAAATATATAAACTTATTAAGGTTATAAAATACTTTTTTTGTTTTAATAATTTTGTTTCAATTTTAAATATAAATTTTATCTTTTGTACATCTATATTTTTTTGTTTTTTTTTTGCTTTTGAATAATAATTTTTCTATAAAAGTGATAAGAATGAGCGCCGTTACTAATATTATTATTAGTATACATTCTTAACTTAAAATGTATTTGGTATATATATTGTGCTTTAATATGTGTTATATACTGAAGGTGTTCTTCAATAATCGTTCTTCGGTGATCTAAGAATTATATAAAGGATAATATAAAGTAAAATAAAATACATGATGTATAAGAAGTAGTGAGGAAAATAATTTGAATTATCGACAACTTCATGTTCCTTATATATGTTTGGAAATGAGCGTCGAATCCTATAGTTAATAATAATTTGCCACCGTATTTATTTCAGGGGGTAAATGATAGTTTACCACATTAACCTAATAGGAAATTAATAATATTCTATTTGGATAACAAGGGGTAAATTATTTTACTAATCATAATTTTACCATGAGATACTTTTGCTGGAAGATCTATCATCAAGGGGTAATCTATTGTTCAAATCTTATTGATTTATTCTATATTATTCTAGAATCTTTTATTCCAGCAAAAAGATATAAAATTTTAAAATAAAAGATATGAAATTTTTAAAATATTAGACCAAATAACTTACTATCAATTGGTTAGGAAAATAGATAAAAATTTTAAACTTTTAAAAAATCTGTTACTGGGATGAAAGAGAAGGATTATTTGGATTTGTGGTAATATTTGATATGATGGTAAGTAGATCTGTTTTAATCTTCGATAATAATATTATGGTTATGTTTTTATATGAAGACTTCTTCGGTTTATTCTATGTATGATAACTATACATTATAAAAACCTATATATATGGTCAAATCTATCTATTCCTTCTTTATATGTAAAATAAATTCTGGAAGATAAGATTTTCTCCATAAGAAAAATATATTTCCAATATAGGGAACAGTTCTAGCATAATAAATAAACAACTAGCACAGTAATCTCCTAAATTGGAAAAATTCCAGCAGTTACAATTTTTTTTTGCAAATTTACCGACTTACCAATTAAAATTAAATTAACTTGTTTGTTTACCTTGGGCTTGATGCAAATAAAAATGTTTGCTCTTCCATTTATTCAACATATAGAGGCGTAGAACATAGTGTAAAAAAAAGATATATACAAAAAATTAGTCAAAGGTCATTTGTTTTTTTTTTCGCAAGTATATACATATTATTTTTACCAAAAATGGTATTTCATAGATATTCAAAGAGCATTACTTTTGTTCACCTCTGTCTTGATTTTTTATTTTTTGTAACATTTGTCAATTTTTTTTTTTCCATGAAAATTTCACATTCCGTCTGAGAGATATTACTCTCATACATTCATAGATAGAAATGGAAGTGTTTTATTTTGTCTGTTTGTAGAAATTTTTAACATTTTTTCCCTTTCTCTATTAAAACACATATGTTTTGTCAATGATCTCAAAATTAGTGTTTGTCGTATTTTTCACTTTTCCTAAATCTGTGAAATTTTGCCCTTCTTGTGTCTTGGTAATAGTAATATACGTTGCTGTTTGGGAGAATGAGAGAAAGAAGCATGGGATACCATATTTACTTTTTTGTAAGTTTATATTTGTAAAGGGTAAATCATCTTGGTGTTTGTGGTCAACTGTTTCATTTATATGTATTGTATGGCATTTCGTTCCTTATTATTATTATGACACATAAAAAGCAATTTAAGATAAAAAAAAAAGATCAATCTCTTATATTTTCTTTAAAAGCATTGAATAAAATTCATATATAGGAAAAACATTTCTATAATATACAACTTTTGTTTCTTTTAATTTTAAAGGTTTAGTTTGTTTCCTATATATATTAAATTTTGCATTTTCTTGTATTTTGTTATATTAAACAATGGAAGACAAGTCATTTCATTGGACCTGTAAAAAAAATATAGATAATATATATCTATATATATATGTGTGTGTGTGAAACCGCTAATAATACCACTTTAATACTTACTAGTTCTATTACAACATTTTGTTCTACTACCCCTGTAGGTCCTACCATCCTTGTGACAGCTAATAGAAATTCAGATAATGATCTTGTACTTTTATCAGTTCATGATAATAACAAATAATTACATTGTAGACATAGGGTCACTAACATGGTATATTTAATTTGAAACATTTAACAAAAAAAATATTTTGATCAACAGGATTGTTCTGTGACACTAATGTATTCCGGTAGTCCAGTATGGGAAAATTTTAGCTCTTGGGTATGGTTCTGAAGGTACTGTTGATGTATGGTAGTATGAATTTACATATTAAATATTTTAATAACCATGGATACTTCCAAAAAACAAAGTATTTCATTTGGGTAGTTTGGAAGACGTTCACTGAAGTTGGTTGTTATGTCAAATCCTTGATGTAGTACATGGAAGGAGTCTGTTGCTTGTTCTTGTAAGCTTTCCCGGTAATATAATTATTGGATAATTTTCTGAAATTGCTAGACACCTTTTCTCTAATTATTCATCCTAAAAATAACAATATACATACATGTTAGACGGCATTTAGTTTGAAATTAAAGAAAAAAAAAATATATATATATATATATAAAATAAGGTCTTCAAAGAATAAAGTAAGTTACTCTATCTCGTATTTAGGTTTAATCTGCATGCCTGTATATTCATATATATATATACAAAAAAAAGGAGGGCAAGTACGGTATTAGTTAGTCTGATATTATTGCGTCTTAATAGATAATATTATTAAATCTATAAACATATAAACATATATATATATATTAGCTACAACAGGATGTTGAATCGTTTGTGGAAGGTCTTGGTAAACTAATATTAATTTCACCATTATTTTGATTTGAATTGATGTTATCACTATTATTACCCTTACTTAATTCTTTTTGTTTAATTTCATAAAGTTTCTCACCTATCGTTTGAAACACTTCTTTGATATTCGATCCAGTCTTTGCACTGACCTCTTTAAACAACAGATTTTCATCTTTACAATACTCTAGTGCATCTTCAATAGACACTGCTCTCTTCTCTGGATCATCTTCTACTAAATCTAATTTATTACCTACCAAATGAATAACAAGGTTATTATTACCATTATTGTTTCCTACTTTTTCTTTTAATTCATTAACCCATGATTTTGCCTTCAATAAAGAATCTGCCATAGTAATATCATAGACTACTAAAGCAGCATTAGCATTTCTATAATACATGGGAGCTAAAGATTTATACCTTTCTTGACCTGCAGTGTCCCAAATTTCAAATTTTATTATAACATCTTGATTTGTGTTTAAATCTTTGATTTTGATACTCTGTGATAAGAATGCTGCGCCGATGGTAGATTCACGAAATTCATCAAATGTATCTTTAACAAATCTGTTTACGATAGATGATTTACCTACTGACGAATCGCCCAATAAAACTAATTTGAATTGTAACATCTTCCTGACCCTTCTTGATGCTGTATTAAAGCAAAGTATTTGTTACTATAATATATATATGTATAAATGTATATTACTAACTTTTTTAAAATGACTACATATATATATATATATATGTGTGTGTGTGTATGTATACAACTTACATATTTGGTTGTAAAAGAGTCACAGTTTAACTTCGCCCCTCTCAACAAAATATATAAAGGTTCATACAGTCAACTTCGTATATTTTGTTCTTTTCCTCTTTCTAAAATTGGGGAAAATAAAACAAAGAAGAAAAAAAAACATAAGAGAAAAATTTGGATTTGTTTTTGTTTGATATTATTTTTTTTACAATTCAACCCTAACATTTTGTCTAGTAGGGTTTATAGGAAATATTTCTAACCCTAAGTTCTCTTTGTAGGTCTTTTTTTTTTATCACTTTTCCTTCTTCCTTCTCGGTTTTATACAAAATACTTTAGTATGATTATTATTATTATTAGTATTATTGTTAGTATTATGGTGATGATGATATAATGGAAAGCATCGAGTGCATGGGGTGTGAGAAGGGATAAGGATTGGTAAGTATGATAATATAGTGTTGAGATATTACCCAGACTCAATGGAAATTTTGTGGAAAATATTTCACAAAATTATTTTCTAAAAAAAAATTATATAATATTAGAGATACAGAAATTAGAAATAATTTCATTTATCTCTCACTTTTTGTACTCTTTACATAGTTTGATATATAAAGTTTGTATTATTTTACACATATGAGCGGCTACTTATAAAATATACAGTTTATAATGTTTCGTTATAACTTATAGGTTATGACTTCATATCTATTAAATCGTAACATATAATACAAGAAGATGGAGATTACACGAAAGGAATATAATAAACAAACAAACAGTTCGAAAAGCAAAGAAAGAAAAAAAAAAAAGTGTATATGTAAGAATATTCAACAAGAATTGATTATTTCCATCCATATATCCCCCTCCTTTGCACAATGAACTCTCTTAGATTAACCAATCAATGTGACATTCTACAGAACTGTAGTAATAGGGCTTTAAATTTATGTCGTAGATTGTATTTGGTTGGTTCTGTAGTGCAACTATATGTCAAGTTTCATGGAAATAGAAACACTATATTAATATTTTCTGATACACAGTCACCACTGTCTATTTTGCTACCGTTTATTTAAATGGAAAGTTTCCCAAATATAAAAAAATATGTTATTGATATATTGACTTTCAGTGATATAGTTATTGAAAATTATGAATTTTGTAATGATTTGTAATGATTTGCTTTATATATATATATATATTGGGGGAGGAGGGGAAAGGCGGATAATAATTTGATTTGGGATAATAACAAAAGTTATAATATGGGTAAGATTGTCGGTATCCCTCTTCCTATTCCAATCTCTAAGAACCAATGCCATCACTACTACTGATGAAAATAAGAGTGAAGCCTGATTTGAAACTGGTCGTTCAACTAAATCCTATCCTTTTAGATAATAGAACTGGTAAATTGAATGGAAATTTGAATAAATTTATATATGATCTAAATAAAATCTTTCGTCTTGTTAATGAAAGTGGGAAACAAGGTATGGTTAATGAATCGGATAAAGGAAAAAAAATATTTTTTTTTTTTTGAAAATTCATTTAATTCTGTATTGAATAGTGTTCAAGTATTTAATAACACTTCTTTGAATTATATAAGTAAGAAAATATTTGAAGATATTAAAGATAAATTAATTGAACTAGATGGAAATTTTTAATGAATCAATAGTAAGTCAAGGGACCGAATTTGAAAATAAATATAATTTAGGATTCATGAAATTTATAGAGGGTCTTGAAGAGAAAGCTGCTCAAACTTGAGATGTCAGTTTAAATACAAATGAGGATAAATTAAAAGCTAAAAAGGATAATGAAGTTGATTTGTTTTCTGTCTCCTAAGTTGATTGAATCTGAAAGAAATGGCAAATTGCAAAATTTATTGGATTTTTGGATAAAAAAAAATGATATTGCAAAGGATCAGAATAATTTTAATCCATTTGTTAATAAACAAAAAACTTGTAAATATTCAATTAAAAATAAGCCAACCTTATTGGAAGTTACATTGAATGAACTGAATAACATTGCCAAGGACAAACCAATTTTATCAAATGAACAATTGTATAATGGATGGTCTTTATTAGCACAAGATGTCAAGAGTTCGTCTTTGTTATCATTGGATTCAGTACTTTTCAGTTATTTGATGGCTAGGATCTTCTCTTTATTGTTTTTTCACAAAGAATGTTTTTTCGATCTGAACTTTTATTTATAGTTGATTCAACTAAATTAAAAGATAATGAAAATTTAAAGTATGAAACTTTGAGCATTGATTATTCTAGAATACAAAATGCCATCAAGTTTTCCAATTTAAAAGACAATGTTACGGGTGATGTTCAATCAGATGGTTGGATAAGAATATCAGGTGAGGATTGGGTTATAGAGGCTAGAAGAAAATTGGAATTTGAAATTCTTTTGCAAGTCTTGCTTGATGAAATTAAAATGTTATAATTTCCCTCTTTTGTTTAAGATAATTTCAAGAAGATCATTATGATTTTTATAAATCAAATAATAATTCTTTTAATTGAAAAAAAAAAAAAAAAAAAAAAAAAAAAAAAAGAGTCTTTCTTTGGAAATATACCGTCTGTATCTATATCTATATATAAGCATTATGTAAATGAGTATATAAGCAATTTCAAAACGGAAAAAAAAAAATCAACATATATATAGCATATATATATATATAACATGTATTGATTTTCATGTGTAACTGTTAAATATTACTCTCTATTACCAAGTTTGTATCTCATTTCTTTTTTTTTTCTTTTTCAGGTGATTTTTATTTTGTATCAGTTTGCCTTGCATATACCTTTACATAATAAATCTCTACCACACTCCATTAGAGCAAAGGTCCTATTTTCTACATAACCTGTTTTATTGTAAAAATCTGCTTTTCTTTTCATTATTATCTCAGGATCCTTGATTTGTAACAATTCAGATAAATCCTCTACGGCCTTTGATAAAAGACTTTGGTTATCAATAAAAATTTTTGTTAAATTATGTGATGCATCTGAATAAAATGCTACTGCAAATGACCATTTTAATGCGGTTCTACCCTCATTTAACATTCTTATACTCTCTGTCAAGAATTGACCCTCAATCCATGAGATACCCATCTTCTCTTGTAACTCTTTAACTTTGTTCCCCACATTCTGTCCTAACTTCCAATCCAATTTTGCAGAGACTTCATGTTCATTAAACATTTTATAATAAAATGTATATTTCTTCAATGATTTATTAACGTCCATAATTGGATTCTTAGTATTATTGTTTTCATCGTTCTTGTATAGTGTACATTGATAAAAGCTGTTACCATGTGGTGCCCAATCACCTTCACAGATCCAACAAAATTCATATTTACAACTGGAACAAATCATATGATTGCAACCACCATCTTTTTCAATATTAACAGAACATTTCGGACACTCTTTAGTGTGAGAAAGAACCCAATTTAAATTCTCTGATTCTATTCTAGCTTTTTTAACCCATGCATTAGTAATAATACAATCTGCTGGTGCATGGATTTCAAAACCACATGTAAAACAAAATTTGTGTAGATTTGTACATTGAACGAATGGAGAATAATGTAATCTTGAATATTCGGATAATGAAGACGTATCTTTTAGATGAATAATACAATTACAATCAGCAAATGGACACCATTTGTAATTGCGATGATGTTTTGAAACAAAACTTTTAATTGATGATAGCATCAACTTGTTACTTGAGGGATAACCCATAATTTTATCTATATCATCATTTTTTAAAACTAAAGAACATCCCATACAGTTTATGATATTTCCAGAATACAATTTATCCTCAATATAATGACGGTAGCAACTTATACAGTATTCATGACCACATTCCAACGAAAATGTTTCTGTAGATTTTTCCTCACAACATATTAAACAAAAGAAATTATTTTTTAATAAAATATCTCTAGTATTCGATCCATTTGTTTGGTATTTGTTACTTTTATTATTATTTGTATTATCCATAGATTCATACACCGATTGTGATCCATTACCACCACTATCACTACTACTACTACTATTACTTTTGCTACTTGGATTGATACCGATCTCTATTAACAAATCGTCCATTTTATCGGTCCAAACTTCTAATAGTCGTTCCTCATTCCAATCATAATGTTGTAGAAGTATTAAAATATCTTCTGGTGGAATACTGAAAATAGGTTGTAAATGGTGAACCTTTGCCAACATATTCTCAAAGATATCATGAGTGGTCAAACATTCATATTTCAAATTTGGTACACTACCTTTACTCAACCGTTTTCTTTCCTTTACGGATAAAATTGGTTCTATTAATGAATTATCAATATATGGATCATCATATTCATCATCATCACTATATAATAGAGTATCATCGATATCGAATTCAGATTCTTGAGTTAAAATATGATCAACAGTGGTACTTTGGAATATCCTGTCTTTACTTATCAACTCTTCTTTAGATTTTTTACTCCCATATAGATTTGCTGAATCTTCTGTATCAGAGAATCCTATAGAATCTATTGAACCATCATCACTATAATCATATGTGTAACCTTCCATTATTAATCTTAATGGAAAGAAGAAAAACCTTTTGTGTGTGGGATTTGCCTCTTATAATATTGACTAGTAGTTGACTTATTAATGGTAAAATATATCAAATTCTCTAGTTCTTTATTTTGTAGATCAATATATTTAAATATTGCAAAAAAAAAAAAAGAAAAAAAGAAAAAAAAAAAAAAGAATATGAGGAATCTTTTCTAAAAGCGAAGATTTACAATACTTTCAACCGTTTAAATGTTAGAACTAAAGTAAAAATGAAAGTAATACCATATAATTAACATAATTATATTCAAAAGGCCAGAGGTAATCATTAAATGGTGTAGATTAATTAATAAGATAAAAAGAAATGTTTACAGATTTTTAACTATTTATTTATATACGTATAAATATATATGCATAAGTAACAAAAGGTACAACTCAATGTAATTGATCAAATCAACTTAATAATCATTATCATTATTATCGTAACAAAGATTTTCATTAATATAAAAACAAAAAAAAAAAAACAAAAAACGGTAGAGAGAAAAAGACAGGCAGACAAATAACTCTCTACTGTAAAGAATGTTCTACTCTATCTAATGCAGCCTTAATCTTCATACCAATACGAGTACTTAATTCATAATCATCAGCGTAATTCTGCGCTCTTGTTAACCATTCTTTACATTCATGCAACCCATCCATTCCATTCAATTTCCAACAGAATAAAGCACGTTCATATAATGCAGTTGGGTATGCCCATGGGTCTTCATTCTTTTTGATGTATTTCACTTTACCATTATTTGGATCCACAGTCAGAATCTTTGGCAACACTCTTTCATCCAATATTTTACAACCATCTTCAATCTCACCTAATCTTCTCATTGTCAATGAAGTCAATAAATCTTTAATCAACTCTTGGTTTGTGTCACGTAACCTAATAGCGGGATTTTCATATTCAGTTAACATCTTCATTGTTAACTCAAGTCCATCTTTAGTCATTCTATTGTAACCATTGTAAAAATATGCTAATTCGTGGACGGGAGACGTAGCGATCGCATCTAAAGGATTCTCTACGCCCAACTGTCTTTGTAAACTCTTAAATTGTTCCACTTTTCTCAACATAAATCTATCTAAGGGTAAATTTTTAGATTTGAAAGTTTTCTTACCCAAATGGTTTGGTGCAGAAAAGATTAACTCCTTTGCCCTTTCCTCGTACCATTTCGAGCCTTTTGAATTCGAATCATCCAATAACCCCATTTGACACATTCTCCAATTCTCCAAGTAACAACAACCGGCGAAGTAGGTGTACAAGGCATGTGACCAGTCAGATATGTCCACCAACGAGATCAAATCCTCCGCGGCCCTATCGAATTCATGTAAGTGGACCAAAGTGATAGCTCTATCAAAAATCATTAGCACTTTAACTTGTCTCATTTGGATTTGGTTCACGTCGATGGAGTCCATCAATTGTACGGCTTCTCTTAGACGGCCTTTACCGGAAAGCATTCTTGCCTCGTTTAATAGCCATAGTGCACTGTTTGGGAACAGTGCTCTTGCTTGTAACAGAGCATTTTCCAAAATTTTCCCTGGATGTAATAAAGTTGGGGAGTCCATCTCTTCCTGTGAATTTAATTTTAGTTTTGACATTGAGGCAGATAAAGTAGAGGATCTTGAATTGGATCTAGAAGACCTAGATATATTATATGGACTGTGTGAGGAAGAAGAAGAAGAAGAAGAGTTATTAGGTGAAGAAGTTGTTTGGGTAGCAGGGATATCGAAATCTGCATCAGTGAATTGGAATGGCCCGTCGTAGTAGAACATCAACGCCAAAAGACCTATACAGCCATGAACGTTTCTTTGTTTTGTAGCTTTCCAGACCAAACGAAGCCCATCTTCACGAGAGCCCTTGAACCCGATCACGGATAAGACTGCACCGATTGCAGGGGGTAATAAAGATAAGACGACTTGTAGTATACCAAAGCATAGGTTGACACCGGAATGAATAAATTCGTCTATAGTAGCTTGATATACATCCAGATCTTCTGATAATAATTGAACGGGTTGATCGGAGTTGTCACTCCCTGGAGGGGTTGGAACATTATTACTGTTGTTGTTTGTGGAAGTAGAGGAAGCGGAGGATGTGGACTGTTCAGATATGGATTGAATACCCAATTCTTTTCTCAATCTATTGATTGCAGGGATGTTATCTATATGGGTACCAGACAATCTTCTAACTCTCATTTTGTGAATTAATTCAGCATTAGCCAACAATTCAGAATTTTTTTGTTCTTCAGGGGACAATTCGTATGGGATATCTACAGATACAAACTGTTTCCCAGATAAGGATATAAAACTTGCAGAAGAAGAATTATTATTATTATTATTATTATTTGTAGTAATATTTCTTTGTGCATCTTTATTCTTATAGAAGGATTTATTATTATTATTAGTATTATTACTTTCAGC
The DNA here is from genome assembly GCA_017347545.2 of Arxiozyma slooffiae. Classification (NCBI taxonomy): domain Eukaryota; kingdom Fungi; phylum Ascomycota; class Saccharomycetes; order Saccharomycetales; family Saccharomycetaceae; genus Arxiozyma; species Arxiozyma slooffiae. The sequence goes on along the minus strand of JAFHAQ020000001.1, from coordinate 369,932 downwards.
TATAGTTTGATCTACTTTTTTAACAGATTCTAATATTTCTTGTAAAGTGTAATAAGCTTTTCTCAATTTTAAGACAGCCTTTGCAGCCTCCATCATGGATTCACTGAAAAGCATCAACAAAGCATTTAAAAGGATGGATTCAGTATAAGTGACGGCATACACGGTACCAGGAGGATAATAATAGCTAGCTTTAATATTTTCTTTCTCAGCCCTTGCTTTACTTTTCAAAGACAATTGTTCAGCTTTATTCAAAGTATCAGAAGCGATTTTCATTTCTTTTGCCTCGAAACTTAGAGTAGCGGCCAAGAATTCAATGACGCCTCTTGCCAAGACATTGATAGTTTCGTCATCTTTATCATTCTGGTCCTTGTTCTGAGTCAACAATTTGAGCCCTTCTTGTGCTCTGTCATCGAGAACGTAGTCCATTGCCATTAAAGCAATTTCGAAATTCTCAGCTTGTTTAAGGATAATTCTAGTTCTTTCAGTAGAATTGAATTTGTTGTTAGTGTCAGGTGAGTCCCCCCTCTTAAAAATATTTCTAAACATTGTTTTGTTTTTCTTCTTCCTAAACAGACGATGATATTATATAATTTGTATAATAGAGGATGTAGTAAATGAGTGGGTGGAAGGGGGAGAGAGGGTAAGGTATAAAAAAATAATAGTTAATAAGTATGTATATTTAGATTTTAAACTATTTTTATTTTTGATAAATATAGCAATTGCTAATATTATATAAGAAAGAACTAATTATTAAGTGCAGTTGAATAAGCTTAATGATAATAACAGCATGTAGTATATTTAATAAAATAGAAAAAAAAATAAAAGTGTTAAATATATATATTTTATTTTGTTTAGAAAACAGATCGAAGGAAAAAAGGGCAAAGAAACAGAGACAAGAAAAAGAAAATTTAAAGTCGATCATATAAAAGAAAGAAAGGATAAACACCAAGAGTCAAAGGGAAAAAAAAAAAGCTATATTAACTAAAAACAATATGCCCCCCCCCCCCCTTTCCACCCAATAGGAAGAGACATAGAAAGAGAAGAGATATTTATCTCACTACCTGATTGACAGATAGAATCAAAATGAATATTAAATTAAATAACAACAACTTGACTATTTTATCATTTCAATCTCTAATTGTTACAATCGAAGGAAAGAAAGAGTGAATGAATGTTTTTTTGTTTTTTCTTTCATTTGAGTGATTTTTTTTTCAAATTAAAATAAATAAACAAAAAGTAAAAATAAAGCGAGATCAAGAAGTAAATTATTTTATTTATACGTATATGTTTTCCTAAACAGGTAATATATTTCCCGGCTTATTTGTTGTTTTGTTTTGTTTTTTTTTACCGTCTTTTCCCTTTTCCCTCTGTCTCTAGATCACTTCTTTGGGCAAAATTACAGAGGGAAAAAAAATACCCAAAATATATATTTATTTGTTTATATTTGTTTATTTGTATATATTTATTTATATTTGTTTATTTGTATATATTTATTTATTTATATAAACAGACAATAGCAGTTATTATTACCTAAAAAGAGAGAGAGAGAGAGAAAATAAATAATAAAAGCATGAATAATTGAATAATTAATGCGGGGTGGTGTATGGGTGTTACATTCCCAGAGAAGAAAATAATAGTAGTAATAATAATAGTAATAATAATAATAATAATAATAATAAAACAAAACCAAAATATCTATATATAACAACTTTTGTTTTCTTGTTGCATATTTTTTATTTTTATTATTTAATTATTTCCACGGAAATTACAACAACAATAAAATCTAAACTTTACAGATTTTATATTAATAGGATAAAGGATATTAATCGTTAGTTATGATGGAAACAAATATCACATAGGAGATCTCTTACAGTAAAGTTTCAACAGTTTTAAAGAAATCTTCAATTGATATATCTTAATAAGGATTATGATGAACCATCTCTAGTTACACTTGTCACTGTTGATATAGGTTTAAAAGTTTCATTATATCTTCATTTTAGTATGTATTAGATGGATAAAAAATAGTAATGGATATAGGTATTACAAATATATATATATATATATATGTGTGTGTGTGTATGTTTAATGACCATTTAAATATAAGGGATACAAAGTGTAATGGTTTATAGATAGTAAGTTACAATGGGTGGTATATTTGGAAACAGGAATGTGCAAATGAAAAAAATTAGTCAATTGGGGGGGGGAAATACATTATATAATGCAACTGTTTTCTTTTCTTTTCTTTTCTTTTCTTTTCTTCCCTTTGTAATTAACGAAGATTCGATGTTCTTTTAGATTTTATATGTTGTTTTTTTTTTTTTAATTTAATTTGTCTATTTGTTTCATTATTTTATTTTTGATTATTTGAATCATCATTTCGATTCGTGTTACTATGGTTATTTTCATGGTCATCCAAATTAATTACTACTTTATTACCAAAGGTATCTTCATATTCATAAGATCCTTCATATTCATCTTGTCTTATATCACTATGTGGGTGTCTTTCAAGAGTTACACCATAAAGCTCAGTATCTTCTTCAAGATTATTCATATCATGAAACCTATCCTCACTTTCTTCTCCATCATGATAATCTATGTTCTCATTATCATTATTATCATCATAATAATAATCATAATCCACTTCATCCGGACTTATAGTTTCATATTCTTTTTCAATCAATTTTTCATTTTCATAAGATGTATCTCCCTTAGCAAATTCTTCTTCTGGGTAGTAATGTTCATTATCAAAACAATTCTGTTCTTCCTCGTTTGATAAATTATGTTCTTCTTGTTCAATTTTATCTTCTTCTTCTTCTTCTTCTTCTTGACCATCTATGACAAAATCTCCAAGAACAGTATTGTATTGTTCACGAGTATCTGCTAATGTCGTATTCATAAATGTTTGCCAATTTTCTTTGTTTAAAATATCTATTATTCCATTGTCATCAAAGGTAATTTTCATCTCCTCAATATATTCCACAAATTTGGCCATTTCTTCAGCAATCAAAATTAAATGACCCATGTATCCTAATCTAATACCTTTCTCTTGTTCATACTGTGCACATTTGATATCTCCTTCAACGATTTTATCGGTTAAATGGGTCCTACTTAAAAGATCCTTAATTAAAAACTTATTGTAACCACATTTCAACGGACCGTTAAATACCTGTTGGATAATATCAAATACCACATTATGTAAGAAATTGTTCCATTCAAATCTGAAAAACATATCGATAATATAATCTAATATACCAGTGTCCTTTAAAGATATCTTTAAATTATCACCTGGGATATTCTTATTACGTATATCAATTTCAGTATCTGATGATATAGAAATTTTGTCATTTGGATAAATTTCTAACGAATTTTCATAATCATCATGTTTTATTTCGTCATTATTATTATTATCATCATTATCATTGACCTCTTTCCCAGCATCATTCAAATTGCTCTCTAATTGTAATTTTTTTAAATCTTCATTCAATTTGGTCAGTTCATTCTCAGAGATAGAATCACCATGTAATTTTTGGAACCTGACTAAGTCTCTTTCCCTTGTAATTAATTCACCGTTCGGTTCATTCAAAAGCACCATATTTGAACAATGCAACAATTCTGCAATCAATTCACAGATTTTAAATCTTTCAAAACCTAATGGTTCAATCGAACCAAAGGGGGTCAACAATCGCCTCTTTTCAATCTTAGTCAACAACTTCATAAAATCTGGGATGTATCTAGTAAACAACTTAATCAAATATATCAAATGTATCGAATCTCTATCGTTTGGTGGGTGTGTCTCTAATGTAGTATACATTACTTGAATGAAATCATAATCAGAGTTATTCTTCCTTATAATTTCAATGATGATTCCTACACCGTTACTTAGTGCAGGACCACCCTTTAACATGATTTTAATCAATCTTTCGATCATTTCACTGGACACCAAGTGTCTGGTCAATTCATTCGGTCCAATACCAATTGAAATATCATTATTTGAATTGGCACTTAAAGTAACGAAAGCTTTGATAAAATCCGCAGCGGAAGAAGCAGAAGATGTAGATTCAGGCGAATTTGAAGGGTCTAAAAGATCGATAAGTTTTGGGATAAAATTCTGTTTATATAACAAATCTATGATACCGGTTGGTGCATCTGGTTTATCTGTAGAGATGACTTTAAGCAAAAAATCCATTAATGATGGATTGCTTATATTTTTTAAAAATTTATCTACCAAATGATTCTTAGTCAAAAGATACTCGATCATTTTAGACATATTGATATCTAATAATCTTTCATTGATCTTCATGAAATATGTGGAGACAGTAACAGAAAGTGGATAATTGTTGTGCGAATCGTCTAATATGGACCAAATTTTATTTAATAAGGATTCATTTTCAAGGATTGTAGTCGATATTTGCCATATATCTGCAGATAAAATCTCTGAAGCCATTTTGGCTCTACGGAATTCAATTTGTTCTTCGGTTTCTGGTGGTATTGTGACACTTGTCTCTTGAGATACAATAGAATTGGAGTCTGAGCCGTCATTATTATCACCATCGTTATTATTATTATTATTATTATTATTATTATTATTATTATTATTATTGCTACTACTACTATTACTATGATTATTATTACTATTTGATTCAGGAGTTGTAACTGTATCCGCTTTTGAATTTGAGTCTGATCTATTTAACTTTTGTATATTTTCCAATTCATCCAATTTATTCAATTGTTCCTCCTTTGACACTATAATTACTTCCTGATTTAAATTATCTTTTTCAGAAGTATCAATACTATCGCTTTGATTCATTTGATTGACTTCATTTTGATACGAATCAAACAAAAATTTCTCATTAATTATAAAATCAATCAATTTATCTAGTACCGAGGGATATTTTAAATACATCAACAATTTAGAGTTTGAACACATTAATTCAGTGTATAATTCTTCATCGTCTATTAAATCATTTAAAATATTCAGATTTGGTTCGTAATTATTAAGGTTTTCTTCGTTTATTGACTCTTGATCATCTGTTTCTGGTTCGGCATTATCTTTGTTATCATCGGTATTCGCTGTATTAGTGTCGGTGGTTGTGGCTGTATCATTCTTTTTAATAAATGCTTTATTTAGTAATCTGTTAATATTGGATTCAATTGAATAGTCTTGACCAAATTTCCAAAATGAACCGGACATAGTATATTAAAAAAGTGAAACCCAAATAAAAAAAAAAAAATAGATGAATTTTAGTGAAAAGAGTGGTAATAGGATATAGAGTGAAAAAAATGGTTTTAAAATAGATATTAAAATTAAATAATAATAAGTCAAAAAAAAAAAATTGTGTTGAAAAAAAATATGCAAAATGAATAAAATAAATGCAAATGTTCTATGTCTATAGGGTTATTTTATATCTATATATACATATAAATATGTATATGATAAGCCTATGTTTCCACTTATGTGTATCTTTCAACAGTAACAAAGGTATACAATATTGGTAGGTATGTATGTATGTATAAATGTCAAGTGTCTAACTTTTTAATAGAATTTTTAAACACATATTTTACTACTATTTTGTTAAAGAAAGTTTAGTTTAATTGATATAGTTCTTTGCAGTTTAACATTTCTTTTGCTTTCTCCTTTTGACTTCTCTCTTTTTCTCTCTCTCTCTCTCTCTCTACGAACCTGTCAAAAGAGAGTAATGAACAAAAACAAAAAATAGAAAAATAAAAAAATAATTTTTTTTTTTTTGCAAAGGAAAGATACATATTTTTTATTAGGGTTAAAGAGAAAAACAGCCATAACCCTAATATTATCAATATCCTAGAGGAAGAAAAGATTGAAAAAATATACAGAGGACAAAACAAACGCAGATGACACACAAAAAAAATAATAATTAATTAATTAAAACAAAAATTGTTGAGAATGATCACCTGTAGTTATTGGATATATAGTAAACATTCTCAATTCTATATTAATTTGATTTAGTATACAAAATTATAATAAAGTTTTCTTTCTCTATATACAACATAGAAATAATAATAATAATAATAATATACAAAGATTGTAAATAAAATAAAAATAATGTATGATAAAATCCTTGGCTTTATATACGTTAATATTAAGCCATTTTCCTCTACGAACAGTAAGATATTTAATAAACAAACTCAACAACTTTTGGTGACCTCTCAACAATTATTACTCAACAATTTATCGTTTGGTGTCTGCTAAAATATTATTGTTCTATTTATTTTATTCTAGAACATCCCATCTCAACAATATTATGTAAAAATATAATAATTTCCCATCGATATCTTACAAGGAAACAAACAATTATATAATTATAAATATGGTATAAAAAATGGTGTATATAATATTCTTCCTCCAGATTGGGAATTGAATGATTATAGTTACATTTTTTTTACATATTCTATTTCGGGAAAAACATTTCTATACTTCTTGTTGTTTCATCTTTGGTAATCTCGGAATTGTGTGAAAACTTTTCACAAATGTGGATTGTGCGTTACACATGTTTCTCTTTTTTGTAAGAATGATTCATTTTTAAAACAGGTTTGAGATCAATTCTGCTGGAATGAAAAGTTCTAGAAAAAAGTAGAATGAACCAATAAGTTTTTATCAATAGATATTCTCTTGAAAATAAATATTACAGCAAAAATATCTCAATAGTAAGAAAAGCGGTAGTAAGATATTTTACCTCCTGAAACCTAAATAGGATATTCAAAGTTTCCTACTATGTTAACATGGTAATCTATTGATTACCCCAGAAATAAATACAGTGGCAAATAATTTTCTACTATAATATTCAATGCTGATTTTCAAACACTTAGAAGGAATATGAAGCCTCCTAAATCAATATTATTTCCTCATAACTTTTTACATAACAATATATTTTTTATAGTGAATTGAAAACAGAAGACCATTCTCGAAGTTAATTACATATATAACATTTTAATACCTACACAGAATCCATATTTTAAGTTAAGAATGTTTGTTAATAATAATATTAATAGTAAAGGCCCTGTTTGTTTTTTTTTCCAGCAATTAAGTAAACTTTAAATAAAAGATGTTTAAATTTGTTAAAAATAAAGGTTTAGGGCAAGAAAATTGTTTTTTGGAAAAAAAAAAAAAGGGTCCTTAAAAAAATTAACAAATTGTCAACACTGCAAAATTTAAAATCACTTGTCCTAAAATAAACAAAATATCTTTAACATACATACATATATATATTCTACCTACATATATGTTATTTTTTCTTTCTACCTATTACAAATAGGACAAAAAATCCATAAAGTACCAAAAATTCCTAGAGAGTATTGGAAGTAAAATAGAAGACACGAGTGACAAGAACAAAGTTAATTAAACCTGCTAGATATTGTTATGAGTTGTTATTGTTAGCACATTTGGCCTTGTAATAATTAAATCATGAACAACTGATCCTAAAAGCTAACCGACCATATGGTGGGAAACATCAATAAAATAATTTAGTGAATTACAGTAACGTTAATTTTTCGACGAAGTCATGTTGGGACAAAATTTGTTTTCATCGATAACTAAAAAAATAATATAAATTAATAAACATGAAGACTTAAATTCTGGAAAAAAATAAATTATGTAAAAACTCTGTACTTTCATAAACTATAAATCTTAGAGTTCTCAGGTAAAAAAATTTTTATCCATTTTATATATTAGTTTTTTATATTATATATAGAAGTTTCAAAGTATTTACATGGTAAAATATTGTATTCAATTTATTTTACTTCGGAAATACACAGATGGTAATAACTAGAATAAAGAGCTAATATACAAAAATATATAAAATTTTATTTCTTGCTCGTCTCTCTATCATGTAGTCTAGTCCTTCTTACAGCAGCCTTTCAAAATACAATAATTTCTCGCAAGTCCATGCGCCACAAATAAGCTCTCGTTGGACAACAACACATTGCAAAAAATATAACAAACTGAAGTGGAAAAATACATTAGGCACATACAACGTAACACGGGATATTATAAACCTTAAGAAAAATTGGAAAAAAACAAAAACCCTAATTGGACAAGGGAAATAAGTTAATCTAGGATTTTCCTGATCATAAGTATCAGACACTTTTATTCTTACACTAATGGTTCAACTCTGATTCTTGTTTAGAGTACTGTTGAAGAACTTGGATTCTGTAGATAAGCTAGTGTAATAGATGTATTAGATAGATAAATAACAATTATACCTATAGACAAAGTCCTATATCTACATATGTATCTGAGAGGAATGTGAAAGATTTTTCATGTCTTTAGTGATATTAGACATTGTGATGAGTAGATCTGTTAATTCTTGATAATAATATTATGGTTGTGTTTTTATATGAAGACTTCTTCGGTTTATTCTATGTATGATAACTATACATTATATAAACCTATATAGATGGAAAATCTATCTATTCCTTCTTTATATATAAAATAGATTCTGGAAGATAAGATTTTCTCCATAAGAAAAATATATTTCCAATATAGGGAACAGTTCTAGCATAATAAATAAACAACTAGCACAGTAATCTCCTAAATTGGAAAAATTCCAGCAGTATCACTCTAACTCTATATCTAATCTACTAAGACTAAATAATATATACCTATATGCTTTATCTCCATTCTTGTCGTTATTCTTCTTCTTCATCGTTCTTTCTTGTTTTGGTTGCTCTCTTTTCCACTTAAGTTGGTTACTTTTACCTTTTTATTTGTTTATAAGATTTTTCAAAAAGGAGAGTTTAGAAAAATGACATTAACCCTTATTTTTCTAAAACAATGCTAAAGAGCAATATCAAGGATATTACAGACACCGCAAAAAAACAAAAAAGAACTTCCCCACCAGGACTCGAACCTGGAGTCTTCTGGTTCGTAGCCAGACGCCGTGACCATTGGGCCATGAGGAACAAGTTCCTGTAAGGAATGTTGTAGGTGTTTCCTAATTGGGAAATTTTATGTTTCTTTTTTTCGTTTCCAAAAATACCTACTACGTCATTAATATAGGACACGAGGTGACGGCGTCACCTCACCAGTAGTATTTTTTTATTGGTTGTTTAATAGTTTTTTTATGTATTGTCGAATCCAAGTGTTAGTTATTTCTAGCTGAACTTGTGGTCAAATATTTTATATAAAAGGAGAACATTTTATATTTCAAGTTCTCCAAGTTTGTCTGTATTTCGATTTTATATTTTGTTGTGTATTTTATTGTGTATTTTATATATTTATATATAAAAAGAACCAGAACACTTAGGTATAGCGGTCTGCTAATACATACTATTATCCAGTTCTAATAAAGTTTTATTAAATATTGTAATTGGTTCCTGATTACAACATCTGGTAGCGTTTTTTTTTAAATTTGGTTTGTTTATTTGTTATTTTACTATGTCTGCTCCTGAAAACACCACTACTCAACCACCTGTTCCTCAACTAACTATGAATTTCCAAGACGTTCGTGTTGCCAAACCTTTTAATGGGTCTAGTAAGAACGTCTTACAACTTACATCTTTTATTCAATCCCTACAAATCCTCTTTGTTCGTTATCCTAAGGCTACAGATTACGACAAGATTTATCTCTTAGCCGCTAACTTAACCGACAAGGCACTAGATTGGTTCTATATCTATGCCCAAAGTCATGACGTCCCCAACATGACGTATGACGAATTTGTCCGTGAGTTCACCCTGGCTTTCTCTGGTGCTTTAAATAACTTCGATATTATTGCGAAGTTAACCAAAATTACCCAACGCAATAATGTCTATGGGTACTTACGTGAATTCCAACAATATGCCAATCTCTTGGGTCCTAACGACGTCAGTCAAAGAACCCTTGTTAGTCTACTAGCCAATGGGTTGGAGGAACGGTACCGTATTGAACTTCGTTACCGTTGCCCAACAACCTTAAATGATGCCATTAAGGCTGTTACCTCCTTGGCTAACTCCATCCGTAATGATGGTGGTCCAGCCCTAGCCAATATTGTTGCTGCTGCTTCCCCTACTTCTTCTGCTCCTTCTTCACACTTCCCTACTGATGCTGACGGCGATGTCATCATGAGTATCCAACATTCCCCTTCTCATTCTCACCAACGTCGTGGTACCCATAAGAAGCGTACTTCTAACCCTCGTCCTACCCCTTCGCAATCTTCTTCCCACTCCAACTCCTCTAATTCATCCCGTTATTATCGTGATTTGTACCGTCGTACTTGCATGAAGAACGGTTTATGTTTCAAATGTGGTGAGCCAGGTCATCAATCCGCTAATTGTTCTGCGAGCAATCATGCTGGACAAGCCTGAACTGATCCACGTATGCGCTTCCACTGGTTCTCTACCTCAACCTACTACTACTTTCACTCCCATCACTACTACATCCTCTCTAGACTCATCAACCCTCACTTCTTCTTCATCTCCCTTATCTTCCACTACCACACTCCCATCACTTATCCATTCCTTCCCCATCATTGATGTTGTGTCCCCTTCAAGTTCTATTTCTCCTGCTGCTGTTTCTACTATCACCACTTCCACTCCTCATCCTATTATTGGTTCGCGTCTCGAAGCCAACTGTACTGTTAATAACGTCACCGTCCCTGTGCTTTTTGATACTGGCAGTCCTACATCTCTCGTTAGTTCTACTTTAGTCCACAACCATCATTGGCCTACTTATCCTGTCAAACCCTTAACTTGGAAAGGTGCTCTCCCAGGTTCTACTTCCTTAGCTACTCATGCTGTCTTATGTTCCCTCCATTCTACTACTACTTCATCACCTATTACCTTTTCTGCTTATGTTAGTCCTGATCTTACTGACCAACTCATCGTAGGTAATCCCATATTGACTAAATACCCTCAACTACTTTCAATCCCTCCCTTATCTACTTATACTACATCCATCATCACTGCCATTGACACCCTCTCTGACACCAACTCTACCATCATTGACCTTTACAAAGACGACATTGAAGAAGTCTTTGTTCTTACTGTCTCCCACACTGAAACTTCACCTTCATTCCATCTACTTCCACCAGACTTCCAAACTGAATTTGCTTCCACAGTGTCAGATACATTACCTCCTCACAGTGGTGCCACCACTTACACTCATGATATCCAACTAAAGGAAGGAGGACGACCACCACGATTACATCCCTATCGAATGACACCAAAACTTGAACGTGAATGTCGTCAAATTATTCAAGACTTACTCGATAAAGGATTTATTTCTGATAGTAAGAGTCCTGTATCATCTCCTGTCTTGCTGGTTAAGAAGAAAGACGGCACATATAGGATGGTTATTGATTATCGTGAGTTGAATAAGATCACTGTCAAAGATCCATTTCCACTTCCTAGGATAGACGACTTAATGGCAAAGGTAGGTGACTGCTCCATCTTCACCACGTTAGACTTACACTCTGGATATCATCAGATACCTCTAGAGCCTGATGCTCAATACTTAACTGCTTTTTCTACTCCATTTGGTCATTATGAATATAAGGTTATGCCTTTTGGTCTGTGCAATGCTCCAGCTACTTTCTCTAGGTACATGAGTCAGTTACTGAGTGATCTACCCAACGTCTTTGTATATCTGGATGATATATTAATTGCTAGCACAGATAAGGAATCTCATCTCAAACATTTACGGTCTGTATTATCAAGGTTGAAAGACGAAGGTCTCGTCTGCAAACGAAAAAAATGTCATTTTCTACAAGAATCTTGCGAATTTTTGGGTTTTACAATTAGCAAGAATGGTTTTTCGGTACAAAAAGATAAGGTTAAGGCTGTCCAAAATTTACCTCTACCCACAACAAAGAAAGCTTGTCAATCATTCATGGGTATGATTAATTATTTTCGTTCTTATATTCCTGATTGTAGCAAGATAGCCAAACCTTTGTTCGATTTCATTAATGAAAAGTGTTCCTGGTCTGATGAACACACGGCTGCTGTTAATATCCTCAAGGAGAAGTTGTGTAACGCTCCCACATTAGTCCCTTTTGTTCCTGGTAAAAAATATCGGTTGACTACTGATGCTAGTTTTGTCGCTATTGGTTCGGTGCTAGAACGTCTTAATGACGATGGTTCTCTTTTTGGAGTTATAGGTTACTTCTCCAAATCTGTTAATTCCACGCAACGTAATTATCCAATTGGTGAAATAGAGTTATTGGCTATTATTGAATCATTAATCCATTTCCGTTATTATCTTCATGGTCACAAGTTTACCCTTCGTACTGATCACATTTCCCTACTCTCATACAGAAACAAGACAGAGCCTTCTAAGCGGGTTGCAAGATGGCTTGACACTCTAGCTGAATACGATTTTGAACTAGAGCACATAAAGGGTAAACAGAATGTCGTTGCTGATGCTTTAAGTCGTCCAAATGAAGTTGGTGCTATTCAGATCTTTCCGCTAAGCGAACTTAGTACGGTAAACCCAGTCGATTGGTTTGATGACTGGAAGAAAGATCCCTGGTCAGCGGCTGTGCTGGTCCATCTAGGTGTTACTATGTCCACAAATATTGATGCCGGTGATAAATCTCTTTTCAATAAGTACTTGAAAAGATTGAAGTTTTCCAAGAAGGCTACTGAACGTTATTCATATACGGGTGGTATTTTACGTTATGAATCTAGGATTTGTGTTCCACGAAACCAACGTCGCCAATTATTACAGATTTATCATGATAGTTTGCTTCATGGAGGTCATTTTGGAGAATCTACTACAATTAACAAGTTGCTACCACTCTATTATTGGCCATCCATGACAACTGACATTAAGCAGTTTGTCAAAACTTGTCTCCAATGTCAGTTAATGAAAAATTACAGAAGGAGGACTAATGGTGAATTAAATCCTCTGCCTGTCGCTGAAGGTCGTTGGTTGGATGTTTCGGTAGATTTTATCACTGGTTTGCCCATAACTAGTCAAGGTCATGACATGATTATGGTGGTTACTGATCGCTTCAGTAAACGTGCACACTTCATCGCGGCTAATAAAACGTTAACCTCTGTTGGTGTTATAAGGCTATGGTATCGGTTTATTTTTTGCTATCACGGGTTTCCACGTACAATCGTATCGGATAGAGACATAAGGTTTACGTCTGGTTGGTATGATGAATTGACTAAACGACTTGGGATTAAGTTGCTTATGTCCTCTACAAATCATCCCCAAACAGATGGTCAGACGGAAAGTGTTAACAAAACTCTGGGTCGGTTGCTTAGGTCATATTGTAGTATGGATCACAACTCATGGGATATCTACTTACCACACATCGAATTTGTCTACAACAGCACACATCAACGTTCCATTAAGGCTGCGCCTTTCGAAGTTGATTTAGGTTACATTCCGAATGAACCGTTGTTGGGTACTCACAATGAATTAGACGCTAGGAATTTTAATGCTGTTGAGATGGCCAAACATCTTAAGGCTATCACCCTGCGTACCCAAGACCTTTTGAAACAACATCAAGAGTCTATGGAGTCGCAAGTGAACCCATCCCGCCAGATCCAACACTTTGAAGTCGGTAATTTGGTTCTTCTTCATAGAGATGCGTATTTCACCGGAGGAAGATATCTGAAGATTCAACCCATCTATTTAGGTCCATTCAAAATTGTCAAGGTCTTTGGTAATACTGTCGAATTGGATCTTCCCTCATCCTTCAAGAAACATAGGGTCATTAACATCGAACACATAAAACCTTTCCATCAAGATAAGTCTAGGTATCCAAAAGAAATTCCAAATACATCGTTAGAACGCATCAACAGAGCTGGTGAAATTATTTCAGTCGTCGGTTATGATATTGAAAGTCAACAATATTATTGTAAAATGCAAGATGTTGATCCACAATTAGTTTGTCCTTATTCGGTCGCTGAATTTAGTACCTTGCCCTCCTCTAGAAGAAATTCTTTGTTAGCTAATTTTAATCAACTTGAAGGTCAAGTTTAAAGGAGGAAGATGTTGTAGGTGTTTCCTAATTGGGAAATTTTATGTTTCTTTTTTTCGTTTCCAAAAATACCTACTACGTCATTAATATAGGACACGAGGTGACGGCGTCACCTCACCAGTAGTATTTTTTTATTGGTTGTTTAATAGTTTTTTTATGTATTGTCGAATCCAAGTGTTAGTTATTTCTAGCTGAACTTGTGGTCAAATATTTTATATAAAAGGAGAACATTTTATATTTCAAGTTCTCCAAGTTTGTCTGTATTTCGATTTTATATTTTGTTGTGTATTTTATTGTGTATTTTATATATTTATATATAAAAAGAACCAGAACACTTAGGTATAGCGGTCTGCTAATACATACTATTATCCAGTTCTAATAAAGTTTTATTAAATATTGTAATTGGTTCCTGATTACAACAAGGAAGTACAGTTGGGTAAACCAAAGTAAAGTATGATAGTAAACAAAAAGTGTAATAAACATATCTTAATATAACAACACTACAAAGTGATGACAGTAAGTACTAGAAACGATATGTAATTATTAAAACGGTCTTATAATAGAGTATATTCTATAGTATATATTCTTGTTGTATCCTCTTCCTGACTTGTTCTAATTTTATATATAAAATAATATATAGAAGAGAGTAACCTGAACATGGGATTTGAATGTTAAGATACATGTCCTTTATATAGGTTTGAATATGGAGGTAGTTGAGGTAGCCAAACAGTAGTAGAACCATAGATAAACCATGTTACGATACTATTAGCTAAGATAACTCAGGTTAAGACATTATATGCGTTGCCATTTTCGACAATATTCTGTGTTAATCTGTGTTGTCATTTTCTACAATATTCTCATTTTTTAAAGGACAAGTATACAACATCACCAGTTACTATTCAGGTGGGTTTAACTAATAAAGAAAAACTGTTTAAAGACTTTATTATACTTTAAATTTTATTTATTAACCAAATCAAACACATCTTGCAAAAAAAAAAAACGAAAAAAACCCCATCATATATATTTTTAAAGTTAATTATATTTAAAAGTTTTTGTTTCCCTGTAGGTTCAAAACATTTGAATTAAAATTTCTAGCAAATAAGCTGCCCCAGGTTATGAAAAAGTATTGTGATATGAAAGTATATAATTCTAGATTTTCTATAATTATATATTTTTTAAAAAATGATAGGAAAATTATCAAATATTATTGTTGGAAAAACAACTTTCTGTTGAGATTTTATCCTGACTCAATGAAAATTTTTTCCACAAAATTCTCACAAAATTATTCTTCAGAAAACTATCAATAATAGGGATACAGAAATTAGAATTAATTTCTTTTATCTATTACTTTATATACACTCCACATAGTTTCATTTATAATGTTTGTGTTATTTAATATTTATGAGCAACTACGTATAAACTTGAGAAGAAATGGATAAATTGTTAATATCTTGTGTGAGTTTGGACATAATGGTAAAATAGATCTGTTGAAATCATTAAATAAGAGTACGGTTTTTTATATTAAAAATAAAAATTCTTCGGTTCTTTTCTATATATGTCAGCCAAAAATACTAAAAATCCATATATTATTAATTCTATCTATTTTTTCTTTTCATATAAAATATTTTGGTGGAAAATAAAATTTGTCCACAAGAAAAAAATATATATATTTTCACTATTTGGAAACTGTTCTATTTATAATAAATAAACAACCAGCAAGGTAATTTCCTAAACTAGGAAAGACCCAAAAAAAAAATATACATTTTATAATTACAGGGTACTCTTCCCCCTCTTTTAAATCATAGCACTTTACTTTTTTATATTTGAGAATAAAAGTTTATTTATACATATTAAGGTTTTACGACATTAAAATTTATAAATGTAAAATTTTCTATTTAAAAAACCCTGGAACTCAGAAAAAATAGGTTGTCTATAGCTACATTGTGTATATATTTACATAACTCTATCCTATGATTGGAACCTCAAAAAGATATGAATTATTGTGGTGTTATTTTTATCAAGTAATTATTATACATTTGGGACTCCTAACAAAATTCGTGAACATTATGAATGATAAGATTAATTTTACTCAAGATATAAACAGTTTATATTTACATGAGCATTTTCCTTACAAAAGAGGTTGACCATAACCCTCGACACCTTCTTACGTATTCTTCTTCTTCCTTTTTTCTAATTAGAGTGCTTTTCTAATTATCCTCCATTCTCAGGTAAATTTACCATACATTTTCTTCATGTTTTTTATTTTTACGTTTAAACATTTATTTTTTCAGTTAATTTTATTTTGTTTTCCCTTTTTTGTAAATTCTTGCTAATATTATTGATCTTTTATAAAAGTTGGCAATATCAATTCTGACTTTTAAAGGTAAAATGAATGGATTAGATCATATTGTAAAAGAATCTAGTTTTGAAGAACTCACTATATTTTGTTTAAACGAACAATTTAAACTTGCCTACTTTATGAGAAGCAACCTAATACTTTCATAAGAACAGAAATTTATTATAGTATTTTCGATTGTTTCTTATGCCTTAATAAAAGAATGTGAGTAACTACATTGACTAGAACAAACCTTGTTTTGGACACCTTTACAATCAAAAATTCTTTAAAAATAAACTAAAATAATTTACAATATGACATCTTTCTTCTTAATTAGTGTACATTATAAACATTTCCAAAAAAAAAAAATAATAATATTTTCTCTTACTTTTCATACCTTGTAGTTGGCGGTCACTTTTTTTATAGTGATAAGAGAGAAAAAAAAATGTAATATCTTCAAGGTAACTTTATAATGTTTACTAACATATTATGGATAAATAAAATTATTGTTCTTGTGGAATAAATATGAAATACCTTATAAGGATAAACATTTAAAACAGGAAAGACCCTAAAATTTACTAGGGATATATTTTTGATATCACTGAATCTTGATTTCTAGTAACGTTTGTCTAACGATTTTTACTACTGACTTTTTACGATTATCCCCTTTCGAGATAACGGAAAGAAAATGTTTTTAAAACGAATGAAAACCATAATTAAATATGATTTTAAACAACATATTATATTAGTTTTAAAAATCAAGAAGGAGGTCAGTTTCTATTTTCGCTAACACAGTACAGTGCTGTATCCTTAATTTAATTATTGAGTTTGTAGATGAGTTTCATTTTTAAGTCTCTGTAATTATTGGGCTAAAATTTGAATTGATGTTCAAGATAATATAATCCCTCATTAATAGGTTCCTTGTTTTTCTAAATCCACGAAAAACTAGGAAAGAATGGATCTTTCTAACAGATAGATATTTAGTTCCGTAGGTGCTATAGAATATTATACAATGATTAACATCACTAGCCAAAACCTTCATATACTTTCAAAAATTTCAAAATTCATTAAAAAAACCAAACAAATGGAAGGGATATTCTCATTTTATGCTTTTACCAACTAACTGGAAAAAGTGAAAAAAAAAAAAAAGATTGAAAAATTCAATCCTCGAGGAGGGCAAGGGAAATTTCAAAAAAAAAAAAAAAAAATAAAATTGCGGAAAGAATTGATTTGTTCAATGGAAATAAAGATATGTAAATGCACATAAAACCAAACCATATTGAATTAGTAATATTGTATATATACGTATTCGAATGCGTATGTACACTTTTAACAATAGATTTGGGTACTAGTGGTCTAAATAGTAAACACTCAAGATAACTAACATATTTAAAAAGGCTAGTGTGGATCTGATTATTATATTTAAATATAGATAAATATACAGATTAGACTTATATTTTCGTTCTTTTTTTTTTTATACTTATTTAAAAGTAGTTTAAGTTTTAATTTGTTTAATCATGTCAGAAGATTTTAGTATTACCCAAACCTATTTGAAGTTTTTGGAAGATGATTCGGAAATGACTATGCCAATCGCTGCTATTGAGGCGTTAGTCACTTTATTAAGAGTCAAAAATCCAGGTACGGCAGCAGAAGTTATAAATTCTATTAAATCAGCAGTTGATGAATTAGTTAAAACAATTCCAAATTCCGTGTCTCTTAGAGCGGGTTGTGATATTTTTATGAGATTTGTTTTAAGAAATTTGCATCTATATGGCGATTGGGAAAATTGTAAACGACATTTAATCGAAAATGGTCAATTATTCGTCTCAAGAGCCAAATCTTCTCGTAACAAAATCGCTGAAATTGGTATTGATTTTATTAGTGATGATGATATTATCTTAGTTCACGGATTTTCTAGAGCTGTTTTCTCTTTATTATGTCATGCAGCCGATAATTTAATTAGATTTAGATGTGTTGTTACTGAAACAAGACCTTCAAATCAAGGTGAACAGCTTTATTCTCTATTAGCAGAAAGAGGTATCCCTGTCACATTAGTGGTGGATAATGCAGTCGGCTCTATTATTACTAAAGTCGATAAGGTGTTTGTTGGTGCTGAGGGTGTTGCGGAAAGTGGTGGTATCATTAATGTCATTGGTACATATCCTCTTGGTGTTTTAGCTAAAAATGCAAGAAAACCATTCTATGTTGTCACAGAGAGTCATAAGTTTGTTCGTATGTTCCCATTATCTTCTGACGATTTACCAATGGAAAATAAATTTTTGGATTTTTCACGTAATACAACTGACTCTGAGTGTAAGATAAGTGGGCCTACAATAGATTATACGTCTCAGGAATATATTACTGCTTTAATAACAGATCTTGGTGTTTTAACGCCGAGTGCTGTCTCAGAGGAATTAATTAAAATGTGGTATGATTAGAAGTTGGGAAATGACAGGTATATAAATATCTATATGTAAATATATATAGTATTATCAAAAAAAAAAAAAAATGCTATAGAGATTTTGATAAATACATGCATATATGAAATTACTAAATATTGAGAAAAATAGAAACAAACACCACTTTTTGAAAAAGATTTATATTAAGACAAAGAAAAGAAATATATATATTCCCTTTACTTCTTTCTATATATATACTGGTCTTTGTTCATTATCAGGAGAATAATTTTGACACATAACTTTCTCTAGTGTCAATTGGTTTTAAGTCATGTTCATGTGATTCCTTTATCAAAGTTTCTTGAAATTGTTCAACAGTACCCTCTATCCATTGCAAATCCGTCGATGCCTCTTCATCTGCTATTTTATGAGCTAGTAAAGACCCTGTCAATCTGTTTTGAGTTGGATCGTTGACACTTTTAACTGACATTGTAACCATTTGAGTCTTTTGAGCAGTAGCTGTGTTTTGATTCTTTTTCGATTCTTCTTTCTTAATCTTCTGGATAGAAGCATCTATATATTTAAAGTATGGTCTTAATTGCGAAACATCTTTAACAGGTGCAAGATAAATCTTTTTCTTTTTAATAAATGCAATATATTGACCCTCATTGGGGACACCAACACCCTTTAAAGTCTGTACTTCAACACCATCCCATTTATCCTCGGCTTTATATTTACTGAAAAATGCTTCTTCATCTAAAGGCATATCCAATTCCCATAGTTTTGATGCCTTCTTGTATCTTGCAGATGAAATAAGTGGATGTTCTGTAGGTGTTTTACCTATTAACTTAGCTTTATTGACATATTGTAATATATGAAGATTTTCATCTTTACCTGCCATAAACATTGGATAAGCCTCTACCACAGGATCCTCTTCATCATCTCCTTCCTGTGATAAATCATTATCTTCCTCCTCCTCCTCTTCTTTCTTGTCAATACTTATACTTTTTTGATCTTCTTCTTTTTTAATAACATCTATATTATCGTCTATTTCATCTTTAGACTCTTTAACAAGATCATTGGATTGGACCTCAGTATGCTCTGATTCTTGTATCATGTCAATATCACCCTCCATATCAACTTGTTGTCTGACTTCATAATCTTCTTCCTCTTCTTCTTCTTTGACAAATAAGCTATTACCACTCATATCCTATTTTAATTTTATAGTACACTTATTATCTACTGTGTTATGAATATATACGTTCGTGAATGTATTTATGTCTGTGTTTATAATAACTAGATGAATGATCTAACTTTTCAGTGCACTTTTCTTACCAACTCACACGTATCTAACTTCAATCGGAAAAAACCGACGTTATTTAAGACAAAAGTAAAGCTAAAAGTACTTAAGATTTGAACTTATGTTTAGATGCATCTTCAATCCAAAAACCATCTTAATTCCATATAAATTTCCGTTTATCTGAAAAGTTTTCTGTAAGTGTTTAGAAAAATTGAAAATTTTTACCTATTTTTTTTTTCCACCAATTTTTGAATTATCAAATTTAGAAGGAGATGAGATGAGATAAGATAAAGAATTGCTGTCGGGAAAAGTAGTGCAAAATTAATATTTGGTTAAAGTGATTGACTCACCGTTGTTGTTTTATCAACTAGTATAACATAGTATAATATTATATTCTTTCTTTCTTTCTTTCTTTTTTTTGTGAACTATAACTAGAACAAAGTAGAGATATTCAGTTAAATATGGACGACGATGATATGATTTTAAATTTTGTTACTGATGATGATACTACATCTCAGAAGAATAACCAAATTAGTAATAGAATCACTGGTGGGAGATGGAAAGATAGAAGGAAGTTGAGAAAACAATTGAATAAACAAAACGTTTCTTCACATACTAAGAGTATTCTTCCTAAAAGACCTTTTGAAGACAGGAGTGGTTCCAATGAAGAAGCTAAGGATAGTAGTGACATTGAAAATTTATCTGTCAAGTCACAAACTAATCGTAAGAAACAAAAAATCAATCCTACAAGTTCAAGTAATGTGCTAATTAGTAATAAAATGACCAAAAAATTAGATAAAAAATTATCAAAGGGTAAGAATCAAAAGGTTCAATTAGCTAACAACCAAATTGTTTCTTCTTTGTTTACTTCAAATAGAGAAATTGAAACGTCAATAAACACTAATGAACAAGATGAAACTATAGAAATCAATCCTTCTAATGCACCTCTAGCAGGTGATGATTTTGAATCATTTGGAACACACGAAACCTTAATAAAACATTTAAAAGAAAAAATGAGAATTACTAAACCAACCAGTATTCAAAAATTAGTGATTCCTTATTTAATTTCAAGCAAGAATAAGGAAAATGATTTGTTTATTCATGCACAGACTGGTTCTGGTAAGACTTTGGCATTCCTCCTTCCTGTCTTGTCAAATCTTTTAAAGATGAATATGCATATAGATCGTACTTCAGGAACATTTGCATTGATAATTGCTCCAACCCGTGAATTAGCATCTCAAATTTATCAAGTCTGTTTAACACTGACTCAATGTTGCCATTATTTAGTCCCATGTTTATTAATTGGTGGTGAAAGGAAAAAATCTGAAAAGGCAAGACTACGTAAAGGTTGTAATTTTATTATAGGTACTCCAGGTCGTATCCTAGATCATTTACAAAATACTAAAGTTATTAGAGATCAATTAGCTTCTTCTCTTAGATACGTTATTTTAGATGAGGGTGATAAATTAATGGAATTAGGTTTTGAAGAAACTTTAACTGAGATTCTTAATATTATTCATGATATTCCATTGAACTTGAAACAATTTTCAAAACTTCCGTCACGTATTGTTCATATTTTATGTAGCGCTACTACAACAGGTAACGTTAATAAACTAGGAAATGTTGCTTTAAAGAATTATAAACTGCTTTCAAATAGTAAAGATAAAAAGGATAAGAATGAAATATCAGTAGCTCCTGATCAATTGAAACAAATTGTGACAATTGTTCCACCTAAATTAAGGCTTGTCACTTTGGGTGCCATCTTAGTGACTTGACAAAAAAATTCAAAGAAACTCAAAACACGGACGAAACTTTAAGAACTATGGTCTTTTTGTCTTGTTCTGATAGTGTTGAATTTCACTTTGAAGCCTTCACTAATATGGACCCCTTCCGTAAAAACATCATACCAGATTCAGTAAGACAGGTAACTAAGGGGTCTAATATTCTTCCTTGTTTTGATGATGAATCAGATCCAAATGTTATATTTTATAAATTACATGGTTCTTTATCACAACAAACAAGAACTTCAACTTTGAAACATTTTGCGACCAATAATGATGTCACTAAGGGTAAACACTTAATCATGTTTTGTACAGATGTGGCTAGTAGAGGTCTGGATTTACCACATGTTGGTACAGTCATTGAATTTGATCCACCATTCTCGGTAGAAGATCATTTACATAGAATAGGTCGTACTGCTCGTGCTGGGAGAAGAGGTGAGAGTATATTATTCCTTTTACCTGGTGAAGAAGAAGGATATCTTGAACACATTAAATCATACCATCCAATGGGTTGGAAACTTCTGAAATTCGATCAAGATATTTTAAAACCTGCATTTACTTCATTGCATGTCGAAAGAAACGATAAAAAACAGTACAAAGATCAAAAGAAAGAAAACGTAGAGTGGGACACAAATGCAACTACATGGCATTTAAATATTGAAAGAAGAATATTAGAGAATGAAGAATTCAAGAAAATTGCTATGAAGGGGTACAACAGTCATATTAGGGCGTATGCTACTCATATATCTTCCGAGAAAGTTTACTTTAATGTAAAATGTTTACATCTAGGTCATTTGGCAAAAAGTTTTGGTTTAAGAGAAAGACCAAAGGTCATGGGTGCTCAAAATAGGAAACAGTTATCAGATGAGAATTCAACAAAACAAAGACCTAAGAAAGAAAATGCAAAAGATGCAATGTTTAAGGCTGCAAGAATGATCGTCAATGACACCGCCAATGAGTTTAATTATTAAAGGCATCTAGCTTACATCCTTCCTGATTTCATTTATATGTGTATGTATACATTATAAAAAAAATAAGGAAAATAATTACATGTAATATATGCTTAAGGATAAAAAAACACAAATGTTAAATATACCGTGAAGATAAATAAGAAACGTTAAAACTCTATAATACTGTCAAAATATTCTGTTCCACAGAGACATCATTTCCAGTACTAATTTGAACCCTGGATCTCCAATTCGATTTCTCTTCCTTCTCATTTTCATCATCAGACTCCTCTTCATCATTACCAATGTATATTGGACGTTTAAACTGTTCCTTATCTTTCTCATAATCCCAAATTTTCGATTGCAAGGTGGAATTTCGTATATTTCTCTCTGTAGATAATTGATTTTTATAATCATGAATAGCTTGCAAATCTCTAGCATCCTCCTCATCACTTATATCACTTAATTCATCATCAGACCTAGCGTATATTTTATCGTTATCCTTCATAGTTTCTTTCATAATTACTTTCCCATCAGATTTAATATCTAAACTAACGACATATTTATCTTTCCTACCATTTCTTTCACGTTCTAATTTTTCCCATTTCCTTAAGTTACGTTGTTGTTTCTTTAATAATAACGCCCTTTCTCTCGCACTTCCCCAAAGACCAACATCGTTGGATATACTAAAATCACTTGCATTATCGATGACCTTAGTTCTTTCTGCTGAAGTTTCTTGGAAATGAAGTAAATTTTCAAGACGTTCTTGGGCTCTTCTTAGATCTTCGTCTACTACCTCATTTCTTTTACCATCAGAACTTCCTTTGACTGCATCATTCAACTTTTCTTGTTCATCCCTTTCTCTTAAAACCTGTTTTCTCTTTCTCTCACGCTCCTTTTGCCTTTCAATAAAATCAAATAACTTATCTTGTTGATCAAAAAGATTCTTTCCCATACCAGTCGAAATTTTATAGGTTTTAGATGATTTTTTTTTGCCATCTAGTATCTCTTTCCTTTTTTCTGAGCTAGGATTTGAATCATTATTTATAGAATCTTCCTCCTCCTTTAAGGCTTCTATCAATCGCATACGTTCATCAAAGGGAATTAACTCGGTACCACAAAATGTACAATTATTTAAATGCAATCCCTCTCTGACACATACTATTTTCCCACATGATAAACAATTTGGTGCAATTGAGAAGATTGGATGCAACTTCCCTAAACATGAACATTTATATTTGCTACTGTCTTTCTCTTCATGAGTTGCACTTAAATACTTTACAGCCTCCTCGATTTCTTCCAATGATTTCAATTTTTTTTTCTTAGATGATATTTGAGGTTCCTTCTTTTTATTGGTAGGTTGTTTCTTAACAGGTAATTTGGTTTTAATTGACATTTGATCTCCTCTATTTTTAATTACTGGAATAAGTGGTGGCTGTTTAATGTCTTCATGACATTCAATTGTTTTATCGTCATTCTCATTTGGGATATTAGTGAATTTACTATCCTCCTTTTGATTTTTATGTTTATGTTCTTCATGTGTATCAGTAGTTGAATCTATTTTTGAGTTGTTTAAAATATCGTTAAATTCCAGGACAAATTGAAAAGATAAATCTTCTTGTCCCAAAATATTAAAAAATGCTTCCGCAATAGCATCTGGGTCGTGATTATTATCTAGAATTTGATTACATAAATCTTTTATTTCTTGTTCTTCCAAAGGTAATATCTCTGGAATCCTTTTGACAGCAAAAGCAATTGCCTCTTTCTAGATGACATTGTAATTCTTGTTAAGTCTTTTGTTTCTGGCTATCAAAGTATTGTTTATCTTAGATAGTACTCTAATCTAACTAAATATTCAGACTACAAGGTAAGGAAACGTATTCTTTTTGGCCTACAGAATGTTACAAATAATCTTCTGGTTACAGTACTTGATAGTGGTTTCACTTTGGTTTAGGCTACATATTTAATTTTTTATTTATTCTTTTTTTCTTTTTTGTTTTTCATAAATTTATCAAAAAGTCGAGAAGTTTTAAAATAGCTGCAATTTGCATTGTCAATATATACTTTATATAATAATTATGTATCCATATGTATTTTTGAATACAGTTTTAGTTTTCTGGTATAAAACTCTTTCTGTAAGGTGGTTAAGGAACATTCAATTCACTGCAAAAGTTAACTCCTTGCAGGAGAAGTGAAAATCTGCTTTTCGTGAAACTGGATATTCACAACAATAACGATAACAGTATTTATAAAACGACATGTACTATTTAAAAAGATATTCTAGGAATGTAACTTCATTTGTATGATAAAGGTGTCAACAACAACTACCTTATTTTATTTGCTGAGCATTTTCTTATAATCTGCAAATGATAATTTCTTCTTGGATCTCATTGTTAATGGATATTGTTTAGCGTGACGCATATCTTGTGTTGGTTCAACATTCGATTCTGTATTATCTGTCATGACTGAAGGTGTTGATGAACGAGAAATCATGTCACTAGCTTGTCGCGCAGTCCCGATAATATCATAATCTTTTGTTGCTTGTTCTACATTGAAAGAACCTCCAATTAAATTCAATTTCTTCAAAGAAGTCGAATTGGATAATTTAGTACTATCATTCTCCTTTTTATTATTATCTAGATCAGACATATCTACTAATAATTCAATTGGGATAGATAGTTCGTCGATATCATCCAGTTTATCTTCCTTATAATTTAACAGTTTTGAAAAACCATTTTTTTTATGATTAAATTCTTGTTGAGTATCCACCATTGGAGATGGTCTTCTTTTTAGTGTTAAATTCATGTCTATATGGTTTTTACTTAACCTTTTAATTGTATATGAATCAGTCTCATTTTTTTTAGAAGTACATTTTTTTAAAAACTTTGTGTACTCTTCTTGATGTAATTTGTTTTCGGCAATTAACCTCTGAAGGATTGGAGGTTCTCTTCTTTTCTGCTGCGATGTTAATTTAAAAATCACCTCATTGAACTTGTATCTTACATTCATCTTGGAACGGATAGCTTTACAATATGTATTAATAATTCTTTTAACCTTAGAAATATGACATTGTTTATTATTATTACCGCAAGCACATTCACACGTACTTAAAATTGCGTCAATAGATTCCAATAGAATACCTTTCTCATTATTAGATAAATCTGATATATTGGTATCCTCGTTGATCAACTTTAGTATTGGATGCTTCTTATTCCACTGCCATTCTGCCTGCAATTCCTCAGCTTCTTCAATATCTTTTGTGGCACGATACCAAAACGATATGGAACCATCTAATGACTTTACTGTAACCAATTCTACGTTGGGCTTACAACTCTTTCTTAAGTATCTACTTTCATTCCCACATAATCGTTGATCTATAACTATTGGCCACTCATCATGAAATAACACCTTCCTCTTTGGCATCCCCCATATTCTGTATTGATTCTTAGGATCCTCTAAGTATTGCTTTTTAAAATACAATTCACCAATAGCCTCACATATTAAAGACCCCTTCTGACATGGTTTTGAGGCAAAAATACCCAATTTATTAAACCCTGGAAATGTACGCGAATAGACAATGGATGAATATGGTCTTACTTCTGTACTATCTTTCTGTATTTTACTTTTCTCGTATGACAAAATAAATGAATCATCCTTATGCATAGTTAAGAAAGCTTTAATTAAAGGGTCCTTCAAAGAACAAGTATCTATATCAATAAATGCAGCAGGAAATGCATCTTTCGCACTAATTAAATGTTCCTTCTTTCGTATAAGATCATATGGAGGAATTAATTCACTTTTCGGTTCCTTCCCACCATCTTTCTGAGATGAACCCCCAATTTTACTTCTAGAATTAGATGGCTCACTATCTTCTGTCTTTCTTTTTTTTCTATTGTTAGTTCTAGTATTAATATCTTTAATATCACTCTCTAAAGAAAAAGAAGAGAATCGTCTTTTCTGTATCTGCTTGGCCAGTTTTATATCGATATCCCTGGGTTTACAAACATTACAAAGATAGTTCTCTGGGACCGACTCCATATCTTTAATACCATAACATATTGCATGTTGCCATCTAAAACAATGGTCACATTGAATTGTAAATCCATCATCTCATCGTAACCACAAATACATGTAATTATTCCAGCATCAGGATCTACGATGTATGAATCCGGAACTGGCCATTCTTCCTCGTTTCTTGGATCTGTCATTAGTATATCTGTCTCTTTGGTCTTCGATTTCTCGCTGTGTCTAGTTCTATTATTTGGTTTTTGTTTATTCAAGTCAGAATTGACTTTAAATCTTTCCCATTTGTTAGTAATATTGGTTATCTTGAAAGTTTATTGTAATAGCTGAGACTATTTTTGAACCGATTTTCCTTTTTTATAACCCTTTTAGCGTAGGTCTTATCGTTGGGTGTATTATTGGCCGCTTGCGTTTCAGGTTTCTAATTTGTCATCTTGTTACATCTTCTTCTTATAATGATAGATTTGAAAACATATATAAACTTGACGTAATTTGGTTTGTCAATCTCTTTCACTTTATTTTTTGATACTTTATCAGCTTGTTTGTTTATTATGGTTCCTAACTGAAAAAGAACTATACATACACACACATACATATAAATTATTATTCTTTGAGTATTAAGTTGAACAAACAATCGATAGCAGGCGAACTTGGTTAGTTCCCTTCAGAAACTTTTACTAATATGGTCTTGGTTAATCTTTTTAAATTGTTAACTACAATTATCTTCCTCTTCTTTTTTTTCATTTTGGTCAAAAAGTTGGTGAAGGTGTGAAAAATACAAATTCAGAAAAAAGAAAGGAAGATTGCACTTTTTTATTATCACTATGTTAATAATAAGAATTTGTAATTTTATACATTAATAGTACAAAAGTAGTAGTACAATGACAATAACAACATAATTTATTGCATAAACACACACACACATACACACACACATATATATTGCTGGAATTTTTCCAATTTAGGAGATTACTGTGCTAGTTGTTTATTTATTATGCTAGAACTGTTCCCTATATTGGAAATATATTTTTCTTATGGAGAAAATCTTATCTTCCAGAATTTATTTTATATATAAAGAAGGAATAGATAGATTTTCCATCTATATAGGTTTATATAATGTATAGTTATCATACATAGAATAAACCGAAGAAGTTTATACTTAAAAACATTACCATAATATTATTATCAAGAATTAACAGATCTACTCATCACAATGTCTAACATCACTAAAAATATGGAAAATCTATCTCTTTCCTCTCACATATATATATCAATAGTTACCTGTATATGAACCGAAAATGTGGATATTAATTGTAAACCTCTATCGACGTTATAGAACCAATTATTTGAGTCAACTTCTTCAGAAAGCCATTCAGTAGGAAAAAATACCAACTTACCCTTGATCTTTCTCAATAATTTAAGTGCATCTTTGTAAGATATATTTCTCTAAAGAACATACTTTAAATATGTATTAACGAGTTATATACCTTAAAAGCTCTTTAGCTAGCTTACTTTCTCTATATGTAAGATACATAAAGAACGTAAAGTGGTTTTATGATAAACTTAAAGAGTGACTAGAACAGAAATACTTCCTCTTAAAAGAGATTCAGTGTACGACGATTTTACACAGCCACTAAGGTTATTTCATGTTGATCCTATCACCTAATACTATTTTCTTGACTATATGTAACTTATCGTTACCCTACCATTTATAATTTCCTTTTTCGGTGTCATGTATAAATCTTCTCAACAATCTTGTTTAGTAATTAGTTGGTTAATATATCCAGGAAAATGTCCATTTAGATGATATGATGAAAATTTAACCCTTTCTTTAGAGACCATAGAACTAGTATTATCGTGCCTTATTTCATCATCTGAAGAACTCAGAGTATAGTTGGTAACTTGAGTTCACTCTATTCCAATCTCATTCTTTATTACTTTATCCTTTTCAGAATTTACCAGTGTTTCATTTGTTTTAAGAGTAGCTTGCTTTTTTTCGAATGCGTTATACATAATATTAAAGCTTTTATATACCCTCCATATTGTAACCCAATTGTCTGGCTAATATTGAAACACTATTATAGAAATATTAGTCCTTTTGACAGCTGTGCAAAACAAGAGATCTCCTAAAAAAAAAAACAAAAAAAAAAAAAATCAGGACATTTTGGGTCACTAAAGGAATTTGGTCTACAAAATTAAGATTAGAAATCTTGTCAGTAATCTCTTTTTCTCTATAATAAACGCCTGAAAGAACCTATTTCCTTACAAAATTTTTCTAACTTTACTTTTCTCTTATATTTATATTCATTACAATACTCTTGAATCTCTTTATGATTAAGATATTGAAAATAAAGACTTTTCTTTATCGTGTCTCATTTATCTTTGCTACTAATTAATGCATCACTAATATAAGTCACAAACCCTTCTTTAGGTGAAAAAAATAGGTTTTCAATTCCCTTGTTTGTCCTATCTACAATAAACGTTTTCTTAACATCCATTAAATCTTTTACCTACATTTGTTAATGCTTTGTGAGTGAACTTTTAAGTTTTTTGGTTATTTTATTCCCTTATTGACGAACACTACTATTAAC
The DNA here is from genome assembly GCA_017347545.2 of Arxiozyma slooffiae. NCBI lineage: Eukaryota > Fungi > Ascomycota > Saccharomycetes > Saccharomycetales > Saccharomycetaceae > Arxiozyma > Arxiozyma slooffiae. The sequence goes on along the minus strand of JAFHAQ020000001.1, from coordinate 340,618 downwards.
ATCTTATTTATGCTTAGAAGTATTAACCAATCTTAGGTCTTTAATAACTTTTTTGTTCCTCCACACACTGGTGCCAGCTGTACTACCAACTAATTGAAAGAAGCATATTTTTATTTCCCTATTTTCCAGTACTAGTAAGGCAGATAGATAATCCAAGATTTCTAAAACTACATTCCATTGTTAAACACCAGTATAGTTACTATGATTCGTTCTTTTATAAACTCCATAACATTTTGTATTCATTAGGTCTATGTGTATCCTATAACCCTATTTCATTTCGGGACTATAACTACATTCAAATACCTCCCTCTATAGAAGTTCCATTAAAGCCGAACCACAGTGACTTTTTTTGTAAAATTTGTACCAGTTAGTATGTTTAATATTTACAATTGAGAGTTGCCATTTGGCTTAATTTATGAAATTCTCTTTCAACATTATCAACTAAAACTACGACACATCCCATGTCTTCTTTCTTCAACCTTTTTCTTAATTCTAATAGAAACTTATGTGCTCTATAAAACTCATTAATTATTTCAGACCTTACAATTGTGGTATTTCTTATAACAACCTCAACTTCACTGCCTCTATTAGGTTTATTGTGATCGTTCCTTGAGATTTGCACATTCCATTATACAATTTCTGTCATCAACGATTAGCGAATTTGCGTATACATATAACAATCCTGTTTTCAGAAAATTTTCTATACCAAAAGTTGGCCCTTTTCTACTGAGCAAGAAGGAATGAAGAGAACGTCAGGTAAATACCCTGATATTTAACAATATATTTACCTAGGGTTTCTTTAAGATGCAATTATAGTACTTTCCGTTTACTATAATACAGGTCTACCATAACTTTACTATGGACCCATGTAACATTTGTTGCAAAAGTTAAAAAATTTTAGTTGGATGTGTGAGAGTAAGACAAGAGTCAAGATTCGATTATCGAGAGGAGCACATTTATGTCGATGGAAAAAGAAAAGAGTTTCAAGGAAGGTTTTAGGAAAAGAAATTTAGAAAAAGAAACTATAGAAAAAAGTAACTAAAGGAAAAAATAAACAAGCATGAAACCAAAATAAAGAAATACGTATATGTTACATAAGAGTCATAGAGTCACACACTAGCAATAAGAACAGTTACAGAAGAAGAAGGGAGAACAATAAGAAATGGAATCAAAAATACGGTGGGAAAGTAAATATGAAATGAAGAAGCTTTGAAATAATAATAAAGAGAAAGTAACAAATTGGATTGATGTTTTGTTATGGCCACGTGGATCATAAGATGTCGAGAACTAAATAAATCACGAACCAATGAAACAATCATTGTTTACTATTTTGTGTTATCATAGTTGCAAGAGCCATTAGGCTATTAGTTTGTGTTATCGTAACTGCAAGAACATGTTTCCACGTTAGTAAGACTCATGAGTAATTTTCTATTGTATCGAGAGACGCGTCTTTGTGATATAGTAATTTAAGACATATTTCATTAGACAATTTCTGATTCACATGTGGACATACATAAGTAGGCAGGATATCCGAGTAGATTCACGAATTTGTGAGTTTATAAGAATCTTGTTTTACTTATAATTCCTTTATGTAATTTATATATATTTTAGATAGAAGTATATCAAGACAAGAAGGGAAATAAGCCCAGTATATAGTTATATAGTCTTAGGAGAGGTAAAGTCTTTCTTAACCTTTTCTATTTTAATATTATATTTTATCTAACCCTCTATCTTAACCAGATTTTTTACACTCAAATGTAATGAGTTTGTTTCGTGGTCTAGTTGGTTATGGCATCTGCTTAACACGCAGAACGTCCCCAGTTCGATCCTGGGCGAAATCATTTTTGCCCAGATATCAAACAATTTTTGCAATTGACCTAAAGTGTATTAAAGGCGTAAATATTAATATTGTAAAATAAAATAGAATAATCAAGTATTTTAATAAAAACATAAATATTAATAATTAGAAATGTAATATCCGAGGAAAAAGTAAGAGGAGACTCTAACTTTACAATCCTGTTACAGTGAAGGTAACCGACCATCACTGTTATTTTTTTATTTGTGTCGTCGTCGAGTTGTTCAGTCTGCTGTAGCTTACTTAAGACAGGAACTTAAAAGTACATGGATTAGGAAGGAGAATACATGTATATAATTTATGTAGCAGCAATTATAGGTAGAGAGAAAAACACACATATATAGATATATATACATAGGGCTTTATCTATAGGTATAATTGTTATTTATTTATCTAACACATCTATTACATTAGCTTATCTGCAGAAACCAAATTCTTCAACAGTACTCTAAACAGGAATGAGAGTCGAGCCATTAGTGTAAGAATAAAAGTATCTTATAAAAATAAATAGTCCTTATACAAAGGTATATAATTCTAATTTCTGATGGTCTATCTATCACCTTGTCTTGTTCTTCTTATAATAATCTCTCAAAATATTATTATTATTATTCACAAGTTCATGCACTTAAGACAAGCTTTTTTTCATTAACAATATGTTGCAAAAGATTTACTAAAAGAATTAGACGTGTAAATTATTCATAACTTTGTTTTTTGAAGTAATATAGAAATATGAAAAAAAATTTTTTGAATCATATTTCTCAGTTTTTATTAAAAATACGAATAATCATGTTACCACAATTATATCTATATATATATCGTTAATACTTATAATATATTTGTATTCTTCATAAATTATTTTCTAATACTTTTCATCGAATACACTTTAATCTTCCCTTTAAGAATTTCATACTTAGATTTTATAATCACTTTAGATATTTTATTATTTTAATTGACTCTCAATTGCAAGTTTCCCCCAAAATCATTATTTCGTGTCCTATTATCTTTAAAGAGAACAATAATAAATATTCCAGGAAAAAAAAGTAAATAAACCTGGCCTTAGCATTATTGAATTACCATCCATAATCACCAAAAATAATACCAGTGGAGAGAAAAATAAAATATGTAAATATGATGTGAAAATTTAACTAGAATAATGTTCTCAAGAACAAAAATAAAGTCTTTGTCATATATTTATTTCTCTCTTTTCCAAGTCTTTTTTTTTTTTGTTTTTTTTGTCAGCAGCTTATCAAAAATGTCTTCTCTACGATTAATAAATATGTCTCAGGATTGAAAATAAAATAAAAGAAAAAAAAATAAGTGACAGAAAATGGATTCTTTAAACTAAAGTAGGGTTTACATTATTGAGAGGTGATTAATCTAATGTTTTTCTTTATTGAATGTCAATTACAATAGTATTATATCATCAAATACTGTCAGTATTGTTGTTTCTTCAAACTCTTACTATTACTATTATCTGTCACAAAGAAAAATTAAGTTCCAACTTTTAACCTATTATAAATTGAATATAAACTTCACTTAAAACACAATAACAAACCAAATAACAATAGTTTAACTACCGAAATAAATATATAAACTATTTAAAATAAAACAAAATAATATATTAACATGTGAATAAAAATTAATAGAAAAGAAAAACAATATTCTATAAACAGAAACACAAAAAAAAGTAGAAAGAGCTAAAAAAAATGAGACCCTTAGTGTAACTTTTTCTCCTAGTAATATTAAAAACTAACCTATCATTAACAATTGTTACACAATTACATTTATTTCTTTCCAAAAATGATTCTAATGACATCAAAAAGGATTCAACTGAAAAGGATACTGAAAAAAAGATGATCGAATTGAACAAAAAAAAATCATACCGTAAATAAAACGTTAAAATGCTGGAAGGGAAAATCCTAAAATAAAATATGATGAACCAACAATCATTTAATGATATATGATTTCATGATGATATATCTTACAACAAAAAATCTCAATAGTGTAAATATTATTAATAAGATATTTTACCTCCTGATACTTAAATATGTTATTCCAAGTTTCCTAATGTGTTACCATGATAATCTATCAATTACCCCTGAACTGAATACAGTGGCAAGTAACAGTTTACTACAATATTCAATGCTCATTTCCAAACATATATAAAGAACTTGAAGTAGTCGATAAGCCAAATCATTTCCTCACTACTTATTATATAGTAATATATTTTATATAGTTCACAGATAACCGAACAACATTTCCAGAAGAACATCTTCAAAGTTAATTACCTATATAACCATGTAACACATATATAAATAATTTTTAAATTAAAAATGTATGCTAGTAATAATATTAGTAAGGGCACTACCTCTTATCATTGAATATTTTTTGTAATTAAATAACTCTTTCCAAAATAATGGTAATTACAATTTGAACAGATTATTCTCCAGAAAACATATGTTATAGTCTAACATCATTTCCTAAGGAAATGCTAGTTTAGTGGAACTATTAAAAACTTTTTTAATTAAAAACCATGGAACTAACACACGTGAACTCTTTTCGCTCATTAAATTCACAAAAAGTGTCAAACCTTTTTAAAAAGCCAAGTCAATACAATTAAGTATAGAGATTCTAACTTAGGAGGGGTTTTTCGTTTGTTAGATATCCAAGAAGAAATAAATAAAGATAATCCCTTATCTACACATTCTTTAGTAGGATATAACTTCTTGAATCATGGAACATGTCCATCTAGTAAAAACTCTACAATTTCTAAAATTGGAAGTTGTTATTCCTTTAAAAGTGAAACCGAATTTCACAAACATGTGGGATTAATTTATGTTGAAGATATTAGTCTTTCGGAATATTTAAGAAATTATAATAAAATTGCAGACGTTTATAAAAAAACATGATGTAGTTAATAATCTGTATAAAAAATATATATTAGAACGAATAAGAAATGCCAAAATTTAGAAACTTTGTTGCCATTTACACCTAATCAGAGTTAAACAACAATAAGCCTTTGTTAAAATTTATAAACATGTTATAACTATATTCCAATATCCATGTATAACTATTATAGCCATTATTATCATAGTTTATTCAACTAATAATATTGAATTTAGTTAATTTTTTTAATACTCTTGTCTTTTCTCCATATTTAATGTTCATATTTTTTGTATTCATAATCCATTGTACTTCCTCTAAAAATTATATATATATATATATTTAATTAATACCACTGAATATGTTTAAATATACTTAGCGTTCATATATTCATGGCACTATTTGCACTTTTTAATCCTTTACGTTCATAACTTATTGCTTTTCTTTGGATGGAAACAAAACCCACTTCCATTTGAAAATCCGCTATTACAGAAAACCAAGGAAAAGCTGAATTTGAAAAAGAGCAAAAGGCATTGCTGAAAAAATGTACTGAATCATATAACGGATAATCATAATTTATTAGCTAGTAACTTAATTAAAAAAAAATGAGCATCTAGAGATTACATAAATACTTCCAATACCAACAATAAAATGAAATAAAATCAAAATTACTAGAAAATCTGTTGCTTTCATTATATATATATATATACTTTGAATAAAAATGTTACCAAGAGGTTCTGGTGGATTAGAAAACACTTTATTCCAATTAAAATTTACATCCAAGCAATTAAAGAAACAAGCACAAAGGGCACATAAAGAAGAGATCTCAGAAACTAATAAACTGAAAAAGATACTACATGAAAATGAGGAAATTGCAAGACTATATGCATCAAATGCTATAAGGAAAAAAAATGAACGTGTTCAATTATTAAAACTTGCATCTCGTGTGGATTCTGTAGCATCCAGAGTCCAAACTGCCGTAACTATGAGAAATGTTTCCCAATCTATGGCCTCTGTATGTAAAGGTATGGATAAAGCTTTAGCAGGAATGAATTTACAGCAAATTACCATGGTCATGGATAAATTTGAGTCTCAGTTTGAAGATTTGGATACAAGCGTGAATGTATATGAAAATATGGGTACTAGTTCAGATGCTTTAATGGTTGATAATGACAAAGTGGATGAATTAATGAGTAAAGTAGCAGATGAAAATGGTATCGAATTGAGACAATCAGCTAAGACAGATCAATTACCTGATATTCAAACGATGGAAACGGTTGACACTGAAAGAGAAGATAGATTGGCCCAAAAATTAAAGGCTTTGCGTGGATAAATATACTATGTATTCTCCTAATCTTTTTATAACGTTAGTAAATAAAGAAAGAAGTTTATATCACTGTGTCTACAAAAATAAAATACATCATAAGAATATACTGCTTATATAATCTTTACATATAAGTATGATATCCAATTCGCCAAATTAATTAACATAGAGTATTTTATCTAATAACTTATATTTTTGTCTTATGTCAATTAATGCATGGGCATTGGCATACCTCTACCTCTACTCCCTTGTGGTGGCATCATATTAGCATTTGCTCCGGAACTTTCCTTATTTGTAATTGTTTCATCGACTGATAGAATTAAATTAGTTGCTTCAGTGGCACTGTTTAAAGCATTAATTTTAACTAAAGCAGGTTCCCATACAAATTTAGCAAAGTTATTACCAATACTTTCAGTCTCGAAATCGACACCGTACCATTTTTCACCTTTACTATGAGCCAATCTTAATTTGTTTAAAATTTCAATACCATCAAAACCTGCATTTTCACATAATTGTCTTGGAATGACTTCTAATGCTCTAGCAAATGCATTGATTATCAATTGTTGCTTGCCTGCCACAGACTTGGAATAGTCTCTCAAATATTTAGAAATTTCCATCTCAATGGCACCACCACCTGCAACAACGACTTTGTTTTGTAAAGCTCTCTTAACTATCATAATTGCATCATGCAAAGATCTTTCAACTTCAGCTATGACTTGTTCAGCACCACCTCTTAAAAGCAATGTACATGTCTTAGCCTTTGGACAACCTCTAAATAAATTATAACGTTCAGAACCTATTTGTATTTCTTCAAAAAGATCACATGTACCTAAATAATCTGGTTTAATATCAGTTGTGGTGGATTGAATAGAACCACCAACGGCCTTAATAACACGTTCCATGTCATCACCAGAGACTCTACCCGCACAGAAAATATTTCTATCAGCAAAATATTGAGTAGCCAAATCACCAATTGGTAATTTTGATAAGACAATATTGGCACCTGTTTCTTCAATTTGTTTTAACTTATCTAAAATGATTTGCCATTCTGCGTCCACTATAGCCTGATAATCTTCAACATGTTCAACACGGACTTCTGCATTATCCTTTTCAGCTTTTAATTCTAGTTCTACATTTAAACTTAAAATTTTAGGATTGGTGAACTTCTTTGGTTGTTGTTCAAACCCAGCATATGAAAAAGTCTTTTTAAAAGCCACACCATCAACAAACATTGAATCTTCCATGGAACCACCAGCAATCTTCTTGATACCAATCATTTTATCATCTAAATCATCTCTATCTAAAGATAAAACTGCATCTACACACATCTTCACAAAAAAATCAGCATTTTTGTGAATTAACTTAGAACTCATTGCAGTTCTTGCACAACGTTCCAATAATTCTCTAGTGTTTTGATTCTCTTTAGATACATCAACAGCTAATTCATTGATTTTTTCAGTAGCCAGTTTAACTGCCCTTCTGTACCCTTTCATAATTAAATGAGAAGAAATACCTTCTTCAAGGAAAGGTTTTGCCTCCTTCATTAATTCACCAGCTAAAATAGTAACACTAGTGGTACCATCCCCAACTTCTGCATCTTGTGCTCTTGAAATATCAACTAAAGTCTTGGCAGCAGGATGAACAACATCCAATAATTTCAAGATGGTGGCACCATCATTGGAAATAGTTGTCTTTTGATTGGAACTGACAATTAAAATATCAGACCCTAATGGACCCAATGTAGGCTTTAATGTTTCTTGAATAGCTATACATGCATTAATATTGGAGATTATTTGACCTCTACCTTGAGAGGCATCAGTGCCTTCTTTTAATACCACAATTGTTGGAGTTCTATTACTGAAGTTCATCTTAAAATAATTTTAAAAGTCAGAGAGTTTTGATTTCCTTCTCAGAGATCCAAATTATGACAAATAATATCTATAAAATCCTCCCTTCGAATATGGAACTTCGCTAAAGCTCTTGATTTAGAGATAAATTCAATAATGCACTAATATGTGTTAAAGTGTGCGTGCACTTTTTTTCTATGGATGTATTGGTTCACCATACCATTCCTTTACCCAAATTCAAATTCAATTTTATTTATTATTTTTTTTATTTTTTATTTTTTTTTGAGTGAAGAAACAGAAGCCCACCACCACCACCACCTTAGAAGAAACACTTTTAAAGAGGGAAAACAGATATTTTTAAAGAATAACATACAAAACTACATAGAGCTAACCAAACAGGGCGAGAGGACCATGTCTAGACAGTTATTTCAACAAAAAGAGCCTAAATTTATATACATACATTTTTGTAGAAATATGTGTTCGGATGTATACACAAACCTACATATATTCCATAATTAATTTTAGATGCTTTAATAGACTACATGCTATTAAGGTTTTCATACAGACCAAACTGTGACTGATCCATTACTATATCCTTCAATTAAATGCCCGTTCTTATATTGACTTGCTGAAACAGTAGATGCATAACCAGAAGGTCGAGTACAGTTTAACTGTTGGCAACTAATCCTATCATAGGTATGCGATCCTTCTGATGTAGATACTACTATACGTTGATTATCAAAATGAACATTAGAAATAGGCAACTCGAACGAAATCTTATCTAACTCATTCTTAGAACGCAAGTCCCATAATTTAACTGTTTGGTCAACAGAACCCGTTATTAAGTGAGAAGAATCAAAGCTCAAAGCTGTAATCGCTCCTTCATGTCCCTGAATGATTCTAATTACCTTACCAGCACGCAAATCCCATAACCTAATCATTCCATCCCTTGAACCTGTAGCTAATGCAGTTTCAAAACATTGTAAGGCACCTACTATAGGGGGATCTAATAAAGAAAATGATTCATAATCTATTTTAGAAGTCTTTGTAGAAACAGATGCAACATCTAAATTCTGAACACATTTTCCAGTTTTCAAATCCCATTGTTTAATTGTCTTGTCTCTTGATGCACTCACCAAAGTTTCACGATCCAGTGACAATGCATTTACCTCCCCTTTATGTAAGTTAAATGAATGAATACAAGAAGTTTTATTCAACTTGGTTCCGTAATCGTTCGCTTCTTCAGTAGCCAAATTTATATTCCAAAGTTTTACAGTTGCATCTTTGCCTCCACTAATGACAAGGTTGAAATTAGAATCCATTTGAACGCAATTAATACTAGCATAGTGACCTTCTAAAATCCCAATCTGTTTTTTTGTAGACAAATTCCATAGCTTCATGGCATGATCCATATTGCCTGCAGTGATCATTGTTCCAAAGGGAAAATCAAAATCCAAACACGTTATACCATCATTGTGAGCATCTTTAAACATAACGACTTTGGAACCTGGTTGATGTATTTCTTGTAAGGATATGGATATATACTTTTGCTTTTTATGTAGTCCATCATAAAACTTTGAGAGTGAGCCACTAGTAGACATAGTATCACTAGAAGTGTCGGGAATAAGTGATTGAGATAATAAAGGTGAACCTATATCTGATATTGATGGTGAACTACTAGATTTCCCATAAATATTTGAAATATAATCTCCTATGAGATTCTTGGATTCTGAAAGATATTGATCAAGTAAATCTTCACCACAGTTGTATTCTTTAACAAAATCTTTTCTAGTATTAATAGCCAAAGCAATATTATTCAGCTTTATCTGATTTTGATTTAATAACGACATTTGATGGTTCATACATTGTTTCAATTTTTCTAGTTGTTCGATTTTCTCATCGATGGTTCGAATATCGCTTTTAATCGAGTTTATTCGTACTTTAATATTATCTAGAAATGTGACTACTTCTTTAGATGCATCATTTAAAACTTTTATAGAATAAGACCTATTTACATTATCCAATTTTAAGTTTTCAGGTAGATTAATATTATAATATTGAAAAATGTCACTCTTATCATTTCCTGTTTCCCTACCTGTTTCATTAAATTGTAGTTGTTTCATGGTAGGTTGGAGCATTTGGAATACTTGATAGAGAGATGCTATAGCATCTTCACCTGGGGAAGATATTGTAGAATCCGAGGGAAATATATTATGCTGATTTTTGTTTGGTACACTTCTTAATAAATTATCATTAATATGCGTTAGAAGATGGAAAGCTGTTTTTGAACCCAGAAAAGAACTGTCATGAAATCCCTGACTATTCTCTAATGATTCTGTAGCATTATACATGGACAATATATCTTTGTTTTTAGAACGTTGGAATAAATTTCCCAATATATTTTGTAAGTAAAAATTTGTATTTACCATTTTATGATAAACCAATAATTTCTCTTTCTTCTTTTTAGATGATAGTAGTAATATTCAGTGGATATAAAAACTAAAGGCAAACAAACTAATAAAAGGTATGGCAGAGTATTACACTATAATGAAACTATTTCTGAATATATATGAATAACTATATAAATATAATTATATGTGGACTATAACATTCAATCTAATACTAGGTTTTCGCTCATTTCTATATATATATGTGAAGAATGAAAAATATTTTCACTTTTATAATTAATACTTTCCCTTTTTAGAAAAAAAGTCATTTAATGTTTGATCTATATTTCCTAATAAGGAAACAGTATACAAATGTTCTGTTTACTACTATTGCAATATTATTATACAAAAATTTATCTCATCAGTGCTAGTATTAGTATTATTAATGAAAATATAACCTAGATATCGCTAAACTTATTAGAACATACATAAATAGTTATAGCTTCCTTCCCTCCTTACCATCCTTTATTTTATTTTTAACTTTCTTGGCTCGTTATTTCATCAATTTATTATTTTTTAAGATGTAGTCTCTGTTACACTCCTTTTTTGCTTTTCTGAAACCAATCTTTCCAATTCTTCTAATTCCCTATGCTTTTCCTGAATCAATTGTTGAATATTATTAGCTGATTTCTCCATAATCTTTGTTTCTTGTTCTTGTATTTGTTCCTCTAATTTATCTTTCATTTCTTTAAGTTTCATATATTGTTTCTCCATTTCTTGTTGTACTAGATTAGATTTGGAGCCAGGCCACAAATTGTTAATTTCATTTAATATACTTATAACTGTTTCCATAGGAATGTTATCTTCAATAATCACGCTTCCTTGGAATAACGATATTAATAATTTCTTAGCATTTTCATCATCCGAAAATCTAGATAATAATTGAGAGTATTGACTTCTTGTTGCACTATTCGAATTAGGATTATACAAATTCTTTAAATTTTCAATTTCTACAGAATTAGATAATTCTAACCGTTGTTGTTCCAAATAAAAATTCTTTGGAATTTGTATAACTGGCACAGGTTCCAATATACCTAGATTTCTGTTTTTTCTTTGTCTTGATTCTCTCTCAGATAAATAATCAAATATACCTTCTTTCCCGTCTTTTCTTTTCACTACACCTTTTTCAATTTTAAACATTGAGGATTCACGGTCTTTAGTGTCTCTTAATATTTTTGTAAAATCCATAACACTGTCAGTAGTTAAGTGTTTAACGATTGCATTATGAAAAATACCTGGAGGTTTAAAATACTGTGTAGATAAACCATCTGCGGCTTTATTAATATCGTCTAACAATGCATTAAGCGATTGATCCATTATTAATAAACAGAAGAAAATAACCTAAAAAAAAAACCTTATTTTATGCCCAATGTAAATACGTCTTCCTTGAGGGAACAAGCTAATAATATCTCTACTGAACTTCTCTAGCTCTTGCCCTTTTTTGCAGTTACTTCACTCTCCTTTTTTTCCAAATATCTTTTTCACTAATTCTTGTAACAATTTCATAACTTCAGTATTTTATTTATTTATTTATTTATTTATTTACTTTTTTTTTTCATTTTTATTTTCCATCAAAAAAAAAATTAAAGGTAGAGTGAAAATTTTTGTATACTACGGAATTTATTCATACCTTTTGTCAAATAAGTAAAGACTTGGTTTAGTCGTCTTACTAATGCATGTTCATACATCTACAAATATATTCATACTTGTTTGTTACAAACGTATATATATATATATATATATATTTGATGAGGTAAAAATCTTGGATAAGAATAAACCGAATTTATTTTTCACGATATGAAACATAAACTTCATCAGTTCTGAATTTTTGAGTTACTACGGTCTCAGAAAGATTCTTTATCAGATCACTCATTCTAAACTGTAGAAGACCAACTTGAGCAATCATAGCGTTATTGGCTATACAGAATCTATCATCCGGGGCGTAGACTTCTCCATTGGCTCTATCATGACACATTTGTGTCATCATTTCTTGTAACCTTAAATTACAACCAACAACGCGCACGATTAATACATTTGAAGAATTTATATGCACCATTGCACGCTCTGTGATTTCAATCAACATAGCAAACAAATTTTCTTGCAAAGAACAGCATAAATCTTCTTTTGTAACTTTTTGTTCACCAGTCTTTGGGTCAAATAGGATTTTATTGTATTTATTACCTCTGAAAAGATCTTTTGCTAACGATTCAATGTAAACTAAAATACCACTCATAGATTTTTCCACACCTTTCATTATGAAAAAAAAAAAAAAAAAAAAAAAAAATTCGATTAGTTCGTTTTTATGCTTATATTTCTCAGCTAGTTGCTCGATGTTTTAACCAGGAGAGGGATAATTTGATGTCTTCAAAGTTCTTGCAAAACGAGCAATACAATTCCCAATTACAACATATAAAGTTTCTCCAGAGATTATATATCTATTCTCTGAATATGCAATCAGTTGAGTGTTACTACCACTTACATATAATACCACAAAGTTAGATGCACCTGTTATTTCTCTACCCATCTCAAAATTACCAATACAATGATCGACTCCAACTAAAGGCACATCCCATAGCAGAGAACAATTTCTAACAATTACAGTTACGAAATGTAACAGGGCATCCATCCCAGACCCCTTAGATAAACAAAATACATCAATCTCATTCCTTGGATCAGTCAACCCAGCTTATTTCAAAACTTGTTTATTCAATCGTACACACCAATTACGATGGTGTTTCGCAGTATCTTTGTAAGAAACCTTCACCTGAAAGCGTGATAATGGTGTCTCCTATAGTAGCTAAAATCCCCGATTAAACCAAAATTATTTCATTTATTTATATAACTAGTAGTTGTTCCTTAAACTTATTTTATTTTATTTTGGTTTTTTTTTTCAACTAATAACTTCCCATCATTTGATTTACTTTATCCTTTTTTTTTTTACATTTTTTTTCTTTTATTGCTACAATGGAATTAACAAATTTATTTTCATTATCCAACTTCCCTTCATCATTTGCAGCTCCTAAATTTCACCTTGGTGACAATCATAATCACCCAATAAAACGTGCATTAGTTACTCTCATTGAATTCGTTGAGTAAGAAGGCGAGATTGTTACTGCCACAACTGGTTAGGACTTTGCTGCACCAACTTCAGACGCTGCCACAATAACTTTGAGTGGTACTAGCACAGCCACATCCGTTAATGATGTTTTTATCACTTGTGATTTGGAAAACTACAAAGGTCCAAGTGAATAATTTAAAGATGGTATCATCAAATGTACGGACTTCCTATCTGGTCAAGATGTTATCCCTGTTGATTGGATCGGTTTAGGCAGTTGGGTCTCTATTATAGCTTTTGATTGTTCCACTACTACTGAGTGTAACAATGAGTTTTATTGTTCTTATGCTTGCCAGACTGGTATGTCTAAGACTCAAGGGCCAACCGAACAACCATCGGATGGTAGATCTGTCGATGATCTATACTGTAAAGATGGTTACTTATACAGTTCTAACATAGATAGTGTTTACTTTTGTGAATTGGGTTACAACTCTGCTAGTGCAATTATTAAACTCTAGAATGGTTTTGACATATGTAGAGCAAATTATCTAGGTTCTGAAAACATGAACATTTTAACTTTAGTTCGTGCTGATTCGTCCAATACCATCACAGTAGTCAATGGAGATAATGGAATCGCTTTAAGATATCCGCCCAATATTATGTCAATAACGCTGATATCCTTGTAAAGGACTGATGTATATAGGGTGAAGAAGGTTCCAGCGTAGGTAATTGGGCTCCTGTGGTTATTGGGGTTTGTTACACTAAAGTTATCACGTTTTTATCTATCATTTCACATCCAAATAATAGGATTTCACCAATTTTCAACCTTGAGGTTATGGCCAACGAGAGTAGTTCAATGTCGGGTGAATGCTACTATGAAAATGATGATTACGATGGTGATGAAGCTGATGGTTGTACCGTCGTCCTTACCACCGGTACTGCAAGTTTTATTTTCTACTAAGTAACATTAAGTGTCAAAAAAAATAATTAAAAAGAAAACAAAGAGATTTGGAAATATTGAATAATAAAAAAAATTAGGTATATAATAGATATATTCTTTTATTTCGTGTGCTGTTTTTAGCAGTATCATTATCACCGTTACTTATTATTATATATGTATTTTTTTATAAAAAAAAACATTTCAGTCGTTATACCTATTATGGGTATTTTAAATTAATATACCCTTTATTCGTTTTATACAATTATGTATTTCGTGATTATATATAATTATTGTTAACAATTTTTTTTTTATTTTATTTCCACATGTATTATTATATAATTTAGTATCTTTTTATCTATTAAATGTTTATCTCTCTCTCTCTCTCTCTATATATATATATATATATCATAAAAAATATTTCTCTTATTAAAAAAAGCAAAAAAATTATTCTTGTATTGTTAATTACCTATAATATTTTTGCAATGACTAGAAACTCTCAATGAAATACTTTGATATTAAAATATTAAAAAAAGAAAAGAATAGAAGTAAGTCTTCTTGATTCACTCTACTATCCCATTCAAGCTTCTACATCCCCATGTTGAGATTCTTCTTCTGGTGGACAAATAAAGGCACCAGCTAAAGCTAAGGATGGTTCATCAATGTTATGATGAGCATAAGATAGAACACCAATACCACCAGCATCTAATAAAAATTTTGGATTATCAATCAAATATCTGTATTTTTCTAAAGCCACATAAGGAACAGTATCATCTTCATAAGAATGTGGATTACACTTTTCCTTTTCAGTTTCTACCAATTTTTCCTCACCTAGTTTAAACCAAAGTGCGGCAAAATAACGCAATGCGTGACCATGTGCAAAGACCAAGATATCAGATGGTCTATTCTCTGATTGATGTATTCTGTGTAAGTTTTGAATTCTGGCGATAACACGAGACAATCTAAGACCAATCTCTTGAGTAGATTCACCATTTTCACAACCATCTCTCCAAATATTCCAAGGTTTATCTTGATCCAAACCACGAGATTTTCTTAATTCGACAATTTCATGAGTCAGTAACCCTTCATAGTCACCATATTCCCATTCTCTTAAATCATCATCAACAACAATACGAATATGCTTCTTTTCGTCCTCGGTTAATGAACTTAATACTAGGTCAACTGTCTCACGAGCACGTCTTCTTGGTGAAGTGAAAACATAAGTGATATGAGATGGATCAATGAATCTATTATTTTGAAAGATAGACTCACCAGTACGCTTCATTTGTCCGACACCGTATGGTGTTAATGGTAAATCTGTTAACCCAGTGTACTGACCAGATTTGGACCATGCAGTTTGACCATGTCTAATAATGATACATCTTGGAGTTGGTGCTGTCATTTTGTCGCGTTGTTATTTTCCTTAAAAACCCAATAAGTCCATTTCAATAATTAAAAAATGGATTTGAAATTGATATATGAATATTATAATACCCCAAACTTATTTAAAAACAAAGAACCGATGGTCAACTTCACTTTTTTTTGTATGATTAATAACTTTTTTTTTTTCTTTTGTCTCAAAATTTTCATTACACGCAGATTTTCTCGAAGACAAAAAAAAACATCGAAAACCAAATAAATAAAAAATTTCAAACTTTTCTCGAGAAAGAGAGAAAATCACCAAAATACCGAATATTGTTACCATTTTAGAGCAATGGATTAATTGTTTCCTATTCCTTTTATTCAATAGTATGTTGCACTACTAGAATAAATAATTGAAAAAAAAAAAGGTGTACATTGGAGCAGTTTAGATTATATATAGGTATAATCTTATACAAACGTTTTTTTTTTTTGTTTTGATTTTTACAGGAATGAAATTCATACTAAATTGGAAGAAATATTGTATATTATAGTCTCAAGAATTATTTTTCTTTAGTGTTTTATTTAGTCAACTGTAATAATAACACTTAGCAAAATAATATACTAGTATAAGTACTAATAACACGCCTTTTTGTATTTTAATTTATAACTAATGTCATTGAACTGGAATTCCTTTTTGTATTCTGTCTTGTTCTTTCTAATAATAATATCACCTTTGTAAATTTTTTTGCTGCTTTTTGGTTTTTTTTTCCTCTCTCGATGTAGAGGGAAGGCGATGAAGCGAAGAAAAAAAAAAATAAATAGAACATTCAACACGTCTTAACTATTCGAGTGTAAATATACCACATGAAAAAAAAAAAATACTTTTTTTCTCAACAACATCTATATCTATATCACATTGAAAAATCTATTTTCAGGAGTCGTTCTATTCTTAACACTCAGTACTCCATTGTGCTTTATCTAAAGTATCACTTATAAATATATGACCAAATATTGGTAATCAGCCTTTGATTTGATGTCGTTCTTCTATTTAGCTATGAATAGTAATGAACAATTAAAGAAACTGTTGGTTGCATTAGTTATAACATCACTCTTTTTAATCTTCCATGAATCAAATACCATATTTTCAAGTTACGATTATGATCATAAAACCAATTATAACGGTAACAATGTAAATGATCCATTTAACATTAATAGTGATATTATTTCCCAACATAAATCTAAAATTTTTAAAATACCGAATAATGATGCATCTTTATCTCCCCCATATTTAGATAAGATTAATAAATACTGGTATATAGGAGGATCTACTCAAGTAAGAAATAAGCAAAGTATAAAGCTGACTTCTAAGAATATTCCACATACTTACGGTTCTATAATATCAAATGGAATAGGAGACAATACAATAAACGATTTTGAAATTGAATTCGTTTTCAAATTGTCGTTTGATCAAAATAATTTGGGAAATATTGGTGATGGTATAAGTTTTGTTCTTACCTCCGAAAACGGGTTTTTATTAAAAGACTTAACTTCCTCTTTTGCTCGCAAACAATACATGATTAACTCAGGAGGTATTTTGTCTAGTGATGTCTCAATGATGGGGTTCCCTAAAAATTTACCTGGACTTTCACTCGTGTTAGATACATTTGCTAATGATCCTAAAAATAAAAAATATGTCCCTTTCTTGGACATTTTTCTTAATCCTGATCCACAAAAAGGTTCCTATGATATTGACTCAGATGGATCAAAAAGTACTATTCAAAGGCTGAATAAAAATCATATTAAACTAAGGAAAAATGTTCTCCAAGGGGATATAATTCATTTAAGGATCATTTATATCGAATCTATATCTTTTTTGAAAATTGATATTCAATATGAAAACGTGGGTAATTATTGGATTGAATTATATTCAAGTCATGACTCGCCAGCTACAGAAAGACAACCATTATATTTACCTAAAAATGAAAGGACAGGACAAACATTTATTGGAATGAGTGCATTGAATGGTGATTTAACTGAAACCGTGGAATTATTTAGTATTCAGACAAATGAATTTCACTGGGATTCTGGTATAAAAGAAGATGATTCATATGATCTTTATCATTATAAGGAATGGGAGAAATTTTTATTAAAAGAATTTAATGAACAAATATCTAATGAAAAGGATTCTTTTACTCGTTGGAAAATGATTAAATCACAACCAATTTATGGAAAGCATTTACAAGAAACAACTAAATCAATGGAGCTTGGACAATTACTTCACAATAAATTGTTCCATCAAGACAATATAAAAGGTGATTCTTCACTATTGAAATTCCTTAGAACTATATTTAGATGGATGATTATTGTTTCTGTGATTATAACATTATATTTATTTTCAATATATATTAGAGTTAGTAAAAAACATTGGAAGAGAATACAATCTAAGAAATTTGGCAAATCGTTAAATGGTTCTTTATTACCGGTTTAAAATCATGAAATGTAACAAAATATAATTTTTAACTTAGCATTGCTATATTTTAGGATATATACAGTGTACAAAATCACATATATACACTCATATTTACATATTTACATAAAAGTAATTAATTATACATATTCATGGATTTTTCCTCTTATGAGATACGAGATACCGATGATTCTAGAGTACTTGTTGGTCCTGCTCTATCAATTATACTTGCCGGTGGAATTGCCATAACACTAGAATTTGTCTCTGTAGTTTTTATCGACATAACAGTGGGTCTAGTGGATTGAATTGAATTAATATCTGAAAACATGGAGGGTGACCTTACAGAAGATGAATAAAATGAAATCATCGGAATCATTGAAGAAATATCATTGTTACTATTATTTGTCATTGCATTTTCATTTTTAAATCTTTCTAGTTCCTCATTCCATTGTAGTTTCTTTATTGAATTAGTTGTAGTAGTCAAAGTATTATTTGTTATTGAATCAAGAGTACCAATCTCCAAATCATCCTTATTAAAAATTGATTTAATGGATGAATTTGTAGTATACATTTTCAAGTGTCCTATATCGTTATCTGTACTGATATTATAAATCTTGTTATTACTTCTTGCACCCTGGTGATTATTGTTACCTTGAATGTCTAATGATTTATCTTGAATATATTTGTTATGTCTAGAACTATTTTTAGGCTTTCGAAGGAGAATATTATTTTGAATGTCGTTTCCATGATCATTATTACTGTTATTTTTTAACACAGAAGAAGAAGAGGAGGGGGAGGAAGAAGAAGAATTATTGTTGTTAGTAGACAAAATAATTTTTCTCATCCAAAATGATAATTTGTTCTTCTTCCCACCATTATTTATTTTTATATTCGTTTGTTTTATATTATTTTCATTAGTACCGTTAATATTAATGTTATTAACAATATTGCTGTTTATAAGTTTATTTCTAGGACCCATTATATATAGTTTGCTAAATGTATTATCTTCAACACACAAAAATGTAAATTGGGAGGTTTCCTTCCTTTTTTTTTTCTTCCGCTTTAATTATTGGATTCTCAGTTAGTCTACTTCTAGATGGTGCGTACTAGCTTTTAAAGTAATAATACTAATAATAACAGTAAAAATACGATCTACACAGGCATATGTGCCTATGTCTATCTCCATTTTGATCTACTTGTTAAGAAATGCGTTAAAATAGACAAGGACGAGAACAAATAAATGCTTTTCTGGAGGGTTGTTTAAAGAAGTTTCCTGATTTGGTTTGCCAGAATTTTTTCTTTTGTTTTTTTTTAAACCTAATTAAAAATGAGGGTAGTGTTTATTAAATATTTGAATATATCTTTTATTTGTACACTTTTCATTAGGTTAGAAGACATAAGTGGCTAATTTTAGCTTCCCTATGCTTTAAGTTATTTCATTGATTTTGTAATAAGAATAAACATGTTGTAGAGGAACAACAACAAACAAGTTAAGTGATAACAGATATATATATATACTGTGTGTTAAAAGTCTCCCAAATACGGCTATACAATTTTGAATAATTAATAGATTTTGTTATCAATGTTTCACAAATTAATGACTTAAACCATGGTGTTTATATAATTATTTTGAAAGTAAGTATTACTTTAATGTACTAACTACATTACCGTTTGGTAGAAACTTTGTAAAGGTACAAATCATGATTTTCAACAATATAACTGGTAACATTAAAAAAAGTATTGGTTTGAAATAAAAAATGATTATTTATAAAAAAAGTTTGCAGAGGACATTCCAAAAGTAGCTTAAATAACAAATTTAATGCATGGTTCTAAGTGTGTAATATTATTAGTAGTCCTCATTACTTTCTAACAAGACATAAATAATGTGTGTAAAATCAACACTTGTTTCTTTCTTTTTTTTTTTATTTGGTTTATCTCACCCTTTGCTTCAATGAGTAACTTTCCCAATATCGTAGTCCAACTAATTCTGTTCAAGATTTTATAAACAGAAACCGTTCACTCGCTTCAAAGTATTTTTAAACAAACATCAATCAACGAGAAACACTGTAAACATTATAAAAAAAAAATCGAAGAAGAACTAAAGACTTCTAATAAGACATAATATCTTGATTTGTGGGATATAAAAACTTAGTATCTCTTGCCATCATGATCATATAAGGTTTAAATATTGAATTTTATATAACTTTTTAGAAGAACATTGTTCAATATTTTTGTGAATTTAGGAGCTGTCGAAGGGTTTTAATTTATTTTATTCTTTTATATATATATAATTTTTTTTTATTTACATAAAAAGATTAGTTTTACAACAACACCTTGAAATGATTGCAAGATATATTCTTCAAGGATGGACAACACAAAAAGTAATTGATTAAATGAGAGAGTATATAAAATATATATAGAAAGATTCAAAGAAAGAAAAAAAAATTAGCAAACTTAAACAGACAGAATACTCTTCAAAAGCAAAAAGGAAATAAATTTAAAATATAAGAAGTACATAGTTTTTTTTTTTAATTTTTTGTTGTAGATATTTCCGCATTATTTTTGTGTGTAAATTTATTCAATTTTTCAATAGTCTCATTACCGATATCTAAACCGGTTGAATAAAGAGCCTTAGGGATAGATTTGTCATTTTCCTTCAATTTAGTTTCGTATCTATCAGATACAGTTTTATAAGTCTCCTTTGCTTGGTCAACAGTTGGTTTAATATATAAGTCAAAATGTCTCTTGACGTTGTCCTTTGTTGGTTCTACTATACCGCATTGAACTTTATTTTGAATATCCTTTGATAGAGTCAAAGTAGTGGCGGTCAACTCAGTCAAATGTGGTAGTTTGTTATTACCATCACTTGTATTATTAGAGGCAGTATTATGAGCAGTGGTAGTGGTTGTAGATGTATTGTTATTATAAGGTAGGTTTAAAGGTTTAATAATTAACTCTTTTAAAATGTGATTGGAACAATTTGCCAAATAATCAATGAAAAACCATAAGATCCAAATACCAAATTTACCGTTCTTTTCATTATTTAAAACATTAATGAAATTGTCAATACCTTTCTTAAAGATTAAAACGGCCAATAAATTATCTAATTTTGTTAAAAGAATCATAATTTTTTGAAGTAAAACTTGAGAAAACCTATTTGATTTGAAAATCTTGCCGGATATAATTATAATTTGATTACAAGTGTTTTTAAATAAAGGTAAATTATTTAGTGTGTTTAAAGTATCTTTAACAATTTGATATTTATTAATTTCATTTAAAGTAGCAGATTGATAAATATCATGATTACTACCATTATTCCCTTTATTTTGAATACTATTATCCATACTTACTGGAGGAAAAGAATATTCCGAATTAAAATTATTAGTAGCAGCTTCAGTGGAAACTTTATTTATGGTATTATTAATAGGTTTAATATCAATATCACTCTTTTTTGTATTGTCGTTATGCTGAAAAGTGTTCCTAGACATGATTAAAGAAAGAAAGAAAAAAGGATTATGATAATCAAAAAATTGAAATGGTTATTAAAGACAAACGAACTCCTTACTATGATTGAAAATATATATATTGGAAGGATATACACAAATCAAGGGAAGGTTTTGAAAAGGCAAGGAAAAGAATCTTTGTGTGTTTTTTTATTTTTTTTTAAAAAAAAAAGGAAGAAATACCTATATATTTATAATATTAATATAGCAAGTTTAGGATAGGTTTAAAAATAAAGGTAGCAACAAAATTTATTTCAATATATACTATTTACAGTATGTATCCCCTTTTATGGATAAGTTGTTGTAAAGTGGGTTTGTTGTCTCCATATTTTTTTTTCCTCTCTCATTACATGTAACTTCAGTGATGTTAAAGATGATATAAAGCGTTTTGGTATGTAATCATAATGCATATGCATGTCGTATACACATTAATATAGGTTTGTAAATATCTACCACTAAATAAATTAATAAAAAAATAAAATAAAATAAAGCAAAAACTACACTCTCTTGCCTTTGGTTAAACAATATTACATTTATCATACTACAATACATTTCAATCCCACTCCTCTGTGCACACCTTTTTTTTACTCCGCAATTGATACATAAAAGATATACTATACACTCTATTCTTAAATACATAGTTTTTGTTTACAGTATATGGTGTTTTGTAGTCTGTGTGTGTGTGTGTGTGTCTTTTTTTTAGATATATATATCTTGGTGGTTTTGCAACACTTTTGTTACAATTTTTTTATTTCGGACATATATGACGTAATCCAAAATTTACTTCCCAATTTTTTTTGTTGTTATTTTTTCCTTTGTTTTCCGTTTTTTTTTTCAAAATAAATAAATAAATAAATAAATAAAGATAATTTCTTATCAAAATTTTCAAAACCTCACTTATTTTTTTTAGAGTTAGACAAATTACAAAAGTAGTTTCACTCCAACCCTAGCATTATTTATCATTGACAGAACAAAAAAAAAGACATATCTAAAAAATTTATTCTTCCTCATATAAAATAGTATATATGTACAAACGTTCCAAAAAATATATAGAAGTTTGGTTTAGGTAAATTTTTATGTTGGGAAATTACATTGTTTTATTGGAGAAATAAATCCATGGAAGGGTATGAAAATTCGAATAATATAATATTTATAGAAAAGACAGTGATCTTTTAGTATAAAACACTGATATATTTGGAGTTTACCAAAAATTGTTTTTTATTAAAAACAACTTTTTTTTTTATTTTTTTTTGGGGGGAGTTATATCCGATTAACTCAATATCACCAACCTCTTTTGTTTTTATATATTTTATTATTTTCATTAAATAAATCAAGGATTAAATGGTAAAATCCAATATATAAAATCTATATACAACATTTATACTCTTAGAAAAGTTTGTTTATTAATCTGTACATAAAGTACTGAAATAGTGAGTGCAGAGCATGTCATTATTTGTGCGCAGTTTTCTTTCACCGATGCACTTTATTTTACTTATTCCATACTTCACACTATATATATAAATTAAATAAATAAAATAAACAATTCTTTTGTATATAACCCTACCTGTCCCGCTCCCCCCACTCACTCTTCTTAAAATTATTACATACTATAGGGCTTTTTATTGTATTGTTATCGAAATAGACCAAGGATTTCCATCTTCCGCCTATAATTTCCGAACTTTGATTTAGTAAAAGTCACACCCACTTAATTTTACTTTTTAGATAGTCCTGTAAAACAATAAAATATCTCTGGGGTGGGGGAACTCTTCGGGGTTAATTAAATAATGATCCGGATTTGTTTTTTTTTTTTATTTATTCATATTTTTCGATATATTTAGAACTTACATAAGTCAGTTTATTCTCTTTATGGTGAAGTAATAAAGAGGATTTACATTTTAAAACCATTCATTGTACCTTGATAACTAGCAAATTCCTTTCCCTCTTCCTCTTTTGTTTTTAATTACTCTAAGTGTTAGGAATGATTTTTTTTTTTTAATATTTTGATAAATTTTTTTATCGACATATGTTTGTACATAGCCTATATACTATTATTATTATTCATGCTTATTTATTTCTTTGCCACATCTTTAACAAAGTTAAATAATTCACTTGTCTAAAAGATTATTCATATTTCTTTATGATTGTTTACACTCTGGAGCTTCTTGACCTTCAGCTGTGGTGGAAGTTTGTGCAAAATCGTCTGATTCATCACCATCATCTTCATCATCATCATCATTCTTCTTCTTCGTAATCTTCATCGTCTTCGTAATCTTCATCGTCTTCTTCACCTTCATCATATTCAAATTCTAAAGCAGTACCAGTAAACCAATCAACCGCCCTTGGAATTAATTTATCTTTTAATTGTTCACCAATAGAATAATCTAAGGCCAACCTTGCCTCTAAATCACTATCTTCCTCATCTTCTTCATTATCATTAGCTTCAGTGTTAATGTTCATCTTTGGTGGATCAAAGAAATTAAAGAAAGATTCAATTGGTGTTAATTTCTCAATTGTACGAACTTGTTTTGTTGTTTTGTTCCTTTGTTTTCTCATTTCTACTTCGACCGTGACATTAGATTTATTATTAGTCCAATTAATTACATCACCTTCTGCATGATCATATATAAAATCACCAGAATAGCCTAATTCATTTTGATAATAATATGTTTTAATTAAATATTCATTTTGGAAAAATGGATTTTCCCTTGAATTAAATCTAAATATTAACCTATACCCTGGTTTCCCCTCAGTTAAATATTCCATTTGAATATCTTCTAAATAACTCAATACTTCTGCATCACGATCTGTAATTGTCTCATTCACAATAGGCAAATTTTCTAATGCTGTTAACCAGAATGATGGAATACCTTTAACATCATCCTTCTCAATCTTTAGATCATCATCTAAATCTACTGCTATCTTCTCCTCATTCTCTTGTCCAATCAAGATTTGTTCCTTCGTCGGTTCCTTTAAACCATTAATAATCTCAAATCTCTTTTCATACAATGGCTTATAAAGATTTAAATATTTATTCTCCAATTCAAACATTTCAATTTGAAATTGTTTCTCTAAATCATATAATTCAACCTGTAAACTTTTCAAACCCAAAATTCTTTCCTTAACAGAATTTGATAAATTGTCTAAATATCCACTATCCGTACCAATCAAATCGCCTAGTTTGTCTTGAATAGACTGTAACAAAATACCAGAGACAGCTGGATCAGCTAATGGGTTCCCCTCCTTGGTTGCTTGTCTCTTATCTTCTAAATTGACATTCTCTAATGCACTTTGTAAATCTTCTTCACTGATTGTAGTTGGGATGTCTTTATTGTTCTTAATCGGATTCCCATTCTTTAAATAGCTGTTATTCAAAACACTGGCAGGTGTATTATGTGGGGTTGGTGCATCGTCTATTTTCATAGACGATTTTGATTTATTATTGGTCTTGATTGGTAATGTCATTTCTTTTTTTCTTTTCCTTTTACTTTTAGTTCTATTTTTATAATGTGTCTCTATTTTGTAAATACAAGAAATCACCTTAAAATAACAAAAAGTTTTCTTTTTTTTGGCAATTGGATATAGTTCAACCAAAAAGCTTAAATATATATATATATGTATATACTCAAAACGAAGTAAAGTTAAAGAGTATTGCAAATAGAATTCCTTTCCTTTCTTGAAACTCCACAAAAGGGGAGGAAAAAAACTTTTTTTTTTTTTTTGCTTTTTCCCAATTTGTATAAAAAGAGGGTAACGTCTATTTATAGATTTCATTTTTGTCACAGAATTTCATATTTACAGGCAAGAGAAAGATTTATATACATCTTTGTATAGATCAACTGTTAAAAGATTACAATGTATCTTTAATTTAATGAAAAGTCCTTTCTCATTTACTTCTGGTTAGCCTTTGATGTGTTATAATATCATTCTACAAAAATATATATAGATATAGATAGAGAGATAGACATACTTACATGAATATATGGAAAATTAGATAGATTATAATATTATGTATAAGATAAAATATTCAAAGGTCAAAAAGTTTTTTTTGTTTTTTTGTTTGTCTCCTTGGTTTTTAAATACTTTTTTTCTGTAAGGACAGAATATACTTCTCAGATTTTTACATCTTTAGAATTCTCTAAATATTTTAAATACTCTTTAATAGATTTGATATTATTACCCAACTTCTGTCTTTCCCAATCAACCCATAATGAATTCTTTGGATTCCAAATACCGCTCTTTATACAGTCCTTTAAAGATGATCCATATATCGGATCAAACGATGGTAAACTCATTATTGTATCCATGGCCTTAATTTGTTGTCTCAAAATTCCATTGGTATCAAATTTTTCCATATACCTCAATTGGTCCTGAGTAGGAAAGCGTGTTGATATTTCAACTTTAAATTTATTTGATGTATCACTCTTTAAATATTCCAGTATTTTGGAACTAATTTTATTAACCTCCAAATCATTAGCGAATAATGTCACCACACGTGCTTGTGTCTGTAAAGTTCTAAACATTGACATACTTTTATAATAATTCGTTTTTTTTTTCCCCCTCTTTTTCTTTTTCACTGTTATTTCTGTTTTTTATTGCAGATAATGTTTTTTA
Source organism: Arxiozyma slooffiae (assembly GCA_017347545.2). Lineage (NCBI taxonomy): Eukaryota > Fungi > Ascomycota > Saccharomycetes > Saccharomycetales > Saccharomycetaceae > Arxiozyma > Arxiozyma slooffiae. Next base: position 314,327 of record JAFHAQ020000001.1, on the reverse strand, counting down.
AAAGTCGAGATAAGTAACTATATGTTCTAATATCTTTTAAAGTTGTTCCTTATCGTGGGGTTACAAAACTCCGTCCTTTACAAAGAAGACAACCTTTCTTTTTGTTTTTCCTTTTCTTTTCTTGTTTTTATATGTCTTACTTCATTTTCTGAGAGAGAATGAATAAGGGGGAAAAACCTCGAAAATAAGAGATTTTTTCGACTGGAATGGTGCCATTTAACGTAATAACCTTGTAGGATCTTTAAAAATAGTATGAATAATATTATTTGACAGGATAGTTTGTTTTCTGGAACACACACAAGATTTTTACAACAGGACAACCTCAACCAGTCAAGATAAATAGATAAAGAAATGTTACTAGTGTGATTAAAAAAGAAAAAACTTTCCATAAAATCGATGTGTATCAATCCAAACTAAATCACATTATTCCAAATATAGTAGAAACAAAAGGGGAAAGGTTACGAATCAGTGTTTTAGTGGGAAAAGATTGCAATGGTCAGGTACAGGAATGCTTGAGTCGTAATAACTGGAGATTCCATTGGTGTTTTTCACTGCATTTATATTATTGGAATGTCACTAATTAATTTTTTTTTTCCTATATTCAATTCATAATTCATATTACATTAATAATTTATTTACCAGTGTTAGTTCAGCGGCTCAGGGTGGATTAAATACCGCTTCAGCATATTGTTTTACTTTATATCAACAGATTATTATTTATAATATATGTTGTTTAGGAACACCAATATTCATTCATGGACCTTTAGCATTTGTTAAATTATATTGGTTTGAACGATATTTTGATAATATCAGGTATACTTCAAAGCAAAGCTTTACAAAGTTTAAAAACAAGAGTTCAACCATTCAATTTAAAAATCTTTTTGAGACGAAATAATAATTGCTTCTTTCAGAGCAAGTAACAAATGATTTTAATAACATAAATAACCGCATGATATCTTCTAGAGACAATATACCAAATAATAATCATCTTTTTTTTTTTTGTAAACAAACAAACAAACAAAAACCCTATCAGAAAAATGGTTTAGAGACTTTTAAATATAAACCTATATCTGATATATCTCTTGAACTGATGCTTAAATCATTTGGCATGCCACAAAAAAACAAAGAAATGTTGGTGACGATAATATAGTAAATGAATATTCCTCAGGTACAAATAAAAAACATCACCCCTCTTGATTTATCGACAAACAATAGTTAGGAAAGTGTCGATTCACTGGTTTTCATTGTTTTATCACCTTTTTGAACAACATTCATTTTCCAACTCAACGACTATACCTGCCTACCTTATTTATAATAGTCTTAGTAAAAATAAATTTTCAGCCTTAAAGTCTGGAATTATAATTTGTAGTACTAATAAACTGTGCTTCAGAACTGTAATCCAAGATCTTTTTCATAATCTAATTTCACATTCAAATGTATCAAGTAAACCAAACAACTCCACTACTTTAATACCTGTAAAAAACATTTATGATGCGAATTTTGAAATCATTGAATTGAACTAATCAAATAAAGGGTGTAAAAAAAACACACATTTTTCATCATTCTCAAAGCAATCATAATGAAATGCATTTGAAATAAGTTCAACATTCAAGAGAAGAGAGAGAGAGAGAAAAAAGAACCTTCAAATAACGAAACAGGACAAATAAAAGATTGAAAAGATTAACTAATACTTTACTTATGTTTCCTACCATACGAATGAAGTACGTAAAAAGCAAAATATTAGGATATGTAACTAGCAATATAGATCCATTAGATCAAATGTCTCTTCGATAGAGACACAAATTTAATAAATTTCCAAACCGAAAACTTGGAAAGAATCAGGGTTGGAAGGAACATATGAAGAATCAAAGATATCAGTAAAATTAATGTATCTAAATAATAAAGCATCAGAGAAAACAAAAAAATAATCATAGTCAGGCAATAGACAAAGAAGTTGATTTTCCAACGTCAAACACTTTATTGAGTGCAAATTATGTTTCTTAAGAACCAACTTACGTCCGTTTCTCAGTTTTTATTGGGCTAACTAAAAAACAAGGAAAGGAAGTAGGTGCTGTTGAATATAGAGATATTAATTTGCTTTATATTATTGTCCTAATCTATTATATTGGTTACCCGTTTGTGGTGTTGTTATACTTATTCCATGGATCGGTCTTAAGAATTATCATAAGGATTAACTAGATTCAGAATATAAATATCCAATAAGGTGGGTCATATTTACTTCAATGGATTCTTATTGTGATCTTGGTTCAACATTAATTTCTGATTTTATGATATCATTTCAAAATACAATATATGTTCTGATCATCTTAATGTTGTATATAATTATTGGAAATACAGGTTTCCCAATTCTATTAAGATTAATAATTTGGATACTTTTTAAATCATTTCCTGAGCTTTCTTCATTGGGAGAAAGTATAGTATTTTTGCTAGGTCATCCATGAAGATAATTCACATTACTATTCCCAAGTGCTGTCACATGATGGTTATTTTTGACTTTAGTACCATTGAATTTCACTGATTAGATAATATATATAGTGCTTAATTTAAATTCCCCGCCTATGAGTGAAATACCTAAAGACATAGCTGTATTAGTGGGACTGTTTTAAAATATTTGTACTAGAACAGCCGGTTTTTATACAGTCACTATTGTATCAGGATATCCATTAATTCAGGTTTCATCTATGTTAGTTATATATGTTTCGGTGTTACCATTAGCTATTTCCATTAGAAAGACAAACATATATATATATATATATATATGGAGAATAATCATTTGGAATATATGGAAGTGTTCCAGATTTAGAATATCTTGAAGGACTTAATAATAACTAGGTGATAGTGAACTTTATATCACACTAAATAAAAGCAACACTTCAGTTACAAAGAGCATCGAGACCTGGAACGACAACGTAAACAAAAACAGAAAAGGAAAGAGAAAACTAAAGCCATTAACGACAAGATCACTTATTGATGTACAGTTAAGAAGCCAACTTTCTTTTGATTTATGGTACTGGTTTTTAAGTTTATTGATTGTTTGTGTCTATAAAAATGTGAAGATAGAAAATCCTGAGATGCTTGCATTAAACGTCTTCTCTATCTTTTTGAGATTATCAGTGCATATGGTTCAGTAGGTTTATCATTAGGTTATCCCGGCACGGCTTTATCATTATCATCTACTCAATCTACTAACATATCGAAACAAGTAATTATTGCAATGTCGACTTGTGAAAGAAATAGATGATTTATTCTATTATCATCAGATCTTCCAATTATCCTACCCATAAAGAAACTAAGAAAAATTGAAAAAAAAAAAGATTATTTAAAAAGTAAACTTCATAAGCATACATTCGACTGTTTTACACAGATTTATGGAGATGCCATGAATAGTTATAACAGGAGGAAATCCTATCAAATAAGAAAAAAAATTTCAAACAAATAATAAAACCCGGATTCCATGACACTAAAAGAATAAGACTAAGACTAAAGTATGTAGCATTGTCTTCAAGAACACACTAATATTTTATCACCTCTGTATTCCAAACAGAGCCTTTGCATTTTTCTCTTTCAACATCTCTTTAATTTTTTTTTTCTTATAAAAACCTTTTTTTGCAAAAAGTATCTCTCTCAAATGCATTCTGTATTTCTTACTTTTTTCTATTTTTAAATTTTTAAGTATCTTCAAAATTAAGTATAAAAATGTTATAATATATACATGTTGTTAGAGTTGACTGATAGATTATAAGAAACAGGTGAAAAGCATGAATAGTATAACCAGAAATATCATAAACCAATACTTATGGAGTGGAGTGAGGATGGATATAATGTTCATTTACCTCCATGGTGGCAATGGCCATGTAATGTAATATGTACTCTGTCGTTTTTAATATCCTTATACGGCATTCTGCAACATTTTCTAAATTACAGAAAACCACATGAACAAAGATTGATAATAAGAATTCTATTATTAGTACCTATATTCAGTGTTACATGCCTTATGGCGACTCTTAATCCGTCATTTACTAAAATATATTTAGATTTCATTAGAGAATTCTATGAAGCATTTGTTATTTATACTTTTTTTTCTTATTTAACTTTTATATTGGGTGGAGAAAGGGAAATTATTACTAGATTGTCAATTGGTAAGAGACCTGTACGACATATTTTACCATTCTTATATGGTGATATCGATTTATCTAATCCTTATTCATTTTTGAGTGTTAAAAGAGGGGTTTTACAATATGTATGGTTCAAACCATTTTATTGTTTCTTTCTTTTAATCTGTGAAGTTTATCAATGGAACAGAGTCGAATTTTGGCTATTGATCCTATATAATATATCTGTAACATGGTCCTTATACAATTTAGCTCTATTTTGGAAATGTTTATATGATGAACTAAAGCAGTATAAACCATGGATGAAGTTTATGTGTGTTAAGCTAATAATCTTTGCCTCATATTGGCAAGGAATGATATTGAAATTCTTAAGCATTACAGGAAATTTACATGTAGAGAGTGATGTCAATGAGGAAAATTTACCATACGTGTATCAGAATGGGCTTCTTTGTATTGAAATGATCGGGTTTGCAATATTACATTTTTGTGCGTTCCCATGGACAGATTATTGTTTACAGGCAATGCCAAATAGTGCTAGAATGGAACTTTGGTATTCTTTTAAGGATTGTTTTGGCGGTGGTGATTTAATTTGGGATTTTAAACAGACACTGTTCATAGGTGATTCATATTATAATTTTAGAAATTTTTTACCTAGTGAAAGTAATTCGATGACGCATATCAACAATTTGAAGACCAACATGGATCGATTAAATAAAGGGTTACGGTTTACTAATAATGGACAAGATACTTACTGGGTCAATTATGGAAGTATAAAAAATGGACAAGAATCGCTACAACAAAACAATAAATATAGTGATAATATGTCAAATAATAATATTGACATCGAAAATGAACAGTGGGTTGATGATATTTTCGATAACAATAGTAGGTATATACCTGAAGATAAAAATTATCCTGTTGAATGGAACCCAGAATCGCATAAGTACACACAACAAATGATATCATTACGAAATGAAATTGAGACTAGGATACACAATAGTAATAACCAATATAACATGGTGTAAGCAAAACTAATACAAATCCAATTTTTAATATTTGAATTAATTAAGGTGTATATGGTATTATACAAACACATTTAAAAATGCGTAGTAAAGCTCATGTTATATATATATATATAATAGATGAAGCTTATTAATTATTACATACGGCTTTATTTGGTAAAGGGTGTGTGTGCCACAAGTTTTATTCATTGTTGATCAAAAAAAAAAAATGAAAAAAAAAAAAAAAAAACTCAGCTCTATTTTCAAGTATTAAAATAATGATGAATATTTGCATCAATTGAGATGTTTATCTGTTTATTTTTTATTTTTTTTTTTTTATTTCTTTAATATTAAGAAATAATAATGCAATAGAAGAGATATGCTAAAAATAAGAAAAGAACAGTAGTAGTACAATCTATGGAAGCAAAAAAATGAGAAAGGAAAGGAAACAATAGTCAAATAAACGAATCTCCTATAATATCTTGAATTAAAGAAAAGAGAACATGACAAACTTAAAGAAGACATAAAAATAAGGTTATTCTGTAAACAAAAAATGTTTAGCCATTTCATATGAGGTCCAAGAGATGGCAGTAGCTGGGATAAAAGATATAGTTCTTGGGGTTAAACCTCTCCAAAACCCTTTCCAGCCATACAATCGATATATAGCATCTGCAGCCTTCCTGAAACTGTCTGCCTTTTTCATGGAATCCATTGATACAGACTCACTACCTCTAACTTGTAACACTGTCTTTATACAATCTAAAGGTGTAGTCAATGCAGCTCCAACTGCACCACTAATTCCGCCACTAATGCAATGAATAAATGGATTATATGAATTAGAAGGATTCAATAACTTAGTTGTTGTATCATAAAGCATGAAATTAAACGCAGCGAATGGTATGTTCATAGATAAGGTAGTTGGATAAGATACATAAAACCCGAAGATACCCTCATTTTTCAAGATTGATTTTGTTATATGCCAAACTGAGGAGTCAGTCTGCAGTTGAATTCTTTGTTTTATTGTATCGAATGGATTCATTAAGGCATCAGCAGCTATTGTGGCAGCTGCGCCACTTGCAGCAGTTTTCAATGGCTGAATAGTTTGAATATCTTCAGGACTAATAAGTTTTTTCTTTGTCCATTCATAAGTAGCAAAATATACAGCGTGTGCTGGACCAGCACCTAAGATAACGGATTGTACACCTTTCCATAAGGCCAGGGAACCTTCCATGGAGGAGACTCGAGATATCTGTGACAATAGATTATTACCTGAATATATCTTAGAAGTTGCAGAAGATTGGATACGAGTCTTTATTGCGTCAATAGGGAATAAGATAGAGTGTTCCATGATCCCTGCAAATGCACCTGCTAATAATTGATAATGTAAAGGAGCTGAAGAAGGTAAAGCCTCATAATCTATTTCTGTTTCTATAGAAGATGGTGGTGAGGGCAACGGCAAGGATGATGATGAAGACGAGGAGGAAGTAGACGAAGACACGTTTTGAGTTCGAGATTTGGTATTGAAATAACTTAAAGTCATGAAAAATAAAATATATGATTGATATGTGAAATAATCTTTGGAATGCAAAATAATGATATAATTGGAGAATAAATGAATGAAATATATTTACAGAAGTGGGGATAAATTATTTATCTAAAAGGAAAGAAAGAAAGAATGAATGGAAAGAAAAAAAAAAAAAAAAAAGGAAATTCACTATAGTATGAGAATTGGTTTGGATTATGATTGTTAGGATATCTTTTGTTATAACTTTATTTACTTTTCCAAGTCCTGGAAATTACTTGAACCGTCAACCAATATCAAGTATATTAAATATGTACTTTATATAATATTCTCTTCGAGTTTGAAAGGTTTTTACCGATATAAATTTTTTCAATTTGTCAGAAACTGCAAGTTGTCCGGCCCGGGGACTCATTTTTTTGTATTTTTTTTTATTTTTATCTGTCTGTTTGATTGTCTACTTAGTAATAAGTAATTAGTAATAATGACGAAAACTTATGAGAATAGAGAAGTTGTGGAAAGTTGGAAGAAAAACTTCGAAGACTTTCCTATTTGGGACATAAATAATTTAATCGGAAAATTTTCTGTTAGTTTTTTTTAAGGAAATCCCATTGAATTTCTAATTGTCTTTTTTTTTTGCAGTCATTAGGGTTACAAAAAAAAAGGAACCAGTCTTCTTTTTTATAAATAACCCTAATTTTTACCAAATTTATAGAAAATAGTAATAATAATAATAAGTAGAATATAGCAATACATTTACTTGATAATAACTAACAAATATGCTAGAAATTCGAATTCGACTATCTCTTTTTAATGTTTTCATATATATATATATATTTTTTTAACAAATCGTAGTTCTTCTTTTCTTTTAAATGTATGTGTTTTTCTCATACACCACTAACCCCAATTATCTTTTCTTTGGGGGGACCACAATTTTCTAATAGGACAATTTCCAAGTCTACTGTTCCCATATGTTTATTTGCAAGTATTACTATTTTTCACTTAGATATTTTCACAAGGAGAAGGGACCTACACTTGTTAAGGTAGAAGAAATAATTCTAAACAAAGTGGTGATAATGAATCCATTCCGTGCACACTAAAGTTAAACTTCTTCATGCAAGTTTGATAGATTTTTTTTTTAACTCAATTGCCTTTGATGATCTCTTTAATTTTTTTTTTCCTCTCTTTTTTCTTCATTGTGCCATTCTTTCTTATTCGGATTATAACCACACATTTCACTGATCGAATATCCCAACAAAATAATACAGTAACTGGGGTCATAAATAATCTTGTCTTACAATTGGCAATCACAACTACTTGTCTTAGGAATTAGTAACAATTACTTCTTATTTCCTTTTATTATTATTATTATTATTATTTTAATCCTAACATTCTTTCTGTGTGAACAGATAGATGCTCATTGCTTTTCTTATATCTTTTTTTTTTCTTCCTTACATATTAATACCTAAAATATAGGTAAATAAAAAACACAAAAATAGAAGATCATATTAAGGTAAACACATCAACACAATAAAACAAAAAAAAAAACATTCAGACAGCAATACTTCATGTTATTATATATCATCCATAGTTATTGGACACTCTATTTATTTCACTAATAACAAATAAACTTCTATTGGTTTATTGAATACCAATTAATCTAAAGGCTAATGGTGCTACAATAATAGTAATCATTGAAATACCAGAATATATAAGAAATCTCCCCACAATTTCAATTTTAGGTTCACCTATATAAGGTGCACATTCATGACCGTTTGTCAATTCTTTACGTTTCTTAATAACTGCAGACCTATCATCTTTCAATCTTAACACTCTAATTAAAATAGTGTAAACGATTTTTTTACTTAACAATTCTTTCCAAATAATAATAAAGGGAACTGCTATAAATGGTCTTAAAAGGATAACCTTCCCAATTTGGCTAAATTTCGTACAATCTAAATCCATACCAGATCTCTGAATGATCCAATCTCCAACCTCGTATCCTGAGATAACACCAATGAACGCCACACTGTCAACAAAGCATGGACATTCATCTACCGGTCTCACATGTTTATATAAGAGTAACAACCCAACGGCCATACTGATGAATGGGAACGCAAAATATTCACCACTATGAAAATCTTTAAAAATGTAACGTAACCACATTCGGGTACTAAAACATACAACTCCGCATATAGATCCAGATATTATATCTAAAAGTCCATGCATACCACAATATATTCTTCCAATGACCAATGTCATATAGTATACCATAGCGAGTCCAGTATAAAACGTTTTGAGAAATAAATTCAAATTTGAACAAACCCAGATACAATATATGAAATACATACTGGCACCCATAGCATTAGCTGAATGTGAACTGGGTGCACCATATTCCTTTGCGGTATACTCACTTAGCGTGCTTCTTTTCACTGGTGGGGACTTAGGCCTTGGAAGACACCAATAATCCTTTAAAAACCCACTTAGATATATGGAATAGCCAAGAATATAAACCAAGTCTCTTGTTTGCTCGAAATAACCAAACCATACAGGCATTGGCAAAAAAATCACATAAAAAGTATGTGATCCCATTAAAGCAGTATATGGGAAAAAATAATCTCTAAATGGAGAAGAATGTTTCCTTTGCCATTCTGCTAAATATTCCGATTGGCGATCCGTAAATCTAGTCATATACTGTCTACATTTGAATCTTATTGTAGACATTTTACTTTTAAAATGATCAGGACCATGATTTCCAGGATCTAGTAGGATATTTGCTTTCCCAGAAAACTCAGCAGGTTTCTGTTGATATTGTTGCTCAAAAGTGGAAACTATTTCAATGGTTTGATTCATATTATTGCTTAATATATTAGCTTATGAAAGTGTGGATAAGTAGATATATATATATATATATATATAGATGTATGTATATTAAAAAAGTTTCCCTATGGGCAAACGTTATTATCATAAAGACTAGAAGATTGATAGTACTGTGCGAGAATCACAGTTATAACAAAAAGACCAACGCTTTTTATTTAAGGTGTTGTTTATATTTACATCCATTTTTAGTGGATAAGTACCGCATCTTTACTATATCTATTTTTTGCAACTTTTCTTTTTATTTATTTATTTATTTCAAGCAATATAACGTGAATGATCTGATGCATGTCTCCTCTTCTAGACTACTTTATCTTTCGGGGCTGGTTTTTTTCTAAAAATAAAATAGAGTTGGATAAATTTGTATAAACGAGAAAGAATTCTTGAGACAAAAAAGAACGAAACAAAATCAATAACAAAAATGTTTACATAATACCCTACCTAAAAGAGACAAATAAAAGTTTAATGTTACAAGAAATGCAAATGAAACCTAATGTTTTTGGAGAAACATGAGAAAAAAAAATATATATATATATATACTTGTGTCTTTTTATACACACTCTTCTTTTTTTTCGAGCCAAATTTTTTCTCAAAATAAACAAAAATATCTGTTGGATTGACAAAAAACTATCCAAACCCTAAGTATCATATACGGATTTTGAGAACAACGGAGATTGTTTCGTTTAATTCGTGATTGTAAACTCCCCGGCCTAGGGCAACCAAATAACTACTCCTGAATGTGAAATTATAAAAACAACAACAATAACAGAAAAAGGCTTTTTTTTTTTCGCTCTTTTCATGATGTATCACCATTGTTATTCCTGTTACTGTTTTCTTAAGTGATACTTCCAAAAAATATCACTTAAAATAAGGAAAGATTTTTATATATTAAGAGTACTTAAAGTTTAATAACAATTATTGATCACTATGTTTTTTATAAACATCTAAAACGTTTTTCGCAATAATTCTTGCTTGTTCTTTGTCGTGTTTATCAATAGACTCCTGAGAAATTCCTAACCATGATACCATAAAATTAAGTGGTTCCTTTAAAGTCATTAATGTTGATTTGATTCCTTCGAAAGAATATTTGGAAAGTTCTAATAATGGTAATTCAAGATTCTTGTCTTCTTCTGGAACGTTTTCTGGAGTCAATACTTCTTCACATAATGTGTCTATAATGTCTTTATCTTCATCAACATCTATTTTAGCACCATAGATGATTTCTTTAACGTAGTATTTCACCAAATAAGTAATTGTTTCTTTATTTTCAAAATTATTCAATAATGCTTGGAGATAAAATAATACAGATTTATAATCAAAAATATTGAAATCATATCTTTTAGTAAATCCATATGGCGACAAGCGACTTCTAGCAACAAAGATGGCATGAAGCCATGTTAACAAATATCTTGTATAATTATAATAGCTTGCCATCTCATTGCTATCGGTACCAGTCCTCTGTGCATATCTACTATACTCATCGTTTAACCATAAATCTTTAATGATCTGCAATATTTTAATATCACCTTCATAAACATATTTATAAGACTGTTCTAATAATTTAAATGGTAAAGGACTACCAGATAAACTACAGGTCATAAAGATTTTTAGTCTATTTTTGTCTTTAGCCGTAACCATCCCTTCAATCTTTTTCACTAAGTAATCTTTCACCCAGGATGCTGACAAATGAATATTTTGTAATAAAATCCATGTATCAGAATGAATATGTTGATTAATCTCCATCTCTATCATTTTTGTATTTTCGATAGAACCCAATGGGATTGTTATCAATTTTTTATTATTTATCAAAGATAAGTTTTCGAATTCAACTGATCCATCCTCGTTAAATCCATTGGCCATGATTATTGGGAATTTACTAGAACGTGACAGTAAGTTATTAAGATTATCTTCCGAACCAAACAATGATTGAAAGTCGCTAAATATTTCCATAACTTTCCCATTCTTAAAAAGGTTGACTAAATTATTCATTTTCTTTTTATCGTTATACTTTTCACAAGTAATTTCTTCCAATAGATTACAATTATCTTGTTCTTGACCACCAATGCATTGTAAAATCTTTAATATTAATTGTGCATCATTTGTATCGGAAAAACTATCGAGATAAGTAATGTATAATAAGCACGCCAGAATTGTTCGAGTTGTCTTGTTAAAATTTACTGACAACATGGAATAGATGTTCTTGTATAAAGTCTTGATTAAATAACTCATATCACCATTCAGATCAGAAAGTTCTGTGTCTTCTGAGTGGGTGAAAATCGATTCAAATACTTGCATAAATTGTTTTATTGGTATATTGAAGAACCAATTTAAAGAACTTAAATGTTTTAAAATTGAAAAAATTCTGATACAATGTTTTGCCAATGGAGCATATTTCTCAGTAGCCTTATTATATGTAGTAATTAACTCATTTGTTTCTCTGACTTTATCCTCAATATTTTGTGATTCACGTTTTATATTTTCTAGAGTATCAATTAAATCATTGCTTTCTAGGATATTTCCTTCAAAATCATTTAGTGTTTCTAATAAGTCATTTTCCAACTTTCTTAATTGCACTTTGTATTTACTGTTAATACTGTTTAGATCTTCTCTTTTATGTAGTAATCTCGGACTTTCCATTTTGAGTGTGGTACGAAGAGACTGCATTTCAACGCTCCCTTCAGTAACGGCAAAGTTAATATACCTAACTCTTGTCTTAACAAAACTTGGAATTTTAACATAAGGGTCTCGAGAACAAATAAACAATTGAAAATCAGAAGACACGTCAATATCTTTGCCTACGATACTAATAATTTTTCTACCTGAGACAAATCGGTATTCTTTTGATAACAAGTTATTCAATGCCGGATCATAAAATTCGCCATCTTCAATTATGACAACACTTCCAAATTTGATAGCGTTTTCTAATCTCTTTAAATAATTGGGTTCCAAGAAGCTAATAACAACTAGTCTAGTACCAAAATGTTTTTCTAAAACATTCATAACAACTCCAGTTGGATCAATAAAGTATGGAGTAGATTCATAATTCTTAATCAATAAACAATAGTTTTCTAAATAAAATTCATTGTTTGGCAACCCATTTTCCACCCATAAAGTCCTATCGTTGATTTTCACATTGGTATCTACAAAATTATAACCAATTGAGTATTCTACAGAACAGTTATTCATTATCTTGAATAATAATTGCAGCATTGTATTTCTCTGTTTTTCATCTAATAATCCAAAATAAGAAAAGTGTATGGCTGTTATTAAACAATTTCCAATTAAAGCATGTTTTTCCTTAGAAAATGAACTAATTGAATACATCCAGCGATTCTTTTCCATAGATAGACTTTTTATCAAAAGTTTGGATCGTTCAAGATTGCCTTTAACACGTTCCATTTCTGTTTTGACCACTTCGACATCTCTTATTAAACTACTATATTTTTGTTTTGATGATTCTACATCGGCTTTTAAATCCTCCACCATTTCCTCTGCAGCTAAAAGACGTGCCTTTGCTTCCAACATTTCTTGCTTTGCATATTTTGCTTCTTCTTGTAAGGGAATAACATTTCTCAAAACATTTGCATATTTAGCCTGAACATATAACCATTGATACAAGGGCCCACACGCTTTACTAGCCCGATTCACGGATGCAAAATCAAAGTTTTTTCTGGATAAATATTTACTTTCTAGAATATCTCTTTTGTTATTGTCCATCATTTTGATAGCATTAAAATGAACAATTTCATATACAAAGTCATCTCTTCTCAGGAATAATTGAATATCTCTCCACGAATCAAAATTATAACCTAGTAGAAAGCAGACAGCTTCTAATACAATCTTCACTATCTCTGGAGGTTTATTCATGGATCTTAACTCTGTAAGGTGTTGTTTCTTAATGTTACTGACACCAAGCTTTGCAGCTTCAACTGTGGGCTGAATTTCTTTAAGATCTCTTTGAATTTCTTCATGTCTTCTTCTTGTTTGTTCTTCATGAACAATGAGGATCTGCCTAATTTCTTCTGTTGCTTCTTGTTTCCTTTCTGATTCGTTCTGTTGGTATAATAAGGTATCTAATGTTTTTCTGGCTTCACTTTCTTTAGTTTCTAAAATTTCTTGCTTATCGGACAAAAGTTTTTGCATTTCTTTCATTTTTAAAACAGATTCATTTAGTTTATTTAGACCATTTGTTACAAATCTTTGATTATCTTCTAAACTCTGATATTCTTTCATGAATATCTTTTTGAACATATAAATACAATTTAAATAATAATGTGGTGATGGTTCACTTTGCCCGAATAGTTTAAAAAAGTCTATATCGAAATGTATCATGATGTTGATTAATGCATCATACAGAGAAGATGCATTTTGAGGTAAAATCCAATATTCATTGGGTTCTGTATTTTTGAAGTCAAATATATTAATTGGAACTTGAGTCAAAAATTTGCGTGCAATACCATATTGAATGGAAATATTCCATGGACCAATCCAATCTATAACACAACGATTGAATAGTGCTGGTGAATTCATTTTATTGTCTTTATATGGATTCGAGACTGTAAAAAACATATGCAAGTTCTTAGTAATTTGGTTTACAAACCATTTGTAAGCTTCGTCCTTATTACTATTTAACCTTCCAAGTGAATTCATTTTTTGGTCTAACAAGGTTTCTAGTTTAGATAACTCTTCCCCATAGAAAAGATCCGGAATATCCGCATTTGTAAGCAAAGTATTTATTCTTTCTAAAAATGCTGCATCGAGCATGTATGATTCATCAATTATTAGACAAACTTCTTGTTCATTTATGGAAACTTTTATTAAAATGTCCCTCAAAAATGCATCGAATAAGGATAATGTAAAATCTTTTGTAATCTGAGGTTGGACTACATGTAAACCGTTCATCCAAGCTACAAATCTGATCATTGTTGTTTTACCTATTTTATTTGGTCCAACTAACATTCCATGCCCTTGACTCTGTCTGAAAATTCTATCAATCCGTAGCATATGATCAACCATACCATCATAAATAATTATATCTCCTACTCCCTCTTCCTCGCAAAAAACATCAAATCTTTGAGTAACCAAATTTACTAGATCTTTCTTAGATACTTGAATATATTCTGCACTAAACCATTTAGAGTAAAAAATATTATCAAAAGTTGTTTTTGAAAAATCTACAATAGCGAAAGTTTTCTCTATAATATTCCGAAGATTGGAAAAAAATATGGATCTGTGTTTAGCAGAAACAAGTCTATCGGAAAATATTCTTATTGCCTCATGTACCCACAGTTTTACAAGTGAAAATAAATTTTGTCTAGGACCATTTAGTATTCCAAAAAGCATCCCTTTGATCCACCTAGTTAGCTCTCTTGGTGTTATAATATAGTGGCTGTATTTTTCTTCGCCAAAACTCTCAATGTACATATAATATAACTCAATAGAAGCATTAGCAAAATCCTTTGAGTACATCTTTAGACTTGGAATCATTTCCAACAAGGTAGTGAAATATATCTCGTAAATATATTTCAAAGATGGTTCACTGGGGTAGTTGCAGTAAATTACTCCTGCGTGCCTTGAGAATTGTGAAGTTAATATGTTTCTACCATGGTAATATGGTGGATTACAAGCACCAATAAAATAAACATTTTTTAGACATACCCACTTATTGTCGGTGCTTTTCCAAAACCCTCCTTTTTCAATCAGTTGTCTCAAAAATAATATAACAGGCTGAGAATCATATATATCCATTTTAGGAAGATTAATCTCGTCAAAGAAGAAGACTACTTCTTTTTCTGTATTCCTTGGATATAATATATAACCATCTCCTCTAGGCATGTACATTAAATGACGGTTAAAGAGTGAAAGTAAATCACGTATTGAAGTTTCTTTTGAAAAATTCATTGAAACTAGATCATATTTGTCATTGTTACCCAGTACACTATTAACAATCATAGTTTTACCAACTCCAGCTGGACCGCACAGTATTAATGGCATCTTGGAAGCCAAAAACTCTAAAATAAGGTTGGAATGATAGATTGTATCTCTTGTAGTAATGATAAGATCAGATCTAGCAATATCATCTACATTTAACGTTGTGGAAGGGATGTTGTATGGCACTAAAACTAATTCATTATCTTGCCTTGTGAATACCATATCAATAATATTTTCTTCGAATAAAAAGTAATTAGATAAAAGTTCTTTATATTTTTTTAATTCTTTTATTTCATATTCATCAATAAAAATTGTGAGTAAAAGTTGATATACACGTTTACTGAGAATCTCTTCTCTGTATTCGGAACTTTTGCCTTCAAGAAATGATCCAAATGAGGTAAGGAATGATATAATACCAGCTACCAAAGCGTTATCTGCACTGGAGATATTTCCCTTAAAAATACTGCTCCAATTTTTTGTTATGGCATTAACTTGTTTCCATAGACTACATGGTAAAATTTTTTTCATCACTTGTACAATATTATTAGAAAAGCCTCTTGACAAGACATTTTCCTCAGTCAGTATTTGAAGTTTTGAACAAAGCTTATTAATAAATACATCGTATTGAGAGATTACGTCATCTCCAACCCATATTAGACTACATCTAGAAACAGTGGCTGGGGTGGCAAAACGCAATGTGTCTGTTTCAAAAATTAGGCGAATATTGGGAACTATTGGGATTCTCTCACCATTTGGTAATGTTAAAAGTTTGTTATCATCAAGAACACTATTAATAGTTTCTGTATACTCTGGATCGATTCTACCATCAAATACAATCCAAACGTCTTCTTGATTTGCATGGTTTTGCATATGTGAATAACAGTTTCTTACTATCTGCGTAAATACACCATCTTGCCATTCTAGAGTCGCCATATTCAAAGAGCCGTATAATTCATCTTTTGTTAAAACCCTAGTGTCGATAATATATACTTTACTCTCAGTTCCGTTTATTCTTTTTATGGCTTGCAAAGTTGTTTTCCATATTGAACTTTTACCAGATCCAGCTTCTCCCAATAAAATTATTGCCTGTTGTGTTTTTTGCAAATCATATAGTTGATGGCATTTAACTAAAAAATTTGAAGAAGGGACTTTGAATTCTTCTGAAATGATTTCTTCAAATAACTCTCTATATTCAATAGTATTATCAGAGGGGACATTATCAAAACAAATTGCTTCGTATTTGTGAAAAATTATAGTATCAGCCGTATTTAAGACTGGAAGGATAATTTTTCTTGCTGATTTTATAATTGTGTCCTGTAAGGTAAATTTACCATTGTACTGTCTACAACCAATTAAAATTCTTTTGATAGTACGTAACCCAAAATCATAGTGGAGTTGTTTACTACAAGAATCTTTCAGCATTGTGACAAAATTAAGAAAATTAGCGGATATTTTTTTGTTCTGATTAAAACCTTGAGTCTCTAAAACTCCATTGATAATTTCAAGTTCTTGAGGAACGTAGTATGAAAATTCTTTGAACATATTTTTCAAAATTTCTGGTAATTTGGATCTACCTTTGTAATGAGGATTTAGCGTGATAAAAATACCCGTGGATCTCTGGATAAGTATAGATTTTGATTTTAAATTAACTGAGTCCTTTCCCGAATATAAAGAGTCTTGTATTAAATGTATATTGCTTGTTACAGCACTCAAAACATTTTCATTAAGTCTGTTAAATTCATCGAAACAACTCCATGCGCCAACTTGAGCAATTCCAAATAATAATCTTGAAATTACGGAAAATGTGTATGTTTCATCACAATTAAAAACAATAACAACTTTACCAACATTTTGACCTAACATTTTTACACTTTCTGTCTTACCTGTACCAGCAGGACCAAATAAACACCCTCCATAACCCTGGCCTCTAGATTCCATTAGAGAAAGTGAGCATTGGATTAAACTTTTAGTATAAATAAGTCTTTCAGGAACACCAATATATTCCATCCCATAGTTTTCTGTGTATGAGCCATGAGAAAACTTCAAGTAAGTTTTATTGGAAATATTGTCATCTACAAAGTACATTCTATGGATAAATTTCCATTTAAGAGCTGAAATAAACCTTGTTTCACTCTCTAATAATGTTGACATGGCAAGCATATAATAAAGCACCTCAACAATTAGATTCTCTTTTTTTCTTTCGATAAGAAGATCTACAGTTTTTAAATTATTATTCGCTAATTGGAGCCTTTCTTTCACATTTGTTAAATTTTCTAAAATACTTATAATATCAGACTTCTCATATGCCATATCTATTATTTTAGTCATGTATATTTGAAACGATGTCAACAAAACCTGAAACGGAAATTTTTCCGTTAGTTCACAAAGTTGTGTACCATCAAATAATGCATTCGAACAAATTTTTATACTTTTTATTAATGTCATACCAATTTGTTGCTCTAATTCAGCTAACCACTTAGCTGGAGATTCATATATAGTTACATTTATGTTATCTTCTAAATCGAAAACTTCGCCCTCAATAGACTGAACTCCATAGATAATTTCGTCTTTGCTTTGAATGTTGGATATTGACCCAAACATTTTTTGCATATACTTAGATACTATTTCTATCGAATTAGTGGACCCCAAAACTTTTAACAACTCATCATTTCCCAGAAAGTAAAATCTTGGATATTGTTCCCTGCAAGTTTCTAGAAAACCATTTAGTGAGTTACGTATCGATGTTAGTGCCTCTAGTATTTCTGAAAGTGATGTATGAAAATTAGGAATAGATGAAATATCAATTAAATGATTTAGAGAAGATGCCCTCTTAAGTAAATTTTTCAAATCTGTAGAGATATAATGGAATCGGGACCCCTCTTGAGGTAGAAGCTCTTTTACTTTATTATTATTTCCAAAAATGTCAAACATAGACAACCATTTGAATTGGGTATCACTCCAGGTTGATAGAATAATAGAAAGCAAACTTAATTTTTCTGTCAATACAATACAACGGTTATGGTGTAATTTGAAATAGGCAGAGTTTTTCATAGAATGCAACTCATTTAGATCTTCATTGCACTGTTTTATTGCCAAATCCCAGTCTTTCACAAGCGTCATACCAGTGTCATGTTCTTTGTATTCTAAATGAATATGCATCCAATGGCTATCAATATCATTAAGCGCTTTTTCAATGACAAATTCTTTTTGGGCAAGCTCAAGAATATTATTAATAGTGGCTTTATTAGCGTTTATTTTCAGAGATAACACATCATTTAATTTAAATTGGCTATCTTCAATCAGAGACATATTGAAATTGCCTACGCGAAGCTTGTTAAAAATGTCACGCCAGTGTCTTTCTTTTATGAAAGATTTCTTTAGAAGTGTAAGCTCTTCCTGTATGCTTAGAATATCTGATACAGTATGTTGAATATTGCAATAAACTTTAGTGTTCATAATAATAGCGGGCATATTGTTTAGTTCCTCCATAGTTTTGTGACAAAATGTAGTTACGTCTAATAGGGAACATGTCTTCCATGACGTTTGTAGATATTCATTAAGTGACTTTATTATTGTTGACATCTTTTTCCAAGTTGCTGTATATTTATTTATCTCAGGTATAATATACTCCATTTTATCAGCACAGGATATTGAGTAGGAAAGTAGTTTTGCTGTTTGAAGTATAAGATTGCGACGTTCAACAGTTTTACTCAATTCTATTTCAATGGAATCAAGATCAATGGTTATGTCATTTAATTCTTTTGAAATCATACTAATTTTAAAATTTTCCCAACTCTTCTCTAATTCGACTAAGTGATTGGACACTTCATCGAATTGAATTTTTAAAAGCTCACAGACAGAACCACGGTTATTATTCAGATAACTTACATGTATGTCCAAATATTGGTTAAGAGTGTTAAAATCAAATTCCACTTGATTAATAGATATATGTGAAGAAGTAAATTTCACTCTATAAGTTTTAAAGATTTGTTCCATAGAAAGCAATTCTTCAATTTCTGTTTTCCATACCTTTGTCAAGCGTATATTGTTATCGATAATCTCGGCGAATGTTAATAATGTATGAATAGCGTACTGATCAATAGACACTGTTGCAAGTGCCTCTATTTGCCGAAGAATGGAAATCCTCAATTTTTTAACATTTTCGTTATAAACAGGAAATATTTTATCGATGGTAAAATATATCCAATAGTTTAGTTTGTTTACAATACTTTGATATGTTCTATTGGAGTCAATTTTAAAAATGCCAACATTTTTATTGTTTTGTGACATATCATCAAGTTCTCTTGACTTTTTATGTAATACCTTCAAAATGTTTACAGCATTTGTGTAGCTGATAGATAAGTATTCTTGAAGATAATATTCATTTATTTCCCATAAAAATTCATAACTCTTCCAATTTACCAAATGTTTTTCACAAGCTATGCTATAATCATCAATGGTACGGTAGACAGCAGACAGCTTTGTCACAAGGGCTTTTATAACTTGTTTCTTCTTGAAATATATTTTCTTATTTTTATTACCACTAGAAATTATAGGAACTGTCACAGTATTAGATATAATTTTTTCAATATTTTGAAACCACAAGCTTTTAATATCTTTTATCAGTGGTGAAGAAGAAATTTTTCCATTATTCAAAGAGATTGTGATATTTTGGGTCTCGAAGAAACTTAATTGAAAGTATGTTGCCATTCTCTTGATTAAAATTTTAAAAAGATGTTCATTTAATAAATCTGCGAAATTGTCTACATTGTCCCAATTATCCTCAATTAAGTGATTTAAAATATCTTGTAATTTTCCAACTAAAGAAGTAAGATCTTCATAGATATCTATACCATTGTAGAAGTCTTCAAAATATTGTGTTATATTAGATTCGATATTTGTTAGTTTTTGATACTGATTAACAAGTTGTAGCACAGCCTCGTCAAGAAGTAAAGGAAAGTTCGTATCATTGTAGTTATTGGTCATTGGCATAATTATATCACGCCAAGAAATTGAAAAACCTTTTTTGAGAATTAACCATATTGAAGTTACATTTTTTTGAAGTAAAGTAACAGAATACTGAAATTTTGACAATTGATTAATAATATAAACAAAGTTCTGAAGCCTCTCCTCCATGAGAATGGCAAAGGATGAAGCAGAATTCACTTCAGTAAACTTATGAATTGTTTCTATTGGAATTTGAAAATTATAGTATAGAAAACTTTTAAGGCCTTTAGAAATTTCAATTAATTCGAAATTAAAGTTAACCTTCAATTGTAACTGCAATGTATTTTTCCTACTTTCTTCATAAATTTTTAAAATGATCATATTTTTTAAATCTTCATGGTATGCAGGTAGATTATCAAACCAAATATCGAGAAGTTTGTTGACATCAGTTTCATTCTGTATATATTCACAATCGCTAGCTATTGTAGTACTCTCAGGTAGATATTTCCAATTTGGACCTAATAAATTTTCCATATTGGAAGTAATAGAGTTTACTTTATTAGTAAAAGAAATACTTTGAGAAAGTATTGAGGATAGTTTGGGTAGTCCCTGATATTGAAGAGATAGTATCGTTGTCTTGTTATGCTCTAGTTGTTCCTTTAATAAAGTGACCTTTGATTTCACAGAGCTTAATATTAGGTGCTCTGTATCTTGAAGTTTAATTTTTAAGGAAGGAAAATATGTTAATAATGGTTTATACCTCATAACTTCATCAAAAAGTTCGTCAGAAGCAGCATTTGCTATAGAAATATCGAATTTTTGAATTAATGTTCTTTCTGTTTGAAATAATCTTGCTGTAAACTCTTCTTTTGATATTTTCATTTTTGAGTCCTCAAAAAAGTCATTATTATTTAGGGATTTTATAGGTGTAAATAACCAGTTAAGGAGTTGTGATTCATCGTCATATAGACTTGTAAAGGCTTCTGAAAGGGAATGTTCCTGGACTTTTACTTCTTTTAATGTCTCTAGTCTGTTTTTTAAAGTTTTAGTTATTTGATTAAATGTAATCGGATTAGATAATTCTAAGTTTAATTTTCTTATCTTCTCTCTGATTTGTTGAATCATTTCCCTAGTTATTGAATCCCATTGTGAATATATATCTAAAAGATACTTCTGAGTTTCTAAAAATTCTTGTAATGTAATTTTAAAAATGTTTGGGATGATAGTGAATACATGTTTAAATATTAGGTTAGTTAACATCTCCATAAAAATTACAAAACGAGTTACTGGATAATCTGAGAAACGAAATCTTCTTAAAGAGGATGACAATTTCGTTAAGTAATTCGATAACTGATCCTTGTCCAAAACTGATTTGATATTATCTACTTCCAATTTTTTTAGAAATTCAAAAGATTTTGACACCATATTTAACCTAGATTGTAGATCCCAATCATTTAAAATTGGATCATTCAATCGTAACCGTTTTCCTTTAATTAAAATATCTACTACGATTTGACAATTAGTGGATTGTATTTCATTGCATGTTATAGTTAATACGTTTTCGTATTCTCCCCATCCTTCAACTTCATCAATTATATTGTGTTGCATAGGTGGCTCATAAGTTTTCAGATATTGGCAGTGTCGTATCCATTGATGTAATAAGTTTAATAAAGTATTTAGAAATGTTGAATCGGTAAGTAAATTGTCATTAAGATAATTCCGATATGTAGCCAGTGTTGCGCCTTTGGAAATAGCATCTTTAATTGACTTATCTAATGTTTCAGAGACTCTGAGCGGTTCTATAGTTGCATTTATGTTATGAAAGGAGTTCGATATTTCAAGTAATTTTTGTTTTGTATTTTCTATGTATACTTGTGATATATTCCCCAATTTGGAAGTATTTGTAAAATAATCTAAAAGAGAATTAATACCTTTTGAGAGAATATTGCTTATTGTATTAGTATCAATTCCCTTTGGTATCACTAACATTTCTAATTGAGATTTTAGACTTTGATCTAAAGTCAAACTATTTTCGGTCTTTAAAAGCAGCACAATTGGGTTTGACAGATTAAAAGAAACATTAGATTCATTGACAAAAAATCTCTTGGAAATATGGTTATCTATTATTATCTTTCCTGTGGTATTTTCTAAACTTAGACAGAGAATTGGTTTTGTGTCGTTATTGGATAGAAATTCCTTAAAAACTTCTTTATTTTCCTCGAATAAGTTATCATGAGATATAGTTGCTAATATTTGATCATCACAAGTAAGTTGTATGACATTAATACAGTATTGAACTAATTGTTTTTCGAAATTTTTCATATCTTCATTGTTATGCATTACGGTAATTATGTTAGGTGGGGTAATGATGATATTGGCAAATATGATGTATATATCTTTTAATACTACTAGTTTGAAGCTGATAAAGATATTAAGTGCTTAATCTAACAGTGTATTCGAGCGTCTAACTCGATCTTGTTGAATATTTGTTTTTATTATAGAGAAAATAATGAAAGATCGCATTTATTTAAAAATAAAAAAAAAATAAGGAAAAAAAAACAAGAACAACAAGTCTCGAAGTCTTTTGTAATACCAATGGAAAAAAGCAGTAAGAAAGAGGGAAACAAAAAGGTGTTATTTAAAGAATATATAAAGAGTGTTGAATGTCTTATTTAAAATATGTTTTTAGTGTTCAAACCAAGTACATTATGCAGTTGGTTTATGTAGCTGTAGGGTCTTGATTACCTTGCTTCTAAGATAAAATGAATATAAATAAAAGTAGGCAACCACTTATTGTCAGATAGAATTGGAAAACTAAATATTTAAAATATACAACTGACAAGAGTAAGATTTATCTTTTCCTAGTTACATATATAATAGATTTTAAATGCTACAATTAATTTTCGTATTTTTTTTTTTTGAAGTAATTTGAAAAATAAATACCTATAAGTTTAATAACTTCGTTATGATTAGGCTAACCAAGTTCAGATGAAATCATTCAGACTGTATATATTGGTTCCTTTTATGTTTATTTCCGACAATATTTGTTCTTTTTGTTTAGTTTTACTCCCAGTTATTTTTAAAGCTGCCTAAGAATAAATTTATGTCTTGTTCTAACTTTATCCTGACTAATTCAAAATGTTTCGGTGATATATTACCTTAATATAAATAGAACTTTTCTTCAAAGTTTATTAAGCTTTTAAACTTGAGTACTTCATGAGGTTTGTCTACCTATTTTTTTCATTTAATAGATATATAAAAGAAAGATATCTCACATACTTTAGGTCAAACTATGTGCATTGAATAAATCCGTAAACAAAAATCCAAAGAACAACTAAGTTTTTATATTATTGATTATCTTTTTTTGTGATTATTTTTCTATATTACACAGATTCTAGAGTATAGAAAATGAGGGCAGTACTTCTTGTAGTGGTTTTGAAAAAAAATATCTTGTTGGAAAACGTCACTAATATTTTATAAACTTTTAAAAACGCCCTTGAAATAGTATTTTCACTCATGTTACTAAAGGACGTATAATTAGTTAAGATCATTATTGTTTATAATGAGACTTTTATTGTGATTTGCTATCCAAGATATAAAGAACGATCTTAAACAAAAAGAGGAACCTTTCTAATTATTGGTGATAGGCAGTATAAAAATAATTCTCATTTTACTCCTATCGAACTAAAATTCTAAACATATTGTGAGGATGATAAAAATAAGAAATTTGAGAACATTCTCTCAAAACAAAAAAAAATCACTATATCTCTACTAATGACTCAATAATACACTATCGATCCATTATGTAGATAAAATACTTTTAAACTTATCCAATCAAAATTGTAATTATTCATATTTTTCTATTTTGTTATTTATAAATTTTTATAAAATTATTTGGAGTTTTTTTTAAGAATAAATCTGTTATATGCACATATTTGTGTGTCGGCGTGTTGATACAGGGTGTTTCACAATTAACTTCATTCTTAGTTAGCATACCCTTTTATATGTTTACTACCAATGAAACAAAATTTTTCGTAGAACAAAATTTTTGCTTATTAGAGAAAAGAAAAAGAAATGGTTGGAAATTTTGGAAAACACGAGAATATTTTGAAATCGTGCGGTCAAAAGTTTCTGAAACTCACTGAGAAACATTAATATATACAATGGTGTACAATATATACGTTTAACCTATGTAATGTTACTAATTTCGTTCAGTAGACCAGTTTTATTTAATTTATTTGGTAGACGATTCCTGTCGACTTCTACTGGTCAATTTTACAGAATGTCCGAAGAAATTAAATCCCAAAATTCTGCTACTTCTGCTAAGAGGACTTTATCTCCACAAGTGGAGCCTAATACACAAAGGGTGAAGAAACAAAAGGTTAAAAAATGCAAGGCTAAAAAAGTAGATCCAACTTCTCCCTTAGGTGTATTACAATTCGAAATTGATGATCTATTAAAAGGGAATTCATTGTCTCGTGATGATGTCGAAAATGATATGAAAGCCATTCTAAATGATAAGACAGGAGAAATTAAGAGTAAGTATCATCGTGAAGTTTCTGGTGTTAGAGTTCTTAAACTGACTTCAAGTGGTGATGGTCTTGCCATTATTGATCACCCATTTGAAGGTAAGAAGAAACAAGTTGCTATTATTCCATTTGGATTACCAGATGACATAGTTAATATCAAAGTATACAAAACACATCCGCATTATGTTGAATGTGATTTATTGGACGTTACTTCAAAGTCACCAATGAGAAGAGATGACTTAATTAAGGATAAGTATTTTGGGAAATCGAGTGGTGATCAATATGAATTTTTAACCTACGATGATCAATTGTCCATAAAGCGTGTTGTTGTAGCCAACGCATACAAATATTTTGCACCAAGATTGACAGCTAAAAATATTGTTCCAAAAGTAGACCCTACAGTGGCCTCGCCCTTACAATATCATTATAGAACCAAAATTACACCACATTTTGATATGCCTAAGAAAGTTAGTCAACTTCAAGTGAGACCTCCATTAGGTTTTGGTCAAAGGGGTAGACCTAAGTGGAGAAAGGACACTTTGGATATTGGAGGAAATGGTCCAATCTTGGATATTGAGGAATGTAAATTAGCAACAGATATTTTAAATATTGGTTTGACCAATGAAAGAAGACGTTTTGAACAAGAATATACAAAGTACAAGAAAGGTGCAACTATCTTATTAAGGGAAAATACCATTATTTTAGATCCAAGTAAACCAACAGAGGAACAGTTAGGTGAAGGTTCTACTAATGAAGAAGGAAAAGTTAGTTATAACGAAATTAATGACACGGAACATAATGTCAAATTGGCCAAAACCTGTGTTACAAATACAAGACAGATTGTAACCGAGTATATTGATGGATATACATTTCAATTTAGTGCTGGTGAATTTTTCCAGAATAATAATTCAATTTTACCAATAGTTACTAAATATGTAAGAGAAAATTTGCAAATTCCAAATTCTAAGCCAGGAGATCCTAACTTTTTGGTGGATGCTTATTGTGGATCGGGTTTATTTAGTATATGCAGCTCCAAAGGTGTGAGCAAAGTGATTGGTGTGGAAATATCCGCTGATTCTGTCTCTTTTGCTGAAAAAAATGCCAAGTCGAATGGTATCAAGAATTGCAAATTCATTGTTGGTAAAGCAGAAAAATTATTTGAATCTATAGACACTCCAAATGATAGAACATCTGTAATTTTAGATCCACCAAGAAAAGGTTGTGATGAGATATTTTTAAAACAATTATCAGATTATCATCCAGCTAGAATTGTGTACATATCCTGTAATGTCCATTCACAAGCTAGAGATTTGGAGTATTTCTTAAATGATACTGAGAATGGGAAAGATTATAAGTTTGAAAGCTTGAGAGGATTTGATTTTTTCCCACAAACACATCATGTCGAGGGTGTTGCTGTCTTATCTAGAATATGATAAAGTGAAGTATATATTATATGTATATTAGTGTAGTGGTAAATCAAATTGCCAAGTGCGATAAAACAGCATATTTTTATTTGGAAAAGGATATAGAAATTGGTATAATTTTTAGGTAAATTTCGGGAGTAGAATTTCAAAAGATTTCAAAGAAACTATAGAGAAAAACATAATGTTTATTATATCTTTAATCTAAGTGAGATATTATGAAATTACGCCATTGATTTCCCTGTGTCATTTTTATCTATGAATTATTATATAAAAAGAGATTTACATTAATACATTCAATACAGTTTTTTTTTTTCGAAAGACTGTTTTTAGAACTCCTTACACCACGAACAAATAAGGTATGGAGAAAAACATTTGTATGTTCTTTTACTATTTAAGAAAAAGATACACCCGTTAAAGCAATTTAATACTAGGTGAAGAAGTTCAGAAATTAATTTTATAACATAAACATAAAGACAACAAACACTTATATTGGATTAAATTACAGACAGAATTTTCTAACAATAGGACAAATGGCTTTTGCCTTTGTATAGAAATTATTTTTTCTATAAAGCCCACACAATTTTGTTAGGAAATAATACGTATTAAAAAATGACAAAAAAACAAAATCTCTTATCATTAAGAGCAGGTCAGACACGGTTCTATAGATAAAATAACAATGTATACATATATTACATTTTATCGAGTAATATTGAAATTTATTACTACACCCCTGAAAAAAAGACCAAAAATAAATAATTAATTAATTAATTAATTAAATAAAAGAATACATTGTGCGGTAAAATGGTGGGGTTTGTGTTCGTCATTTTTTTCAAACTGGACATTTTTGTTCCTATCAAAAAAAAAAAAAATAAAAAAATAGAAAACAAAAGAAAACAAAAGAAAAGCACAACACTCAATATCAAGATCTTAATACTACTTAGGATATTTGCAGTAATGTGAAGTTGTTTAGTAAATAGTAGGATTAAAGTTATTCTCATGATTTTCAGTAAAAACGTTTAGGATGTCTAGTGAGAGACACATTTTTTTTATTCCTTTTTTTATATTGTACGGAGTTATCACTCATATTTATTTATCAGTTTTGTCGTAAGCACACTTCACGTTATTCACTGCTAAATTATGGATTACTCGAAATTTCAGAAGTACGACTAGACTATCTTTGAAACACTAATAAGTAGTTCGGAGTGTTTCTAAATTTCTCTAGTCACCCATCGAGAAAGATATTTGTGTGGTAGTTTAATTGGCATCATTACTGTATATATTCATTGGATTTTTTTATTGACATTAACAATATCTTGCAACTTCTTCAACTATATTATTTTTTTTTTCTTCTCTTTTTGTGTTTTGTATTATTTTCTATTCTGCGCACTTTTGTGTTCTCCCCACCCCCCTCCAAAAAAAAATAATACATTTAATCTCTGTGTATTGTTTTTTTTTCTGTTTTAGTTATTTTTGTTTTTGGAAATGTCAACAAACCGCTTAATATTAACAATAATTAGGAAATTTTACTTTATTTGTGACAGACTTACAGGGGAAAAACTATAAACAAAGTGAGAAGAAAAAAAAATCCTTATGATTTTTAAGGTTTGAACACTTTATAAATTACTTAAATATAAGAATAAAATGTTGCAATTTAAAATATTCACTAAATTCCTATGTTCCAACACGTTAGTCTCTTGTTAATTACAAAATGTTTTTATTTTTTTTTTTCTGGTAAATTCCTCGAAGTACTACACTTGACAAGAGGAAAACCCTCGGAGTTCTAAAAGGTTATATAATTGTAGAGGAGTCACATACAATTGTATAGTAAAATAATTATCCATTATGAAACAAGGTGTCGTTGCTATTGCTACATTATTATATTCACCAGATTATTTACCAGGTGTATTTACTTTAATCACGCAATTGAATAAATTGTTGTCAGGAAAACAAACACTTACAAATGTAGAAACTGTTCTTTTTGTAACACCAGAAATATATAATGAAGCCTTAACAGATTTCTCGAGAAATATTTTGCAAAACTCATTTAAACAAATTATTCAAATTGATCCATTGAAAAGTCAAGAGTCTGCTGAAGAAACAAACAGACGTAATTTAAAACTGTTACAAAGACCGGAGTTGTCATTTGCTTTAATTAAGGCAAGATTATGGGAACATATAGAATTTGATCAAATTTTATATTTAGATGCAGACACACTACCCTTAAATGACACTTTGTTTGATGTTTTTGAATTGACTACTAACCAAACCAAATATCAAGTTGGTGCTGCACCAGATGTTGGTTGGCCTGATCTATTTAATAGTGGTGTTATGACAATTGTCCCCGATGCAGAAATAGCTGTTGAATTACAAGACTTTATTTTAAGGGAGACATCAATCGATGGTGCTGATCAAGGTATTTTGAATCAATTCTTTAATCCTAAATGTGGTATGACTCAAACGAATTCTTGGCTTGTATTGCCCTTCTTATATAACGTCACTACTCCAAATGATGGATATCAAAGTACTCCTGCCATGTTGTATTTTAAAGATCAAATTAAATTGATCCATTTTATTGGGAAGACAAAACCTTGGAAAGCTTGGACTAGGAAGGATTTTGTTTCGAACGAATATTCTAATTTATGGCAAGTAATTTATGACGACTTTGCCCAATCCAATGGTATTGTTCAGTGTTATACATCGAATGAACCAGGGGATGATCAATCTCATCAAGAAGAGTATAACATTGGGGAGAGTGATCAGGAACATTTGGAACAACATCATCATGAGGAACAATCCAATCGTCAAGACATTTCTTCACATAACATTGAAGAAACACACACTAATGAGTATCAGAACTTAAAGTCATATGTTTGCCCAGAAGCCATTGAAAAAATGGAGGAAGAAAAATTAGAACAAGAACAACATCTAAATGATATCGAAGAGAAACCACCTACACCTGTACAATTACCATTAGATTTCAGAGAATGGCTTACTACTTTTATTGAGAAGGAAAATGTTCAAGAAACACAACCAGAACCAGAACCAGAACCAAGTATTGAACCTTTGGTATTGAATTCTGACACCGAGAATGAGGGCAATCATGTAAATGAAGAACCACATCAAGCAGAAATATTGTCAAATCATGAAAATCATGAAGTTACCAATTATCAGCAGGAACCTATTGTAGACGTTGAAGATGCTGTTACTTACATAGATGAAGAAGCTGGAAACCACCAAGAGGATGAGTCTTTGCCACAACAGGAGGAATCTCAAGAAGAGCAAGACCAAACCATAGAGTCAGTTCCAAACTATAAATTTGACTGGGAAGATACAAACTATTTACAAAAAGTTGAAAGAGTATTCCCAGATGACATTTTTGCTTACGAAACAAAGGAAGAAAAACCTCGTAAATCAGAAATTGCTAAGGAGGAAAGTTCCAATTTGGGTGTTGCAGAAAATAGTCCGACTTTAGAGCCGGTTACTACATCAAATAATGAAACGAATTCTATTGAAGTTGACTCTGTTAACCATGATATTGAAGAGAAGGAGGGAAAATTAGATGAAACTACAGTCAAAGTATCTCATGAAAACAAAGAGGAAGAAAGACTAAAAATTGTACGTGAAAAATTGGAAGAACTCACAGCAAGTATTGATTTTGGATTACAAGATTATATTGACATTGGTACTGTAAGTGACGATGATAATGAGGAGGATGAATCTAAAAAATCTAAAAAGAGTGTTGTTTTTAATACAGGCAAAGTCTAATTTGAACATACTTGTTTGGAAAGTATAATTATTAGGTCTTTGTACAAACAATAAACATTCAATTGGAATTATGTATAAAAATATATTATTAGAATGACGGTGATGCTGTTGCAGGGCAGCACATTACCACTCACTGTATAGGATGAATTTTTTGAATAGACACAATTGTCCTTTTCTTGCATCAATTGAAGTATCGTTTATATTGTTCAAAAAGCGTTGAAGTTATCAGTTTCAGTAACCATTTCCTAATATGGAAGGAGCCTGTCAGGTATTTCCAAATTGGTATTTTTGGAAAAGTGATAGGTCATTTCAGACGGCACTCAACTATATCCTCTATTGTTTTTTTTTTTTTTTGCTATTGAAAAAAAATTTTTCAACGTTATTGCTTTCGGTTTTCTCTTTTTAAAAGTAACGACGGAGGTTTCAGCATTTTTTTATTTTTTTTTTTCTTTACATATCACTTAACTTGTTTTAACCCAACATAACATTGTTGCCTTCTAAGCTCTTTGCTTTTCTGGTTGTTTTGTTTATCTGGAAACATTATTTTCCTGTAACATACTTTTCACTAA
This sequence comes from Arxiozyma slooffiae, assembly GCA_017347545.2. Lineage (NCBI taxonomy): Eukaryota > Fungi > Ascomycota > Saccharomycetes > Saccharomycetales > Saccharomycetaceae > Arxiozyma > Arxiozyma slooffiae. Next base: position 283,632 of record JAFHAQ020000001.1, on the reverse strand, counting down.
GACTTTTTTTCTTTCTTGGTACTAAGTACTCATTTTTAGTCTTGTGTGTTGCTATATTATTCTTGTATCTTTAAAATTAAGTTTCTTTATAGAAAAACCTTTAGAAACCCTAGAGCTTAAAAGATTAAAAAATGTCTGCCGAAGGTATTACTGAAGTTGAAGAAAACCAAATTGACACCAACTACGATAAGGTTGTCTATGATTTCGATCACATGAACCTGGACCCAGCCTTATTGAGAGGTATCTATGGTTATGGTTTTGAAGAACCATCTGCTATTCAACAACGTGCTATCATGCCAATTATTGAAGGTCACGATGTTTTAGCCCAAGCTCAATCCGGTACTGGTAAGACTGGTACTTTCTCCATTGCCGCTTTACAAAGAATTGATCCTTCCATCAAGTCTCCACAAGCTTTAATGTTAGCTCCAACCAGAGAATTAGCTTTACAAATTCAAAAGGTTGTTATGGCTTTATCTTTTCACATGAACGTTAAAGTTCACGCTTGTATTGGTGGTACTTCCTTCGCTGAAGATGCAGAAGGTTTAAAGGATGCCCAAATAGTCGTTGGTACTCCAGGTAGAGTTTTTGACAACATCCAAAGACGTAAATTCAGAACTGATAAAATTAAGATGTTCATCTTAGATGAAGCCGATGAAATGTTATCTTCTGGTTTCAAAGAACAAATTTACCAAATTTTCACCATGTTACCACCAACCACTCAAGTTGTCTTATTGTCTGCCACTATGCCAAGAGATGTTTTAGAAGTCACTACTAAATTCATGAGAGACCCAGTCAGAATCTTGGTCAAGAAGGATGAATTAACGTTAGAAGGTATTAAGCAATTCTACGTCAACGTTGAAGAGGAACAATACAAGTATGAATGTTTGACCGATTTATACGAATCTATTGCTGTTACTCAAGCCGTTATCTTCTGTAACACCAGAAGAAAGGTCGAAGAATTAACTGCCAGATTAACTGCTGACAACTTCACTGTTTCTGCCATCTACTCTGACTTACCACAACAAGAAAGAGACACCATTATGAAGGAATTCAGAAGTGGTTCCTCTAGAATTTTAATCTCTACCGATTTGTTAGCTAGAGGTATTGATGTCCAACAAGTTTCTTTAGTTATCAATTATGATTTACCAACCAATAAAGAAAACTACATCCACAGAATTGGTAGAGGTGGTCGTTTCGGTAGAAAGGGTGTTGCTATCAACTTTGTTGTCAATGAAGATGTTGGTGCTATGAGAGAATTAGAAAGATTCTACTCTACTCAAATCGAAGAATTACCATCTGACATTGGTACTTTATTCGAGTAAGCTATTTAAACTTTAGAAAATGAAAAAAAAAATAAATTTAGTTATTTATTTATTTATGCAGAGAGCAAGAGATACCATATTCTTATGTATATGATACTTTGCTTTTATTTTGTTTCTTAATTTTTAAATGTTTTATAATTTTATAGGTAATATATGTATCGTATATTAGAATCCAAACAATAAAAAAGGTCAACTAAAGATAAACATAGATAAGTATTGTATTGTTTCCTCTAGTGTTATACATATATTGTTGTTTGTTCAAGTTGATTTTTAAGATTGTTCTAGCATTAATGTAATCTTAAGTTTGGATGGTTATTTTATAACTTTAATTTAACTTTGTTTCGAAAAAAAAAATGAGAGAAAAAAAAACTTTAAAAAAATCGATGACCCAAAATAAAAAAAAATTGTACACTTTAAATAAAGTTTAAGTATGTAGGAAATACTATGAAAAGAAAGCATATAATTCTAGCACACAACTAGAAGGACAAATTTTGTTAGTATATTAACCGGTATTCAATAATATAAAAATATGTCTATTTTAAAATTGAATAAAAAAGATCTTTCAATCAAAGCTTTGGAAGCCTTAATAGAAGAATGTTCTAGAAATAAAAAATTACAAAATGATACAGAGATTCAAATGGTTATAAATACAGGGAAGAAGAAAATAGCATTGACAAAGGACTATATTCCACGTATTATTCCATTAACAAAATGTAAGTTGAATCATCCTAAAGATCTTAGAATTCTTTTGATCACTAAAGATCCTTCTAGTGTATACCGTGAGGCTATTAATGGAGATGATTCACTTAAAGATTTAATTAAAGAAGTTATTTCGGTAAAGAACTTAAAACGTAGATTCAAAGGTAGTAAATTGAGTATATTATATAAAGAATTTGATATGGTTGTAGCAGATTATAGAGTGCATCATCTTTTACCAAAGATTTTGGGAAGTAGATTCTTTTCTACAACAAAGAAGATACCGTTTGTTATTAAGATGTCTAGGCAGGTAAAAATTAGAGGTGAAAAATTGAATGAAGAATGTGATACTAAATATATCAGAGCACAATTGAAAAGTATTGCTAAGAATGCATATTACTTACCTAATGAGGATAACTGCTTGACAATTCGAATCGGTGATATAAACAGGCAAAGTATTGATGATATGTTAAACAATGTTATAGATATTGTTCAATTTCTTACTGATCCTACAAAGAAGCCACAAGGTGGTATAATCAAGGGTAACATAGCAACTATTTTTGTTAAGACTACTAACAGTATCAGTTTGCCTCTTTATAAAGGTGAAGACGATAATAAGAATAATAAGCCAAACTATGAAGAAGAATTAAAAAATTTTAAATTGTAATTGTAATTTGAAGAAACCATTTATATAGATATCATTGCTCAGTAGGTTGAAAGAATATTAGCAGATTTTTTTTTTCAATCAGTCTCCTAAAGAGCATTTTATTTTCAAATGAATATAGAATAATAAGGATATATATGATTTTATTGTTTCTTTGTTAAATCGATTTAAGTAACATTGCTCACTCACTCAATCAAGAAGTATTGTCCAGGTATGGATATCATCAATTTGTGATATAAAAATAACTAAAATTACCAAATTGGAACAGAAGAGGTTTTTGCCTCTTTTGGAAAAAAAATAGTCAAAACAAATTGTTCAAGATTTGCAGGAACGGGAAATTGTAGAAATTCTCTTATTCAGCAGTAGGTATAACGATGGCTATGATCTGAAAACAACAAAAAGATACTCATCTTTAGAAAATTTTACTCTGTATAAAACTTTATGTTCTGTTTAGAATAGATGTTGTTATTAGTGGAGGGGTGATTGGAAAAAAAATATGCTTGATGTGTCATTTATGCAATTTTTTTCTTTAGTCCTGCTATTAGCTTTTAATACATATTTTCCATATACTGGTATTAGAAATATTTCTATATATCATTACTAGAATTTTTCTCTTTACCTGTATTTTTTTTTTTTTTTGTAAGGGAGATTTACATGTGCTTAGATCAATTTGTCTCAAATAATCAACTGTACTGGATAGATATATAGTCAAGATAAGGTGAATTTTTTACTTTTTGATATATTTACTTTATGATTTGTTTAATTCTGTTTTTATAATATTTTGGTTTATTCCTTAGATTTTTTTGATGATGATAGGATATTATTACGGGGCTTTGATAAATTATGTATTTAAATTACTCCGTGGCAGTAAAATCTTAGGAACTTCAGTACTGATAATAATCACAGTGATAGTTACAATTTTAAGCATTTTTCTGCATGGAAGTGACTCAATATCTTTTAATTCGCAAAGTTCTAAATACATGCAATTATCGAATCATATTGCAAATAAATATGTTTTAACAAGCAGATACAATATATTGAATGGATCGAAATTGTCATCATTTACATATAATCAAAATGTGTTAAATGAGTATAAGTTGGCAATACAAGAACAGTCCCAATCGAATACTTTTTTACAAAGAGAGAATGCTACCCTATTGATGTTGGTGAGAAACTGGGAATTACCAGAAGCATTAAAGTCAATGAGATCTTTAGAAGATAGGTTTAATAGAAAATATCATTATGATTGGGTGTTTATGAATGATGTACCTTTTACAGAACAATTTATTGAAGCCACAACAGCAATGGCTAGTGGCAATGCGTATCATGTCTTAATACCTTCTGAAGATTGGGATTGTCCCAATCATATTAATCATGGTTTATTTGAGAAAAGAATAGACATAATGTCAAGTTCTGGAATACTGTATGGTCAATCGAAATCATATAGAAATATGTGTCGTTTCAATTCCGGTTATTTTTTCAGACAAGAGATTTTGTTAAACTATGATTATTATTTCCGTGTAGAGCCTAATGTAGAATACTTTTGTGATTTCCCATATGATCCATTTAAATTGTTGAGACAAAATGGTAAGAAATATGGATTTGTGATAAGTTTACGCGAATATGAACAGACTATACCGACTCTATGGGAATCTGTAGAAGAATATATCAACCTTGACGATGGTGCCACTATTGATATGACACAAAATGCATATGACTTTATAGTCGGGGATGATATAGTGGGTAATGATAAATCGGTCTACGTGACTACACATGACTATAACTTGTGTCATTTTTGGTCTAATTTTGAGATTGGAGATTTGAATTTTTTCAGAAGTGATGCTTATTTAAAATTTTTCAATCATTTAGATTCAAAAGGTGGGTTTTTTTATGAAAGGTGGGGAGATGCACCTGTACATTCAATCGCAGCATCTTTGTTATTAAATAAGGATGAAATTATTCATTTTGATGAGATCGGATATTACCATTCACCGTACCTCACATGTCCCACGGCGTATAATATGATAGTAGGACAGAGATGTATATGTTCACCTTTAGATTCACAAAATATTCCACTACATACATTAAGTTGTTTACGAAGATGGTGGAAATATGGGAGTGGGAAAAAATTCATGAAGGAATTGCAATAATTGGAAGTATGACAATTTCTCATTGGTAAAGGGTGTTCCTTATTGAAATCTAAGGCTGTCATGGATAGATAGATAAACGAATTTGTGTGCATCTATGTGTGTGTGTGATTATAAACAAATGGATGGATATGTTGTAGAAATCAATGCTTTTTTTTTTTTTGCTGTCGTTTTACTTCTTGGGTTTACTATAATGAGAAAAAAGGAGAAAAAGGTGTCTTTTTTTTTTTTTTTTGGAGAAAGAAAGAAAATTAAAAATTCCAAAAGTTGTTTTAATGATGAGGTGAAAGCATTATAACAAGTAATAGAAAGGACTAAATCAAATATATAACAGTTGTACTCCAAGAGTTGGGTATTATACGTTAATAAAATAAGTATAAGAATTTTGAAATATATTATTTTTTTTTTGTTTTGTTATTTATTTTTCATTTAAATATTATCGTTTTTGCATATATTATTGCTTCAATAAGTTATAGAGATTATTTATAATAATGGATGGAACAAATAAACCAAATAGCAATAACACTAATAACCAAGTTAATGATTCATTATTGACAAATTTAAATGCATTCAAAAACAAAGTTAAATCTGCTCCTATAATACCTTTACAACGTTCAGGTACTATGAGTAATGGTGGGTCACCTACAAAGAGACAAAAAACTAAAAAAGAGGTATCATTTGATATTAAAAAGGAAAATAAAGAAGGTACTTTTAGGTCGAGTGTAAACAATGTGGGTTCTGATGACGATGATATACAGATAATTAAGGAGGGTACAAAAACCCCAGAGATAGAAGTTATATCTGATACGGATGATATATTTGATGATGATTCTCCATCCAAAGCCGTGCGTCCAGGGTCTCTTGCAGCTGTTGCATTACAATCTTCACAGACCAGTATATCAAAGAGTCATGATTCTTCTAAGTTGTTATGGGCTACAGAGTATATTCAAAAGAAGGGTAAACCTGTTCCTATGAATGAATTAATGGATTATTTGTCGTTAGGGCCCAACGATAAAGTTATTGATCTCTTAAAAAAATTGGAAAAGATACAATACGATAGTACCAAGAATTCATTTAAATATATATCTACGTATGATGTTCATTCAGCAAGTGAATTACTAAAATTGTTGAAATCACAGGTGACATTTAAGGGGATTTCATGCAAAGAATTGAAAGATGGTTGGCCACAATGTGATGAGACGATCAATCAATTAGAAGATGAATCGAAGATTTTAGTGTTAAGGACTAAGAAGGATAGAACGCCAAGATATGTTTGGTATAATTATGGAGGTGATTTACATCGTATTGATGATGAATTTATCAAAATGTGGGAAAATGTTCAATTACCACAATTTTCGGAATTACCAAGAAAATTACAAGATTTAGGTTTAAAACCTGCAAGTGTTGATCCAGCAAGTATTAAAAGACAAACAGCTAATGTTGAAGTTAAAAAGAAGAAGCAAAGAAGAGGGAAGATTACCAACACACATATGGCTGGTATCTTAAAAGATTATTCTAACCGTGTTTAAAAATGGAAAAAGAATATGATGATGAAAGGATAACAATTATTATTCTTACTATTCTTTATGGATATGACAGAGTGTGTAATTAGAGAGAAATAAGGAGCTTTTACACATATATATTTTTATTTGTTTATCTAATATACATACATAAATATATATAGGTGTATATTATGACATTTGTTTTCATGGACTTTTCTTTTCTTCTTTTTTATTTTTTTTTTCTTGGTTATTTAATGTTTCTTTTCTTTCTTCTTCTTTTTATCTTTTTTATCTTTTTTATCTTTCTTATTCTTCTTTGATTTCTTCTTTTCATCTTTTAATTCAATATCCTCTACAGCATCATCATCATCATTGTCATGTTTACGTTTCTTTTGTTGTGTCTCTTCTTTTGGCTCATTTTGTTGTTTTTCTTCTTCCTCTTCTTCATAATAACCAGTAGCGAAATGTCTTACTTTTAGACCTTCAATCCTAGGTACGTTTTGTCTTGGTACTTTAATTTTATCATATTGAATATTTGGAATATTTGTTGTATAATTTATTGTAAAAATTTTATTAAAATTAACGATTTTATGCCCTTTATTTAAGATCTTTAAATTATCATCTTTATCAGTTGACAAAATTGCCATATTTGAATTATTTCTTGTTTCCAAATCATCCAATTCAATCTTAAAATTTCTTCCATCAACCTGAAATTGTGATTTTTTATCTAATGGTAAAGATTTGATCTTAGAGATATCTAAATCCTTAGGTACTTTAAACAACCACAATTCATGATCTTTATCGGTACTATTATTATTATTATTATTATTACTGAAAAAAGGAACGCTTTTCAAATGCTTTAATTTTTTATAATCCTTTGGAACTTCGAAATGTGGTACACGGAATTCATTATAAGAGGTTTCTTCTGAGTCTGAATCAGATACAAATTCATTAGATAATACTTGTTTAGCCATGACCTAGATTATATCTTTTAGTAAATGGAACAATATATATATATATATAAAATAAATAAATAAATCCAGTTAAATTAAGCTGAGCTAGTCAAATTGTCCACACTTATTATTGAAACAGGTTATTCTGTATGAATATATATATATATATATATATAAGTTTATTGGTATAATTATACATTTAATATAGTATTTTTCCATGTTTCTATATCATCCTCTTCATCTCATCAAGTCACTAAAAACTGTGTCCATCTCTATCTAATACGAGTGTCCCAAAAAGGGAAAAAGAAGTCGAGAAAATACAGCAAAAGAGAGAAAAAATTTTTTTCTCATATCTTTCAAAGAAAGAAGACAAAAACAAAAAAAAAATGTGAAAAAATAAAACCCTAAACAAATTTTTTTAACGTAAATTTTGTTTCGTTTTGTTTCACGTTTCTTTTTTTTTGTTTTTTTTTGGTTTTGAATTGAAGAAGAGGAAAAAGTCGGGAGAAAAAATTTATATATAAAGGACCAAACTTTCAAGGCTGAACTTCTGAAAACTTTGTTCTTTCCCTGGTTCCTTGTTTGGTTTGTGAAAGTATTTTTGCCAAACAAAGGAAAATAACCCAAGGACGGTGGTTTCCTCATGAGATATGAAGTGGATATTTGATGTACTGTGTTGGGAATGGTGGTTGTACTCTGTGTTTATGTACACATGAAGCATGTTGTGTAGTTATTTCCGAGCAAAAAAATTGTTTATTTCCAACATAATGTCATCGTGTATTGTACTTTATATTTTCGTTAGGTGCATGGTGGGGGTTTTTTTTTTTTTTTTGCAATGATGAAAACGGTTTTTCTTCTTTCCCAGTCCGATTCGACCATGACGATATGGGATTCTACCTTGTTTCCCTATTCGTTAGGGAAACTTTACTTGCCAGTGTATCTTTGTATACACTATTTTTTTTAAGATTCTGATGCTATTTTAATAATGATATTATTGTTTCCTATAATATATATACATGTGTGTATATGCATTTGCACGATGATGAAAAATGGTTCCTTACATTCGCAGTTTCCACGGTAGCAGTACGCTTACGAACCCATCGTTTAGTGCTGTCGGTGACCGCTCTCATTGAGACCTTCCTAGGATGTCTGAGTGCTTTTGTATATACGTATATATTGTCAGTGTTTTTTTTTTTTCTTTCTTTCTTTATATCTGGTCTTATGTTGTCTTCTCTCATTCTAAACTTGTGGACAATAGTTGATATATACATTTTGTTGTCTTGAGGAGTTAGAACTAATAATTAATTTTAATTATGCGAAAGTACGTATGTCTATGTACGTTTTTGTATATCTGTGTGATTACCATCTCGTTATGGAAAGATATTTAAAGTTGTCCAAAAGGCTTAGGTGTCCAATTTTGAACTCTTATCCATCTTTTTACAATTTTATTAGGTTTGGAATTACTGCCGTTAGGAACTACTTTGGGGTTTGTCGATTTATTTTGATTTAAACGTTCTTTTAATAATGCAAGATCATTTAATATATCTAATGCATTTATAGGCGATTTGAAAGAATTTGTATTATCACATTTATTATTCTCCATCTTTTCACTTTGTATCTCTTTGGACATATGATCTGGACTATTAATAATAGTAGAAGTAGTTGAAATTTTTATTAATTCTTGATATTTATTTGCTTCTTCTCTGATCATATCTTCAATATTTTTATAATTCTTTGATAATATTTCATTCAATGCCATTTTAAAATTTTCTTGTCTTTCTTTATTATTATCATGTTTTTTCTTATATCTTTGATTTTTTTTATTTCTCCAATCATCATTTTTTAATGATTCAAAATTTTGTATCTTCTCTTGAATTGATTGGATCAATTTATAATTTAATACTGTATTTGTTTCATATCCAATTATAGATAACCATTCTTTGTAATTTGATATTATATCTTTGGTTCTTAACAGTTTTAAATTCTTCTTGATTGTATATTTAAATAAATCTTCTAGATTTTTAAAAAATTTAAAACAATTTGGGATTTTGCTTTGTTTCTCCATAATTATATCTTTATATTCAGTTAGTATCCATTTAAAATATTCTTCAGAAAATGATATGTCTAATTGTGATATCAACATAGTTATTAATAACGGGTTATAATGTTTTAGTACAATCTCAATAAATTTAGGTTTATTCTTATTCTGTTGCCATTGAACTTGCCACATATCAATATACTCTTTGATCTGTTGTTCATTCTCAAGTCTCTTTCTCTCTATTTTTCTTTCGTTTTTTTTCAAATTTTTATTATCTTGTGGCTCAATTATAAAGTTTTCACTACTTATAACTTTTTTAATAGTCTCCTCATCATCCCCATTTGATATCCATTTTTTTTTATTTTCTTTGAAAAGTATTGAAAATTGATCATTCCAATCGTTTATTAAATTAATTATTGTTTTAACTTTTAATCCATCAATATTATTCCATTGTTCTTCCTCTTCTTCTTCTTCTTCTTCTTCCTCATCTGATTCCTCTAATAATTCATTATCATCCCAATAATGTAACCATAACCAATTTAATGCATCTCGTACAGCTATTCTTAACATATCTAAACTAGGTAATTCTCTTTCATGCGTCCCCCAATGTCTTAATTCCACAAACCAACTACTTAACCCAACATTCTTGGCAATTGTATGCAACGGGATAGCAAATCGTGCCTTTTGATTAGGATCCAATATACCGTTGACAAACCTAATTAAACTCATTGTATAATTCAATCGTACATTCAATTTATCTACATTCTCATCCTCATCCATTAATAACGCGCTTGTTAGTTGACATGTGGAATCAATTACGTGTGGTAGGTACTGTGAACCTTTACATTGATAACTGTTGACTTTCAATATTGCTCTTCTTTGATCTTCCTTCGATTTACTATAAAACCAACTTTTTAATTGTTCCCATTCCTCACTGTCTTTCCAAGGCACAATTCTTGCTTGCACCATTATTATTAGTGTTTATGTATATATATATTAGGAAATGTCCAACAAGTAGACAAGGAAATGTGCCTTTTTTCTGACTAATAGTGTTTAATCATATACAAGTATAACTGGAAGGTTGATATTCAAATAATGCTCTGCAGTCTGCTTCAATCTTGCATAAAACTTTTTTTTTTTCTTAAAAAAAATTTTTTTTCCAACTTTTCCTCATCGCTTGAAATTCTCGAAGAAGGAAAATATCAAAAAAGCATTTTCAAGAATAATAATAATAATAACAAATAATAACAAAAAAAAATTAATAAGAAAAAATTAAAGAGATGCGTATAATAATTGTTTTAGTCATCGAAAGTATAAAAGTTATCTTTCTTTTTGGTTGAGTAGAAAACGTAGCTTCTTCCAAGGGATTCAGTTTTTTTTTTTTTGTTTGTTTGTTTCTTTGTCATTTCAATATGATTTCATGTAAGTAGATGAGTTTTCAAATAAGTATATTTGTGTCAAAGTAACGTAATAAATAATGGGTAAAATCGATAAATCAGACAATGTGAAAAGAAGAAACAGACCAACTATAGTTTGTACTAATTGTAAACGAAGAAAAGTTAAATGTAATAAAAACTGTCCCTGTGATACATGTATCAGAATGAATAAGGCGGATCAATGTCAATATATTACTGTAGTTAAGGAAGAGACCAAGAGCAAGATAATACTGAAATCAAATGACATTTGTAAGAATAATAAGAATAGGTTGAATGGTGTGGATGATTCTGAATTTATTAATATTATACCAAATGGGTTTTATGTAGAAATTAAAAGATCGGCTATTAACATGTTTGCTCAATTCGTTGATCTTGCTATGGAACATCGGGATGTATATTTGGAATTGATGACTAGATTTAGGAGTATAGCTATCAAAAATATGTCTAGAAAATATGAGAATGAAGCTAAAAACAAACAACATGAATTTAATCCACATTTACCTAAATCATTTAAACCATTATCGTCTTTTGATTTCCATGAACAGATAGGTAATAGGATAATATCACAAAGGGGGGTCATCAGTTATGAACAACATATAGTTCTGTTTGATAAATTTGCTAAAATGAGAGAAAATAAAAAATTAAAATTTTTGACAGATGAATCAATTAAAATAAAGGAGTATTTAGTTGATAGAGAACTTTTCTTATCTCAGATTTTACCATTTTTTACAGAAAAAATATTACCACTAATACCTATCTTTAATATGGATATTTTAACAAATGAACTTATAACGTTTTTTGATCACATTTCAACAAATGACAATATTTCAATAAAAGGGTTCGACCATATAGTTGTGTCAATAATATTTTTAATAGTTTTATTGACAAAGTTATCGATATCAAGTTCGAAATACTTACATGTAGAATCAATATATGAATCTATCTTGAAGATAGATACATCGAAGTATATTGCGATTGTTCATCACTATCTGTTTCAAATGAAAATTCTACGTAAGTGTACATTATTGCAATTACAATGTTTAATCCTTTTAAAATTTTATCAATGGTGTAGTCCCGATGATGGCGATGGATCAGATGGACAACATAATCAAATATTTCTAGGAACGGTAATCTCCAGTGCTAAAGAATTGGGAATAAATTGGCATTGTTTAAACAATGAAAAATTTTGTTTTAAAATTTCAAATGGTGCAAGACCAAGTTTAATGAACATGGATTCTAAGGATTATTTCCAACATTATCGGAGAATTTGGTCTGTTATTGTCATTTGGGATAGAAAAATGTCATTAGCATTTGGTCAGGAATGTTTAATCGGTAAATCAAATGTGCATCATTTGAAGGAGAAGTCGATGGATATTGGTAGTAACAGCAACAATGATGATGGAATTGCCACCGATTCTATTGATTTGCATTCTAAAATATGGCATACTAAAATGTTATCTATAGACAAACTTATATTAAGGATCAATAATGTAATTCATGATACACCAACGAGGGTCAATGTTACTTTACTTGAAGATTTGATCGACCAAGTCAAGAATGAACTTAAAGTGTTAAGATCATCTCCCACAACAAGAACGACTAATCATACCAGTAAAAAACCTGCTGAAGCATATAATACACAAGATGGTTATAATTTGACGAATGAGTCGGCAACAAAAGCATTGGATATTGAGTTCGACTGGTGTTTGAACCTACTTGAATTATCGATATTACATGGAAGAATGGTCTATTATGAAAGGACAACAGATTACGTCAAATACCATACAGCACTTCAAGAATTATGGGATTATCTTATATTAGTATCGAAAAAGTGTAATGATTATTTTTTCCCTGTGGTTCGCCAAGATAGAATCAATGGATTTATGAGATTTTACTGTAATAGAATTGTGGAGATCACGACTAATAAGTTATGTGTTCTTATACCTACATTTATACTTAGATTGAACAGATTCCCGCAGATGACTAGTGACGATAGAGAATTGATGTGTAAATTTCTATATCGGATCTCTTCTGTTTATTTCAACGAATATGCATTTGAGCATTACAAATGTTTTAAAAAAATGTTTACAGCTAAGATAACGTATAAGATGTTGAATAGACCGCATGATAAAGATATTTGGAAAAATATATTACAGTTTTTGGTCTATAAGATTAGTGAACAAGAGGATATTTTGAATTCTGTAGAGAATAAGCCTAATATAATATGTACTCTATTGAGGGACCTTGTCCCCTATTTTAATGAGTACTATCAAGAAGTGAAATCCAAAGGTTATGATTATACAGATGCGAAGGATCTAGAGAGGATATGGAATGAGAGGATGATACCAGTGAGTAAATATGATAATATGTTTAAATTAAGACTACATGAGGAAAAATTAGATTATGTGATAAAAGAGGATAGGTACGAATATCAGTTAAATATATTTGCATCATTCTACGATAATTCAAGTAGTGAACTTGTTGCAGGAACATACGGTGATGCATTAATATCACAAAAACAAAATAAAAATGTTAATAAAACCGGATTTTCAAAAAGTTCGACAAATGATAATAAATCGATGCCATTGCCAATTTCGAATAAGGTTCCAACGGATATGAAACAATCTTTACAAGTAGAGTCTAATGTTACTAGCAATGCAAGTAGTAGTAGTAGTAGTAGTAGTAATAATAAGGAAACTTTTGATTTTGGAATGGATACTTTAACTCAACCAATTGAAACAATATCCAATTTAGATTTTTTGAATGATTTATTTGAACCTACGGATTTCATTTCATTTTTTAAATAGAGAGACGGACGTATGTTTCATGTGAAGGTATCAATATACTTATAAGAAATTTTTTTAGCCAAGAAAAAAGAAGAAGAAGAAGAAGAAGAAGAAGAAGAAGATTAATCTCCATGATCATTTGAGTTGGATCAATTGTTACAATTTAGGAAGAACGATGAAGATTGATGAATCAACATAAGAAATCCCAGTGATATATTTTAAGGTTGTTTTAAAATACAAAGAAAAAGGATATTGAATAAAAAGATAGAAATAAGTATATATATATATATATATATATATATATATAATTAGATATCTTGATCATCTAAAGTTTGGAATGTAAAAGTTGGGATATTTTTGTTATAGTCGATACCATTTTCCAACAATTTAACAAATGCCGCAGAGAAATCTTTAAAGAAAGTGTCTTGATCTCTAGCATATTCTTCGACAACGACTTTATACTTTGGATCCTGTACCAAAGCCATATCAGTGGGCAGCATCATATATCCACTTGGAGAATTGTACTGTTTATTATGAGCCTCATTAGTCTCCAATTTCCAATGCTCATTCAACAAATTGACAAAGAACTCATTAGAGAAGGTGTTAGAGGCAGCACCCCAGGGACCCTCGTACCCAGAATTCTTCAAATGGGTCTTCCCCAAAGCATGAGCGCCCATCAAAGCGACGACTTCCCTATCATTCATGTTCAATCTGTCGAAGAAGTGTCTAACGTAGTTAGCATCCTGAGCGGCATCAGGCAACCTACCGTTGTCAGGGGTCATTTCCTCTGGCAAGTCGACTCTACCAGGTCTCCATGGGATGTATGGACCTTGAGTTTCCTGGATAGCGACGACACCACCGAGAGTGAATAGGTCTCCATGGGAGATCCATGGGAACTGTTTATGGATAGGGTCCAAGAAGGCTTTAGCGTTCTGTAGTCCCATATTGGACGGGTCGTTAGTTTCTTTAGGGAAACGGTAAGTACCGCCATAGGAACCACCGGTGTTATCATGTTTGTCCCATGTACCAGAAGAATGCCAAGCAAGACGTACGAGGACAGGACCATAGCCTATATAGTTGTCGTATTCATCTTCTTCACGAAGTTTCAAAGCGATAGCGTTATAGATTTCTTGATAATCTTTCTTTGTGTGTTTGTTGTCATATTGAGCGATATGGACCACAGGAGCAGCACCCAGAAGCCATTTATAGGAAGCATTGCCACCGTTTTTATAATTACCGTTTTGATACCTGTTGTTGTTATTGTTTAATCTGTCCTTGGTTAGAAGAGAAGCTGCAATACCGAATGTTGTGGCGGTAGTGGCAGCCCAAATAAACAGTCTAGGGTTTAAACGAGAGCTTTTGTTGACTACGGATCTACGTAACAAAGGCAAAGAGTAACGCAATGTAGACATATTTTTTTTTTTTCCTGTAATCTTCCCTTATCCTACTAATAGAGACAGTAGCTTTAGAGAGAAAGAAAAGTCCATGCAAGTCACTTATAAGACAATCCTCTATCCTCTATCCTCTATCCTCCTTCTCTTTCCATCCGCTCCAATTTCTTTATATATATATATATATATATTTGTGTGTATGTATATAATAAAATAATTACTGTACAACAAATTCAGTGGAGATCCAAAAGGGAAAACAAAACAAAACAAAACAAGGAGAACAAAACAAAACAAAACAAAACAAAACAAGAGGGAAAAAAATAATTGTTCTTTTGCTTTTGAGAGAGAGAAAGAAAGAAAAAAAAAAAACGAACGAACGAACGAGTTTTCTTTTAAAAGAGAGTGAATTAAAAAAGATGAAAAGAGGAAAAGGTTTGATTCAACTTCTTCTTCTTCTTCTTGTTTTGTCCTCTAGTGTTGAGATATCTGTATTATTAAGAATATCCATTCACATATTCATTCTTTCTTTCTTTAGTAGGTGGTGGGCAATAGGATGGGTGTGATGTAGGAAGAATATAACGACAGACTTTATGGTGTTGGTCTTGATTGTGTTACAAACTAGACTGATTTTAAACTACTGATATATTCTTTTTTTTTGAGTTATTATTATTACTGTTATTATTATTATTCCTTTATTTTGCTTCTTCTTCTTGTTCTTCTTGTTTTGTTTTTTCTTGTTGTATTAGAAAAAAAGATATAAAAGTAAAAAAAGAGAGAGGGATAAATATGAAAAAAAATGGTAATATTATAAGGAGAGAGAGAAAGAGAAAGAGAAAGAGAAAGAGAAAGAGTGTATCTGTATATGTGCGTGTGTGTTTCTTAAAGAAGACATATGTATATTTATTATTTTTCATATATATATTATCTATACAACTGTACAAGTATATTCAACCAAACATAAATACCCTTATATTCTATTAAAAGTGGAAGATAATAATAATAATAATAATACTAATGTATACAGACAATTTCAATAATGCTAAATCTAGCATTACACAAAACTCAATCTTAATGAAAAGACAATTGAATAAATTCCAATCAATGGAATCTTTACGATTCGCATCTCTAATGTTACAAGAATTAAGAAACCCTAACTGGTCTCCAAAACAGTACTATGAACTATATATCCTTATCTTCGATTCCTTATCTATCCTATCTGACTACTTAATAGAAAACCATCCAAAAATACACCGTCTCGATGATTTATACGAATTGGTTCAATATTCAGGTAACGTCTTACCTAGATTGTATTTGATGGTCACAGTAGGTACTTGCTATTTGGATTTTCCTTCTACTGATACTATCACTAAACAAGAGATTTTGAAAGATTTCATTGAAATGGCAAGAGGTCTACAACATCCCATTAGAGGTTTGTTTCTTAGATACTTTATTTCACAGAGAACAAAACATTATATCGTGGGTCGCTTCGATAATGAGCTTATGAAATTTAATTGTCAGTTTATACTGAATAATTTTATTGAAATGAATAAGTTGTGGGTTAGGTTACAATATCAAGGTCCGTTAAGGGAAAGAGATCAAAGGACTAAAGAAAGGAACGAGTTGAAAATCTTGCTTGGTTCTCAACTGGTCAGATTATCACAAATTATCGAAGAAGAAGAAGATAATAATAATAATAATAATAGTATGTCGACGTTTGAAATATATTCAAATAATATTTTGCCTGTTTTATTGGAACAAATCATTCAATGCAAAGATACACTCTGTCAAGAATACCTGTTTGATATTATATGTCGAGTGTTTCCTGATCACTACCATTTTAAGACTTTGAAACAATTGTTGGACACTACAATATATTTCAATTCAGACGTCGATACTAATAGATTGATCATCTCCTTGATTGAGAGATTGAAGGAATATGTTAATAGAGAACATGTAAATATAGATTCCTCGAATAATGGAAATGAAAATGGTATGGATATCTTTCAAATCTTTTGGCAATATATTAATGATATCATATCGAAGAAAAATGATTTCTCTTTAAAACAATTGGTTTTGTTAGTACAAAATATCGTCAATCTTTCATTGGATTGGTATAAAGAGGATCTGGTACATATTGAAAGATTATTTCAATTTTTATTTGATTTTTTCCAAGGACAGAAATTGACCATCAATGATATTGAGCCTCTTTCATCTTTATTACTCAGATTATTAACATTCACTGATAATGGTAGTGATTTAAATGACACTACTGTAAATGCCTCATTTTACTATAATATTATCATCAATTGTCCATCTTACACAAAATTATTGTTATACCTAAATAAAACTAAAACTGTTCAAATTAATATTATTTCCACTATTATCAACCATTTTTTGAAAGATTATGATTTATTATCGTCATCACCAACAATAACTACTACTACTACTCAAGGTAACATAGATCATCTCTGGATTATACGCACAAGGGATGAATTAGAGATTTTACTTAATTTCTTGCAACCTTTAATTGAGGATAACAACAAAAATGATGGACAAGAATTGGTCGTTAAATTTTCTCATGTTATTTTTAATAACGTTATTAGAAATAAAAAAATGACTCCCTTTAAGACTATTGAAGATCAATTGGAAGTGGTCATATTTTTGAAGAATCGTTTAAGTTCTATCAGGAGTAATAATAACCATACTACAACTCATAAAAATAATCCAAATATTTTAATCACCTACCCAGCAATAATAACCATATTTTGGAAATTAATTAGAATGGCAGCTTATTACAGAGGTAAAATTATAGAAAACCAAAAAATTTATGATAATTTAATCAAACAAGTCTTTAAGTACATCTCTCGTTGTATCAATGACCTGTATGATATTGGTACAAACAGTGAAACAACTGATTATATCTTTAAGTTAAATATTAATAATGCAAAGTTAGCAGATCAATTAGGTTACACAGAGATTGCATATGATTTCTTTTCCCAAGCTTTCACGATCTTCGAAGAGGCAATAAGTGATTCAAGGACTCAATTCCAAGCTTTGATTTACATGGCACAAAGTTTGCAAAGGACCAGATCACTTTATGGTGAAAGTGAGAGGCAGATTCAAGATGATAATTATTATAACTCTTTGATTGTACGTTGTACATTACACGGTTCTAAATTATTGAAAAAACAAGATCAATGTAGATCGGTGTACCTGTGTTCTCATTTATGGTGGGCTACTGAAATTGATTCCATAGATGAAGAAGAGACAATAGACGAGGCTGGTTCAAGTCGATTTTTTTACCATAATAGTAAAAGGTTGTTAGAATGTCTTCAAAGATCATTGAGGATAGCTGATTCTATTATGGATAGTGTTCAATGCTGTGAACTAATGGTAGAGATATTAAATAGGTGTCTTTATTATTTTGCAAAGGAAGGAGAATTTAAGACTATGATTACTAGTAATTATATAAATGGATTAATTGAATTGATTAAATCTAATTTAAAATCATTGAATTTGGAAGAAACTACGAACAATTTGACTATAAGTGAATCTAAAGAGGGTGATGATGATGATGATCATGGTAACGGTGAATTCGAAGAATTTAAATATGTGACTGGGTTAGACGGACAATATTGGAAAATGTCTTCAGATACTGTATCGTCAGCTTTGATATCTCAGGCACAATTAGTGAGGGGTAAATTATCAACTCACGATATGATTAGAATCCCAACTGAACATTTTAAGAGAACTTGTGATTATATAGTTAAACAACAATCGTTAGACTCAAGGTTTAATGATATTACTGTATAATGAAGAAGAAAAATAAGAGGGTGAAATAATAATGTAACACAAGCACATAGACATAATTAGAGATATATAAAATTGACTACATGCTAATGATAAAACCACTTGTCATATATGTCCATATTCATCCTGCACTACTTGTTTCTGTCATAATAGAATTCATATTCTCTCTCTTTTCTTCATCCTTTCTTAGTGAATTTTTTTTTTTTTTTTTCGTTTTGTTTTGATTTGGTTCTTTCAGTTCTCAAATAATGAAAAACAAAGCAGAAAAATTTTTTTCTTTAATGTGATTTATTCACTTTCACAAAAATAAAAAAAACAAAAGGAAAAGGGGAAGATTAAAGGAAAGCAAAAAGATGTATTAAGAGTAAAAGATAATGTTAGTAGTAATCTACTTGTGACGGTTACTACAAGTAAAATAAGTGAACAAGTGAAGAACTTTTAAAACATTCAAGTAAGGAGTCTCCATATACCTTTAGATTCTTTTGAATATTCTTAATTATTTTGGGGTATATATTGAAATAATTAAGCCTTTTTTTAAGAGTTAATTTGAGCTGATAACCATAATAGTAATAATAATAATAATAATAATAATAATAATAATTTGTTTCTGTTGTAGAGATACCTGAAGAACAAGAAGCGGATAGTGTGAAAAGAATAAGTGATAATAATAAACAAAGGGTATATTTGGTTTTTGTTTTTTTGGGAGTTTTTGTTTTTTTTTTTTTGTTGTTGTTGTTGTTGTTGCTTTTGAAGATCCCTTATTGATCTAAGGATATTACAATATTATACTGGCAAAATAGGATTAAAAACTCGTTTATATTTCATTATATATTCAATAAAAACGTAAGTAGACACACGCACAAAAGAAGCAACAGAATAAAAAGTAAAGAGGTAAAGAAAAAAGGAAGATATTTTGTAATCATGACATTAAGAACTATAGATGGAATCGAGAATAAAAAACTATGTATTATCATGGTAACTAAAAATGAAAGAGATAAACGTTTTCTGATTCAGAAGTTAACTAGATATATGGGCTGGTTGGCAATAAAATGTAAAGTTTTTAAAGATACAGATAATACGAGTCGTTTAATAGATATGGATGATGTCATAACAAATATCTGTGAATGGTTGAAAGAAGAACATAATACTGTAGCTATCTTAGATATCTGCGACATAAATTTATGTGATGGACCACAATATGATCAATCATTTAAAAAACATTATATTGATACTTTATTCCTTGAATATATTGGAGACGATTCAAATTCTATCAATTGCAAAGCAATGGATAATACACTTGTGAATACAGCTAGTTATACTTCTGATTGTATTACAAATGGAAGTAAAATTTTAAATGATCAACTAAGTTACGTTATTCTAAGAAAAGAATCAAAGGATACCCTTATTAATAAAGTTGAAAATTACTTACAAACAAGAATAATCTTTTATGTTCTTAATATTAATATGGAAAACAAAACAATCTGGTTATCAAGACATGGTGAATCAATATATAATTTGGAAGAGAAAATTGGTGGTGATTCATCTTTATCACCAAGAGGGCATAAATATGCACAATTGTTACCTGACTTGATTAAGAATCAAGTTGGTGATTCACCATTAGTAGTATGGACTTCCACTTTGAAAAGGACACAAGAGACTGCAAGATATCTACCTTATAAGAAATTGGCTTGGAAAGCTCTTGATGAATTGGATGCTGGTGTATGTGATGGTATGACATACAAAGAAATCGCAGAAGCATATCCTGAAGATTTTAAAGCTAGGGATGATGATAAGTATCAGTATAGATATCGTGGTGGAGAATCGTATGCTGATGTGGTTAATAGAATAGAACCTGTTATTATGGAATTGGAACGTCAAAATAACGTTTTAATTATTACACATCAGGCTGTGTTGAGATGTATATATGCGTATTTTATGAATGTTCCTCAAGGGGAATCACCATGGATGACTATTCCATTACATACATTGATAAAATTGACTCCAACAGTTAATGGTGTTAAAGTTACAAGATTTAAAACTGATATACCTGCTGTAAGTACATATAAGGAAAAGGGGTCTAGTGATATAACAGATACACCATCTAGTTTATCATCAAAATATGCTAATATTTTAGAAGAAACTTCAGATATACAAAATATATAAAAAAATCATTATTCCACAAAAATAAAAATAAAAATAAAAAGTTAAAAACTTAAATTCGAAATGGAAGTTAAAGGCCAGATTTACAACTACACGAACTTAATAGGTACAAAACGAAATAATCCATTGGAATATGCATGTGTAGGGTTTGTAACTATTTGCATATAATAATTGTCACAAATACATTTTAGTGTGATTAATGGTTATTTGAAACCTGTTTTTATTAATTTTTGGGTTAATTCTTCGTTTAATATTCTAGTTATTTAACATAACCGAAAGCTTGTGTAGTTTTTTCTTTTTTTTTTTTTTTTTTTTCTTTTGCTTTCCAGTAATGACAGTGGATTTTTTGATAGTGGGAAGTATAAATGCTTTAATAATCTATTGCTGTGGTTTATTTTCGACTATAAGCAGTGATCTAGATGAAACTTTTTTAATTTAAAACTCTTCTATTAAGCTTTTTTTTATATTTGTATTTTTGAGTTTAAATGTATAAGGAAATATATTGTTTATGTTAAACTCCTTAGGTTTAATTACAGCTATGAAATTTGATAAGAATGAGCGCCTTTATTAATATTATTATTATCAAACATTCTTAACTTAAAATGTATTTTTTATATGTCTTAAATTATTATATGTAAAATTTATGTTGAAGATGTTCTTCAATAATCATTTTTCAATAATCGTTTTTCGGTTATCTAGAAGTTATATAAAAATAATTTTGTATAATAACATAAACATGTAATGTGTTAAAAATGGTGTTGAAAATAATTTAGATTATCGATTACTTCATGTTCCTCATATATGTTTGGAATTGAGTATCGAATATCATTGTAAGTTGTTATTTGCCACTATATTTATTTCAGGGGGGGGTAAATGATAGAATACCATATTAACCTTTTAGGAAACTTGGAATATCCTATTTAGATACCAGGGGGTAAAATATCTTATTAATGAAAAAATTACTATGGTGATATTTTTGTTGTAAGATATATTATTATCATGAGATCATGTATCTATAAAATCATATTGGTTCATTATATTGTGTTCTATAACCTTTCATTCCAGCAAGATTAGTTTCAGTAGAAAAAGGTATTAGTACCCGCTGCTAAATTTCATTGGAAAATATAAGAAAGAACTATTTTTGTATCCAATACTTGAGTATTAACATTTTCTGTTAAATATTTAAGATTTTTTTTTTTTTTATTGTATTTGTTTATTTTCCAGTACCTAAAGTTGCTTAAAGGTTAAGAAATAAACTAAATATAAAAAAAATTTCAAGAAAAATTTAATAAAACAATATCACAGAAAAAAATATAAATATTTATGACATTCTCAAACATATTATTATATTATAGCAAACAATCAAACTTAACAGTATTTTTCTCTATTAAAAAGTGCTACTAACTTTCCAAACACACAAAAAAAAAAGAAATTAAATTGTTTGTCAAGTTATCCAACCTGTCCAATCATTTCGAGGCCATTTATAAAATATTATTTTCATTATTATTTTTGCTAAATTTATTAACCAATGATATTTTTGCACTTCAGTACTTAGGAGGTTAACAAAAAAGAAAAAAAATATATAAATATATATTTATATTATATATATACAAAAACATTATGTATATTAGTTCCAGTGTAGTCCATTAGTTTTACTGCTACATAGGCTTAAATCTGTTTATTATTATCTGAGACGTTTGACTTCACTTGAAAAGAAGAAGATTAATCTTTATATAAAAAACTGAGTACAAACATGGTTGCTGTTACTAGTATTACAGGTATTGCTTTGGTTTCAGAATAGCCTACGGTTAATCCCTTTTACAGAGTTAAGAAGTATCCTTATTCGAAACTTCTTAAAGAAAAACGCCAGTTGTTGTAGGGTTCTGGTAGCAGGTATATATATATATATATATATATATATATATATTTTCTAGTAGAGTTAATTGATTTGCTACAGGTTTCATAAGTTCTGGTATTGAATTTAATTGTTGTGGTCAACATAAAAATTTCTTTACACGTTGGCTCTACATTGTTACGAACATCGGTAATGAAGCTTGTGGTATGAAAGAGATTACACTTGGGTTTTTTACCTTAAAAACAACAACAACAACAACAACAACAACAAATACTACTTTTTGGTCTACTTTACTTACCTGAAAAGAAAAGGAATATTGAATGTATCTATCGACTTATTTATTTATTTATTTGTTTATTTATTTGTAGTGTCTTGGGTAATACCATTTACGACGATCTATACAATAGTTTTTTTATAGACACTCATAACTGTACAGTCGTGCATGCTAGTTTTAGAGGATATTATTAGCCTATGGCCGTGGCAATACTCCACAACAAAAGCTGCAAATCCACGTTTAAGCAGCATGACAACGACAGCAACAGCGACAGCAACTACTTACACTACTACTACTACTACTACTACTACTACTACTACTACTACTACTGCTGCTTTCTTGCGCCCCCACGTTGGAAAAATTACGTCATTGTATTTGCCTTTTTTACTGAAGAAGTCAACAGCATTTTTTTTTTCTGTGGAGAGTTCTTTTAATTACCGGCACGTTTTTTTTTTTAACAAAATCTCCCTATGGGTCATAATATGTTCTAGAATTCGGGTTATGAAGAAAGGAAAGGAGAGCTTCTTTTGTTTTGTTTTGTTTTGTTTTGTTTACACAATAAAAATAGAATGCATTCACGACACCAAAAATTGAAAAGATGCGAAAAAAATGTTTTATTTACCATTTCCCTATTTCAAGATGGAACGAAAAAAAACAGTTATGTTTTTCGTGATTGTTTAGGTTTGTTTGATGAAAAAAACCCTAATTTGTTTGTTTATTTATTTGTTTATTTGTTTATTTCTAGAACAAACTGAGTGAAAAATATTAGGGTTTTAAAAGCACGTGTTTTTTATTTGTTTGAATATTCCAAGTGTCACTAATAAATTTTTTATTAAAAGACAAATAAGTTTTAGGTCTTTTTTTTCTTAAAAAAAAATTCCAATTTCTCCTCCCCTCCTCTAGATCTTAACATTCGAACAACAAAAAAAAAATCAAATAAAGGAAATAACTGAAAATAGAATTGAAGAAATGAAAACAAAAACAAAAACAAAAACAACATAGAAAAGGGAAAGGACGCGCATCCAATTTAAAAGATGTAAACATACAATAAATACGAAGAAACAATCAATGAACATTTTAATGTAAACACAAAGACGTAAAATTTGTCACTACTTCTTCAATAATGACCGTAACATAAAATTATTCATTATATTGTTATGTGGCCTGCAATTGCAAAAAAAAAAGTGGTTGAAGTAATTGTTGATATTATTGTTGCGTTTTTGAATGTTTGTTTATATCGTAATAAAGCCCCACCCACCTTCCCCTCCTCCTGCTATATGTTTTTTTCTTTAAAGAGTTAATGTAGTTTGTTGACACTTTGTTTACAGTTTTATGTTCTCGTTTTCAGAACTGTTGATATATATGACTGGACAAATCTATCTTTGAAATTTATTTTCTACTTGAAGTATATATAAAGATTAAATCCAAAGCAACATTCTCCGTGCTTCTTTCTTTATTACTTTTTTACTACTTCTATGTTTTCTCTCTTGAACTTGTTTTTTTTTTTTTCCTTTCGTGTTCCAATAAGAATCTCTCATAAACACCCAACTGTTTACTTTCGTTAAAACCATCCTTTAATACCCACATATATATATATATTAGTGAAAAATGCAATTCAAGACTCTTTCTTTAGCCACATTAGCTATTGCTACTGCTGTTTCTGCTGAAGGTTACACTCCAGGCAACGTCTGGTCTACTTTAACTCCATCTGGTACTTACAAATGTGGTATCACCCAAGCTGCCACCACTTTCGGTATTGCTGTTCAAACTATTGCTTCTACCAACAAGAGAGATGTCGTTTCTCAAATTGGTGATGGTCAAATTCAAGCTCCTGCTCAAACTACCACCCCAACCGCTCCTTCTTCTGACATTACCAGCACTATTACCAAAGACGTTACCACTACTTTAACCCCATCTTCTTCTCAATCCTCTTCTGTCTCTTCCTCTAAGACATCTTCTGTCTGTGATGCTTCCGCTACTATCATTCCAAAACAAAACGCTTGCAAGAACGAGGGTACTTTACAATTAACTTTGAAGGATGGTATCTTAACTGATAGCAAACACAGAATTGGGTCTATCGTTTCCAACAGACAATTCCAATTCGATGGTCCAACTCCACAAGCAGGTGCTATCTACGCCGCTGGTTGGTCCATCACTCCAGAAGGTAACTTGGCCTTAGGTGATAGCGATGTTTTCTACGAATGTTTATCCGGTAATTTCTACAACTTATACGATGAACATATCGCTGAACAATGTCATCCAATCCACTTGGAAATCGTCGACTTAGTTGACTGTTAATTTAATTAATAAATCTGAGATTTTGGGAAAGAAAAAATCATTTTTTTTTTAATCTTCTGTTATTTGTTGTTTTTTCCTCTGTCTGTCTTTTTTTATTTTATTTTCTTTTCTTTTCGTCTTTTTATTATATTCGTCCTTTCCTGAAACATAATTGATTAATTATATGCTTTTCGTTATGAATATGTCATCTTAGAGAATTTTAGGTATCTTATCTACCGTTTGACAATGTTCTTTCACAAATGTTGGTGATTTGCACCATCCCTTCTATATAATACCATGTATAGTAATAAATAAATAAATAAATAGGTTCTTTTTCACACTATATATGCGATCGAGTGATATTCTTTAAAACATGTTTTTATTTTATTAATAAGAAATGATTTATATACAATATTTGTACATACTTGTTATATGAAAAATGGAAAAAAAAATAAAAAGAAAAAAAATATAAATAAAAGCGACCTCTATCTTTTGCTATAGATAGAATCAGCATGCAAGAACTAAAAAAAATTAAAACTGATCAATATATTATCGTTAACATCAGCAAATGGCTATGTTCCCATGTAAAAAAAAGGAAAAAAAGAAAATTTTGGAAGGATCTTTCAAATATAACATTATGCAAAAAGGAATGGATGCAATTGAGGGGCTAAACAAATTAAAATAAAGCCCATGCAGAATATATCACATAAGGAGTGACTTTGGAATATTTTATTGATGAGTAACAAATAGATTTAAAACCGTACAAAACCACTCACTTAACAGGAGATCAAATCGATGGCTTGTAAGTAGACTGGGTGACATTGGGCACCGATGGACTCATCGTATAAGTTGTAGAAATCACCAGATAAACATTGGTAGAATACATCGTCGTCACCTAAGGCCAAGTTACCTTCTGGAGTGATGGACCAACCAGCGGCATAGATGGCACCGGCTTGTGGTGGTGGACCATCGAATTGGAATTGTCTGTTGGCCACAATGGAACCGATTCTGCCCTTGCTATCAGTTAAGATACCATTCTTCAAGGTCAAAGCTAGAGTGCCGTCGACTCTACAAGAAACAGCAGTAACTGGGTCTGCGGAGTCTTCACTGGTGACTTGGCCGTCGCTGCTTTGAGCAGCGGCAGACTTAGTAGCGGCTTGAACTTGACCATCATTGATTTGAGAAGCAGCAGCTTTAGTAGTCTTGGTAGCAGCTTGGACTTGCCCATCGCCTATTTGGGAGACAGCAGCCTTGGTAGTCTTAGCAGCTTGGACTTGACCATCACCGATTTGAGAAACAGCAGCTTTGGTGGTCTTAGCGGCTTGGACTTGACCATCACCGATTTGGGAGACAGCAGCTTCAGTGGTCTTAGCAGCTTGAACTTGACCATCGCCTATTTGGGAGACAGCAGCTTCAGTGGTCTTAGCAGCTTGAACTTGACCATCGCCTATTTGGGAGACAGCAGCTTCAGTGGTCTTAGCAGCTTGAACTTGACCATCGCCTATTTGGGAGACAGCAGCTTCAGTGGTCTTAGCAGCTTGGACTTGACCATCACCGATTTGAGAAACAGCAGCTTCAGTGGTCTTAGCAGCTTGAACTTGACCATCACCGATTTGAGAAACAGCAGCCTTGGTGGCCTTAACAGCTTCAGTGGTGGCAGTTGGAGCTTGAATTTGACCGTCACCAATTTGGGAGACAGCATCTCTCTTAGCAACAGAAGTGGTGGTTTGGGAAGCAGTGGTAGAAATTTGAACAACAGCAATACCAAAAGTCGAGGTGTAGTCGGTTAAACCGCCCTTGTAAGTACCAGATGGAGTCAAAGTGGACCATGGTTCAGATGGGACATAGGCAGCCATGGTGGAAGCAGCCAAGGCAGCGCTAGCTAAAGTTTTCTTGTAGTGCATTCTTAGTTTTTCTTGAATGGATCTAATTTAATTACTTATTTGAATTTTTGTCTGCTTTCCTTATAGAAAAATGAAATTTGAATAGTTGATTCGATTTCAGTCAATACGGTTTGGTCTTACTAAACTGATAGGGAAAGAATATAAAAACCACATTTTCTGAAAGACACCTGCCCAAGAACAGAACTTCCCCAACTGTAATTCCTTGGGTTTATATATGGAAATTTTCACTCGAGAAGAATATGTCTAATTTATTAAGAATTCAATAAAATAACTAATAGTTGGTGCGTGCACTCCTCATAATGTGAGTTTTCAAAATCTTTATAACAATATACTCTTTAAGGTAAAAAGTCTAATAAAAAATAAAATACCTCTTCTCCTTAAAGGCAAGTCGATGGAAGATTTCCAAGTTAAGCAAAAATCTAGGAGATATATTAAGCACTATAACAATTTTTATCTTATTCTAGAAAGCCAGAATATAAAAATCTATAAGTCTTCTTTCCTCATCTGGGAATGCCTGTCAAATCTACAAATCTACAATCTCACACTTTAACCCAAAAGGGCAAAAACTTGGTTTTCAAGATTTCTATAAGGGGAAATTTTTTTTAAAAAAATCTAAATTTAGAAGTCACACTTTCTTTTCTTTTCTTTTTTTAGTTCGAACAGGCAAAAAAGGAGAAAAACAATGGGGGGGTTTCAATAAATTTTATATATGTTTGACCAAGCACAACCAAAAAGAGCAATAATGAAGAAAGTAATTGAATCTTTTCCAACAAAGCACAGAGAAATGTCAATTAATAAATTATAATAGCTTATCACTCAATAAACATTCATTTAGAACATATATTTTGTAAAACACATGTCTCCCATATAATCGTTTAATCACAATACTTTATCCCGTTTTTCAATTTTCTCTAGAAAAAAAAAATATAATAAATTAGTACGGACCTTTTAAAAACAAACTTTCCAGATCATACAATTCTTTGCTTTATTAGGACAAACTAAGTTAATTAATATTCTTCAATAAACGGACAAAATTAAACGCTACAACTATAATAAATAAAAAACAATTAAGTACTGACAAGAAGAATAATATTGATGCATCTAGTGTTCAAAAAACCAAAAAAAAAAAACAATAATTAGACTACAACACTGCAATTAAAATAACACAATATACACTGCACTAATAAAAAACAACAAAGAAGATGAACAAGGTTATACCCGACAAATTTAATAAAATAGATATGATTGAATTAAAAAAAGACATATCTTTTATTTTATCTTATTTTTTTTTGGCTTCTTTCTAATTTATCATACCGTAGTCCTTTATAAATAGACAACAATAACAAAAAAAATCCAGACATTGTGGGGAGATCATTTTATTTGACTTTATATTTCACAAAAGTGAGACTTTCCTTTTCAATATACTTCTCTTGTAATGAATTATATGGTGATATTTATGAGAAGCTATCTCTTAGAGAACTTAAAAAGGTAACAAGAGGAACCTTTTAATGGTTATTTTTTACATTCGTCAATCTTATATTTGTTCTTAATATGCTTTTGAATATATCATCAATAACTCTACAAAACACACACACACACAAGTAAAAGTTTCATTTAACGTAAAAGTAAGTCTCTAAACACTACCATTAAGTAACAACTTGAATAATTAATTCCTTTAATTCGCCAACTTTTCCAAACAATTCATATTATTACCAAAATTTACTTAACAAACCCTATTAAAAATGGGAATCCACAAAAAGGGTAAGTAAATGTGAAATTAATCAATTTGAATATTTCAATAATAGAATATATTATTTTCACTTGAAAAAAAAATTTTTTTTTCTTCGTAGTTTTTGATCCATCCTTACTCTCGAGGAAGGAAAGGGATAATTAAAAAGAAAAAAAAAACCCTTCAAATTTCATACTTTTTCCGATTTCGGAAAAACTTGCAAGAACTATCTTAAATTTTTACCGAAAGAAGTTAAAATCTCTAGTAAATTGAAATATTCACTATTTTTACCTAAACAGGAAAAAACTCAAAATAAAAAAAGAAGGCAAGAAGCAAGTTTTCAGCTTTCTTCTATTAAACAAAAACACTAAATAATGAAAGGTGTTAGTCTATGTTATTGTACTTGACCCCATTTATTAATCCATCGTCGGGTTTTTCCATTTTGAGACATCACTCCTTATAAAATAAAAATAAAAATTGCTGGTTATTTACTTAACAATGATTAAGAAAATTCAATAATCTCAAGGATTTTTTATTATATTCACTACTCCACTTTGTCACTGTATTAATAAACATATATAAAGAGACTATATTCCAATATTCGAAATCTATTTTCATTAAAATGTTCCCTAAGAATATATCTGAACCTGAAAAAAAAACCAAACAAAAAACTCGTTTTAAACTAAACAAGCACATTCAAGAAAAACTAAGAATGCAATACAAGAAAACTTTAGCTAGCGCTGCCTTGGCTGCTTCCACCATGGCTGCCTATGTCCCATCTGAACCATGGTCCACTTTGACTCCATCTGGTACTTACAAGGGCGGTTTAACCGACTACACCTCGACTTTTGGTATTGCTGTTGTTCAAATTTCTACCACTGCTTCCCAAACCACCACTTCTGTTGCTAAGAGAGATGCTGTCTCCCAAATTGGTGACGGTCAAATTCAAGCTCCAACTGCCACCACTGAAGCTGTTAAGGCCACCAAGGCTGCTGTTTCTCAAATCGGTGATGGTCAAGTTCAAGCTGCTAAGACCACTGAAGCTGCTGTTTCTCAAATCGGTGATGGTCAAGTCCAAGCTGCTAAGACCACTGAAGCTGCTGTCTCCCAAA
Source organism: Arxiozyma slooffiae (assembly GCA_017347545.2). NCBI lineage: Eukaryota > Fungi > Ascomycota > Saccharomycetes > Saccharomycetales > Saccharomycetaceae > Arxiozyma > Arxiozyma slooffiae. Next base: position 253,576 of record JAFHAQ020000001.1, on the reverse strand, counting down.
TAGGCGATGGTCAAGTTCAAGCTGCTAAGACCACTGAAGCTGCTGTCTCCCAAATAGGCGATGGTCAAGTTCAAGCTGCTAAGACCACTGAAGCTGCTGTCTCCCAAATAGGCGATGGTCAAGTTCAAGCTGCTAAGACCACTGAAGCTGCTGTCTCCCAAATCGGTGATGGTCAAGTCCAAGCCGCTAAGACCACCAAAGCTGCTGTTTCTCAAATCGGTGATGGTCAAGTCCAAGCTGCTAAGACTACCAAGGCTGCTGTCTCCCAAATAGGCGATGGGCAAGTCCAAGCTGCTACCAAGACTACTAAAGCTGCTGCTTCTCAAATCAATGATGGTCAAGTTCAAGCCGCTACTAAGTCTGCCGCTGCTCAAAGCAGCGACGGCCAAGTCACCAGTGAAGACTCCGCAGACCCAGTTACTGCTGTTTCTTGTAGAGTCGACGGCACTCTAGCTTTGACCTTGAAGAATGGTATCTTAACTGATAGCAAGGGCAGAATCGGTTCCATTGTGGCCAACAGACAATTCCAATTCGATGGTCCACCACCACAAGCCGGTGCCATCTATGCCGCTGGTTGGTCCATCACTCCAGAAGGTAACTTGGCCTTAGGTGACGACGATGTATTCTACCAATGTTTATCTGGTGATTTCTACAACTTATACGATGAGTCCATCGGTGCCCAATGTCACCCAGTCTACTTACAAGCCATCGATTTGATCTCCTGTTAAGTGAGTGGTTTTTTCAAATTAAAAAAGGTCATTAATTCAAACTTATAATAATTTCCATTTGCATTATACACTGTTAGCTCGTTCGTGATATGATATCATAATTTTCTTCTTTTCAACTTTCCATGCAATTTAAGCATTGTTTTTGGTTCTTGGAGCTTTGAATATGTCAAATTCAAGTGCTCTCATATTTTATGCTTTTATTTAAACTTTATATATTATTATATAATTAATTATGATGCATCTAATAAGTAATGTCTCAAATTTGTTAAATATGTTATGACTTGTAATTTATGATTTTTTGGACATCTGGAAAATAGTGATTGAAAGTAGCTAAAAGTAATTTTTTTTAAAGTTTTGTCTTAGGTGTTATTCTATTTTACACCATGTTTTCGGATTTTATAGAAAAAGAAAAAATAATTACTTCAAAAACAAAAAAGACTAAACCCAAACAACCAACAATTTTAATCTATAATAAAGGGTCTTAATAACACATTATTTACTTAAAATCCACAAGATGAGTGTCAATTAGAGAAATTCAACCAATTAAATATGATATGGAACAAAAACAAAACATCCCTTTTGATAATTGGGGTCCTTTTTCAATTCTTTTATCTATGGTCAATCTTCGATATGTATTTTGTTTCACCTTTGGTTCATGGTACGTATTAATACCGTAGTATGGAGAATTCACCTGCCAAAAGACTATCAAGACTATTTTTTAGTTGTAATGATGGTTTGCGAGCAGGCACTACCTCTAATAAAATTACACACCCAATATCAGGTGAGACTGTCTTTTTGGCACCATTTATTAGGTCTTTTTTGGAAAACAACGGTACGCATGGTATATTACATACAAAAAATGCCAAAAGAGTCACGTCCAGGTCGCATTGCCATATTTGCTAGTTGTTATAAAAGTATCAGTACAGTCACAAAGGTTTGAAAAAAAACCCTGTTGATTTTGATAGTTTTCTCAATCAATCTACTCATACATATTCCTTTGGATCCCTGATATTTTACCAACATTAAAGAATGGGGCCTCTGATCCAAATAGTATAGATAGCTGGAACTACAGCCATGAATTTAAGGACTTTACTCAATCTTCGATTGAATTGGATGTTTATATACTCAAACATTTATATGATTTATTCAAAAATGCTACCAGAAATGATACACTTAACACTGAGATTAGATAAGAGGGTAATGTCTTTTTCTTACACCTTCTGGGCTGTGATATAGCTGGACATTCATATAGACTATTTTCAGCAAAATATTACAAAAAATGGGAGTTATGTCATGTTGTGAGAAATAATGTAAAACAAGCTGATTTTGCATCATTGATGTCTTTTCTAATCGGTGTAAATATCCTATTAACTCTATTAGAGAATTACCATTATCATATATTGATGGAGATGAAATTGACAAATCGAACGCGTTATATAATAACGCCAAGACTATTCTAGAGCAATACTTGGTGAAAAGAGAAGAAGTTAGAAATTCTCAATTTGCATTTAAAGATTATCAAAAGTTTGTTCAAAAACGTTTTGAGGTTCATTTGAGAGAAATTTATTCAGTTATTGATCAAATTGCTGATGGTGAAATCAATTTGGAGGAACAAGTTATCTCCATGATTAAAAATCTTACAGTGATTACATCAGAAGCACCACATTATTTGGCCACATTTAATTGGAGATTGATTAGAACAATTATGACCTTAGGGGTTTTTGGTTGGATCGTCTATTCATTCGGTATCTTTTTAAAGCTATTTATACTCCCTAGTAATGAGATACCTGAAGAAAGAGTTATATTATTAAATCTGACCTTTTTCATTACAGTTAGTACAATTTTAAATTATGTCTTGTACTATCAACGTTCCCCATTCAACTTCTATATGTACTTATTATTCCCATTATATTTATGGCTTCAAAATGTTGCCAGTAAACATGTTATACAAATAGGTATTAAAGAACTCATGTGTGGTATTTTAATATTAGAAGAGATTACTATTTCTTTGTTAATAGTAATGATTTATGAAGGGATTATGTATGGATTTTCACCATCACTGGATCTTTTAGTGTAAACTTTATTATATTAACAGTATATCCAACTATTTGTGGATTAATGTTCAATGTGGTAAGAACATTAGCTTAGTGGTCTACGTACATTTTCATGTCTACATTTACACTGTACAATGCCGTCAAAAGAGAGGATTTGAATCAAATCAATTATGTTGGTTATCTAATCAATGTTAGTTCATTATATGAATTGAAAAAAAAAAATAAATAAAAACATTTCATATAATACAAAAATTATATTTTTGCTTCAAATCATATTAGTTACTTTTGTTTTGATTACAACTAATAAATAAATCATATCTTTACAAAAAAGGGAAGGTTTATCGTACAGTACACAAGTCCCAGGTTGGTCATTATTAGTAATTTCATTATTTGTCACATTTTCCCTCCATTAATTTTCACTCAATAACAATTATTAAGTTAGATTATTAGCAATATACTTGACATTTGTGTCAGCGTTCATTATATCAACGATATCGCTTGAATCATTATTTTATGTGTTTCTCACAGCATTTCTAGTCCAATGGATTAAGATTGAATCAAAATTAAAACAGCACACAGAAAGAGACAACTGGTTACATGTGTTAAGAGTTTCAGTAATTGGATTTTTCTTCTTACAAGTAGCATTTTTTTTTGGTTGTGGTAATGTGACATCAATATTTACTATCCTTTTCTTTAGATTCAGTTTATAGATTACTGCCGATGTTTGATCCGTTCCATATGGGTGCATTATTGTTGTTAAAGTTGATCATACCATATATTATATTGTCATACGGAGTAGGTGCGCTTAATATGAAATTAAATATCAAATATTATACTATATCTACATTAATTATATCGACAAGTGATATATTATCATTGAATTTCTTTTATTTACTAAAGACAGAAGGGTCGTGGTTAGATATTTGTATTACTACATCCAACCATTGTTTGGCTATTCTGTCATCCTTTTTTTTTGTTAATATTAGAAATTATCAGTCATGTTTTATTTAGACATGTGACTATAGAAGTGATTCCACTGAAGGATATCGAGAAAAAAGAAAAATAAACTAACAGTAAGTATAATAAACGAAGCTACACACATATATATAATTATAATTAACATTTAGATATGAAATGGGTTTAAGGAATTATATTTAAGGTTAATCGGGTCACTTTTATGGCTTTCAAGAGGAAAAAAAAATACATATAATAAAAAAACAAACAAACAAACAAACAAATTAAATCAAAAAAACAAACCTTTGTTTTCTCTATCAATTAGGTTTTAGTCCTTAAAGATATATATATATATATATATACTTTATTCTCTCCAAAAATATGGATAGTTAGTAGATTTACTTCTATATCTACAGTAGATATAGATATGTATATTTTTTCTTATTTATTATTATAGCCTTTCATACTTTTTCTACTTAAACTCAACAGAAAAGTGAACCTAAAATAAAAAAAAACAGGGTACCCCTAAACAAGGGAAAAGAAAAGAAAACAAAAAAAAACGAACAGGATACAGATAAAGAAATAAAAGAAGGATCAATTAACTTTTAAACCAAATAAAAATTTAACGAACTGTTCTAAAGTAACATATTTAAATGCATATACAACGTTTTTCGTTTAATAGTAGTATGATATAAAATATAGGTATAGAGCACCGAAACATAAAATATATAAAAAACCAGACCAGGATTATTGTAAGATCATTTCGATCAATTTCATTCTTCTGAGATTACAATGTAAGAAAGCCTATATAGACACATTTTGTACTGATTTGTTCTTATAATAAATGGTATAATCCTTTTTTTTTTTTTAAAAAAAAAAAAATTGATAGGAACCATTACTGGTTTAAGTTAATTATGTTTAAATAAAAATATCAGGGGTTTCTAGCTTACAATTAATTCAAAAAAGTTTATTGGCCTACCATTTTATTTTACAAAATAATCTATGTAAAAGAGACTAAAATATATTAACACAAAACTTATACGACATTACATTTTAAAAAAAAAAATGATAAAGATATTAATGTAAAAGAACAGGAGGGAGTAGAAAAAAAAAAGTTCAATTATAGAGATTATTCGGAGAAATAAAAAAGAGCCATAAGAAAAAAAGTATATTTTTTTTAAAAGAAACCGTTTATTCATAATATCCTTTCCAGTATTTTAATATGATTTTATTGAAATTCTATATTTAGCACCAATTTTCATATTAACAATAAACAAGAATTGTCATGGTTTGTGTGTAGGTTCAAGTTTTTTAAAAGAGGTTCAATTAAATGTTTCTCACACATTGGATGTACAACTTTAATGTATTTTGATGTAATTAGGACTACAAAGAGCAATAAGTGGGTCCAAACATTTAAACAATAAGGAAAAAGTCGAATATTTGACTATGTGAGATTAAAAAGCATAGAAAATTTTTTTTTTTTTACGTTTATTTACTCTGTCATCATGTGTACCATATAAAAAATAGTTAACTATTTTCTCTTTTGTTACTTCAATTCCAACTAGTAGTGGTATGATTGTATCCTTTGGTAATGTATATAATATTATAAAGAATATTGTGGAACGTGAAAGTTGAATATTGTCAACTAACTTTGCTAGCAGTATTATTCAAAAGGACTACAAAACTGAGGCCATTAACAAGTTTGCTTTTAGTGAATAAGTATTAGAGAAAGGATTCAAGAATTAACTATGTTAATATTGTTAAAGATACTTCATTCACTATTTTACTTTTTACTGTTTTAATAATAGTGCCACATCATCATATAGTGTTACAATGTACTAGCTGATACCCCCCCATATTAAACTAAAGAAATTGTATCCAAAATTTAATAATAAACTCATCAGATCTTCTTTTTCTACTTCTTCTACCTTATGGTTTGAAGTTTAAAATTACGGTAAATATCATCTAATAAGACTAATAGATTTACTAGTACATTAAAAAAAAATATGGTTAACACGTAAACCATCTCAAGTGAAATGGAAAGTTGTATTATTGGACACTATTGAATGCAGTCCTTGAACCAGCGATAATGTGAATAAAAATACCTCAGTTTCTTATTATTTTATTTTTTTCAATATTATCGGGAAAGTGTTCAATTAGGTTATTTCATATCTTCTGTGGAATAATAGATGGTATATAACATTATGTTTATTTTCACGTTATCGTCTGAATAAATAATGAAGAATTTTTTTAAAAACAAGCTCGGCCAATTTTGATACAGTAGACAATCCTTCTACTGGTACATGATTAATACTTTTTAACATTTAGTGATTGCTTTTATTATAACACTTTCCAATTATGCAAAAAATATTAGCATTGTTTGTAATCTTAAGAGGTTTGTTAAAGTTATGTAACCCCATTACTGAAACTGAAATTGTGAAATATTATATGAATACTGGAAAAAAAGTACAGGTTAAGTGTTTGGTACTATTTCATTATTAAATTCTGTACCAATGTTAATTGTACTACCAATATTATTAAGAATATACGAACTTACCATTAGCATAAAGCTCGAATTACCCTTATATTTCCCCTTATTTTGTTATCTTTTCTTAAATACCAACAAATCCAAGAAAAACAAATCCAAATATAATCGAGTCTTCGACACCTTTTTATAGTACAGAGAGTTAATGAATTGACTTATTAACTCATTTTTTTTTGTTTTGTTTCTATCTTTATTTTTTTGTCTTTCCTTTTCTTTTCTTCTTCCCCCTCTGTGTCTCCATCCAACAGATTACAATTCTCAAAATTTTTGATGTCCTCATTATCCGATAATTGAAAAATTTTACAGTTCTCTTCTTCTTCTTCTTCTTCTTCTTTCAGTGTCGTCCGCTATAAATTATTTCCCCATTTTTGTCGGAATTTGTCAGTAACAAAAAGAAACGAAATCGAAATTCGTAAATTTTTCGTCTTTTCTTTTCTTTTCTTTTTTTTACATCCTTTTCCTGATTTTTCTTTCCTTCAATCTTCCTTCTCTTCTCTTCTCTCTTTTTTTATATCAAAGAGAGAGAGCTTAAGACTTTCATGAAGATAGTCTTTCATCATCATCTTAATCGTTCAAAGACGAGAAGAACTATGGCCATCGAGCAGTATATTAGTAAGAAACTCTAAAACATTATTTTATTAGCATTTTTTTTAAAAAAAAAATACACATAGCCAGATAGATTAGTGAACTTTTGCCAGAACCTTTCTCCATTTCTCTTTCTACCCCTCAATTTCTTTTTAATTAACATTATATGAAATGTATGTAGACCCACAGAAAAATAATCAAGTAAGAAGATTAACTTTGCGTATAACGCCTAAGGAGGAAGTGCCATATCACCAACCAAAACCTGCAAATGAAAGTACTACAATGCCTAGTAGGGAACAGTCTCCGCAGTTGGATGTCGCCAACTCTACTTCTCAAGAATACTCAATTCCTAAAGATGAAATACAGATTTTAAAAGAACATCAGGCAAGGGAACAGGAAAAAGATCAGGACAAAAATGTTTTCCAAGAAGATAATCAAGATGTATCCGTTGGAAATAAATCGGGAACCATACATACGAATATTGCTACCACTAGTATTACCGCTGATAATAATAATAATAATAATAATAATAATAATAATAATAATAATAATAATAATAATAATAATAATAATAATAATAATAATAATAATAATAATAATAATAATAATAATAATAATAATAATAATAATAATAATAATGTTGATAAGCCAATGCAAGAAAGCATTCATGATAAAAAACCAGTAATCAATTCCATACAGAGACCTTTGTCAATCCAAGGCATAGGGCATGATATGTTATTACATGGTAAAAAGACTTCCGGAAAATATGGTTTCCAAGACTTTCAGATATTAAGAACCCTAGGTACAGGATCGTTTGGTAGAGTCCATTTAATTCGTTCAAATCATAATGGTAGATTTTACGCATTAAAAGTTCTAAAAAAGAAAACTATTGTAAAATATAAACAAGTCGAGCATACTAACGATGAAAGAAAGATTCTGTCCATAATATCACATCCATTTTTAATACGAATGTGGGGGACATTCCAGGATTCACAACAAGTTTGTATGGTCATGGATTTTATAGAGGGTGGCGAATTATTTAGTCTACTAAGAAAGTCAAAAAGATTCCCTAACCCAGTTGCCAAATTCTATGCTGCTGAAATATGTCTTGCTTTAGAATATTTACATGATTTGGATATCATTTATAGAGATTTAAAACCAGAAAATATTTTGCTTGATAAAAATGGGCATATTAAAATAACAGATTTCGGATTTGCCAAATATGTTCCAGATGTAACATACACTTTATGTGGGACACCAGATTATATTGCTCCAGAAGTCGTCAGCACAAAACCTTATAATAAATCTGTTGATTGGTGGTCCTTTGGTATAATTATCTATGAAATGTTAGCTGGTTATACACCATTTTATGATTCTAATACTATTAAAACTTATGAAAAGATTATGAATGCACCATTGAAATTTCCAGATTATTTTGATCCTCTAGTACAAGACCTATTAAGAGGTTTAATTAATAGAAATTTAAGTCAGAGACTGGGTAATTTACAAGGTGGTACTGAAGATGTTAAGAACCATCCCTGGTTCGAAGAAGTTATCTGGGAAAAAATATTGGCAAGATGCATTGAAACACCATATGAACCACCAATAAAACATGGGCAAGGTGATTCCTCTCAATTCGATAGATATCCTGAGGATAAAATGCATTATGGTTGTCAAGGTGAAGATCCATATCATGATTTATTTAAGGATTTTTAATCTCGTCCAGATTTGCATTATGTTTTTATTGTCCACTTCTAATTTATTTGTCTTCTTCTTCTTCTTTTTTTTTGTTAAAATGCATTTGGTTAAACATAGTTCATATTTTTAAATCACAAAGAATATGTCTCCGTGCCTACTATTTATTACATATCTTTCCCTCTTCCTACCAATCTTCATGACTTTCTTTTGTTTTATGATTATCATTTTAGTACTATATTTACACCAACCATTTCTATCTTTTAACTTTTTTCCTTCTTAGATAAACATATTTAGTTTTATTTCATATAATCCTACATATATTATACAGCATATTCATACATCATATCAACTAATGAATTACCATAACGCAATATTAACTATTCCTTTCTTTCAACTTAATCAAATGGTTTTTGATGAAAAAATTTACGTTGTTCCCTTTTTTTTTTTTGCTGAACTTTCTTTATTTTACTTTCTTCTTTCCAATTTTTTGAATCGTTTTTATTAAAGGTTACTTTACTTTCTAACTAATGGATAAACAACAAAGAAAGTCGTGTTGAATACACCAAAAGGTAAAATACACTAGAAAAGTAAAAACAAACAAACAAACAACTTATTAGGTTCGTACTCTCTCTTTTAATTATAGTTAATTTTAGTGGGTATTTTTGAGCTCTGTTAAACCAAATAAGGACACTTGACTACAAGAAGAAAATAAGAAACATAAAAAAAAAAGATATTTATAAAAGATGGCGGGGAAATCAAGAGTGGCAAAGCAATTATCCATATTGGATAAATTAACGTTAAACTCAAAGATGTCCCAATATATAATTGGTCCAAATAAATACCATTCTTTGAAATTAGTATTCCAAGTGGCAGAATCATAATGGTCATATATGTACACGTAAATTTTGGCACGAGTATTTACCTACAAAAAAATTTTAAAACCGAAATTTCGATATGAATGTTATGCGACTCGAAAATGAAAATAAAACATTTTAAGTACCTTACATTTTAAAGATATTAAATAAGAATTGAAACCATTAGAAACAATTGATATGAAGAACAAAAGATATGATGATAATATGGACCAGTTTTTATATAAGGGTGGCCATAAAATAATACCTAAGGTCAAATTAAAAAAAAAATTTAGTAAGTAGTCTGAATACAGGATTTTCTTCAAAATTAGTTTCTATTTCAGTTTTAGTTTTTATTATCTAAAATGGATAATATATGTTCAAATTATATATATAAAACAGACATATACTTCTGTAAATAGACATATACATTCTCTTACTCTTTTTGGTTTTCATATTTACTTATTTTGTTAATAACATTATAACATACTACAAATACATTAATGCTCCAATGATCTATTATATCTTAATTCCTTTTATTTGTTTTAAAGTAGACACTACTTAGAGTACTTACAAGACTATCAAAAAAGGTGTTTGGAGTCTTATTCTCTTCTATACAATATCCAATAAGTGCTTTGTATTTATTAAAAAAAAAATCATATGTTATATTCAATATTTATACACCTCTATATATATATATATATATATATTTATATATATAACGTTTTCAATTTACTTTTTTATATTTTTTAACAGAGCGAGGCCTTTAAACAAAAGTTTTTGTGGCCTTTACTTTTCCAAAAGCACGGGACTCCTAACAAAACGAACACACATAAGAAAACTCAAAATCTAAAATTATAAATTTACCAAAATATATCAAAATTTGTATTCTTAATTATCCTTTAAAACTATTTAAGCTAAATAGAAGAATAACACGAAATAACAAAAGAAATACTCTTCAAGATATCTTTTTATAAAACTATATTAAATATGAATGAAAGTTCTAATAAAATTTTTCTAACTTCAAAAGACAGTGGAGCTATTGAAATTCTTTATGAACTTAATGGTTTCCAGTATTTCTCAAACGGCAAACACAAACATCATATCAATTATATATCTAATCTTAGAACTTCTGAATATAACAAAACAAGTAATGAAAAAAACATGAATATATTTTTAAACAAATATATAAAAAACTCTAAGATATTGCAATTTTTTTATAAAAAATTTCAGATAGATAATATAGAGGGCTCAATACCACTATTACTTTCCTCTGATCTCAAAGGGGCAAATACATTAAAATCAAATATAGATATAAAATCACAAACGCTTACTTTAAATGAAATGCTAGATTCTATACCAGAAGTAGTCAACCCAAAAGCATTTATAAATTTCAAGCAATTGCAATTAATCGCTTTATTGACTGAAAAAATGAATTGTGACTCTACAAGTTTCGAAAAGTTTGAACTATTTAACAGAAGAAGAAAGATGTCTTCAAAAAATAACAAAGACGTGTTTCAATATAAATATGGGAGATTATTAAGTGTGATAGACCAAAATGGTTCTTCTGGACATATAAAGATCTTCTACAAGAAAATAACAAACAAGAGAGATTTTGAAAACTCCCGTTCTACATATTGTAAAGAAGGTAAAATTTTCTATGCAGTGAAGGAATTTAAGAATAAAAATCTAGAAAGAACTAAAGAAAATTATAACAGAGATATTATATCTGAGTTCATAATTGGAAACTGTTTTTTCAGTAAATGTTTAAATATTATTAATATATTTAATTTAATGGAAGCAAATAATTCCAAATATATACAAGTAATGGAATTATGTCCCTCAGGAGACCTATATGGGTATGTTAAGGCATATACTAAAATTGGTAGAAGGATACATGTTGTTGAAGCAGATTGCTTTATGAAACAACTTCTAAATGGTGTTTCATATATGCATATACATGGAATTGCACATTGTGATATTAAATTAGAGAATATTCTCTTTTATCCAGATGGATTATTGAAATTGTGTGATTTTGGTAATAGTTCGGTATTTCAAACTGCATGGGAGTCTAATATCCACAAACAAAAAAGTATATTTGGGACACAACCATATTTGGCCCCTGAGGAATTTAAAAAAGAACCATATGATCCAAGAATTTCTGATTGTTGGAGTTGTGGAATGGTTTATATAACAATGACGTTAGGACGTTACATATGGAAGAAAGCCTCCATCTCTGACGATTTATCTTTTAAAAAATTTCATGATGAAATGGAAAGAACTAACAAATTCCATATATTTGAAGGGTTGACCCATATTTATCCAATTAAAGAATTGTTTCGTAAGAAAGCACTTTATAAAATATTCGATCAAAATCCAACAAGCAGAATTAGTGTTCTTCAATTAAAAAATACTCCATGGATAAAAGGAATTTACTGCTGTCAAGAGTAAGTAATTCTTTATCTTAAAATCAATTAAATAATAAATTTAATCCTCCTTTTTATACATAGAGTTGTATTTTTTTTGTTTCTTTCCAATTTCAAAATATATACAGATGTAGATCACAGAATATTATACGAATAGTAACTAAATAATATATTACTGACATTATGAAGATAAACAGAAACTGTCCATAAAATAGAAATCCAAAAATAATTCACTTCTTAAACATTTCATGTGTGACATCACTATACAAATGACTATGTGCGACTCTAACATATTTTGAAAATATCTTATTCTCAAATTACTCTATCAGAAAAAAGAACATATCTTATTTTAACCTTTATTTAGCAACTCTCTTCCAATAACACCATCATTAGCCATAATTCTTGTACCTGATAGATCATCGCTTGTTTAATTAATCAAGATACATTCATTATCTCCAAAGGAAATATTGGAACCGTCTTTCCTATATCCATTCTTTTGTTTTGTTCTCGCAATGATTGCATGACATATATGTGACCTCTTTTAACTCTATTAAAATTGGCAGTACCAGTAACATTCTGATTTAAAGATTTAGTCATTCGAATAACACAAGCTATTCTATCACCAATTGTCTCACTTGATTTTGAAGACTCCTTCTTTAAGATTTTAATACATTCTGCTGGCTGAGATCATGAATTATCTATAACTTTTAACATAGATTTTAAATATATCATTTTTGTAAGTCTTTACGTAATTGAATCATCTAAAATAGTTATGTATTAATTTACATTTATCTTGATTGGAATATTTTCAGTTTGTGCCATATTGATCTAAATAAAATACAACCAAGTCTTTGACTTTCTTCTTATAGTTGTTCTAATTCTTCCTTCTCCTTTTTTAATAAAGTTCCTTCTTCTTTAATTTGTTTTCTATTTTTCACCTTTAATTCCACCCACTGTTGAAAGCAAAAAATAACAACATCAGTAGAAAATAAAAAATGGAAATCAAGAAGAATAGAGAAGACTATTAAGGTTAAAAAAAAACTTTTCGAAACTATAGAAGTTTAATATTTATTTTATGCTAATAATGACACCTTTGGCATATAAAGTATGAGATGTACTATAGGAAATTACAAATAGATGATACTTTTTTTTTTTTACAAAAACTCAGACTACAAAACTTACTGACCATTTTTGAATAGACTTTTAAGACAATTTTTTCTTGTATAAATAGTCCAATTTATCCCTTATAGCATCTAGATCCCATCGTCGGTTAGTATCTACAGTTAAACATCCAGAAACAATACCTACTAACTCTTCATATCTATTTGAGCAAACCTGATATAATGGTGTTTTATCATATTCCCCGGATTTAATTAATTCTCTTAAATGTGATTCAGTAGGGTGTTTAAAGGGAAATCTTCCAACTAACATAGTGTATAACATGACACCAAATGCCCAAATATCTGCCTTTTCATTTAGATCATTATTAGTTAATAACTCTGGTGATGCATATGGTAATGATCCAATATGAGAATCTTTATCATCAGGACAACAATCTTCCACTTTAAAGCTCATACCGAAATCACAAATTATTACTTTCCAATTCTTAGGTGTAGATTTTTTATGGTTTTTATTAATTAAACAATTTTCTAATTTGATATCTCCATGAATAATCCCCATATCTTTATGAAGATATTTTAATGCTTTGATAATTTGTCTCGATAAAATTATTACAATTTTACAACGTGTAATATGGGAGATTTTTGAATTGGCAAAATTATCCCATGATAATACTAAATCATACAATGTTCCATCCTCTATTAATTCAGTTAAACAATACATTGCATAACCATTATCCAGCTGATAATTAATTAACGGTAAAATATTTTCATGATGTAATTGATTCCAAATATTAATTTCTCTCATTACACTATTTTTAATTTTTTCATTATCCTTAAATTTAATAACCTTTATTGCTCTAGAAGATCCATCATTAATACTAATACATTTTCTAATCATTCCCCAAGCACCGTATCCAATAATACCTTCCAATGTATGATTAAATATTTGCATACCTTTTTCACTTGGTCTTACAAAATTCGATTTTAAACTTGAAGGTAATCCGATATCATTATCATTATTATTATTAGCAGTAGTATTATTGAAATTTAGCATCGATGTACTGAGGGGTGAAAACGTGCTTAAATACTGTGATGCCACCGAATTATGTCTATTTATCGATAAACCTGAAATAGTACCAAAGTTCGAATAAGATTTATTATTACTATTATCATTATTTTGATTACTGTTATTAAAATTTTCATTCCTATTACTAAAACTATTTGATACATCAAAGTTGAAAGAACCTAAAGAAGAATTACTCTTAGGTGATGTCAAGGAAACCTTCTTAATTAAAGACATAATTTCCTTGTAATTATTTAATTTTTCTTTAGGTAATATAGCTAAAATATTTGCCTTTCTTTGAGAGTATGGTAAATTTAAAAAATCAGTTGGCAATAGTTTAATTAACCCGATCAATTCATCTCTATCCATTGATATGTTGCCGCTAGGCTTACTGTTATTACCATTATTATCATTGTTGTTATTAAAAAAATATTGCCTGCAAATCTCATTATCACATTTCAATTTACCGTTTTTATTCTTTGTAATGTCAATAGGCATAGTTGAAATATGTGACATTGTATCGTTATAATTATTTTGGTTTGAAGAAGTTTCTGAGGGATACAACGATGCATTTAGTAAATTAGACGACGTAGAGCTCATATTACCATCAATAGTTGCGGTAGTAGTATCCGTTGAGATTCTAGTCAATGGAGCAATTCCTGATGGTTTTATCATTTTATCAGAATTATTGATGTCGTTATTAACTTCTAAGATATTTGGAATACATTGTTTTGGCGAGGGTAACCCACGTAAAGAGGAAGGTCTTCTTGATCTTGGAATGAAAAATGATATTTTATTTTGTGCAACTGAGTTGAAAGGTTGTCTTAATGAACTATTTGGTGTTGTGCTACTATTTTTAATAGAGTAATTATTAGTTGTGTTATTAAAATTAGAATTCAAAAGATTTAAATAAGAGGACCTTCTTTCTAATTCTAAAGTAGATGGCGACGTCCATGAATTTTTGTAACTTGGCAATGGAATAGGTTCCACCTGTGAATGTGAAGATTTATCATTTAAAGCCAATGTACTACTACTATTACTGCTTGAAGTAAAATTATTTTTATTAACTATTCTTTTTGGGAAGGAACCGAAGGAAGTATCATTCTGATAATCATTATCATCTTTTCTATGATGATCCATATATTCTTCCAATTCCCACCTTTTAACAATTTTATTAAAATTCAAATCTGGTACGTATTCATTATTTTCACTATTTATCTCTTTTTGAATTTCTTTATTATCTCTTTTATAAAAATTTCTTGGTCTAAAGACTAATAAATTATTGTCATTATCTTCTGAATACTTTTCAATCTTATTACCTAATATAGAGGAGGACTCAGTAGGTGAAGGAGAGGCTGTGGAACTAGATATCCAAGGGGCTCGCTTATATGCTTGATTTATATTATTATTAGATATTATAGTGTGAACATTTTTATCTTTACTTTCTTCTTTTATAATTTGATCATCTCTGGTATTGTTGTCGTTATTTTCATTAATTAAGCTCTTTTTTAATGTTCTTGATAACATATTATTATTAAAATACTCCAAACACAATATATATATATATATTTATAAATATATCTCACAACTATTTATTCACACTTTGGCAGAGATGAACAAAAAAAAAAGTACTATTAATAGTCTGTCACTTGTTAATACAAGGGTAGTTCAGGACAACCTAACACAAAATTTTGCTAGAATTCTACTATTATTTACAATACTGAAAGAGATTATTCTTCTCAATGATTATTTGAAGTTATAAAACAGGACTTTACTTCTGATTACTTTTAGAATAAATCTAAATACCCTTTTTTGTTTGTTTTTTTCTTTCTTTTTCCTTCTTTGTGATATATAATATCCAATAGTTAAAATATTGTAGTGTTTAATTACTAGCAGATTTTCCTCTACTACACTTCTTCCTTTTTTAACAAACGATTACCACTACTGTACAGGAGAAAGTGATTCAAAGGGACTTTCTCTTCTTATTCTTTTATTTCATTTTGATTCTGAATTAATTTTTTTTTTTATTTTTTTCTTAAAAACTCCGAATAAAAAATTTAGAAATTAAAGTGCTTTTTTTTGTTCTTCTTTGGAAGAACGTGACCATGCAGAGGTCTGGGTGTTAGATAAAAAAGCATCTGGCACGTGATCTCCACACAGTCTTTGTGAGAGCACGAAATATAAAAATATTAGTATAGTAACATATTATACTATATTATATGGATAATAATATATAAAATATTATTTATGTATGTGTGTATGATGGTTAGCAGATGTCTATTTGTCTCTCTTGTAAACCTTGTTTAGGAATTCAGTTAGTACTTGACCTTTGAAACCACGAGACTCGTCAATCCTGGAAATCATATCTTTCAACTTGGCAGCGATATCTTGTTCGTAATCCTTATACAATTGTTCCAAATTCAATTCATTGAACACCTTTTTGACTCTCAGTTCAGCTTCTGAATTATTCTTTTGACCATAGTTGCTATCTAAGATGGCACGTTGTTCTGGAGAAGCCAATTCCAAAGCTTTATTAATCAACCATGAACATTTATTATCTTGGATATCAGTACCGATCTTACCGATTTGTTCTGGTGTACCAAAACAATCCAAATAGTCATCTTGGATTTGGAAATACTCACCTAATGGGATCAAAACATCTTGTGCTTGCTTCAAATCACGTGGGTCGGTGATACCAGCCACGTACATAGCTAAAGCGACAGGCAAATAGAAAGAGTAATAAGCAGTCTTGAAGATAACGATAAAGGAATGTTTGGATAAAGAAAATTTGGATAGATCAACATGATCCTCTGGAGCAGTGATCAAATCTAACAATTGGCCTAATTCAGTTTGGAAAGTGACTTCATGGAACAATTCCATCAAATCAACATAGTACTTCTCTTGACGGTAATATTTCTTTAGTAGGTAATAGATTGCGGCTTCTAACATGAAGGCATCATTGATGGCGATATCACCGACACCTTCGACTCTGTACCAACATGGTTGACCACGTCTAGTGATGGAATGGTCCATCATGTCATCAGCGACCAAGAAATAAGCTTGCAATAATTCAATACACCACCCAAGCAATGCAACTTTCTTATACTCCTCATCATTCAAATCTTTTTTACCTGTTAAAATTTGGTATGTGTCTACTACAGAAAGACCACGGTTCAATTTACCACCTGGTGTGTTGTGGTTTAAAGAACGGGTAAACCAATCAATGGCTTCTTGTGGCATATTGTATGCTTTTAATGCATCAGTCAAATCTTCGACGATGGTTGGGAAGACTTTTAAAAATCTTGTTCTCTTATCAGACATAGTTATCTTTATTTTATTTTATTTACTTTATTTATTTATTTTTGTTTAGAGTTAGAAATGTTAAGGAATGACGTCGCTGGCTGACTAGTCTTGCCTTTGTTATCGTTAGTTACACCTTGACAGTAAACCAAAAAAAAGAAGAAGATAAAAACAGAGAAGAAAGGAGAAAATAAACCAAAACAAAACCAAAACAACAGTTAATACCTACTGTAACAAATTTAGCTCTACCACTAAGTTCACCAATACATAATATATATATATATATATATAACAGTATTAAACACTCAGATATATATAATACCATTTGTTAAAATTCTCGAGCGATAATCACTTTTTTTTTTATAAGCCGCAAAAATTTAAAATATAAAAAAAAAATTAAAAACTTGGATAACACCCATACCTCTTCAGTTGTTAAATCCGTAAATTTCCCTTCGTTTAATTCAATTTCAATTGTTTTTTTGTTTTATCCCAGTTTGTAAAAGAGAGTAAATTGTAACTAAAGTGACGGTTTGGTTATACTAACTAATCAAACTCTGAGATAATAATAATAATATTAGTAATACTATTAGTAGTATATCTCCAATCATATGATGGAAGGTATCATGTTAAATAAATAGAAAAGGTAAAGGATAATATTCGAGACTTTTATTTATACAGTTAGAATCATAAGACAACTTTAGACTCACACAAAAAGAGATTATGTATAATTGTATGTAACTCTTTGTATATTTTCTTCTCATAGGAGAAATTCTTACAACATGGACTACAACATTACATGTGATCACTTATAAGCTTTATTCCATAAAGCAATGCATATATATATATATATATATATGTTCTTTTTCTTGAATTCAATTTATTTATTCATTTTTTATGTTATAATATACAATTGATTCCTTGTATGTTTGTTTATATATATACTATGTAATATAAATTTGTTAAAAATAATCATAAAGATTGGATAATAGTATAAATTTATACATACAGATGAAAAGAAACTACTTTTTCTTATGGAACATGCTACTTATCGTGTTTTCCTTTTCTTTTCTCTTCAATGACGACGGTGACGTCTAGATTTACCTGGTCTGTTACCACTACCTTTCATTCTTTTATGTGAGAATCCTGTAATATCAGCAGAAGATTCTGCATCATTCTTTCTTTTAAATCTCTTTAAACCACCTTTACCATATTTGTTATTCTTAGCGGCTCTCTTGGCACTTGGCTTATGTAAAGTCCATCTATCTCTATTATTATCATTATTATTATTCTTACCTCCAAATTCATCTTCAATTTCTACATCAAAGTCTTCACCACTAATCTCATTTTGTTTTCTCTTCTTCTTCAAAGTCTTAATCTTATCTAGTGCTTCTCTCTTCTCTAATTGTCTCTTTTGTAAAGTAGCAATTTGAACTTGTTTACCAAACTTCTTTAATTGTCTTTGTCTACGTGCTTCTTCACGTGCCTTTCTTTCACTTACTTCTGTGATCAATTTTGTCTTAATCTTATCCATATGTTCATCACTTTTCACCATTTCGGCAAAATAATCTAATGGTCTAATAAATGGTATTTTTAATTTCTTATGTAAGATTTCATAACTTTCATTAACTGCATCTAATGACTGTTTATAGAAAGCTAATTCTCTCTCAGTGTCATCATATATATCCTTTATAGTTGAATCAGTGTTCTCTTTGGAAACAATACTTTGATGTTCTTGGAATGAATGTTTGGACCATGGTAAAGATACTCTCTCTAAACAATTTTTAATTGCTTTAACATTATTTATAGTTAATTTACTATGTGGCACAATATCTGCATCACTATCAAATTCAACTTCTGATAATGGTACGTCTTCTTCCTCTTCCTCTTCTTCCTTTTTTTCTTCTTCACTCTTATTCTCATCTTCTTCTTCACTCTCGCTTTCACTTTCACTTTCCTGTAATTTATTTAAATCTAATGTCTTAGATTCTTCTTCATCCTCCTCCTCTTCTTCTTCTTCATTGTCAGCCTTTTCTTCTTGTTCCTTTGCTTTCAACATTTCTTCCTTCCTTTGTTGTTTCTTCAACTTTCTTCTTTCTTTCTTTGATAATGCTTCGCTTTTATAACCTTCCTCTTTCTTACCCTCTTTCACAGACGTTTCAACATTACCTTCTTTTTGTTGTTCTTTTTCCTTTTCAAGTAATTTAGAATGATCCACTACAGTAACTTCTTCTTTCTTTAATTCTTCTTCATTTTTAGCCTTTTTAGCCTCTTTTGATTTCTCTAATTTTTGTCTCTCCTTTTCGTTTCTTAATAATTCTTTTAACTTAAATCCTTTAGCCATGATGAATCTGACTTTTTTAACAGTAGTTTTTCTTCTTCTTTCTTTTTTCGTCCACTAATAATATATATATTAAGAAAAAAACGAATATAGACACCAATGTATAACATTCAAATAAATAATTACAAAATAATATCCTATGTATTTTTGCAATTAATTTTACCTCTTCTTTTTTTTTTTTTTGTATTAATTTGTTAAAATTTTTGCGATGAGCTTTTCGAGCTGCAAAAAAAAAAAAAAAAAGAAAAAATTTTTCATACCTATTTTTTTTTTCTTTCGTAATGAAACATGAAGATTTGTGTTCTCCTCGTCCTAAATGATCATGTCTATATTAAATATATGATATAAGATCTTACACGTTTATATAGTTTGAGTAGAAGTTACACTAACCCTGCTTCCTTCAACTCATCATACAAGTCACTACTAATATAATTAGCCAAAGATGGTCCGTGCTGTTCTCCACGGCGATGACGGATCTTCATAACAAAATCTCTGGCAATCGCATCCCTCGTAGCAGGTTTCAATTTCGGAATAATTGCATTTTCGTCCATAACATCTCCAGGTACACGTTTCCATATCTGGTTGATATACTGTAATTGACAAGTAGATTGTCCCTGAGTAACTAACCTCAAATCTACTTCAAATCCTACTGATTCAATGATCGGTAAATGGCCACGTATCTCTGTGAATGGACTCCCCACAATAGGTCTTGAATTGATTATTTGCCCACCTCTTCTCTTTTGAAATAATTGATCCACAACCTCCAGATACTCTGTCTTGGTTACAATATTAACTTCGTACACTGGCTCCAATAAAATTGGGGTAGCGGTCATAAGTGCAATATAACACGCCTTTCTAATCGCAGGGATCAATTGATTAACATTCACATCTCCATCATCGTTCATACCATCCACTTTCTCAAATTCTAATATTCTGAATTGTACTCCATAAATAGGTTCTCCACATAACGGCCCCTCATTCAATGCCCAATAAAACCCTTGTTTTAAAATCTCCTTACAATCATTTAATAAATCTTTATCTGCTTCATCTGGCAATGTGTCATCAATTAACACATTGGTACCATGAAACGACCAAACATTTCTCGAAGTTAATGAATCCCATCCATATTCGTTTTTCAATATCCTTGAAAGTTGTTTTAAATCCTGGTTTACTGGTAGATCACCACTTGAAATGTCCTTTACTAGCCGTAAATCCATCTTTTTAGCACCAACACTTAATTTAATCTTTGAATCTATTGTCTCTACGGGGATCGCCGCAAAAGATTCTCCATCACAACTTTCACTTAATTCTGTTATTGGAGTAGAAACTTTAATCTCCATTTGACCATAGACTTCTCTTAAATCATACAATAGACAATCCATATATAATTCCCCTGTACCTAGTATAACATGTTCTCCGGATTCTTCAACTCTAATAACCACACCAGGATAATACTTATTGACTTTATCTAGAGCATTATTCAATTTGGGTAATTCTCTTGGTTGTAAAGGTGCAATACTTACTTTAAAATAACTTTTATTGATATAATCCAGTTTGGTTAATCTCAATGATTCTGGTATGTCATTCCTGGAACATGTATAGATAGTACCACACTTAATTATTTTGTCCCTTAATTGACTTTTGATTAGTACCATTTGACCTTGATATGCAACGTCAACGGGGATACGGTATTGTCCATCCATCAATATAATCTTTTCAACTATGTAATCGAATTGATTTCCCGTTTGGTTCTCTTCTTGCCTTTCAGTTGTTTCCTCTATTTCATCTTCATCTTCACTTAAAATTTTGAATTTAGAACCCACTGAAATATTCCCTGAATGGATTTTGACAAGACAGTATTCGTCATCATAATAATCCATAATTTTCAACACATGACCAATCATCCCTTTTGATTCCAAAGGAATTACAAAAGGTGAATCTAATAATTTTTCAATACTTGAATAGAATCCACATTGATTCATACCAAAAAATCTTTGTAAAACAAATCTCAAGATTGGTTGAGGATCTTGAAAATGGCTAGGAATCTTTGTACCCTTAGGCAACACACGCAATTTAACCAACTGTTGAATCAATTTTATTGGATCATCATATGTCAATGTATTTGTTATTACCTTATATACTGGCTGAAGAATAAACTCAATGAATTGATTTCTATTCCATAACAAAGTAACAAATTTTTCTCTGTTGCTATTTACAGGTATTTGATCTTTGTAATGCCTTTCAACAAATTCTGCTAGTGTAAATGTAAAACCTAATTTACTAGAAGCGAATATAATATTGTTTGATTCCGGTGAAAATGGACCTAAAAAGGTTCCAAATTTACGATTCAAATAATCAATGTATTGATTTAATGATGCTACGGTATGTAGTAATTTTAAATAAGTATCCTCTAGAGTTAACTTTAATTCAAGAATCAATCTATCAAATTTGTTTAAGACAAATAGCATTTTTTTGCCACGTCTTACTGATTGCCTAATTAATTGTTCCACAGTAGCAGTAACGCCCTCTACAATATCAATGCAAATAATCACATTCTCACACGCATTCAAAGCAACAGATACTTCATCCATAAAATTTACGTGACCTGGAGTATCAAATAAATTTATTACTGTAGATTTGTCATTAAAATCTCTTGCCAAAAATGTCATCCCATTAAGTTTTATACTTATCTTTCTCTCACATTCTTGTCTTAACGAATCCATAAATTTCAGTTGTTTCCAACCTTGTAAAACTGAATCAGTAATACCAGCTAACAGATCAGAATTATGTGAATCCATTACAAAAAGATCTACCAATGATGTTTTCCCTGAATTTGTAGGACCTATGATTGCAACATTTCTTATTCTTTCTGGAATAGAACACATATTCATCATATATTCCATATCATATATTACTGGAGGTGAAATATCCATTGTTCTCTTTATAGACTTAATATATTGTTTGGAATTAAATCTAGATTTCTTTGGTGCAATTAACGGTTGATTCAACGACTGAGTATTTTCAGTTTCCACAAGAATGTCTACTCCAGTCATATTAATATCTGAACTTTCAATTGCATCATCTTTATTATGAGTGACCAATTGCATCATATCATTACTCAATTCATTTTCTTCTTCATCCTTTGGTTTCTCAATAGCAAGAGAACTTGTGGTATCTACGGTATATGTGGGCTCCAAATTAGGTTCCAAACCTGCCTTCGACCCAATGACATTTCCAAACTCATCAAATATTTCTTCATCCATTGTCCTATTCCACAAAAAGTCGATCTCTTTTACAATATATTGTTACTATTATCTTTTCAACACATGCAAACACAGTATAATAATTATCGACTTACCAAAAATTATTTATTCAATTACACATTCTTTTTTTCTTCTTTTTTTTTTTTCCAATCTTCAAAACAAAGCTTTAAATTTTTTCATATTTCGCACAATCTTTAAATTCAAATTTGAAATATTTTTGGAAGATGATAACGATGGAGAGTACATAATGTTGAAGATAAATGTTACAAGAACTATTCACAAGGAATATTTATTAAGCAGTTGAGCCTCAGAATAAGGTTCATATGTTAACATAATTTAAGAATGTAGTAAATTGCCTATATCTAACTAGTGTAGTATTAATTTTTATTTTTAATTAAAAAAAACATAATATTTTCAAGATCTTATATCCTTGCAACACTTTTCTATTAATATCTATAAATCGATATTAGTTGATATTAATATTTTTATGTTTTATCTTATTTTATTACAAAGTGTATAACTTTTATAAAGGACTAATGATTATGATTTACTAAAAACATATATAGATGGAAAGGGTTTTAAAGAGAATCAAAGAATTACGGAAAGAGAAATACCATTGTACATTCTGTTATCAGAATAGGTTAGATATAGTATGCATACAGTTAATCTAAACCATGATATTCTATTTGATAACCTTCATGTTATTATCCATGAGAATTCAGATGATAAGGAACCATAAGTTGTGTAGCATTTCAACTACCAGCAAGAGAGTTGGATAAGTCATTATTGTCTCGAATCTCAATGATTGGGCTGGGATTCGGTCTAATGAGTCCTGCCTCAGGAATGTGTACAGGTGTGCTTATTTGTTTAAGTAATGGTGGACCATTAACCATCATGTTTGGATTTCTAATTAGTGTGGTTTTTGCATATGGTTTTGTTCTCTTTCATTAGGTGAGCTTGTAACGAAATTCCTAATGGAGATACATATTGGGAACCCTATGCTAGCACCTGAACAATATAAACTGATTTGTTCATGGCGTATCAGCTGATTATTGTTAATTAGGAACTGGACTATGGGTATATGCAAAATATTTACAGGTGCACAGTTTACAGTCTCTTTAATACTTATGAATAATTCTGATTTAAGAGATGAAACCCGTTTAATATTCTATACTG
This sequence comes from Arxiozyma slooffiae, assembly GCA_017347545.2. Taxonomy (NCBI): domain Eukaryota; kingdom Fungi; phylum Ascomycota; class Saccharomycetes; order Saccharomycetales; family Saccharomycetaceae; genus Arxiozyma; species Arxiozyma slooffiae. Next base: position 229,474 of record JAFHAQ020000001.1, on the reverse strand, counting down.
TTATTAGTTTGTACCTTGTAGTATACTTATGTACCTCTCACTCATAGTCTGTAAGTTTTTATCGATTAACACGCATATATATATATTCGTTATTATTATCTATGTAATAATAAACTTTTATGCAATATTCTTTTATTTCAACATAATATTATAGTCCATATGCAAAAGAAAAAAAAATTCTGTATAAAAGTGACTATTTCACTATTTGAATGCTTGACTAGCTAGAATTAATAAAACGTTAGTACAGCACCATTTCAAATAAGTAGCACCAGAACTATGATTCAACTTCATTTTCTTATTACCTTCTCCTTGATGGTGGTAATGTGTATCACTAAACCCAATAGCTGCCTGGAACATTAGTAAACCTATAAAAAACAAAAATCCTGTAGTGATACTTAAAAAGAAATCCATTTGTAATTCATTCACATTTGAACCTATTTTTTGACCAAATATCATATATCCAAGGAATGTACCCATTTGTTGAGAACCACCACCAAGTACAGAAGCAATAAACACAACCATCCATTAAGTGTCAAAGATTGCATATAGAGGTAAAGTCATAGCAAAGCCTTCCACGAAATTGCGTATGGCCAGACTCAAAAAAAGATTGAGAATCCCAACGAATCTGAGTGTATCATCTTTATTTATATAAAATATAATGAACCCTTCTGGGAATTTATGTAATGTTAATACAATTCAAGTTTTCATACTAATTGATAATAACTTGGAGAAGGGGGTCTCAATGTGATGATGATGATGTAAATGTGATGTTTGTAAAGAGTGATGTCGAATCATATTATCTGAATATGGGTATGAATCAATATGGGAAACGTGATTTTCCAAATCATATCCATTACAGTAACTAGAAATGCTGGACTTTGGATGGTAACAATGCCCATGTTGGGTCACATTCAGTAAAAAATTGCCACCTATTTCCTCATGAGTATCAATACTATTTGCAATATTAGGAGATAAAAACCATTCTGATGTAAATTCGTAAGGATTTTTATTTGCTAGTGGTATTGTTATTTTAATATTACTATTATAGTTTCTATGAGACTCATCTTTGTCAGAGTTTGTAGAAAAAAAAACAAAAAAAAAAAATTTTACGGTACAATAACAAAATTTCCAAATCGTAACCAATAATATTTTCTACACATACTAATGCCTTGTTGTATCCTTTTCATTGAATCTAAATTATTTGAACCGATATATTTCAAGTTGTTTGAATAATAATTAATATTATTACTTTTAGTTTATACTATTTGAAGAAATCATGGCTGTTCTAGAAAAACAAGGTAATTCACTAGCCTCTAAAGTTGGTGTGCATTCACTACACTCACCTATAGGAAAACAATCTCTCCAACAGAGTTTCTATGATGTCCAATTAATAAATCAATCAGGGACTTGCCAACAGTAAATACAGTTTCCCCTTGATAAAGTTACGGTGGCCTTATTGTCAATCAAATTCATATTTTTTACTACTGTTATTCTCTTTTACAACAGTACTTACATTTGGAAATAAAGGGATCAAACTCGGTATATCCATTTATATCATTAAAGTTGTTTCCAATGATTGGATAATTTTTTGTATATTGGATTTTATAGTCGACATAAACCTGATATATAAGGTTATTATTATTATTATTGTGTCTGTTAATTGAATGATATCCACGTCCATGGTTATTTGCATGACGATGATTATGTACTCCCTTAAAAGTTTCTTGATATCCTTCTCCTACATCTTCTTCCTTATCACCATGTGCATAGTGAACCAATGATTTACTAGCATATACATGAACAGTGTAATTTAATATGAATGCTAATAGAGACTCCAGTAAGTAAACCTGAAAATACTCCAGATCTATTATTATTTTTATTCGTCTTTGGCAACATAAATGTATAATGAAGTGGTTAGCATTGATCCAGCACTTAACGATAACTCATAGTTGACTAACTTGGTGTTATTTAATGAATGACCTTGTGAGTTACTTTTAAAAAATAATGGACATTAAAGGAACATAAGAGAGTGCTCCAAAAATACATAGTATTGACAATATTAAAGAAAATACTAACCAACGAGGAAATTCTTGTACATATATCATCTTCAGTGAAATCTATTACTAACCTGTATTAGTGTAAAAAAAAAGGATTTACGATATTTGTACACCTATCCTAATAAATTAAATTGCTATCGATCTTCTCATTATTTATACATATATACCATTGTTTTTTTTTTTAGCTTACTATATGTATGAAAATTGTAGTAAATAATCCTCTCTGTAACATATTACCTTTTTATCCACTTTAGACGTACTTCCTTATTAATCATATCATATTAAGCAAAAGGTACAACCTTTACAGCTCTTCTTTTCCCCCCTTCCCGTCTCTTTCTTTCTTTCAAAAGACAAGATAATGGGATCCAAAAATAAATAAATAAATAAATAAATAAATATAATAAATATAATAAATAAAACTAAAACAATATAGGGTTTGGAAAACAAACCAAAATATTTCCAAAACAAATCGACAAGAATTATTAGGGTTACCTTGGAAAAAATGGAACAAATTCCCACTTTTTCTGGGTTTTTTTTTTCCCCCTCGTTCCCTCATTCACTGACTGCCATTGATTTGGTGTCTTTTTTGTTTTTTGTTTGTTCCTTGTTTGTTTTATTTATAGAAATACAATGCGTGACTTATTTCATCTTGAAAATGAGATAGATAAAGAAACAAAGAAAACACCAATTTAAACGTTTGAATACTAGTAGTCGTTTATTTAAATCACATAAATATTATATATATATATATATATTACAATACATATATATCCATATTCATCATATAAAAGGGAACTATTTGATAGATCTTTTATTAATTAGTGTAGTAATAAGCACTAATATACCTATTGTGGAAAATTATATTTATATATATATATATATATTGGTAGTGTTGAGTGTGATAATCAAGTATACAGAGTCTCCATTTGATGATATTGGATTAAATTCTATTCTATTACTACGCCCTATTATAAATTTTGTTGTACACATATATTTATATTTCATTTTCTGATTGTTATTATCTTTCCTATTATTTGTTTTTTTTTTTGTATATCTCTTTATATCCTTTATATTCTAGGTAGGTGCCCTCCACCACCTTATATCATTCGTTTCAGTCACATATGCATTCCTAGATATTTATTATAGTGATTGATAAGTAAAAATAATCCATTATAATAATAACAATCTATCGTTTTTTTTTCTTCTTCTTTTTTTTTTTTTATTGTATGCTGGTAATCAATTAATTAAAATAAAAGGATAAGGACAAAGGAGGATATAAATATACAAATATTCATAACGACAACAATAATATCAATAATACCAATAATAATAATAATAATAATAATAATAATTATATTTTATTTTTAAAACCTTTTCGAATTATTTCAAATCTTTTCTGCAACTACCTTTTTCATTTAGAATATGTTAGGAAATTTATTTAATAAAAATAATAGAAGAAATCAAAATAATAATAATAATAATAATAATAACAACAACAATAATCAAGTTAGTCTAAATGGTGGTAGTATCAGTTATTCCATTTCTATAGCATCTTCCAAAGATAAGAACGTATCGAGTAAAAAATTTACATCGTCTAGTTCAACTCTCTTCCAAAACTTCAATGATTATTCAACAAACAAACAGCATCTAAAACCTACCACCGTAGTGACTAAAAACGCTACTGGAGCATTTTTAAGTCTAGGTTATGGTGATCTACCTCATTCTCAGCAAAAGAAATTTTTTCATCATTCACATCACATTTCTAATCCACCTATACTGGATCACATATCTGACGATTTAAAACATAATTTATTCGGCACAAAAATTGTTCCTTATTCTAATACTATAGATAATATTCAAAGAACTATAATAAAGGAAAAAAATTATGCTTTTAGAATCCTCATCGCAGAAGAAACTGGCCAAATTGCTTGCAGAAATAACTATAAAGTCTCCTTAGACTATTGTTTTCCTCGTGGATCTGATATTGAAAAAATTAGACCTAATGAATTAAAACAATACACCTTTGGCTCTATGGTTAGAACTAATGATTCTTTGAAAGATAACGAAAAATTTAGAGTTATTCCTAATTCTGAATTTATCTTAATAACTAGAATCTTTCATTTCAAAACAATACCAAACAGATTTTCAATATCACTGTGTATCCCCAAAATTTTGCTATCAATAGTCACCGAATGCTGGATCGACATTAAACAATGGTTAGATTTGACTCAAAATTCAACTATTTTGCAATTAGAAAAAATCATAATGACTGATACTTCAATGAATAATTTTAATATTGGACTTTTACCTCCAGATTTTAATTCTCATTTCCCAGGGATTGTAGATAACATCGTACATGACTTACAGAGAAGGCTGATACCCTGCTTTAGAGCATTCTCCGAAATTCCAAGATTATTTATTTACCCAGAGATTTACCCAGAATTCGTAAATGCTTGGTTTAATGAAGTCTTTAAGTGGCTGGAGATTAAAGACGGCCCTAAATTAAATTTCTTACCTACTTTGATAGCTACAATACTGTTAGATGTTAAAGATTTTTTGGTAGAAAATAATTCCACAAGAGTAGTGCTTTTATCTGGAAATTCAGTGGTTGCAAACAAATTGGTATTTATATTGGGCAATCTTTTGGAACCAAGATTTAGAGGTTCTTTAGATAATTTTAACAGACCGTATTCTGAAAAGAATATAGATACTACTACTACTACTGCTAATAAAAATAGACCCAATAATCCAATAAGGGAGGAAGATATGGAAGACACAGTAACTTTGGATGATAATTTTAGTCATGAAGACAAATCTAATAGAAATGAGGAATATAATATAGATAAAATTGTTTCTACACCTATAAAAGAAATTGATCCAACTGGAAATATTCCAAATAGTTCACCATCCTCACAAATTTTTTACAGTTCGAGAAAAGGTTGGGAAATCCCAAGAAAAAAATCCAATAGTTTCCAGTCTACATCTTTATCTTCAGATGATTCTATAGCTGAAGTTATACAGGCATCTTCATTCAACAGTGGAAGTAGCTCATTTAGATACTTATCCACCTCATTATCAAGTCATTCTGGTTCCTATGGGTCGTGGTTTAGTAACAGACCTTCATTACATCGATTCACATCTCAAAGTCCATCTATGAAGAACAATGACTCTTGGGAAAGAATTCCCACTATTTCTAACCCATACACTTCACAGTCATGTAACAATAATACCACTTGTAATGGATATATGAATAACCATTATAGTACATATAATAATAATTCCAATAGTAACAATAATGTTAATTACAGTTTACAAAAAAGTTCAAGTGGAACATCACTATTCCAAGGTTATATTCGTCAGTACAATATTGGGCCTATATCCAATCAAACTCCACAGCCGTCACCATCTATAAGTGAATACGATGAATATCCCTGGTTTGGTACAACTCCAGAATCGCCTAGGATTGAGGGCGAATGTTTAATTAGTAATAATAAATCATTTTGGCAAAATAGACCACTAAATAATATCAACGTTACTAGGGACTGTCAAAAAATTAGTCAAGCAAATATTATAGATACAGCATTCGAAAGGATATGCACATCTTCTGCAACTAGTGGTAATAATAGTGATGACAAGTTTTCTGGAGGAACTATTTCTAACGGCACAGATTCACATGCAGCTGTTCTAGAATTAAATTATGAATTGCCTTCTAAGCGAGATGGGTTTTTGGAAACATTACCAAGATATACATCATATATTAGTCACTTTAATTACTGGTTTCAGATTCAAGCAATTCCAATTACACCAGATTCTGAAAGACACATCATATCGGCAATGAAAAAGGATCTACAGAAGGAGTTATATTCTAATACACTTTACGTATCATTACGATCTAGAGAAATTAAGAAAATTATGATGAAAAGAGATACTTCATCTGAATCGGGGTCTAATTTGAAACAAAAGGTTAGAATGATCTTTAATAATGGGAAATGTGGTCATGTGACTACTGAGTTTGTAAATTGTATCGATTTTGTTAATGCTTCTGTAAAGAATGCTAGAACATTATGCGAAGATCGTGGATTAGATATACAAGTAAGAGACAATCAACTTGTAAGCATATTTTTATCCATTATTAACTATAACAAATAAACAACAATGAGAGTATTCAGTATCCTAATCTTTTACTATTTTACGCATGTATTTATATATCTTTTTTTACAAAATTTCTTTCTTCTATTTGCATTTGTTTAATTATTAATTTTTTTTTGACACACTTTACCCATGATAGAAATTTAAATTATCATATATCGCTACCTACTTCTCAAAGATTGTATCTAAACAGTTTCTTTACCATCTTTAACTCTTCACTAAAAATTATTTTGCTTGAGGTTCAATTTTTTAAAAACTGTGTCACTTTTTTTTTTCCTCATAAGAATTCTCTTTGTGACACTAAATAGGAAAGTCTTTTAAGTTAATATGATGATCCCATCATGAAACCCATCGAATTTTTAAAACTTTTAAATTGAAACTACAAGGCACTAAAGCCAACGTATTAAATAACAAAGGAAACAGACAGATTTAAATAAATTATAAATAGAAGATAAGCGAAAAATATTAATATTGAATCATTTTTTCTCTAATGCTCAAAAAATTATTGACTCTGAAGACCCAAAGAACTTTAAAAAAGAGAAAAGGAGTCAAAATAGAAAACTTCGACTTATTGTTATTATTACTAAATGTCCTATGAATCAACAATTATCGGATTGTGTACACTTGCTATAATTGTGTTGCAACCACCGCTATTTTGGCATGCACATACCAGAAATCTCCCAGCAGTAATACTTATATTATGGCTATTGGTTATAAATATTATTAATATTGTAAATTCTGCAATCTGGAGTGGCAGTAATTTTATGTCGACATGGGATGGGAAAGTTTGGTGTGATATTGTAATTAAGATAGATACAGGTGCAAGCGTTGGTATTCCATGTGCTGTTACAGATATCGTTTACAATTTACACACTATTCTAAGAGCGACGACTGTGCTAGAAAATTGGAATTCTTACAGAAAGATAATTAAAGATCTATTAATATGTTTATTATCTCCTATTATTGTTATGGCTACATCATATGTTTTACAAGTGTTTAGATACAGTATTCTGAGGTACAATGGTTGTCAAAATGCTTTTTCTAATACATGGATAACCCTAATACTTTACCAGCTATGGATTGTTTTATGGGCGTTCATTGCAGCTTTTTATTCTCTTTTAGTACTATATGTTTATTATAGGAAAAGAACAGACGTAAAAGATATCTTATATTGTACTAATTCTGGATTGACTTTAACAAGATTTGCACGTTTATTGATTCTATGCTTTGTTATTATCTTAATCATGTTACCTCTGTCTCTTTATGGGCTTGTACAAAATGCGCAAAATTTAGAAGGTAATTTCAATTTTAGGAGTACACATTCTAAGGCTTTATGGAATGTCATCCTTAAAATAGATTTAGGTAAACCACTTTATACCGTGTGGATATATGTCCTAGCCTCATATTTAGTATTTTTAGTCTTTGGACTAGGTTCCGATGCTTTGTCCATGTATGCTAATTTTCTGCGAGCAATTGGATTGGGGTTCATAGTAGACTATATAGATAATTATTTTAAAAGAAGAAGGGAAACTAAAATCGGAAATTTGTTAAATTCTATGACTTATGCAAATTCGATGGGTATTAATGACTCCTTAAAAGATACTGAAATGGGATATAAAAATTACTTAAAAGAAGATTGTTCAAGTAATGGAAACCCAGAAACACATATCCATGTAAGTTATGATGTGCCTAAAACCAAAGAGGAACGTTTCTATGGCAAGTTTCAAAAGATTGACTATGATCTAGAGTCAAACTATCTAGAACATGAAATTAACATTGATGATGGTGAATACATTCCGTATTTAGAAGATGATATTAGTCAAGAAGAACATATATTACTTCATGACATACATTTAGAAACTCCAACAGAGAATTCCAACAGACACCACAGTAGAGAAAACAAGTTTTCTATCCTAGAGGGAAGTGTAATACAAGAGTTAGAAGATCTAGACAGTGAAGATATAAGAAGAGATCTACTGGAAAATCCTTTTACTACACCAACTACACCAGATATATCAGATGAAAATACGGAAAATCACTCAATATGACAAAGTTATAAAGGAGCTTTTGATTATAAGTAATGGTTGTATTATTATTTTCAATATTGTAATAGTAAAGGACAATAATATAATTTGGATATATTCATTGTAACATATTTCAGTTTTAATTCTTGGAGGGACCATGTTTTGCAATGACACTATAGTAATGTAAATAAGTACTCCATTCGTTTATATTAGTTAAAAACGTTGTTTAATTTGGGGTTCAATTTAAGTACTGTCAAGTAAATATTTTTTGGATAAAACCACATAGGTTTTCTATTTTTAATCTTAACAACATATACTAATACTCGTTGTTATATTCATATAACTTATCATATTTTGTGTCATATTAGACTATTTGGGTAATTATTCCATTTCTGTTATCGTTTTCATCCTCTTTTAATGTTTTTTTTTCCTTTTTTTTTTTTTTGCTTTCTAAATGAGCATATTTAAAAGGTGAGACAACAAGAACAAGATAATATTCTATGCATACAAAGGTAATTGAACACTTTCCGGATATTTGTTATATTTCGGTTTCACACACAATCATCCCTTAACATATGAGGTAAATGGTAGCCTGTTACTGTTACAATTACATAGAATAAGTTCAGTGAAAAAAAAAGGTAAAAATGAATACCTCTATATATGAGCACGCCCTAAGTATGTGGTCTAATGCCGACTTCAGTACTTTACAAAAGCAATTAGATAGCAATATCCTCGAAGTTAAAGATAGAGAAACAACTTCCCTTGCCTCAAGAAAAAATTTAGCCAGTGAAACAAAAAAATTTAAGAAACTGGAACCAAATGAGAAATTGGAACAAATAAATAAAATTATAAAACATTATCAACAAGAAATTGATAATTTAACTCAAAGAGCAAAGTATGCAGAGAAATCTCTATTTGATGTCTATGCTAAATTGTCTGAGGCACCTGACCCTACACCATTATTAAAAAATTCTATAACAGAATTGAGTAAGATGGATGATTCAAATAAACTTAGAGAAAAGATTGATGACTTGGAAGAGAGGCTTACTAAATATTCAGATTATGATTCTTTGAAAAAACAACTTCTTGATTTCGAGCAAAATTCAGCAGTAACTTTGGCCAAAAGATTGACTGTTAAAGAAGATGAATTAAATTCTACGTGGAAGGAAAGGCAAAAACATTGGGAAGATAGAGAAAAAGATTTACAAAATCAGATTAAGAGATTACAAGAAAGTAATAAAACTTTAGAAGCTAAAATATCAAAACAAATTGACATATATGGTTCTGATGATGATGATGAAAATGAAAATGATGAATCTAGATCTGCAGTTGAAGGTAAGAATCAAAAAAAGATAGATTCTGCAGAATTTACTCTATTAACTCAAGAATTAGAGGCTACACAAGCAAGGATACTTCAATTGGAAAAAAGAAATGAGAAGTTAAGTGGGGCTCTAACGCGTGCTGAAAGTGAGGTTGTAAATGAATCAACATTACATTCTAAGAATGTTAAAATCAGTCATTTAGAAACAGAAAATGCTTTATTAAGTGTTTCCTTAGAAAAAGAGAGAATCTCTCATTCTAAAAAGATGTCTAAAATAAATGAAAAATTACAAAACTTGGAGACAGAGATTTCCACCTACAAATCTGAGTTGGATGTTACTTCTAGAAAACTAAAAACTTATTCAGATTACGATGAAATTAAAAATGAATTATACGCTTTGAAAAAAATTGAGTTCGGAACAAACAGTGATTTAGAAGATAATATTCCTAGTGATAACAACGATTACGCTGATGACGTTGAACATAATAAGTATAAGGTAAACAATGTGGGGAATACGCTGTTGGCAGCTAACAAAAAACTACAAGCATCCCTAAGTGAACTAAGAGTTTCATATAACAATACCAAAGAGCAAAATATTAAATTAGATAATAAGGTGAAAGATTTAACTAAAAGACTAAAAGAAATGGAGGAACAAAACATTAAATTGGAAGCTGATTTAGAAAAAATTGATATTGTCGAACCTAAATTTAATGATACAGCTTCAATTATGTCCAGTATGTCAAGACAAGTCAATAATCGTGTTGGATTTAATGGTAAATGGTCGCCTACAAGCTCTATTATTGGTATTCCAGAAGAAAGTGAAAGTGAAATAGCTCTAAGTGGTAACAATAGTAATATCTTACCAATTATTACCAAGCAAAGAGATAGATTCCGTGCAAAAAATACTGAGTTGGAAAAACAATTGAGACAATACAATAATGAAAAGAATAAATTAAAAAGTGAAATAATGAAATTGAAGTCAGATAATACTAATTTATATGAAAAAGTTCGTTACTTGTCTAGTTATGATGCTATGCATAACAATAATAACGGGTCATTGGATATGAGATTAAAAAGTTCTGGAAATATTGATACCGAAGCTCAATATTTTAATACATATGAAGAATCTTTACATCCTTTAGCTTCCTTTAGAAAAAAAGAACGTGACTACTATAGAAGAGAGAGATTATCTGTGTTAGAAAGAATATTTGTTAGTTTTGCCAATATCATATTACAAAACAAAACTTCTAGAATGATATTTTTATTTTATTGTATTGGACTACATGGACTTGTCTTTATGATGAGTATGTATGTTATCAACATTAGCGGTTACTTGACTCCAGAAGTTGGTATTGTACACTCATCAACACACTCAGCAAATACACATAATGCCGCTTTAAACGTTGTCAAGGGTGGCATCTGAGTAATTGAGTATATATACAGAAAATATAAATACATATCTAAGAACTCGTAATTGTCAAACAGTTAAAAAGATGCAAATTAAGACAGTATAACATTCTTGAAAATGACCTTTTCATAGTACTCTTTTACACAGTGAGTTCATGTATTTGTATAAAAATCTATCTTGCTAATATTTTCACTAATGCCTTTGAAACTTTTACCTTTTTTATGCAAAGAATTTAATTTGCTATTACATAGCCAACTCTTATTTCTTAATGATACATTAAGTTGCACTTATTTATCCATTATAATTGGAGTCTGAATAATACAAACATGAAAGGAAATATATCTTGGTATCATTTGATTTTTGAATCCTTTGAATAAGAAATAATACTGTTATAATAATAGGTTATTATGACTAAATTCTGTCCATCATATTCTAGCCGAGTTTATCCATTATTAAGCAGTGTCCAATACATTTCTTTTAATACCTTAAGAGAGGACATATGAGAATATTTCAAACTTGATACATTACACCATACAAATTGAACTCAATAAAAGGATCCAAAATTAAAGTATTCAAAATACTATATAAATTTCTTCCTTTTTATAATAAAAATAAAATAAGTCTCTTTTTGCAAGAAATTTCGAAGAAAATTAATAAATGCAGTCGACAATAAGCTTTGGCTAATATTAAATCTCTTAAACAGTACATTTTCATCAATATCATACTTATATCTTCTTGAATGTAATAGAATTTCCACTTTTTTACCCATGAAGATATTGTAGTGATATATGACTCCTTTTCTTTAAAAGATTGCCTGGGTTGATCTAAACACATGATCAGCGATTATTGAGTTAGTAAATGCCAGTAAGTGATATTCATTCTTATCGTCTTGCATTACTATTCCTGTCTTTTTTAATCTATGTATATTTAATATATGACAATTAAACTTTTTAATTATTCCACCCATGGAAATAAATTCAAATGTGACACCGATTCGATTATTAACAGTGTTATTCTGAATATCTTGAGAGTAGATTGTTGTATTCCCTGTGTCAAGTAATTTCCAAAACTTACCATTCTCTAAACTATAGTATTTTGTTTTAATATCGGATAGCAGTAAATGTGATTGAATGTTGGTGTATGTATTCTTTGTAGATAGGGGATTATTACAAGAATTATCATTTGTTTCAAACTTATCCAAAGAAACTGATGAAAAGGAAAGTGAAGATTGATAGGAAAACATTGAAGAAGTTAGATTAGAAGAAGTTCTAGTAGACAAGGTCTCTTCTGTGACTGAGGTGGAGAGTTGTTTCTTGAAGTCATTTGCAATACTTTTCCTTAAAATTTCTAATAGCGCTTCAATGTCATGATACCTGATTGTTAACATAAAAGTGCCTAAATTATGGGGGAATGAATGTTTTATAACATCTTCATTACTAAATTTTAGTTGAATATCCTGTGCAGTTGTCTGCATCATCTTTAATTTATTAGAGATTTTTGAAACTACGTAACATTTATTACGGTCTCCACCCTTATAAGCACACATTATGACAGAACCATTATGTAAACGTGAAATATCGAATATAATATTTTTATCACCAATTTGTTTCCAACAATTATCTTTAGTCCAATATGATAATTTTATTAGATGATCATGAAATAACTCTAAATTGTTAACCAAGTCTTCTTCTTGTAACCCGGTCACATATTCTTCTGTCACTGGATCTTCAATACCATTTTTGATATCACCAAAATTAGATGAAGGCTTTGAAATCGGATCTGAAAAATAAAGTCCTGTATGTTGGTTTTTTTCATAATCTGATTTCTTCTTAGAACTGAAAAGATCTAATAATGAACCTGACTTGTGTTTTAATAATTTTGGTTTATAATCGGATATATTTGAACTAAATAGGTCAGAATCGTCTAGTTCATCATTAATATTAGTATTATCAATATGAGTGTTCTCTATTTCAGACACTATACTTTCCATATCATGAGTTTCACCTTCTGTCGATATTCTAGGGTCTACTTGTTCTATAGTACAGGTATCTGACACAGATCTTATAATTTGTTTTGATAATGGAGTATGTTGGACAACTGGGGATAATTTAATTGTCATACTGTCATTTAATTCCATTAATTTTTCATAACTTAAACTTTCCAATTCCTTTATAGATTTTTCCTTATTTTTCGATACACATCGATCAATAGAATTATTTATGGAGTTTAATTGAAAGAAATTCGATGTTTCCCCTTTATACTCTACAGAGTTATGACTATGCTTCTCAAATAAATCCATGTCGCGTATATTTAATAAAGGTTCTGAATTTAATAATTTGTTTCTTTCTGATAATTTTTTTCTTCTTTCACCAAAATATTGTTCGAATTTTTTCTTCCAAATGGTTTCCCATTCAATTAAATTTTCTGAATTTATAGATAATTCAATACTGTTACCTATTGGTGTCTCCAATATAATTCCAGAATTAGTATATTCCACAATTTTCATATCATTTTGTTTTAATGGTACAAATAATAACCATTTATTAAATTTTAATAATTGATATTTGCCCATGCATAACTCTTTGAACAAGTTATCCGCAGTATAATTTTTGGGAATAACCGAAAGACATGATTCTATTTTGAAAAATGCCAATTCATTTGTATCCAGTTCCACAATTTCCACCAATAACTTTTTGAAGTATAATTTTTTGGAGCTTAATTTAACCAAATGAGATTGTATAATATCTTTCGATTCAATATTAGGATATTGGATTTTATTTGAAGAATAAGATAAAACATCAATTACTCTACCACCTTTATATGAATTAGAATGAGCTTTTCTAAATTCTTGCAGAAACTCATTTTCAAAATTTTCTGTTGCTTGTTTCAATTTTTGTTCTTCTATAACATTTTGAAATGATTTTTTTAAATGTGAGTATATCGTTAAGAATAGTTTAATAAATTCAGATTCTTCAATTGACCTGAACGTTGTATTTGTTGAATTAAAAATCAATCTTATACCACTTTGGAAAAACGTTTCATACGCAATTAAAAATTCAGTATCCTTATATATAAGCAAATCTTTGTTGAGAGAACTATTCTGTGTTAATTGGGAATAAAGAACACAATGTTTATCGTATAAAGTCTGTAAAGCATGTGTAAGGGACTTTAACTTGATACCAACTTTATACATTGGGTCAAAACTAGACTTAGGTTCTAAATGAAAGGATTGACATAACGAGTGTAGTTTGCTTATTGTTCCTATATTACTTCGTTCTTTAAAAAGGATATCTTCCATTGTTTATGTAGTATTTTAAGCAATAATGAGTAATAACCTTGGGACCTCTTAGTATTGTAAGTTATGTCCACAAAAATTTGCACAATTTCTAAAAGTGGAACAATACTATATATAATATGAATATATTAATGTCTGATATTTCTTCAATTTCCAAAGGTGGATTTTGATGCCCTATTAACCGTACCTCGAAGTTCCTTTAAGCTTTTTTTTAAATCCATATTATTTGTAAAGATCTTCAAAATCTCAAATTCGTATTGTAATTTTTTTTTTTCGCATTTGTCGTTCATCGTTGACGCATTTTTTCTCCTTGAAGAAGAACCAACCCATCATAGCTTAATCTTAAATTATTTATTAGAGCTAGTTATTCTTGTCTTTATCAAGAAACATATTGGATATTATGAAAATGACAGAAGTAAAATATACGTAGCGGAAAATAATCCCTGTTCTAATTAGTTATTCTTTGAACATACCATTCCTTGAAACACCTTGAACACAAACTATATTATGAAAAAAAAAAAAAATGCTCACAAGCTTATATTCATAATGCTACACGCCTATGATGTCGCAAGCAATTCAGTATATCATTCAATGAAAGATTCTTGAAATTGCTATTATCTTTTTTATCAGTAATTATCAGTGGTTTCATATTCATACTGAACTATACCCTTTGCCAATTAGAGCGCACTGAGTATGTTACCAATGCCTAAGTTGATAAAAGCAATAATATGTATTCATAACATTAAGTGATAACGAAGATGCTTCAACAGTTATACAAAGTCGAAAACCTTATTTTTACAGAAATTACCTGGAAACAAAAAATATCTTTATATAAAGACGAAAAAAAGGACAAAGCAGGTTAGCAGGTAAAAGTAGTTCCTTTCTTCTATTGTACTTTTTGGATCACGAATAATTATATACTTACAAAAAAAAAATAGGATAATTATTTTCAACCTAAGTCGAATATAAATGATAGTAAATAATTCCTATCACAAATCTATGTGTCAATATTTTGTTTACTCTTATTCCTAAAACATAAGTTTTAAACAAACTCTAAGAGACAATAAAATAAACGATTATTACAATAATAACATTGCCAGAATAGGTGGATGATGATGATGATGATGATGATGATGATGATGATTTAGAGTAAATTACAACTTGGTAGTACTTTGGTAGTAATGCCTTGGTTTCACATTGGAAGTCCCACTAATCGTGGATTCTATATCTGTGACTCCTTGAAACTGATTAACAAAAATATTTATTTTGTTAATAGCTGCATCTTCAAAACTATCCGGCTCTTCCATATCACTTTCTTCTTCATCCTCCTCCTCATCTTCTTGTAACATATCATTAGCATCTATATATGGGACCTGTTTTACCTTATTATTATCTTTTATTTGTAAGTTTCTAATGATCACAGAGACAATTCCACTACATGTGGCGGTTGCAATCAAAGCATAACAACCTTTCTCAAACCGTGGAACCATAGAAGCAGCATAGAAAAGCAGTGACCACCAAGCATTAACAGCACCTGAGAACATATTCATAGAAGCTAACACAACAGCACGTTCTTGAAGATCGTCATGACAAACGATATTAGCCCAAGAGAAAAAGACTGCTTGCCCGGCGTATGAAACACCACCTAGATATTGTGCTGTAAACATGACCCCTGGAGAGAGCGGTGCAATTCTAATCATAATGGCTACCACACACATAATGACTGCTAAAATTACACCTATATACCAATGTCTTGCACTTTTAAATTTACTTAAATATATGGCAGATAGTATTGTTGAGACTACACCTACAGCATAGATGCCCGATGGGTCATTATTTCTATGGGATAACGAATACCCTTGATGTTGTAACCAAAGGGCAAATGTGGCATTCGATGCAAAACTGATATTCTCACCACCAAGGATCCACACTAGTGAAAATAACCACCAATGCCAACGTTTTACTACTCTTGAAATGACTGACCAATCTAATTTAGTGGATTCATCTCTAACTGGTAATCTTCTCCTTGCATAATGTAACTCTTCCTCATTAAAAATATATTGAGATATGGAGAATTTATTCTTTTTCTCTGTTGATTCAGGGACTCCAGGAAAAAATAAAAAACCATAAATTGCAATTGGGATTGTAATGCAAAAATCAATAATAAACAACCATCTCCAACCAGCTAATCCATCTCTACCATTAAGATGGTCATGTATACTGACTTGCATAAACCCACTAAACATAGATCCAATAAGACCACTGCTAGTGAAAATTGCACTTCTAATAGGTAATTCATTCTCCTTATACCACATTCCCAATATCAAATGAGTACCAGAAAAAGTACAACTCTCAAAAATAGCTTGAAAGAATCTAATTGCACAACACTGCTTGAAAGTACTCACTTTATGCATACCAAAGGTTAATAACCCCCATGATAGAGTACAGAAACTCAGCCAAATTCTAGGGGGGATCACCAACAATATAAGATTATGAGGAATCATGCCGATAATGTACCCTACTGTAAAACATGTTGCTGTAATATTTAGATCATCACCAGTCATATTTAGATCTTGTTTCATACCAGAAACATAGGCATTATTAAATCCAACACGGTCAACATAATTGATCCAGTATTGTAAACAAACAAAAGATAGCACAAATATATCTATTTTAAATAATATCCATCTTTTATTGATTGGCTTTTTGGAAGAAATAATCTCTTTGCTATTAGTAGTAACTTCTGTGTTTTTCATGATTGCTGATGACAACGAGATAAATTCCCTGCTTCAACTGTGTTCATAACCAATGAAGTTATGAATATAGATATAAATATAAATATAGATGTATTGATGTATGTGTGTGTATATTAGTTTGATTGATATATTAATCTCTATATATTTTAGTCGTGTTAAATATTCTGAAGAGACTGCGCCGCCTTTAAATTTCCAAATTTTAATATTTTCTCCTCTTATATTGATTTGCTGTGGTTTCGACGAATAATCATCAATCCTAAATTCTTTAAAATTAAACCGGGCAAGATGACCAAACATTATATTTATAGACAGAAGTACACCCAGTAACATATATGTATAGAGCTACATGTGTGTTTGTAGTAATTAGTTAAGAATATATAAAGATTTCAAAATACTTTTTTTTGCATACAAAAACATTACAAAATTATAGTAAGCTATCGAATGGGTAATGGAGATCGCTCTGATATATATGCTTTATAATGTAAAGTCTTTAAAGGATAATAAAGAAGAGGAAAGAAAGAGGAGAACTTTTAGTAATCTAGGTAAACTACAGATTTCATAATTTAAATTATTTGAATTCTCCTTGTTTATAGGTTTACAGAAACAATCAAGGAAGAAAAACAGAAGATAACAGCAAATAATGTTGTACCCTTTTTAAATATTCGTAAAAAGTATATATCGTTTTACATAACAATATATATAGATAGAGAGAGAGAGTAAGAAAGATGGTACTAAAAGAGAAAGTAAATGAGGATTAAAAAAATAATTAAAAAAAGGTAATGTTAATATTTGATTGATGAAATGTTCTTTAATTTCAATTTTCTACTCACTAGTTTCAGAGTTGTGGGTTTCATCAGATTTTGGATTTCTCAATAAATTAAATTCTTTTTGGATTAAACTTAAGGAAGTTCTTTTAGAACCATCTTCTCTTTCTGTAATATAATTAGCAGCATCAGCTTCCACATATACTAAAGCCCTGAATACAAAAAAAAATGAAAGTATAGTAAGCACACACGTACACACACATAATATAAAGAAGTAATGAAAGAGAAATACACAAGGAATGATGGTATGTGTGAGTAACAAATCGATGTGAGATAAGGAAATTTGTTAGTAGATTAGTTCATTAGATGAAGAAAATATGCATATATATTTATAATTTAATTTTTGTTTTGTTCTGTTTCAACATACCCTTTCTTAACGTATTGAGTTAAAAAGTTAATATGGTTCTCATTGAAAACAGTTACATTATACCAATTAGTTGGACCATCTCTTCTTGGTTGAGACGCAATACTGTATCTAACATATCTTTTGTCATTGGGAGAAGTATATTCTGTGAATTCAGTTCCAATACGACCAATAATGGTCATCTTTGAGAAATCTAAATGTCTAGAACTAGAAGAAAACAAACGTAATTGAGAACGTAAAAATGCCGGTTTCATCATTTTCTATTTTTATTACTACCGTTGTTGATATTACTATATAGTTGAAAACATAAAGTGTAAAATAGAATTTAGAAGATACTATATGACTGCAAAATACAAATATATAGGGTGTCACCTATAATATTCTTATTTAGTTTCTAATTTTCAAAAACCCGATGCCTTTGTTTATATCTTTTTTATTTTCCCAGTTTTGTTATTTCTTCTGGTATTTTATTTTATTTCATTTTTTTCATTTTCTGGCTTCTTTTTATGTAATAATATTTTTACATAGATATAAAAATATTGGGTGGTTTAATATCTGACTCTAATAATAAACAAATGAAAAAGGAATAGTGAAAAAAAGGTGTATATAACAACAAATTCGAATATTCAACGAAAATAGCTTTGTAGATGTAATCTTGTGCGAATAAATTTTTGAAATGATGAAAAGTAAAATTGTATCAAGTTTGACTTTGGAATCCAGTACATGCAAAAATAAAAATATATAAAAGACTCTAAAAATACATTTTATTAATGATTACAAATTATACATATAAATGTATATACTAGCTACGTTGAGTCTAACTGTTATACTATCGTCTAATATAGATATTCATTTATATTTTAACTTATTTCATAATTATTCTTCCTTTTCTATAGGATGTGCTTTCAGGTAAGCTATATGATCATTGATATAATTACAAACATTTTGCTTTTCTGCTTCAACAGAAAGTCCATTTTTTTTACTCTCAGCTTCATATTTATCATCTAAGAATGGGAATTTATATGTATTCGTATCACAAAAGATTTTTTTAATCTGTTCGAAATTAATTAATTCAAAATCCGATAAATTATGGAATAAATGCGTATTACTAAACCCTCTTAAATGTTTCCCTTCAGTATCTAAAAAGGCATTATTATGGTATAAATCGAATGGATTAAATTTGGAAAAACTTGCATGAATAAATAATACATCACAACGATCATTACCATATTTATTCGTCTTGAAAAATTTATCAACAAAGGATTTTCCAAGCTGATATGTTGGATCATATTTAGAATAGGACTCATAATCACTTTGTATCTGAGTTTTGGCCATTTGATATAATTCATAGTCTTGTGCATAATCATGTTGTAGTAAACCTACTCCTTTAAATCCATCAGAGAAATGAGCACTGAATGTAACAGGAGTCTTAACTTGATAATAAGGTTTGTTGAGAACAAAAGCAGCAGCAATAAATGTTTCTTTATCCCCTTGCCCACTACCATGTTCACTGAACAATGTATAATACCATGAGGGCCCGTAAATATTGTAATAAAGGGCTAATAATAAAGTATCAAAATGATCAACCTTATTAATTAAAAGTTGTCCAGATTCAGATGATAGATCAGGCAAAGTGCCTTTTAAATCATGAAATGGAATGTTTTCCTTTATAAATGCAGGGGTATCTTCTTCTGGGTTGATATATCTTGATGGTGGGGTCAAATCATCTAAGCTGTTTCTAACTCTTTGAGTCAAATTGTATTCAAGACCAGCAATATCGTACCAATCCGGAGACGTTTGCCTTCTCCAAATATCTGGCCATAAGATCAGACCAGTCTTTTTATATATATCTTTATCAAAAATATCATCAATATTAGTTAAAACATAATTATCTGAGTCTAAGAATAGGACATTTTTAAAGTCAGATAATAGTAGGGCTAATAATTTGTATTGATACCCTGAAATATTTAAACCTTGTACAATATCATCTGTTAAAAACTTCGACATATAAACACATTTCGCATTATACTGTGGTACAAAATTTTCACAAAAATCCTTATCGTATTTCTCATCTGCCTTTGGAATGAAAATTTCAACCGGTAATGTATTCCCACTCATTCTTAACATCGGTAACATAGTGACTAAAATAATAGAATACTTACCACCACCTACAGTAACTATACCTTTCTCTTCATTGAAAAGAGTGTCTGGTAAATCTTTTGGAAACCTTTTAATTGAGTCGACAAATTTTTGATGCATTTCTTTTAAATTTTGCTTATATTCTGGTAATAGATTGAAACAAGCATGTAAGGAATTATAAGACAACGTCTCTAATCCCTTATCATCTTGCACTGCATGTTCACCCTTTTTACAATTTTCTTTATCTACAAAAAGTGATTCGTCATTTGGTGGTTCGACAGGTTTAAATTCTTTTAAGATAGAAAATAATTTATAATTGAATTTTGAAAAAGATGAAACATCGTTCGACTCATTATTTATTTGATCGGTGGTCCATTCATTAGATGCTTTAGTGGAGTCAATCCATATTGTATTTTGTTCTAAAATAGATTTATTGAATCTATGAATAAGTGTGATTAGAAAGAGTGATACTAATATAATTTGTAAGGCTCTCTTATTACGTAATCTTTTTAATCTCCATAATACAACATTCAAGCCAGTCACCATCTTTGGACGTAAATGTGGTTTAACATTATTATTTTTTTTTTACATAAAATTCAGCTATACAAAAGAATAAAAGATAAAGTAAAAGGGGAGAATGAGAAGGAAAGTGTCTCCAAATAAGTATTATTACTACTCTTTTTCAGTTCTTCTATATATATGCTTTTAGTTTGTTTCCTGTTAAAAATAATTCAGTATCTCGAAAAGTCAAGATCATTGAGAAACTTCAAGTTTTTTTTACGACAATCACAAAGTCCCAGGTGTTCACTTTGAAATGGCGTAAGAAAAAATAAAATAAAAAAGGAGGACTTTGGGTAGATCAAGAAATCATTATACACAAAAAACAAAGACAAGAACAAGAACCCAGCGAAAGGAGAAAGAGAAAATAATATATATATATATATATATAGATAAACAAACGATTGAACAAATTGATCTCAAATAAATAAAAAATGGAATAAACAGTTAGATTGGTGAGAGAAATGTTAAACCGATATTTTAAAACATTAT
Organism: Arxiozyma slooffiae; assembly: GCA_017347545.2. Taxonomy (NCBI): domain Eukaryota; kingdom Fungi; phylum Ascomycota; class Saccharomycetes; order Saccharomycetales; family Saccharomycetaceae; genus Arxiozyma; species Arxiozyma slooffiae. The sequence goes on along the minus strand of JAFHAQ020000001.1, from coordinate 208,087 downwards.
AGCATTGCACAATATGTATTATCAATGAACTCGTCCATGTAGGTCTTCAATATATAATATATTCTTCTAGTTATTTCCTTTCTTCGAAATGAAGTACTTTACTTAATATACCCATATGAAGTTAAAGAGGAGATGGGGGAACTAAAAAGGTTCTTACCTGTTTTTATTTACTTAATCTTAAATAACGAATTTTTTTTATTCAATGATAAGAGATACACATTTTATACAAACCAGTCAAATACGTTTATACAATATAAAAAAAAGATTATAAAAATTTCATTATATTAATAGTAAAGAGCTGGTTCGATTAGATGTTCAACTTGGTTCTTCTCCAGTTTCTTCTCTTGGCGTTGTAACGAACAGTATTGTTAGTTCTTAATCTAATCCATTGTGGTAATGGTCTGTTTTGCTTTTTAGCCTTTGCTAACTTCTTCTTAATGATGAAAGATTTTTGAGCCTATATTACAAAAAGTAAAAATAAGAATAAAATGAAACATTTATTGCCAATAAAGTATTATATTGTTGATAATGATTTGTAAAATATAAATACCATTGACACAAAAGTAAAAAATGACAAAATATTTGTTAGTACTAAATTCTTGTATAATTTGTTCTTTTAATTTGTATAGTCATTTTCTTTCAAATAAGAGCCAGGAGGATTATTATACTACTTTTTAATACAGTCTCCACGACAATATTTAAGTTGAATTTATCTTCAAAATCTATTAAAATTCTACCTATTCCATATTTTCCCTCTGTAATAACATTTCTTCTAAATACTTCATTTTGCTCTAGTTTAATTTCATACTTATCACTAGGTGTTAAAAAAACAACAAACAATACCAAAAAGAATAAATGAAAATTTCTCCATTCAGTCTCTGACATTATCAAACAAATATTTTAAAATAACTATTGACTTCTATTCATTATTTTCTGTCGTTTTAAATATTTTCCTCTGGCCTCATAATCATAGCATATACGTATACAAAAAAACCCAAAAAATACCCTATCATGTACATACAGCCATCGTTGTATCTCTTGTGTATGGTTATCTCAGGTTTTAATCTTAATAAACCAATACGGTGTAGCTAGAGGGATTGTTTTAATACTATCATTACATTTTAGTACTTACTATAATAAAGAAATTTTCACGCCTACTACATTTTGCCCAAATGTTGGAGCTTGTAAATCACACAACTCAAGGGGATAAGACTGCATTTTGGTGACACAAGAGTAAAAACTCATACTCTTTACTCTCTATCTCCCTCTTCCTACCTAAGTTAGTACATTAGTGGTTTCTCTCCCCGCCTCCGCACTAGAGGAAGGGCAGTTTGAGAGACAGTAAATATCTTCCCAACCATTAATTAGGCAAAGAAGTGGATAATGTTTTTCTTACTAACAACAGCTATTGCGCCACATAGAACTGGGGAAAGAAAACTGGGAGCCTATCCCGTACCACACTACCCTCTCTAAGATTACAAAAAAAATTACAGGGATTTCTCCTTTTGGAAGTTTTCCACTTTTCAGAAAATTCAACGCAGCATTACCAAAATATTAAGATATATAAATATATTTCCTAAAAGGGAAATGCAAAAAATATTGATTTTTTTAAAGAAAATATTACTCCCAAACATTACATTTATTGTGGCAACATCCTTTGCTTCCATAATATGTAAAGTAAAAACAGTCATAGGTAATTTTTTATGGAAATCAATGCAAATTAAAACAATGTGTTCTATATATGCTTTTTAAAGTTAAATATAATAAATGGTTGAATATTAAAAGGAACCTCCATTCCCTTACAGTATGTCTTTCTCTTTTAGAAATCTGCATTAGCCAAATGTACTATGTAACACCTTTCTATGAATAAGAAGAATTATAGCTATATATATATATATATATATATAAAACAAAAATATTAAGAGGGAACGTCTAAAAAAATAGATAAAAAAAAGAATACAAAAGTTTTTAAGGGTAAAACTTTTGAGATCGCAAGCAACGTTATATAATCCAATTCTACCAATATAGTAGAAAATGTAAATTATGTCATTGTTAACAAATAAACACATAAGTTTATTAAAAAATATACTTAATTTGAGGATTATTCCTAACAATGAAAATGAATCATCGATAGATATTTTACTCACGGTGTTGTTAACAAAATTCGATAAAAGAAATAATTTAGATTGCATTACGGAGTATGTAGAATCGTGGCTATTAACTCATTTCGACACATCATATGGAACTGATAACTTTATTATGTCTAATTCTAAAAATTGGCAATATTTGTTCGAATCATTAAATATGACTAAAGATATTGATGTGGATAACGATTTGGAGTGTATTCTCATAAGTCAGTTAATTTTGTCACTTTGTAAAATAAGCATTATTAACCTACAGAAATTAGCCAATTCTCCAGAAGTAAGGAGTATTTTACAAAAATGTATTTTTGCTTTTAAATACAATAATGACAATGGATTATCTATACCTATAGAGACTAAGAAACTGATAGAATTATATAGTAAGTTAATATCTGTCACTTGTTCCACCAAGGAAGTTATGGATATTGTTAGTGAGCTACCTTCTAATATTTCCTTTACGATTTTTGAACATATGTGTTTTTATATGAGCAATTTATCACTAATGAATCATATAATATTTGAAAATTATTGTAACCATATAGTATTACAAAAAGGGGTAGAAATCCAAATTAAAAACATAACAATTCAATTATGGCTTGAATTAAATAATATAATACACAATAGAATATTTACTTTGGATGGAGGTCTAATTATTGAAATTCGAGATGGTAAATTATGTTTGTGCAATCAAGAATTTATTATTGGCCTTTTCGACAGTTTTACTTTTGATTCAAATGTTTTATATCAGATATCCCTGTCTTATGAATATAGTAATAATGAATATTCGTTATATGTCAACGGTGACTTAAAACATCAATTGGTTATTTTCAAAAACACAATCCCTAAAGTGACTTATGTCGATGTAGGATCCACCACTTGTTCATTTAAGTTATACGCGTTGAATATATGGTCCATGAAAATGACTGAGGATGTGGTTAAAGTCACATACAATTTAGGTCCAACTTACAATCCTCAAATGAGCTCTAATGACCAATACTGGGGAATCATAAGAAATTTCCAAGACGACTATCTGGAAATATTATATTTTAAGATGGAGTCTACGAACCTTTCAATTGAAGAATTTTATCAACATCTTAAAAGTTTAACTTTGAAAAATCTTGTTTTTCATTGTGATTTGGAAAATACCATTGAACAATTTAGAAAACATAGCACACTGGTTGAATTAAATTGTGATTATGGCAATAAATTAAATTTAGCTAAAAGTTATTTTTTATACACAGATAATCTTCAATCAAAGTTAATTACCATAAATATTTTCAAAATTATTGTTTTTAACATTCAGTTGGCAAAAAATCAAGAAATTATTCTTCAATATACAACACTACTCATCAATCTTTGTAATGATCCAAAACTTTTATTATTCTTTCAAAAATCGGTGGGATTTGATCTTTTAGCTCATATACTTTATCAATCTTATATCGAGAATTTTAAAAAAGGTTTATCAATCGAATTCTTAAATTTATTTTTACAATTCTGTGGATGGAATTTTGTTAATATAGAAAATTCAATGTTGAAGAATATAGAGGCCTATCAACATTTAATTACAAACTTAGATTTGTGGCTTAAGCCACTTAAATCTCATGAAAATGGAAACACTGAATTATTGAGATATATTTTTTTCCATATTTCAATGTTTCAAGATGGTAATAAATATCGAAAATATAATAGCGTTCGGTTGAAGAAATTGGACGTTTTCACCACACTTTGTTTTTATTTATATCATAATGAAAATCAGATTTTCCAGGAAATCGATAATACCATAGTCTCTACTCTACATAATTTAATTATCAATGATTTTAGTAAAGAAAATTGTACCTTTATCTGGCAGATTATCATCCTTTCCTTAGAGAATGATAAATTACATAATATTTCGGTCTTTGTTGATTCTTTGGATTGTGCTACAAAGCATTTCAAAACAGTCAATGATTATAGTGTCTGGAATACAATTTCTATTAATTTATTATTCAGTATAATTATCAGTATGAATCTAAAGGGCTTAAAAATTTTTGTACTTTTAAAAATACTGTTTCAAAAACTCTCTGTTGAAAAGACATTATGTAAGAATTTTTTGAAACAAAATGGAATTAATTTATTGTTTGGTGTTTTAACTAAGTGCAACATTAACTGCTTGTTTGATATACTTCCAATGATGTTGAAATTTAGCACAAATATAGATATTTGTAAATCATTCTATATGGATAATGCAGTCGACTTTCAGTATTCAGACTTTGGAAGTCGTTTGCCATTTTTGTGTTTATGCTTGAAATTGGTTGAATGGATAGTTCATAGTTCTATGCAAATATCACCTGAAAAAAATGTTCCAAAATTCCTTCATATATTTTTAAGTAAAATAATCGATTTCGTTGGCTCTGATGAAAATTCAAACATTAATAATTCAATGTTATTACCATACCTGTCAAGTTTATTATTCACACTACTCAATTTAAATAATCCTGAATTGTATCAAGATACTTCGAAAATCCTAATAAACTTTATTTCAGCTAGGGTTATAAAGGCTATAAAATTAAAACAAGATATAAGAGTACAATTGGAAAATCTATGTGGGTTTAGAACATATTTTGACAGAGATTACCTAAAGATGCATTCGTTACAGAATTCGGATTTTCTCGATTTAATTTTTGTACAAATTATTTTGCCTCATGTCTTAAAGGAGCTATTAGTAGACGAACTAAAGTTAATATCAGAATTAGAAAATAATATCCAGATGATCAAAAACATACTTGAATTATTTGATAAACTTAAGAGTTATTATATGTTAATTACAGACAGTTCCACTATTATAACACAATCATATGAACTTTTGTTTATTTGTGGTGAGATTATCTTGCCAATGAATCCACCATCTACAAAACTCCTTTCAAAATACTCTATGCTGTTGTCCTATTTTTTAATATATTATTGTTCGATGGTACTTAACAATAATATCAATATTTGGAACATATCAGATCGTGAAATGTTCGACTTAAATCTGGTTAAATATCAATCATCAATATATGGAGTCAGTTCTCATAATAATTTACATGATGTGATACAATATCTGCTGTTTGTATTAATATATCGACTTTGTCTTGGACAAAGTTCGAAAATGTTGATACCTGCAATAAGAGCTCTTCTCATATTTAATTATGAAAGACTCGGAGATCTTATTAAGACAGTGGATCAAAGCAATGAATTAATTAAGAACTGTTTCGAAGAGTTTTTATTATCCGATGAAGAAGTTATTTTAAGTAAGACTGACACTTTAGTAGATTTGATTTTAAATGATACTACATTGTCATTTTATAGAAAGAAAGTGAATGAATATTCTAATGTCTGGTCAAAGGCAGATCAGATTTTAAAAGAAGATTTAAATAAAATTATATTAGAAAGACAGCAACGTTATAATGATTTTAGTAAATCGAAGAGTGACATGTTAAATATGTCTTTGATCGAAAACACCAAAGAAAAAATAAAGATCATTAACGATATGTTATTGAAAAAATGTAACAATTATTTAATAAAGATACAAGAGGGTAGAAAAATCCAAGAGAATAGAAAAAGACAAATTAATTTTGAAATAAGGCATCTTTGGGATATAAGAGACAGGAAAAAAATTAATAATATGACAATTGATAATGAAGAAAATTCCGAAAGAATGAGACTTAAGATTGTACCTTGGTAGTTTTAAGAATCACGTTCTTCCTTACCTTTTCTAAGGAATGCAAAATCGTAGCCACAATAAACAGTTATGTAGATTACTCAATTTTAATATAACTTTATAATTGAGTATTTTATAAATTCCCTTGACACACACACATATATGTATAGAGACGCAAAAACTCCTTACAAGTGCAAATAAACTATATTGTCAAAAATTTTTCATGAATAATATAACTTTAACACCTGATTCAGATAAAAATTTGCTTTCCAGTTAATTTAGTGACACCTGTTTGTCTTTATATATTTTTAAGGGTGTTAACTCTGTAAGCCAATTTATTATATGTAACACCTTAAAATATTTTCCAATAATTTATTAGCATTCAATTTCAAATCAAAACGCTTTTTTTAAAAAAGAGTAGAGGAACTCCTTAAACGTTCTCAATTGCTAAATATGAACCAATGAAAAAGATTTCTCTAAACACTTATGAAAACAAATCAAACGGTTTATACCGATACCCTTTAAAATAAACATTTTGGATAAAAAAGATGAATTAATAGTACCCTCAGTTCTTGAAAATTATGCAATTACATTAGGTAGACTATTTTTGACAAAAACCTTTTTTGGATCTCTCTAACCAAGTGGGATAAACACCTCAGTAAATACAGCCATATTTAAAATATTTTACAACATGATTTTTCAGGGAAGTTAATAAAGAATAATTTTTACTGTTGACTATAAAAATATTTTTTCCTGGTAGTGTTAGTATGCGGTACTATTTTACATATAAAACTAGTGACTATGAACTGTTTACCAGGTAACATATCTATTTGGCCCAGAGTTAAGATTAACTAATCAGACAAGTTATTACAGCTAACTTTAAACTAATTTTTTATAATATTCGTTAGACTAGTCACCACCTGATTTATAGTTCTCATCATAATATTTGAAACATTCTCTTTCGAGCAATAGCTCATTTGTAGTTTCTATTAAAGAACTATAAAAGGTGTTTTTAAATTAAAATCATTAGAATAATTTGATATCACCCAATCATCTATAAGATAGAATTTTATGTATTTGAATATATATATATATATATATCTATATACAATAAGATTACGATATAGAATTAATGCAATAATAAGAAACTTAGACCTTTTCTTAAATTTTTTTTGAAAGATTTCTGAATTAGACTCTTAACGTCTATAAAAAAATGTGAAGTAAAAAACAAGTTTTTTGTAATCAGACATCTTTTTCAAAAATATTCGTAAATGTATCTTGAGGGGCACTTAAAAATTCTAACAATGAACAGAGCAAAATTTAAAGCCTCTTCTTTAAATATTAATCAAAAATTATATTCAAATACCAATAACCATACTACGTATCTCCCAAAATGGTTTACTCAGTTTGCTGAGTAAAACCTAGCAACGTCTGTTTCGTTGTCAATGATATTCGACCACATTTGGCATATGATAAAAACTGCCGTAATGAAAAATAACGAATTCTTCCGTTGAATAAATCTTTCTAATGCTCTCTGCTCTGTACGTCACCATTTTAACCCTTTTCACTTTTTTCTTTGTTGTTATTTGAAAATCGCATAACATAATGCCCATTAATACCAGTAAAAGTAAGAATAAAATTACAAATGGAATCGACACCATTTCACCAAATGAAAATTCAAGGGTTTTATATCTAATAGATGAAGATGATACGATATGTCATATATGTAATTGTTCAATCATTATTAATTTAAATATAATCGAAGGAGTTTTACTACTTGGAAAAATTAAATTGTATTTCATGGCAAATCTTTATTATGACTCAGTTAAAAAGAATGTTATAGATATAAATTTCGTATCTAAAGAATTAAGGGATCCTATCAATAACGCAATATCGAGAGATGAATCTAATCAATCAAATCATATTTCAAATTCTGTTCAAAGTTGGAATTTAAATGATATCACTTATCTTTTTAAAAAGCCTTTTCTGTTAAGAGATGTTGCATTAGAGATTATGTTTATTGACAAATGTAGTTATTTTTTCAATTTTAATAACGAGAACCTTAGAAATTCTATTTATTATCTTTTAAGTAGCAATAATAGTAGGAATTTGTCTAGTATATTTTCTAATCTTTCATTAAATGTAAGAAACACTTCGATTGATAGTTCTAGTGTAACGCAATTGTGGGTAGATGGTAAAATCTCAAATTTTCATTATTTAATGATTTTAAATTGTTTAGCAGGAAGATCCTTTAATGATATAACACAATATCCTATCTTCCCCTGGGTAATCTCAGATTATAAAAGCGAATCATTAGATTTAAATAACCCAAATACATTTCGTGATCTATCTAAACCAATGGGTGCACAAGATAGAAAAAGGTTAAATAAATTTATAGAAAAATATGAAGTTATAACTCAAATAAATAATAATGAAATGAAACCATTCCATTACGGTACCCATTATTCTTCAGCAATGGTCGTTTCTACATACTTAATGAGACTTAAACCTTTCACTGATTCATTTCTTCTATTACAAGATGGGAAATTTGGCCATGCTGATAGATTATTTAATTCAATTGAAAGAACTTGGTCATCAGCAGCTATTGAGAATATTGAAGACGTAAGAGAACTAATACCGGAATTTTTTTACTTACCAGAATTTTTATTAAATATTAATGATTACAAACTTGGTGTAGATCAAAATGAGAAAGTTATCAACGATGTGGTATTGCCTCTATGGGCTAATAATGATCCGAAAGTATTCATTAGAAAGAATAGGGAGGCATTAGAGAGTAGATATGTGACTGAACATTTAAATGAATGGATAGATTTAATATTTGGATATAAACAAAGAGGCGAAAATGCCGTCAAATCATTCAATGTCTTTAATCAGTTAAGTTATTCAGGGGAAATCAATATAGATCATATCGAAAATGAAGAAGAAAGACGAATAAAAACTTTGATTATTCATAATTTCGGTCAAATTCCATTACAATTATTTCAACATGAACATCCAAGAAGGATATATAAGGATGATCAAGTTTTTTCAATATCATCAAATTTTTTTAGGCAGAAATTAATTTTAACAGAGACACAAAAACTTATATCGGATAAGATTTATTACATTAAAGGTGTTTTGGATGTTAATGGACAATACAAATGGTTCGGTTATTCATTTTTTGATATTGAATTTATTGAACATAGTATTGGTTTGATTAAAATGAAATTAATTTCAAAGGATACTATTAATATCAACGGAAATATTTTCCAAAATTTACATAATTGTAAGATTACAATTTTACAAAAGTGGAGAGATACCAAATTTTTTACTGGAGATTCCAATGGGTTAATTAAATTATGGGAATATAAGGAAGAGAATAATAAAATTATACTTAATGAGATAAGTATGTTCCATGGACATTTTGATAAGATTATACAGATGGAAACATATTTGGATAATAATATATTAATGACATTAGATAGTTCTGGATATGTTTACAGTTGGGATATAAAGACTCATCAAATTATCAGATGTTTTACAAATGAGGGTAAATTTATTACAGTGTCACCACAATCTGGAAATGTTGCTATTATAACTACAGGTGGTATCTTGAAAATATTTACTTTCAATGGGTTATTTTTTTTGGATATTAAATTGGATAAGAATATTGATGATATTATCACTTTAAAGTCATTAGAATATTTCTCAGATTTGAAACATCAATACTTCAAAGATATGGATTATTTTGTTATTGGTTATTCCAATGGTTCTGTATCAATACATCAATTATATTTGAATGAAAAATCATGGGAAATTAGAGAGTTTCTAGCAGATCTGGATGTTAATATGGTATCTACTAACACTACCATAGACAATCATAATACATCTTGTACCTCTAAATTATCATGTCTTAGAGCTGTTCTTTTTAAGTCAGAAAAGCAAAAGAAACTACAAATAATCTTAGGTTATGAAAATGGACAACTACAAATATATACATCTACAACTATATAATAAACCCTATCTGGTAATATATATATGATGGAAATTGGAGCACTTGGCGTCCTTGGTAATGTCTGACATTTTAGTTTATATTTTGCTTTCTTCCTTTTTTCTTTGTATAAAATGTTACATACAATATTACATAGAATTGTACAAACACATGTTTAAAAGTATTTTCTTCTTTCTTAAAAAATTTTTTACTTTTAGCGAAAATCAAAAGTTTTCATTCATCCATCGTAACTTATAATTCTAGATCCGTACACCACATAATAATTCTCAAATAACTGAATTATAGAACAAAATATCATTGTAAATAATGATAAAAGATCATTATTTCCAACATGCCGCCGTAATTCAGTTTTTCTAGTACTCCCTAACTGTTCAAAATATTAATTTTTGTCAGAATTACCATGTTTCCACTGGACAGTTAGTGGGAGCAACATTTCTGGCGTCAAGGCATGTTGCATTATATCAACTAATTTGAGAAATTTATTACGGGGTAAAGGTTTGGTGAGTGCATCAGCCGGATTATCCTCACCTTTAATTTTTAAGATTTTACATTGTTCGTCTTTTATTCTTTCCTTTAATCTTTCAATTCTTAATCCTAAAAATTTAGTTCTTGCTTTAAAATATTCTTGTGATAGCCAGTCAAGTGCCGGTTTTGAGTCTGTGACAACTCTCAACTCAATGATCTGGTCATCTAAGATCTTTTCTAATTTTAATTTTAACAATAATGCAATTTTATCTGCAGTGTTGATAGCATCCAGTTCTGCCTCAGCCGATGAAGTGCAAATAATTGATGATTTCTTCGAGAATCCATAAAAGAAATTGTTTCCAATCCATATTAATCCACCAGATCTTGATTTCAAGTCGTATTCTGAGGCCAATGATGCATCCGAAATCACGGTTATATCCAAACATTTCCCAAAACTTTCTCTAAAAAATTCAGTACGTAAATTTTTAGTATTGTACACGTATCTTAAAATCTTCTCAGTAGCTTCAATTACCTTTTTATGAGGATATAGTACTAATCTAGCAACTTTACTAACAGCAAATTCTAAATCAATTCTTCCCCTAGACCTAATATAATTTAGTTTACCAATCAATTCTTGTAGGTATTTTACTTTCTTCTTATATTCATTCTTTTCAAGTATTAAATCATTTTTCTTTGGGTCCACTATATAGTTATTAACATATGGAACAATTTCCTTTTTCATTTTATCATTTATTATTTGAGGATATTCATCTTGTAACTTAGCAATATAACTTTCCATACTTAAGGTGACTTTACCCATGTTGTAGTCATAAATTAAGTCCATCCCTAAGATGTCGGTACTAAGCTTATCATTTTCCATAGTTCCAACAATCTTTAGTGAAAATCTTGATTTTAACTTTTCAATAATATTATCCAAATCTGCATCAGACTCTGCTGCTACAACACAGTCATCAACATAAGCGGCAATCATAATCTTTCTATCTTTCGAAACAAATAGGCCAGGAGAATATATACTGTCAAACAATCCTAATTTATTCATAAACTCCTTTAATGTTATATTCCATCTTCTTGGACTCTGTTTCAATCCATAGAGAGATTTTCGTAATGGTGTGACTGCCTTTGGATTTTTCGGATGAGTGATATAAACTTCCTCCTCTAAATCTGCATAAAGGAATGCATGATTTATATCTAACGTCCTTAATCTCATCCGATTATTGTTAGCAATGATTAATAGGATTTTTAATGAGTCTAAGTTTAAAATCGCAGTGTCGATATCTGTATACGTGGACTCAGATTGTTGGTCTCCACGGCATACTATTCTTGCTTTATATGTACCATCTCTTTTAATATTGAATATCGTGTTGATACCAACAATCTTGTCCTTAGGTACCTTTTTTTTGTCTATAGAAATATTCATATCAATGACTTTCATGTTAACAAGATTATTCAATTCTTTATTGTACGCCTCAATAAACTTAATCTTTTCCTGTAAATTTGAATTATTGGTTATTGCTTGTTTGAAAAATAGTGCTCTTATTTTTCTGGTCGGTTTCTTTTCTCCAAAAAATTCAACTGTATTGTTTTCCCAATCTTGTTCGGGATATAATAATCTAATTACCTTTTTCTTCTTGAAGACCTTTTTCGGATGCACTACTTCTTTTTTATCAATTTGTTTTTCTAGGTCAGCTTTCGAAATTGTATGCACATTGTTTCTGTTTAATTCTTCCTCTAGTAATTTGTGTTTTAACGAATCTTGCTTTTTCGATTTTTGAATATCATCCTTTAAATGCGATCCGACATCATTTTTCTTTGGTATAATTGTGATAGTTTTCTCTATGGTTGAATTGTTGTCAATTGAAGTATCTGAATTTTCTTTAATTAATTGCCTATTGTCTTCTTCAGTGTATAATGGAATATCATGTTCATTGTTCAATTCTTCTACCATTATACTCGATGCTTCCTCTTGTTCTCCATTCTGAATTATTGTATAATTCTGTTGTTCTTCTACATCAGATAGGTTATCAGAATTGTAACTTATAGTATCCGTATCATCTGTTGATGGTAAAGTGTCATTAATAACATCTGTCTCATTTATCACCTCTTCAATTATATCTTCTTGTGTGACGTTTTTAACTATATCAGTCATATTATTATTTTCATCATTTACATTATCTATATCTTTAAGACTTTCCAGATATTCATTATTGCCTAAGTTTAATTCTTCCAAATTTTCTGTATTTTCAACGCTTTCCTCCAATTGGTCTTTGCCTTCTATTTCTTCTTCAACATCTTCTCTATCATATATTTTTTCTTCAACATCGTCTCTATCATCTATTTCTGCTTCAATATCTTTTCTCTCATATATTTCTTCATCAAAATCATCGAATAGACTATCAAGGTCTGCATTTTCTATATCGTTTGGATGTAGACTCAACACATCCTTATCTCCTTCTCGGTCCTCATTATACGAGAGGTATTCCATAATTCTTCTATCATCTTCATTTTCGATATCTTCATCATCACTCTCAGGTTCATTATCCATTGGTAAGGCATTCGTAATATCATTTTTGTCAAAGTTGACATCATTGGTATCTCCTATTTTTCTCTTCATGTGTTCCAAAAACGTACCAATAATATCCTTTTCTTGATTTCGTCCAGTTTGTCCATGATCAATGGAATAATCTGGCAGAAGGTAATTGGTAGTACTTATAACTTTTCTTTCTTTTGGAACATAAAAGTAATACCCAAATCCATTTGGATCCTTTGATAATGTCACAGCCTTTTTCCCGGGTGCTTCTGTTTTCTTTGTTCTATGATCCCATATTATAGCAGGTGCACCAAAAGGTAGAAACGATCTTAATTTAATTCTCACTGAGTGTTTACTTATGTTCATCAATGGAGACTCTCCGACATTTTTGTTGTATACACAATTTCTGACATTTACTGCAGCCTTAGCTGCATAGGTCCAGAAACTCAAAGGAAGTTGAGATTGTAAAAGTAATGTCCTTGTATCTTCAATAATCGTTCTAATACTTCTCTCAGCTCTCCCGTTGGCTTGATGATCTTCAGTAGAGGTGTATATAACATTTATTCCTCTATTATTAGCCATAGATTCTACAGTCTGGTTATCAAATTCCTTCCCGCGATCCATAATTAATTCTTTAACAGAAGTATCAAATTGTTTCTCGACCCAACGAATATTATAGTCAATTTGATCACCAATTTCATTTTGATTTTTCTTGGTATGTGTCGTTGCGATAATAAATCTTGACACATTATCGATCATGATCAATAAATACCGTTCTTTCACATGTGGAACTGGACCAAATATATCCAGACTCCATGACTCACCAGGTAACTTTTGTTGTGAATAGTGGTTCATAGATCCAGTGTAGTGAAAATGTCTATGAATTCTTCCTGAAGCACAAATTTCACACCACATTTTCATTGTCTTCCTACCTTCTTTGATTTCTTGTACATCATCAAAATTATTCATATTGATAGACTTAATAATACCATTAGCTGGAAAATGATTCAATCTTAAATGAGCTTCTAAAAGACTTATTTTAGGCTTGTAGGTTAATGGATTCTGCGGTCCTATAGCTCTGATTACATTTCTCTTTCCTTTTTCAACGTCTATAATTTTCTCAGTATCAACCCACACTGTGTTTCCACTTTTGAAAGTATCTGTGTTGAACTTGTATTCTTCACTAATTAAAGAGTTATATCCTCTATCTAATGTAATTCCAGTTTCATGATATAATTTATCAGCGGACAATATGGTAGCTTCCTGATCAGGAGAGTAAAAAGCTGACACACCAATTGACCTATTATTGCCTACTTTTATGTATAATATACCTTCTCCCGGAATATTAATAGGCTCTGTGTCATTTCCAACTCCCCAATATTCAGGTGCTTTTATCAATTTTGTATAATCATGTAACCAATCTTTATTGTGTACCAGGTGAATACCAGCAGCTGTATCTATCACTACTTTATCATGTATTTTTCCACTATTATTTATTTTCCTGATAATACCCTGTTCAGCAAACTGTTTATCTTCGAAATTCTTGTTTGTTTGACTCTTAATCTTTAAATTTACCTTAGTTTTTAAAATTTTTTGTTTATTTTTTATACTTGTACTTTTGCTTTTGCTTTTGCTTTTATTTTCTAAAACTGTTTCCATTAATTTCACATTCTTTTCGTTATCTCTAATATGGTCTTTGTCATTTCTTACCATATTATGGATTTGTCCTTTCCCATTAGTTTTCCTTGTATCAGATTTCCTTTTCTTATTATGACTAATTCTCTTAACACCACCACTTGACTTATCTGGTGTTTTTAAATTAGTATTCAGCGGCATTTTCACCTTCAAGCCTAAGTTTACCATTTTGATCCGAGGAATCAATTTGGTTGGAGGAATTTTTATATGGATAAGTACTGAATCTATATCTCTTTTTGCAGTTTTTTGCATAGTGGAGATATGAACCACAATTATCACACTTTTTCTTTTCCAATCTAATTAAACCTCTGGATTGGCGGAATCTTTTGTTATTCAATTTCACTGTGTCTCTAACAGCCATGATGTATCGGTCAGTTGCCAATTCCTTGATATTACCTTTCAATTCACCTGATGAAAAGTTGGTTATCAACTTCATGTACAATCCATCCGATAGGCACTCACGAATTTTACTATTTAAGAATCTAGAATTCATTTTGATAAAATCGTTATCATCATGACTCCAAACTTCAATATTAACCATGTACGTCAATTCCTTGACAATGGAATCAGGATCAGAACAAAATTCATCAATCATAATTTCATCCCACATTCTGTCCTTGGTGATCCTGTCAAAATCTTGACGTAGTAAATCTTTGATATACAAAATGCATTCAACTCCAGTTTTATTATCAAATTCATGGTCGTTCATGTTCCCACAAATTGAACTACAGATAATTTGTCTAATAATTTCATCTTCATTTTTATCGATATTAATATCACTATTAATTCTAGTGATATCGTCAAATTTCCAAGATCTTAGATATCTAGATAGAGCTCTAAACCAATTTGGAATATCTTCGATAGTTTCCAATTTTTTATCAAACTTATAAGATGAATTATCATAATAATACTTAATCTTTTCTCCTCTCAAGTTGACAAATTGATAAAAATTTCCAAATTCATCTCTTTGTATTAATAAAACATGACGAGTTTGTTCCTCAAATTCCATCTCGTCTAGTACGGAAGTCAATTTTGTGGATGTTATGCTTTGTTCTTCATTCTTAGCTCCGTCATCAATATTTATATTCACAAAATTTTTTACCAAATTTAACAATTCAGTTAATTCTTTAGTCTTAGCATATTTTTCTGAGATTGCTAACTTGTCATCTCCCATAATCTCAGCAAGTTGTTGTTGCATCTTATCCATTTCCTTCAATAATTGCTCTTTTCCAGAAGGTTCCTGATGCACAGAATCTAATTTAGCGACGCTACCATGATGGAAATTGGAGCACTTGGCGTCCTTGGTAATGTCTGACATTTTAGTTTATATTTTGCTTTCTTCCTTTTTTCTTTGTATAAAATGTTACATACAATATTACATAGAATTGTACAAACACATGTTTAAAAGTATTTTCTTCTTTCTTAAAAAATTTTTTACTTTTAGCGAAAATCAAAAGTTTTCATTCATCCATCGTAACTTATAATTCTAGATCCGTACACCACATAATAATTCTCAAATAACTGAATTATAGAACAAAATATCATTGTAAATAATGATAAAAGATCATTATTTCCAACAATATATATATATACTATCTTTTTTACATATTACATATGATTCATATAGGTATTTCCAGATCTTTGTATATTTATATATTTATATATATTTGTATATTTATTTTTTTGCGTATTTTCTTTTTCTTTTCTTTCAAAACAAATATTGAACAAAAAAAAAATAAAAAATAAAAAATAAAAAATAAAAAAGGTAAAGAAATTTAAAAAATACCTGAAATTATTGCAATAAACAAATTATTACTTGTAATTTTCAAACTTTCTTATTTTTCTTATCTATCGTCCTATTCAAACTTTTAAGTGGATATCATCTATTCTCAATAACGTGTTTTCTTAACTTCTCTTTATCATTTCCAACCTATATTTTTTTTGACAATACTAATCAAGACAAAATAAAGTATATTATTTATTTCTATTTTATCAATAACTTATTTCACTTTTCAATCATATCATATACTCTACATATATACCTAAGTAAAGGATATCTTTTATTATATTTTGGTAAATTTTGCTGGTAATCCATCTAACATTTAGTAAATCTATAATTACTCAAATCCCAAAAAGAAGAGCCAAAATTTGAAATATTCTAGGAATCAATCTCTTTCTTTCTCCTTTTTTTTTCGTGTGTGTGTGTGTTTGTTTTATTTTATTGATTTCAGTTTTATTCTATTTTTACCTACTAGAATTATACTCGATTAGTCTAGCTTCACAGTGTTGTATAATTTTATACATTCAACAAGATAAATTTCTATTTATCATTTTTATCAAAAGTCGATAGAGATACAAGTATAAGCAAATAATACAGAAGCTTATACATAAATAAATAAATAGATAGATAGTTAAAATAAAACTATGGCATATCCACCCCCATCTCGTTATATCAGTGATAAGAAACGATATTATTATAGCAGCAATCCCAATAGAAGATATGGTAATCCATATGTAAAGAATAAATATTATAAACCTTTTAATAATCCAAATATACTTAACAATAATTCACTTTATTCTAAAGATGAACGTCTACCGAATACAAGTCCTCCAATCAGATTTACAGGAAGTAATACATCCTTATCTGACCCAGCAAGAAATTTTTCTTCTCCTAATTTAGACATTTCTCAATCTGCTTCCTTCAAAAACGAACGTCCTAGAAGATCTCGATATAGTGGGTCAACCATAACGACTGCTGATGCTCAAAAATTATTCAATATAAGAGCAAAATTGCCCGTTTCACGTTATATTACAGATTCAGAACCATCTACAGACAGGAAGGACTTTTCATCAAATTATAAAATTAATAACAACAACATAAATGTTAGTAACAATACCAACAAGCAACGCCATTATCCATCATATAATGAAAAGGATTCAAAGTATTCTACATCTAATAAGCCCCGTATTGAGAAAAGCAAATATTCATCTGCCACCTCTTTATCTACTTATTATAATAATAGTACCCCTAATAATAGTGATACTTCTGGCAGTGGTAGCATTTCTATCAAAAATACATCTATCATGAATCCTACAGCGGTATCTAGTCGATATAACAACACCACATATCCATCACCTAATACTTCATCATACTATCCATACCGAAGTGCTTCAAATAATAAACATGCCAGTAACAGATATCATCCAAGATCTGCAGAATCTTTAGCGAATGTTAAACCATTAGCGTCAGGCGATACTTACTCTCCTAGTAATAGTATTACCACTACTCCTGTTAATAACCATTCTAAAAAGGAATCTTCCCATACCTTCTCAAACTATAATACAGAATTTTCCTCAATATATGGTAATAAAAATCCCTCTAGCTATATTAATAATTCTAATAACCAATTGTATGCAAGTGATAATGTGAAAGGAACAATGTATCATTCATACCATCCCCATGAAATTGTATCTACCTCAAAAAACAATCCAAGTCCAGTAGTATATAAAAAAGTACGTTTAGATAAAGACACGAAATTTGTTACTCCATCATCAAGTAGGTATAATTCAAATGCAGATCTTTCAGAAACATCTAAAAATATTGAAAATCCAAAAAGGGAACTACAAAAGGAAGCAAAACCTGAATCGGAGACTTTTGGTACAACTACATCCATTGCAGATAGATCAAATATAAAAAATGAAAGATGTGACTCTAGTAAAAAAGTCAATCCCTCTAGTTTAATCAATTCAGTGACACAAACTACAAGGGAGGTTGAAAAACAAGTATCTGTAGATCATAAAAGAATTGATTTATCGAAAAAAGGCAGTGACCTAGATATTTCATATCAACATCACACAGACACCACAAAGAATGAAATACAAATAGAGAAGAAATTTAATAGTGAAGCTGATTTAACTATGAAAATTGAAGGAAAAAATGACAAATGTCAATTGAAGTCAATGTGGACATCATCAGACTTGAATTTGCCTTCTCTATTGGATGAACAACCAAAGGAGGATCAATATACACCTAATAACGAAGAGAGTGATGAAGACATTGCGGATGGAGAGATTGTTCAACCGCCATCTGAGACCGATTATGAATATGTTTGGGATTCCAAATTATTAAGACCTTCTGTTGAAACATTAAAAAGTTTTGTTGACACCAAAGAACCTTTACCTGAACCATTAGAGCCTCTTCAAGAATATATTTTCCCAATGAAAGAAACAGAACTGAAATTATGGATTTTGAAAAATCAAACTAGATCTAAAATTATACAAGACCAGAAATATTTATTAAAGAATCCAATCTCTAATCTTAAGGAATACCCCTTTATGACTTCCAATTATAAACGATACTTATCTACAGTTAAACCTATTTTAATAAAAATTTTAATATCTATGAAGATAAATGATATAGGCAAGTCATTACTAATAAAGAAAAAAGCAAATAAACTAAAATTAGAATGTGATGAAGAAAGTAAGAAACTTTATAAAATTACTGCAGAATTAAGGAAAAAGGAGATAGAGTATAAAAAAGCACAGGAGGAAAAAAGTAAAGAATATGAACAAAACGAAAGATATTCTAATCAATCAACTCAGTTGCCTGATCAGTCAGGCACATCTTTGATTCGTAGAAGAAATAGGGCTGATTTTGTAGATGACGCGGAAATGGAGAATGTTTTACTTCGAATAGATCCAGAATATAAACATTTTCAAGCGGCTGCAATTATTCCACCTCTACAGTTGAATCATATTGAAAGAAATGTCATAAAATTCCAAAATGTTAATAATCTGGTGACTGATAAAGATAAATGGGCTTCAAGAATACTTTTAGATAAAGAGGACAATTTTACAGAAAATGAACATACATTGTTTGTAGAGGGTTACTTATTGCATCCTAAAAAGTTTGGTAAAATATCTCGTCATATGGGTGGACTAAGAACTCCTGAAGAATGTGTATTACATTATTATAAAACAAAGAAAAAAGTTAACTATAAAGAACTACTGCTACAAAAGAGCAAGAAAAGGAAGGAAAATATTGTTAAACGTCTAAAGAAAAAGGAGAAGGAACATGAAGATAAATCACTTAAGATTGTTTCATCTCCTAAATTTGCTAAGCAACATGAATCGATGATAGGTGTCAATGAGTTTGTGTCTGAAAAGACCACAGATAACTCAGAATCTATTTTAGAGGGTCCATCTTCAGAGAAGAAAATGCACAAGGAAAAAGTAATATCTAAAGTTAAAGAGAACACTGTTATACCCAATGCTCATACTGAAAATTATATTAGTAGTATAAAAAATAATGTTTTATTACAAGATGATGTATCATCAAATTCCATACCGATTGATAACACTGTCTCTGAAAAGAAAGAGTCTCAAAATGAAGATATGAAGGATAAACCAAAAAATATTGGTGATAAAGATGTAATTGCTATTGCAGCGGCTGCTGTGAACTCTATCACTGAGATTCCTACCCTAGAAAAATTCGACACAACATATGAGACAGAAGATATCACTACGGAATCAACCTTAACGCCTCCAAGATACAATGAACCTCCAGTGGAGAGTAAGAAACGTACATATTCAAATTCTACTCTATCCGAATCATCTGTTGATAAGAGAGTTCAGGAAACTGTAGATGGTTCCACTGCTGCAATAGATAACAATACTAATACTAATGCAGTTGCATCAAACGAAGCAGAACATCTTGGTAGACAAAGTAACACCAAGAGTTCAGAAGGTTCTGTGAAGTCTGGTAATACTTTAGGGAAAAAGAAACATAAGTATATGTCCGATCATAAGACCAGTTATTGGAGTGTCAAAGAAGCTCAAATATTTCCAGAACTACTAAGGAGATACGGTTCTCAATGGTCATTAATATCTGAGAATTTAACTACCAAATCTACTACAATGGTTAGAAATTATTATCAAAGAAATGCTGCACAAAATGGTTGGAAAACAATTGTAGAAGAAGCAGATTTTAGAAAGGATAGAGAAAATAACAAGTCACTACAACAAACACAATTCATGTTACATCAAAACGTTAATAATAACAATAATAATCCTAGCGACCCTAATAACACCCAACTTCCAACCATATCCAATGGTATACCAACTCAACAGAAACCTGCTATGTTATTTTTTGACAAACCAACTAGTTCCGCACCATCAATTGTTCCTGCTCGAAGACCGTCTGTATTTTCTGAATTAAATAAGGATATATTATCTAACGTACCATTAGATAAATTGCCAAAACCAAGATTGCCTTCAATTCTATTCCCTACGACAAAACCTTCTACGACAGAACGATCTGGTCCAGTTATTAGAAAGGAAGAAAAAGACTTTCTTTACCCACTTATCCCACAAAGGAACACTTATAGTTCAACCCAAGGAACAACCATTTCTACACAATTGCCACATTTATCCTCCTCAATTTTTGATTTTGTGAGAGGTAATACCGACAAACATGATGATATTGTCTCTCCAAAAAGATGTAGCGTGTCAAGTAATCAAACAATGACTACAATAGAACCTAGTCTTGGTAAGAATATTTCTACTTTTAATAATAAAATATTGTTCGACACGACTAGTGAGGCTGTGCCAAGAGGTAGTGATACAATTTCAACCACTAGTTCAAGACCTAATTCTATTATTACTCTGTTGAATCCCATATCTCAACATACAAGACATTATGGGACGACCACTCTTGCTTCTTCCTCTGCCAAAGAAAGTATGTCAAGAACCACTTTGGATAATGTAAGAACCCCACTTCCATCAATTCAAAGAACCACTGCAAATTACCCTAGTCAATCGACGCAAGTCACTCTACAGCCAATTACTAACCCAGCAAGTTCAAATATACATCTTATACAATCTACGACGGCTATCCCACCAGTACAAAAGCAAATCCCTGACTTCGCCAATGATCCACTTGCAGCATTAGCTGCTGTTGCTTCTGCCCCAGAGACTCTTGCTTCAATTTTACCTGAATTCGGAGGAAAATGAAATATCCAATTTAATGATGTTAACGGTTTATTTAATATTTCTTTGATAACTATTCTATGTAGTATAGTTTATGTTTATGTATATATATTTCTTTTTATTTTTATAACATATCTAATATTAAAAGATGCAAGATTATATATTCAATATAAAACGATATGATAGTGATTGTATAGTATCAGATGAGCAATGATATATGAACTACTGTAAAAATCCAATGACTTAATATATCAATGAACGTTAATAAATTTGCCACTACAATATATAAAAATGGGTTAGGTTAAGTTACACTAAGTTTTAAATAACTCATCAACAAACCAAAAAACCAAAATGGAATACATAAACTTCCTAAAAGATAGTTAAACCAATAAAAAATAATGATATTGTTCACTTTATATAAATCACTTTGCCATTATTGTTTGTTTACTTTTTGGTTTGTTTCCATCTTTTGTCCTTTCAATACGAAAAAAGGCCTCTTTTCTTTTCTTTTTTTTTTATTTCTTGTTCTTGATAAATTCTTCGAGGTTAAATTTGAAAAAAAAAAAAAAATACCCCAGAATTCCTTTATTTTTCTTCTTGCACAAACCTCGAGAAGTTTCTTTTAATATTGTTTTTTTTTCTTTGTTTTTGAAATTATTTGATACCTTGGAAAAAATAACTAAATCTTTTTGGTAAAACTGTTCCCTTCAAAGGAACCCTAAGTAAAGAAAGGTTTCTATAACTTAATTAGGTTTGGAGAAAGCAAAATTGTGTTTATCACCAATTAGAAAACACTTTCTAAAAATAATGAAAAAAACTTTCATTGATAGTTTCGACTGTTTCTTAAAGAAGAAAACACAGCAACCCTAACTTTTTTACAATTTTTCGCCATAGAAAACACTTTTCTTAAGCACAAAACCTAATTTGTCGTCGAGAATGATGCATTTTGATTTTCACATGCACGCCGCTTACATTGTTTATCGAGAAAAGAAAAAAGGTAATTTGTTACTTTACTCGACAGTTAGGAGATGAACTTGACATTGGAATCGAAAATAAGTAAATATTGTCAAGATTGAATGTTTGTTAATTAAGTTAAAATAGCTTTACAAATCTTATGAATTATTCACTTTAATACGTAAGGTAATTAGTACTCTTATTTTATTTCAATTTTTAAACATTGCTGTAGAATCGAATACTGGAGTTGTAATTCTCTATAAAGACATAAATAAATAGGTATATATCCAGACATAGATTGATATAGTCAACAATTTGGAAGAAACAAAAAAATTATGATGGAGGCTATTATACAAAGATTCGTTGCTCCAGTGTTTGAAGCATACCCACAATTACATGAATATATTCCTACTATAGAGCATCCATTTTTTAACATTAACTTATGGGAAAATTTTGATGCAATTGCTACTTGGTTAACTAAGGGTAGATTCGTTCCAAGCCAATTTGAATTTGTTCAAGGACAATTACCTTTAAGTGATCTTTGTAGTGTTACTATTGCCATTTCTCTGTATTACATTATTATCTTTGGTGGTAAAGCATTATTAAAACCTTTCCAACCTTTCAAATTAAATGGTCTCTTCCAACTTCATAATCTATGTTTGACTTCCATCTCTTTTATCATCTTAATACTGATGATCGAACAATTAGTTCCAATGATCGCTAGATATGGTCTTTATTACAGTATTTGTAATATTGGTGCATGGACCCAACCAATGGTTACTTTATACTACATGAACTATATCGTCAAATATATAGAATTCATTGACACCTTCTTTTTGGTTCTAAAACATAAAAAATTGACTTTCTTACACACATATCATCATGGTGCTACCGCTTTATTGTGTTACACACAACTAATTGGTACTACCTCTATCTCATGGGTAGTAATATCATTAAATTTAGGTGTCCATGTCATTATGTATTGGTACTATTTCTTAGCCGCTAGAGGTATTAGAGTCTGGTGGAAAGAGTGGGTTACAAGATTCCAAATCATTCAATTCATCTTCGATATCGGATTTATCTATTTCGCTTGCTATCAAAAAGTAGTCCACAATTTTGCACCATTTTTACCACATTGTGGTGATTGCGTTGGTTCTGCTCCTGCTACTCTATCTGGGTTCTTTATTATTTCTTCGTATTTGGTATTATTTATCAGTTTTTACATTAACGTTTACAAACGTAAAGGTACAAAGACCAGTAGAGTCATTAAACGTGCTCATGGCGGTGTTGCAGCTAAAGTTAATGAATATGTTAACGTCGATTTAAGTAATGTTTCAACCCCATCACCCTCTCCAGCTAGAAGAAGAAAGTGATTGCAACAGGAACGATCGATATCGATTAATAATAACTTTTTATAAATATGTAAAATAATTACTATATGTATATTTCTGTATATTCAAGATTTTATTTTATAAATGGTCTGAGTAAAAATTTTAGTAGCTAAAAAAAAAAAAAAGAAAACATTATCTGTGATCTATTATCTTCTTTAGTTTATGTTCTTTTCCAAAAAGTGAATAAATATTTTGTATATTCATATTTCATTTATCGTCTTATATTGATGGTAATATGATATTAAAGTATTATTATTATTATTATTATTATTATTATTATTATTATTATTATTATTATTATTATTATTATTATTATTATTATTATTATTATTATTATTATTATTATTATTATTATTATTATTATTATTATATACATAAACATAGTGAGTATAGTTTGTTCTCTAAGTATTTGGCTCGTCTTTGAGATAAAAACAAAGATCTCTTTAGTGTCGCTAAAATTACCTTTGCATTACCACCTAATATACTAACATGTTTTAACCCCCTCCATTAGAATTAGATTTTATGGATCTAGTTGAATTCACACTACTTTCTTCAGATTCTGTGTCGAGATCAGCAAGTAGTACACTTTTAGTAATATCCATATTAATATCTTCCTCATCATCCTCTTCAGTCAATTTAGCTTCAGGATCCAAGTTGATTATACCATAATTTGAAGCATATGCTATATTCTCAGTATTCAGTTTCAAAGGGTATTGCTTACATAGATCTGATAAAATTTCATAAGTCTCTCTAATCGTGGCGCTTCTACCCTTTGTTCTTATAGTCATCTTCAAATCAGTGGCACGTTCATCTACAAATGCTTTTGGTAATTGGACAGATTGCAATGCATACATAAGGGAATACCAACATAGATCAAATACAGGTCCTGTACCGCTGAAAACTTTGATTTTAGCATATTATAAATCTGACCATTTTTTGTTTATTTGAAATAAGGTTTCTTTCTGGTACATCTGAGTTATTAGAATCATCGGGAGAAATAATTTTTATACTTCCATCATCATTATCTGTTAGTCTGACACCTGGTTGAACTTTTAAAGATTCTTTTGGTAGTATCTTGGAATGCAATACATAATCGTATAACTTTTGTGATAGAGTCATCTCCTCATCTGTACAAGCACCTACTTTACCTCGTTCCACCTCTACTACAGGATACACAGATGTATAATTAAATAGGTCTGCATTTTTAACATCATTCATACCAATAAGTTCATTCTCCATATTTTTTATAGACTACTGACTCCTCAATAATACCGCCAATGAGAGTGGTGACAACAAATGTATTTCCACATTTTAAAACACTGTAACCAATTATATTGTTATCCTTATATTCTTTACCATATCTAGATAAAAAATATTCGTTAAGTTGTACTTCTCTGAATTCTTCAAACCCCTTCAAAGACGGACTAAAGCTTAATGATAAATGTCTTTGTAAAAATAGTTCAGGTGAAATACGAGCTAAAAGTTCTGGGAAAGAAGTTCACTGGATGAATATTAATTGTTTTTTTTTTAATGTCATTATACATCTCTGAATTTTTTTTTTGTTTTGTTTTGTTTTATTTTGTTTTATTTTTCAGCAATAAAACAGTCCTACTTTAGGTTTATACATACATTGACATTTATTAAAAAACCATTCAGAAATAGTGCAAGCTCTTGTAAAGTTGTTTTGATGATCTCTAATATTTTTTTTATATTTTATCTTTTTTTTTTATCTTTGTTAGTCATTATCCAAAAATTTTCTAAGTTTCAAAATATGCTAAAAGAATATTAAATTTCCTGAACCACATTCATTCATTCCTACTTAAATATTAACAATCCAAAACAGAAATTTCTTTGCATCTGTCTCCTTTCTTTTTAACTTATTTTTAAAAAAATCAATTAGAACCTTAAAAGAATTTAGATTATTGTTAAAATATTAATATATGACTACAACTTATTGAGGCAATTCTCTTATTCAAATATCTATTCTTAGGTAAACTAAAAAATAACAACAATAATGGGACATTTCTATGGTCAGGGTCATTAAACTATGATTTATTTGGTATCACAGGTTCTATTGCAAAATCTGGAAAGACAATTTGTTCAGATGGTTACCAATTGCGTATAAGAGTAAAAGGAGTTAAAGAAACAATGTAATTTTCAAAACTTAAAGCTCTGATTTTATATATAATGTTCCTATGGTTGGTTAGAATGACAATGTCAGTTATGGATTCAAAGTAGTCAATTTTTTTAAAGAACATTATAAAGATTTTTCATATGTCAGTGTAACCGCTGAAGTTAAAAAAACAAAACAAAGCCAAGGTGTTGGTACTATTTTTATTGAAAAAAAAAAAGATCCAAATAGAATATTAAGTATTAGAGGTGTCAATGGATAGAATGTATGTACCGATGACTGACTAAGTGCCATATTTCTGAACAATCTAAAGAACAACATATGGCTATGTTTTGGCAGGCGGCCTTTGATCCATGTTCTGTTATGGGATTGTTGTAAAGATTAAGCAAAAATTTATGATATTCTCCTTCTCAATGTATCTTCTTCAAAAAACATTAAAACTAATCGTCGAAATTTAGTATATATTTCAGTATTCGATGAAGCGAATTTTCTACTTTTTTTTAGACTCATCGATTTAACACTACATAGTAATTAAAATTAAAAGAGAAATAATGATTGATTTTATGAAATGTTCTGAACAGCTATATACACTCCTTTAAAAAGTATTTGTAAATCATGAAAGTTCCACTATCTTTATTATTATATCAGGTACTGAAAATGTTCTCTTTTCATTTAAGGAACACCCTAAAATTGTATTTAAAGAACCTATTAGAAAAGTAAAAAATATTGAAAATAATGGTACAGGTGACAACCTTTTTAGGTACCATGATCACTTAATACTATCAATGATCATAAAGTTTTAAAGCATTCCAATTTAGTACTAAAGTTAGTTCCTTGACTCTCCAGGAATCAATTGTGTTTCGACTAATGCTATGTATGATAAACATATCAAAATATCCTAAAATAATAAAATGTGTTGGATGCTTCACGTAGTATATTATTGAATCTTAAATGTTTTATAATTTTTATATTCCTAGTTAAAATACACTGCTATATACATAATAATAAAAATCGGATAAGAAAATGAAAATGCACTTTTAAATTATCATATGTAATTAACAAATCATTACGCGATGATCCTAAGAGAGGTATATATATATATATATACAAATATGTAGGAATCTCGATGTACAAATTTATATCACTGTAGGAAACTTATATGGCGCTTGAAGCATTTTATGATGTACCTTTAATTACAGAAATCATTATACCATACCCAACTGTGATGACACAAACAAATGCCATTAACGACGCAGGAACACCTCTGGTTAAAAAAGTAGGAACATTCAAATACCTTTTCCCCTTTTTATCAGTTAAAGAAATTGCAGTAACATTTGGGAAACCAGATGATGCTAACCCCATACCACATGATGCTAATAATGCACAACCGAAAACAAGGACAGGCGCAGCTTTTGGATTTTCAAGCTTTTGCCCCACTTCTTGGACTAATGGAACAATAATAATTGCGGAAACAGTGTGAGAAACGAATGTTCCTACAACCAACATTAAAATTCCAAAAATACACAAGATTGCTAATAAACCATCATTTTCAATTCTTCTTTGTAATGCTCTAGCGATAGTCGTCAATAATCCCGAAGATGATACTGCTTTACCTAATGCTATACCTCCCATAGCTAATAAAACTATAGACCATGGAAAATTATTGATGTCCTTTGTCGTTAATAAGCCTGTTCCAAAAAATAGAACAATAGGTAAAATTGCAATCTCACCAGATGAACCAAAGGCTCCTTCAATTTTGGATTCCACGCACCATAACAAAATGGTGCCTACAGTGACTACAATAACATAATATTGTTTTAAAGTTAATTTTGTTCTAATCGGAGTAAACTTTTCCAGCTTAGTAGTGTTAATCTTGAATGTTATACACATTATGCCCCATGAACATAATGTGGCTAAAATACCACATGGTAGTGCAACGGCAAAGAATTGACCCCAACCAACACCATATGGCCTTAAATAATTCATAGAAATAATATTTTGTGGGGAAGAGATAGGTGATGCCATACCCCCAATATCTGCAGCTAATGCTACACCCATAACCAATGCTTTTGCAAAAGGGGTATCACCATCCAGTGGATCAAGCAATGGTGTCAACAAGGAATATGTCAACACAGGTGATGCAACATTAGATATCCACATGGAAAGGAAAAATACCACAGCCATTGCTGTTAATATAACATTTCTTGGCTTTGTACCCGCTGCAGATAACAACCATGAAGCTACTATTTTTGCAATATCATATTGAGATAACGCTTCACCCAAAGTAAAACCAGCTAATAAGATCATAATAGTTGAAGACCACATTGATGCAAATATGGCAGACGAAGCATCTGCTGCCCCCATCGCCTTCCCATTATCATCTCTTAAGACTTTAAATAAGACAGTTAACAATGGAACCAACATAGCTGTAATATGTAATGGTATGGCCTCCGACGCCCATAAGAAAGCGACACATTCAACCAATGCCATACAACGACCTTCGATTCTATCATTGAATGTTTTAACACCCAACAATATACCAGTAAATGTGATGATAAAAGCAAGTTTTGCAGCTTTCCTGGTAAAGAATAACTTAGGAACACCAAGATGCGAGATATGAATAAATTTCCATTCAATAGGTCTTGGAAGTTTCCATAGATAGTACTCTGTATTTAATTTTTTCTCTCTTTGCATCATCTTCCTTTTCAATTATATCAAGATCTGGTCTAATTTGGTCATTTGCTGAGGCTAGACCAAGCATATCTTTCCATGTCTTACTCCTTTCCCATACAATATGATCGTGTAAAAATAATTTCAATTCTTTTTTACAACCAGCTATATTATCAGATTGATCAGTTATCAACGCATAAAATTCCACTAACAATTTAATCCTCTGATTTAAACCATCAAGTGTAGATTTTTTGAAGGTATATGTATCTTTGAAAAATACCCCAGTATCTATTAGTTCAGCCCTTGTAGACATATGTAACACTTTATCAAATTTTTTTGTAATCTTACTAAAACCAATGGTATTTAATTCAATGAAGGACTTTAATTGACAAAGATCAATATATAGATAAATTATGGATTGTTTTAAGATGGACCTTTTCTGAGATTTTATATTTACCTGGGAATAATTCAATAAAGCACTATTTTCTTGGGTACCATCGATCCCATATTCAACCTCTTCATCATCATCTTCATCAAACTCTTCTTCTGATAAATCGAATCTGTTTCTAAGTTCGTTATCTTCATAGGATAATCTAATATTAAAGGAGTTGGTAGATCTCCGTTTATTATTGTTATCCAAGAGCTTAATCTTCATAGCTTCCACATATGGTTCAGTTGAGTCTAACTGAGATGCAATCTGTTCATATGATGTTATTTTTTCTGCTTCCAAATCACTGACTAGAAAGTTAAACTTTTCATAAAATTTAGCTTCCATCCTTTTATAAAAATCATCAATTTTTACCTTCTCGTCTACTAAGCTTGCTAAAAATATATCGTAAGAGCTATGGACGGTTTTTGCTTCACCTGACTGAGGAGAGCTGTGATTGTCAAAAGTCTTAGATTTTAAACCGGAAGAAAAGATATTTTTTATAGGATCTTTTAACTTATTTGCACTTAAAGAAATATCATCTAATTCAATAGTTTCTTCAACAGCTGCATTTTTGTCTATTTTCTCTGAGGAACCAGCTTTGTTTTTAGATTTGAAAAATCTACCTGTAATCTTTGAAGTTAAATCCTTCACTGAAGCAGTTTTTGTCGGCTCTTTAACTTTGTCAAATTCTTCATTTTTTTCAGATTCAAAGGCTTCTGATGTATTTATAGTAGAATGTTTTAATTCGTCTGACTGTAAAGTATATATAAGATTTTTTAATGCTACATAGTCCATATAGTGACTCTGCCATTCAGGTACTGCATTATATTTTAAAAAATGAGAGAATCTCATGGTGTATCTAAACAAATATATCTAATCGAAGAGTTCAACTAATACACCTTGCTTTATTATCAAAGAAATGATTATTTTCAAAGTAACAAATTGGATTTAAAAAAGAAATGATTTATGGTAGAAATTTAAGATAATATGCTTAAAATTATCAGTAATTTAGTTCTGATTATTATCAGGAATGTTATATACTACAAAAAAAATGAATAACTAAATAAGACATCGAGATATTTGTAAATTTACTGGAAATAGATTTTTTTTTGTTTTTTTTATTTTTTTTTTCAGATATAGCTTTTCTGTGCCTCCTTTTTAAATACAATGATTTAATAATATTGAGTCATTTTTTTTTACTTCTAGATTTTCGGATTGTGGAAAAATTTGTTCTTAGCCGATTTTTTATGAAAATTACGTAAAATACACAAAGATCTTCGAAGCGCAAATGAATAATGCTTAGTGTTCAGGTGACCTCATAAATTAATAGCCCAATAGGCTTTGCTTCTTTAAGCATATATAGAATTACATCACAGGCATTTTATTTTTTAAAAGGGACTACCTATATAAATGAACCTTTTTTTTTTTATAATATAGCTTAAGTAATATCAAGCCTTAACAAGGAATTGTAATTTTACAATAATGAAAACTTGAAAAAGATGTGAAATAAAAATAATCATAGTGTTATTGCATTTATATTTTCTTATTAATTATAAATATTTTCATTATTTTGTTATGTATTTCTCTTTTCTTTTTTCACTGTCTTTTATTTATATACACGTGATACTTCTAATTTTTTGGGATTATACGCAAACTTTGGTGATAACCTCTATCTAAATCAAGTTCATAATATTTACTCACTCTCCATAACTCAAAAACAATCAATTCTTGTAAAATGGGAATATTGGTAATGACATCTGTATCAATTGAAAGGTTTTCGGCAACTTGGAAAAAGGAGTTTCTTTTATCGAGGCTGTCCAACGATGATTGACTATAACCAACCTGAAAGAATTGAAGGTTACCTATGATTTTTGTCATTCTAATGTATTTATCGACATTAATCAGTTTATTTGGTCTAAAAGAATAAGGGTCTCTGAAGTTTGGATTACCGTCATCCAAAAATGTAAGGTCCTGTATATACAGATTGACGAAGGGGACTACGGGTAATGGAGATTTAGAATATTGATTTTCTCTAGTTATTGAGTTTAATTTAGTTCTGTAAACTTTATAATTGTGGTTAGGATGAACAATTCTTGCTAAATAATCAAATAATGTAGATTCCTTTTTATCTAAAGAATCCCATAATGGATATAATCGTTCAATCGAATGGTTTTGTAGGGAAGCCATAATAATTGCAACAGAGTCAAAGTTTCTAAAGTATGCACAAGATAATGCAATCCTCAACCAACTCTTTAATCGAGAAACTCTTTGGCCTAAAGAAAGATATGGAGCGCATATAGTTTCTGTGACGTAATTAGATAATTGATTACCAAACTTTAAAATTGCTATTATATTTGGTGATAAACTAGAATCTTTATAATTGACTAATTCTGAAGGCTTAATTTGTAAAAATAAATTAGATTCTAAAGCGGTTAACTGTTTAGCTAGTTCTAAAGGATGTATATCAGTTAACCCAAAGGATGGCATATTGAATTGTTCCATTAAAAATGTTGTTGAAATTTGAACAGTGTTTAATTTCCTCCAAAGGCCTAAACATTTTTCTACTTTATAATATTCTATTTTTCTATCAATAGCAATTTTAGTTAAATGTTCATAAAACATAATTGATTTATTGGTCTTTTCAACCTCCTCATTAGATAGTAATGAGGACTCGCCTACATCAAGTAGTGGCAACAATAAGGACTTATTATTTTGACCACTATTTGACTTTGTGTTCCCTAATCCATATTGATCAATTATTCTATCATCAAGAGAGAATACAGATGATCTAATACTGTTAATAGAGGATGCTTCTGATATTACAGATAATACTCTTGGGCAGATCATCGATGCGGTTTTTAATTGAGGGAAAACAGTTAAATTATTGGTTTCCATGGAAATATTTGTCATAATAAGGAATAGTTTACATGCAATTACAATTAAATTTTTAGATTCGATTGGTAAATAAGTTGAAACTACTTCATTGAAGAAATTCACCATTGTTGGCAGAATGCTGTAGTCTCGAACATCCCAATAACTTTCCATCCATTTTTGAAATATGGAACATACTAGCCTTCTTCTTGTTTTCAATCGAGAAGCCCTTGAAGAGTAGATACCATTGCCACGTGCAGTATCGTAACGTGAAGAGTTATCAACAAGATCAAATCTGGCAATCAATTCATCGACTAAATCAACTGTATTACCATATTTTCTAAAATTGAGTAAAAATGAGGCAACTAATAAGTCACTAGGCTTATCCAATTCATCAGTTAATTTAAAAATAAAAGCTCTGAATGAAGCTCCAATTAAGGCTCCATTACTATCGAGCAAAATTTCTTTTTGTATTATTTCTGTATAATTTGCAGGTAAAATAGAAGTGTCTTCTTGCTTTGTTTCGAAATCTTCATCAACTCTAAATTTGTCGAATACTGAATTTCTACTGAATTCTTTTTCATTATCATCCAGTGGGTTAAATAAAAACATTTTATTATTAGTTTCATTCTGCTTGATAGGTTGGATACGAGAAAACCTGGCCAATAGACTATATTTTCCCTTGGTACTTGTAATCATTTGGTTAAAAAGATCCAGTTTCCCACATTTTTTAATGAAATTCTCTGGTGTAATTGTTATAGTGGAAAAATCAAGATATTCTCTATCATTTGCAAGTTGAAAATTTCCAATTAATCTTATGTAGTTGTTACAACCAAAAACTACATTTTTGATTAAAGGTGCCATTTGTGAAACGATCTTAATTAAATGCTTTCCTTCAGGGGTATACTGGTGGGGTGAATATTGTTCAAGTGCCAAAGGAGTATTGTGTGGATTATTATCTTGACTTTCATTTAACATTTGTGTCACTAATACTTTAATACATGAAACCAATTCGGAAACTAAAGATAGAAGGGGGTCTAAGTTCGAGTCCAGAGTACTTTCATAAGCATATTTATATTTTTCTTGAATAATATAAGAACACGATTTACTAATATACAGTAATTCTCTTAGCAAAATAATAATCTGATGCACAATAAGTTCTAAAGATTCACAACCAGCTGAGTTATGTTGTATAATATCTATCCTGCCAAGTATGATACCAATATATGTAAATAAGATATTGTATATTTCTCCTAATCGTTCTATAGCATGTGGTGCGACCTTTAAATATTTGTTTCTAAGAAAGATGTCATTATGTATATTATTTTTTGACTTTTCTAGTTTTTCTTCATTGAAAGTCTTATTATTCAAGTTATCTATATTAAAACTGTAATCCTTGAGTTTGCTTAATTTTGTTTGTCCCCAAGCTGAATAGAACGCAAATGCTCGTTCAATTACAGCAAAAACTAATAATACTATTGTGCTTAGATTTTTAGGTGAATGATTATTTTTGTAATAATCTGCTTTTATCATTAAATTGTACCAATCAGCCAATAATCTTTTTCTAGTCTTCTTGATATCAAAACTATTTCTCACTAAGTCATCTGATCTAGAGACACATTCCGTAAGTTGTAACAAATTTTTCACACCATCTCTGATTCCATTTATGAGATCAATCTTCAATATTTTATTGGTTTCTGATTGTTTTTCAAAGTCAACTAAAAATTTACCAGATGCTGTTAATAGTGATTCTAATGGTATCCTTGACGCTATATAGTTAGAGAGTTGTTTTATTCCATCGTCTCTTTTTTGTGTCAGTAAGTCTGGTTGAATAACATCAGTGAAATAGTTCAATGGAACCCAACCTCTTTTCTGTTGTTTCAGTAGACTTACCTGACCCCACCCCGATTCATCTGCTACGTGTACAAATGCAACGTCATTTTTTTCAAAGGAAAGACATATTTGTACATCTTCTTTATCTTTTAATGATTTAGCATCAAATCTATGTAGTGCTATAATGAATAGATAAGAGTAGTTAATGGTACCCTCTGTATTCTTTTTTGATGACTCTTTATTACTTGTAGTAACTGTATATTGTGGTGGTCGATTTGACAAATCCAATGTATCTAAAGTAATTGTATTTATGGTGTTTTCGAAATGTAGGGAATCGTCGTTGTCTTGGTTATATATTTGAAGTTCTTTTTGTACTGTCCATTGATCTTTATCATTTCCTGAATTGTTAATGTCGTTATCACCATAAATAATGTGTTCCGAATTAACAAGTCTTGATGCTCTAATAGCCTTCTTTGGTGATGAATATTTTACATGTATTTGATCTTTATTGATAAAAGAATGTGTTAGAGAATTTTCACGTATATCCATATTATCATCACTACTCTTCTTTTGAAAAGTAGGTGTATGTTCAGTGTTTATTTTTGGTGTTTCAAAAGTTGTTTCGTGATCAAATTTCTTTTGATACCGTGTTTGTTGTAATGTTGTGCTACTATTATTATTCCCATTTAATGAAGCAAAGGGGTATGTTTCTGATTTTTTATCAAAAGATGAGTCTTGTAAACTCATGTTGGAAGTAGCCGTAACGAATGAGTCGATAGTAGAATTTGAAACAGAATTAGACATATAGTCCTGATATTGTGTGGAGGTCTTGTCATGAACATGATCTAATTCGATTTTATTTTGTCCATGAGATTCGTTAATAGATGACGTGTTATCATTAGTTGAAGAATCATTATATATTAAGGATTTAGTTGGGGAAATCGTAAGAGTAGCTACATTAAATGCATCATCGTGTTCTTCGTTAAATGACAATGAGTTTGGAGGGGATACAGTATTATTAATTACTAGGAGGAAATTTGTAAAAAGGAATTTCCTTATGAAATGTTATTAGCAAAATATATGAAAATAGTTATGGTTATATTTCTCTGTTTGTGGTTCTCTTAGACATCATTTTAATTTAAAATAACAACTGGCTAAAGTCATCGATTATACATTATAATTTTTTTAAGTTTATTTTTTACTTTTTGATTTTATTTTTTAATTTTTTTTGTTTTTCGTTTCAAATTTGTCTCATGATTTTCAAATCTTGCGTATTTTGAATCAGCTGGAAATAAGCCTATATAAGAAAATATACACATACATTAATATATAGTGTGTAAAATGGAAACATTTGAATTTGTTGATTCCTGAATCAAATCTAGGAAATAAAGCGTAAGCGAGTCAATGAGATTGTTAAAGTACCATAGAACAAGGAAGAAGATAAGGAGAAATATCGATGTATTATTATACTTAATTAATATTCAGTAGTATATGCAGATTGCATTACATTTTATTATGTCTTATTTTCTAATAGGATGTTACCACGGTGTGTTGAACGATATGTGATACCACAGTGTGAATAAATAGAAAAACATATTAATATATTTCATGTGAAATTTTCTAATTTAAATATTATTTTTTTTTGCTGACATGGCTAATACTCTTTTTGAATTGCAGTGTGAAAAACTTAAAGATGAGATACCCCATCTCTTAGAATAGATGTGGATTTGTAATATAATTAAATACATTAGCATGATGTTTTTTTGATGTTATTATTGTTGCACATACCTAATTTAAAAATATGTTTTATTGTTGTACGGTATTTGAAATTGAGTTTTTATGTATAGTAGAGATAAATAGTGTTAGTATTTATGGTTTAAGGAATCCAACCTAAAGATTCTGTAATATCTGGGAAAAAGTAAGAATATACTCTGACTTTACTATCATGATACATTGAACGTAACCGAACATCACTGTTATCTTTTATTTTTTTAGTAGTCGAGATGCCTAGTCTGTCGTAGCTTACTTAAGAAAGGAATTTATTAAAATGTAGTTTAGGAAGGTGAATACATGTATATAGTTTATTTAACAATAAACGAAGGTATATGTAGAGCTTTATCCACAGATATACCTATTATTTTTCTATATAATAAGTTTATTATTATAGTTTATCTACCGAATCCAAGTTTTTAGATAGTATTGTAAACAGAAATTAGATATTAGATATTAGTGTAAGTATAAAAGTATCTTATCTGCAACAGATTCTTGTAGATAATGAGTGTAATATCTCTAATATTATTGTTTAGTATTTGTTTAGAAAAATAAGGTTTAATATCATTTTTCTAAAATCTGCTTTTTGAAAAATTTTGGAACCATATATAAAAGGTAAAAGTAAGCAATGTAAATTAAAGAAAGCAACTAACATTAAGAAGAATTACAATATAAATTTTTACAAAACATATCTGTATATATAATATTTGATCCTTCTAGAGTAAATAAAGAAGTAGTGAGATACAAATATATATATAATGTAGTATTACTCCTAGAGATATAGAGAGCGAGTCTATATCTTGTATTTATTCAACGAAATAATTACAACAGGGTCTACCGTTTTCGGAAACACGTGACCGTAAAGTTTATCTTAAAGAGCAAAAAGGAACTCCTCATAGGGGGCTCGAACCCCTGACATTTCGGTTACCCTTGCTTAGACAGATGTCTAAAAGCCGAACGCTCTACCAACTGAGCTAACAAGGATGAGTTCCTATTTGGTGTTGCTATTTTGGCTTGATTTAACCTATGACACTAACAAAAGAAAGTAATATATGCAATTTTGAAACTATTTTCTTTTGTTTTATTCAGTTTATATAGTAAATATATAAAACTAGAAATTTGATTTAAATATATTTTCTAATGTTAAATAAGTAGTCCTTTATATGTAAAAAGAAATTTTATATTTATTAGGTGTTTAAGTTAAATGTTTTTCAAAGGTTCAATTATTCTTTTGAATGGACGAAACTGTTCGTTTAAGTAAATAGAAAATTTTCTTCTTAAAATTTCTCAAGTACACTATACTCTTATGTGATTTCATTTAATTGACTCTTTGTTGTCTTATTTCTAATGTATTTGGTATTCACATTTAATGTTCATTTAACTTTCTTGCAATAATATTTATTCGAAACTTACTTTGTAATATTGCTTGAAGACTAATTTTTAGAAATTCAATGTTAAACGAAATATTGCAGAAGAATATTTAGCCAAATTTATTTTTTAAACTTTGCTTTCTTTTTCCAAACTAAAACGAATTTCAGTTCAAAGCTTCTCGGGCATTAATGTTAAGTATACCTAAGTAAAATATTTTAGTAAACGTGAAGCCCTAAAAATATAGCTTAATGTCCCAATATTTTAAATTTAAGGATAATATTTAATAGAAACGGTATGTAGTTACTAAAACAGTCTTGTAATAAATAATAGGTTCTATATAAGCTTACTCTGCATTCTTATTTCCCTGTTCTTCTTATTGTATACAACAGAAGTTATATTGAAGAAACTAACCATAACACTAAACTAACCATAACATTGAAATTGAAGCCTGAAAATAGAGTATCTTTATAAACTTATAAATTATGGGAGGGTAGAGACCACCAAATGGTAGTAGAATAACAGGTAAATTACCTTATCATAAAAAGAACTGACATAAATGAGGTTAAAAAAATATATTAGTTGTTCTTTTCAAGATTTTTTTGTTTAATTATGCATTGTATTTTTCAACAACATTCTCGTTTAGTACAATTTGTTCTCTTTAACTGAACATTCTCATTTTTTAAAGGAAAATTACACGACACCTGCTTTGTATAGAGGAAAGTGTTTCAAAGAATATATAAAAGATAAGTTTATTGTATTTTTATTAGTTTATTAGTGTATTATTTTCTTGAATTCCATTAATGTAGCTCTTGTTTTCAGAATAAAATTAGTTTACAGATAAATTTACTTTTTTGTTTTTTAAATTTTTACAATTAATGTTTAAGAAAAATCAAAATATGACCATAGTTATAAATTTAGATGCATACCTTTTAAAATAAACGATAACAAATGATTTGTGAAAGGTTATTTCAATTGTTTAAAGTGCTAAAATAGTGTTGAGAATGAACGCCTGTAGTTATTGGATATATTGAGAAGTAGCGCCTTGACTAATATTATAATTAGTTATCATTCTCAATCTTATAATGTATTTTGTATATGTATTAGGATTCTATATTTGTTATATATATTGGAGAGGTTTGTCCAATATTTGTTCTTCGGTAAATGTTCTTCGATATTTGTTCTTCAGTTATCTAGATATCATATAAAAGATAATAATGTACAGTAGCATAAAAATGTAAAGTGTAAAAAGAATGAGGAAAGAATATATAGATTATCGATTACTTCATGTTCCTTATGTATGTTTGGAAATGAGTATTGAATATTATTGTACAATGTTGTCTGCCACTGTATTTATTTCAGGGGGTAATTGATAAAATACCATTTTAACTTTTTAAGAAACTAGGAGTATCCTATTTAAGTATCAAGGGGTAATATATCATAGTAATGATATATTTACTATGAGATATTTTTGCTGGATTATTTATCCTCAAGGGATAATATATTATTAAAATCTTATTGGTTCATCATATTTTATTCTAGAACCTTCCATTCCGGCAGGATATATAATAAATATTCTCAATATTATATTAAATAGATTTAGTGTACAAAATTATAATAAAGTTTTTCACTTTTTTTTCTATATACAACTTAGAGATAATAATATGCAAAGTTTGTAAATAAGATAAAAATAATGTATGATGAAATCCTTGGCTTTATATATGTTAATATTAAGTTATTTTCCTCTACGAACGGCAGCATATTTAATAAACAAACTCAACAACTTTTGGTGACCTCTCAACAATTATTACTCAACAATCTATCAGTTCGTGTCTGCTAAAATCTTATTGTTTTATCTATTTCATTCCAGAACATTCTATTTCAACAAATAGAATGACCTAGAATGAAATTAAAAGAACATTGAGATTTTAGCAGATCACTAATAATACATATCGGAAATTTTTCTGTTAGTTAATAGTAATAAACGTCAATGAAAATGTTTGGTTAAAATGTTTCCGTTTGGGGAGAAAAACTCATCCGTATTTGTTTATATAAATACAAGGATTGTTCTTATATCTGATCTTGAGAGTATTTAAATTTTTACGTATATCTTTTATGTTTATATCTTGTACAGAGGAAAAGGGTGGGGAACTTTACTTCTAATTGTGTAATAGTAATATCAATAAAATATAAAATGTAATTTGATAATGTTTACTATTTAGCAATTATCTGCAGGCGCTCATTCTCAACATTTCTTATTAATGATAAATTTCGTTTGATACTATTTTGCTGTAATATTTATCTTAAAGGAATAGTATATTGCTGAATTCTTTTTGGATCTTTCTATTTTATTTTAAAACTTTTTATTTCTGGCGATTTCAAGATAAAATTTGTTACAGTAATTTTTTTTTTCTTTAGTGTTGTTGTTGTCAGAAAGATATTTTATTTCCCACTCCTGGATATTACATAGGATAATCCAAGTTTCCCATTATGTCATCGTGGTACTCTATTTTTTGTGAATAAGTACCTATATGTAATTGATAAGGGAACCATTCTGAACTTTATTCTATATTTTTCTTATACATATTACGGTACAAATAGAAGTAAAGTTCTTCAGGCTTTTTCCCTATAGACAACATAAAAATATGGATTTACGTTAAGGAATAAGTGAACTAGAAAGAAAAAATGAGAAAAATTCTTGTATTTATATATATTTTTGTAATGATGGGTTTATTCCCTATGTACGGCAACATTTAAACAAGACAATTTCATCGACGTTTAGTATTAACTAAAAGAAAAATATCCGATATGTATTATTTGTGGTCTGCTAAAATCTTATTGTCCTATTTATTTTTCTCTATAAGGTTCTATTTCAGTACTACCAAAAACCTATTAAAGGAATAAAGTGGCAAATAATAGTTTACTAAAATATTTCATGCGAATTTAAAGAAATATATAATCAATATGAAGCAGAGGATAATTCAATTTATTTCCTCACCACTTTTGTGTGACAAAGTATTTTACATGTGTTGTAAATATTCGAAGAACATTTTCCAGGATTATGTATTGAGGAGAACAACACTTCTGCTTATATATTTAATAAATTCATTAATAAATATTTTATGTTAAAAATGTACGTTTATAATAACAGCTTAAGTGCTACTTCTTATGAATAAGTTAAGGCAGGTTTGTATTGCTGGTTTTATGGAACAAAGCATTTGCTTAATAGTATTTGTCTACCAATTTAAAATAATGATAAAAATAATGTATGGGTAAGTAGTTACCCATACATTATAAATTTGGATGATGGAATAGTTAAACTTTTTTTTTTTAATTTTTATTTTATTTTTATAGTTTGTATATTCCTTAAAATTAAAAATAGTATATTTTTATCGCATTATTTTAACATAAGAACATTTTAGAATACTTTCTCTGTCTCTTTTTTTTATCTTTGGGTTTACTTAAAGCTCATAGTTTGCAAGACGTTAAAGATCTATGTATATTAAACTTTATCCATTTACAAGTCAAATAACAAAAGTTGAAAATTGATTAATCTTTTTCTTGAATGTAACAAAAAAATTGGTTTAACTAATATAGCGAAACTAAGTTTGAAAATTAAAAAAAAAAAAAAAAAAAAAAAATTATAATAAATGTTTTTGTGTGGCTCATTTCTGTTATAATATCAATACTGCAAAGTGATTTACGCTTTTTTTAAATGGCTTTTAAAAAAACATATTTCGACAACTAGTTAATAGACTTATTATATGGACTTTTAATTTGGGGCTAAACTGTTTTGTGAATGTGCATTTTTTGTTGATTAATGTTACGCCAATGATTACATGATAGGAATTTTTCTGTAATAGTTCTACTATAAGATGTAAAGTTACAAGTTTTGTGATCATTTTTGAATTAATGTATATCATAGTGATTACATTTTGAGTGGTTTTTTTACGTTGTCGTTGGCGGAAAAGTTGGAAGAAATTGTTGGGAATATTCTAATATGGTATTGTTCATCCCAAAAATTCCAGAAATTTTGGGTAGATAATCAAAAATGGTATTTTATTAGTGAAGCAAAGGGCATTTTGGATCTTTTAAAGCTTTTTAAATGTGATGTTTTTAAAATCTTGAAAGTGACAGTCGTTTTTTTTTAGAACGAGTTTTACAAGGAGATTTTTCAATATTTGAAATCGTCATAACACTTAATTTGTTGGATATGATGATTGGAAAATGATATTTTGTCATTAGTTTTCCTAGGTGGTTATCAAAAAGCGATTCATAATATATTTCATTTGGAATAGTCCTTTTTAGCTTTTTTTTGTTATTTAACTGGCTTTATAAATTTTAGAATAAATAATTGATATAGTATTTTTCTCTGTATTGCTATTTTCCATATAAATGAAATTTTTAAGTTGCCAAAGGTGAATTAACTAACATGTAGAAGAAATTTTGGTTAATCATATGTAGTAATACTAAAGATAATATCGCAGTGTATAGAGTGGTCTTAGAATTTGGAACTGATAAGGGATAAATTCAATTTGGTTAAATATTTTTATATGTTAGTAAACCACTTAGACGATAAGTTGGAAATTTTTAAATACTTTTATTAAAGTTGTATCATGATATAGATAGCTGTAA
Organism: Arxiozyma slooffiae; assembly: GCA_017347545.2. NCBI lineage: Eukaryota > Fungi > Ascomycota > Saccharomycetes > Saccharomycetales > Saccharomycetaceae > Arxiozyma > Arxiozyma slooffiae. The sequence continues at coordinate 166,507 of JAFHAQ020000001.1, read as the reverse complement.
ATTTCTTTGTAATGTTTGAGCACATTTCCCATTATGGATATTATGTGTTGAATCATGTTTAACTCTGTAAATATATATCGTTGATAATATATTACAAGTATATGTTAATTGTTTTAAGTAAGAGATGTTGTAACTTTGTATTAAGAGTGAAAAGGTGTATTTGTTTTTCAAAATATGTTCTATTTTATTTGTTATAACCAAAGGAGGTTGTCCAAGGTGTCTTTTAAAATGAATTATCTTTAAGAAATTTATTAAATAAGTGTCTATTTGATTACAAAATGGTAGTTCTTATTTTCTTTTTTTGGTTTTTAATGGGGTAGTAACTGATGTAACATTTCTTCTTGTTAATGAAAAAAGGATAGCGTATTTTCTATGTCAGTTGTGGGTTTGTTTTATTTCGCGGTTTTGAAATGCTTATTTAGTTTATGTAGGTGTATTATAATAACTTAGAAAAAGCAGTTGTTATTTGGGAATTTGTTTTTTTGAAAATAACTTTTGAAAGTAAATGAATTAGATAGATACATATATATATATATATAAGTACATATGAACGTGTGTACTTTATGTATATGTTCAGAATACACTAATGTAAAGTGGGTGCATGCGTGTTTTATTAGAGTAGAAATATATGTCGTTGATATTATGTATTATTGCTAATACGTTTTGTAAACATATTTAAAAAATTTTTATTTCTTCTTTCGTTACTTTATATCGTATCTGTAAGAAATATTCATTGAATTATTATGGTTTTGCGCTTGAAATGGGAAAATATTTTTTAAAAAGTTATCGTATAACGTATGTATTTTTTTTTTAAAAAAAATAACATAAAACCTTTTAATACAACGGTAATCTGGTACGTAAATACGAGGATGCAATTTCAGGTATCGTGAATAAGGTTTGTTAAGTCGATAAATTCATTTAATTTGTTATGTTCATCAATCAAACGTTGTTCATTACCTTCTCTCTCGTAGTTAACAAACGCGTTTATTTTTTTTAATTTAGTTTTGTGTATAGTAGTTGTATTATCTGTAGTAGGTATATCTGTTATGTCATTAGAGAAAATATATGGTTCTAGTTTGTTGTGAATGATTTCTTTACCTATAAGTTTTCTTCCTCTTAAATATACTGTTTTGTTGTTTTTAGTTAGGTTCTCATTAATAAATGAATCTTTAAATTCGTCGGTTTTAATATCTTTGTTTATTTTACAAGGTAGAAAATGGATCGTATAAGCAGGCTGTTGTGAAGATTCTGTTGTGTTCATATTCAGGTAACTTTTGTTATTTGTTCTATATTGCACATTTTTACTCCTGTTGGGATTTATTAATGGTTTGTAGGTATATCTTTTAGGTATATATAAATTAGTCCTTAACGTGTGTTTTAATTTTGTGTTCGTTGAAAGGTACTAAAGATAGTGGGTTTATGCGTTTTCGCTTTTTTTTTATTTGGTGAAGAGTTTTTAGTTTTTGTCCTTTTAGGAAATTGAGTTGTTTCATATAATTGGTGAAATTACCTGTTTTGGTAATTTCTAGAAAGATGTGAAACAACATTTGTTTGTTGAAAAATTTTTTTATTGTTTTGCTTGTTCTCTAAAAATTCGAGGGAAAAATTTTAGCCTGTCCGTTTTAGGAAAAGGGAAATGTTGTTTCAACATTTTGTTGGCAGGATAGTAAAATATAAGAATTCAACAAGAGTGAAGATGTAAAGAAAGTATTTCTTGGATTATAATAGTAATTTTATAAGACGAACAAAGAAGAGAAAGAGACACACACACACACAGAGAGAGAGAGAGAAGGGAGGGAAGGTGAGTGGAAACGAAGAAAGACTACCTAAACTATAGATAACATTAAATAGATATATCTATGAAGAAATATAACTAGGAAAACAAGGAATATGTCACTGCAAATATCATTTAATGTTAGTTTTCAAGTATGTTCTTACTTTAATTATAATATCTAGATTGAATAATGGACAAGTAAAGGGCTGTGTATGGATATTTACTAACTTGAAATAAATAAATATATATACATATATACAATTATATATTAATTACTTATTGTTAGTTAATTCTTGAATCTGATCTTTGTTTATGTGAGAGAAAGACCCTTTTACGGCAAATGTATGATAATAGTTATGGTCGAATGCACCTAACCAAAGATACGCGGTTATTCTTGGAGAAGGTGTTTGCCCAGAAACAGTGGTTGACCAAGGAGGAACGACAGTTAATTGCCAGAAAATGTGGACTTAGTCCCCTGCAAGTAAGAATATGGGTATGTTAATTTTGAAAATTGTTTTTGCTAGGTAACTACCTCTTAAGTACTAACCCTAAGTAGTTTATAAATAAAAGATATAGAACTAAATAATATTGTCTATAAATATTGAATATTAATAATAAACAAAAATTTATCTTAATTTAATTTTATTGATTTTTTACTTTTGCAGCAGTATAAACAAATTAAAGATATATAGGTGATATTGTTATCTGGTTACTTTACTGTTTTGTTCAATTGGTTGATTTGTGGTGTTTCCTCTATATTCTTGATATTTTTTTTTTCTTGCTTTCTCTCTCTCTCTCTCTCTTTTTTTTTTTTTTTTTTTTTTTTTTTTGTTGGTATAGTTGTTTTCATTTCGTATTTGTCATGTTGTGTTGTATCATGTTGGGGTGCGTTTAAGCTTTGCTATGTTGTTTTCTTCTTCTTCTTCTTACACATTCCCTTTTCTCCTAATATTCTTTATCCATTTGGTCGTTTGTCTTACTCGCCTTCTCCTTTTATCCTGACTTTGCTCACTTATTATTCATCGACATTTTTCCTCTTTATATAAATTATTTTAATTTTACTATATACTTCAAATTTTACTTTATATAACATAAAAATAGGTTTAGATTTTAATTACTATTTCACCTTTTCCTCTATAATTTACTTTTTCCCATTCAACTTCTTCCATTCTTCGACTTATGTTTTATCTTCTATCATCCAAAATACTTTTAATTTTTTTTTGAGGTCACTTTACCTTACGCGCTTCCTTTCCAAAACAATTTTCTATCAATGTGTCTCTTTTACAAGTTTACTAAACACACTATACACACTTCCTTTAGTAAAAAGCAGCTCTTACATATTATACACCACAATTCACATACTTTCTACAAACTTTCTATACACTAATACTAAAAAATATACATATACTTACAACAACATTGGCAACATAATCACATTTTTCTTTAAAAACGACTTACAACAACTACTACGACTAAAAAGACAAACTTCTTTTCTTTATTTTAAATTAAATATATCGTTTCTTGAAAACTATAAACATTCATAAATAAACATATAAGCATATAAAAACATATATACATAGACTTTTATTAATCTCACTATAAGTAGAACCAAAAAAAAAAAATAAACAATAGCTTCATTCCTTTAGTTTCGTTACTATCAATATTTTTTTTATGCAACAACTGACCAAAACTTATCCCAAAACGTTTTAGGTTCAGAATCTTCCCAGACGACAGCATCGATATCTCTTCTATCAGTATCAATATCAACATCTTCAATCTTGTGAATAATTCTACAACGGAACCAAAGTTGGAAAACTATCCATAAGAAAAAAAACAAAAATACAGACACGTAAGCAGCAGCAAAATCCTGGCCATTGAACTTAGGTGCAAACGAAGTGAAACCTTGAATAAATATAATGAGAGTCATAAAGAAAACACCATAATATGCCAACCATGGCATAAATACAGCTTTGAATGGCAAATCGTCTCTTGAGATACCCCTATACTTCAATGCTTGCATGAAACGTATATGCGAGATGGATATAAACAGCCAACTGAAAAACCCAGCCACTGCAGTGATGTTAAGTAGCCAATTGAACACGTTTTCACCACCTTTCGTGGTTTCCATATAAGCTAATGAACCGAATAAAGCTGTCGTTATGACGGCTAGGTATGGAACACCTTGTTTTGTAGTTTTACTTAAAAACCTTGGTGCTAATTTATTTTTGGCCAACCCATACAAGATACGCGAACCAACGTAGACGTTCGAGTTACCTGCTGAAATGATGGTGGATACAATTACCGCATTGAAAATATCAGGTAACACTTTCGTACCTGAATTTTCAATAGCAATAATGAATGGAGATGAAGCAACGTAAGAATCATTACTACTTAATTTAGGATCATTATATGGAACCAATAAACCAATGAAAAATAAGGATCCGATATAGAACAAAAGAATACGGAAAACGACTTTTCTGATAGCACGAGGAACAGATTTTCTTGGATTAGCAGCTTCACCAGCTGTGATTCCCACCAATTCAGTACCTTGATAAGTGAAGGCAGCATTTATAAGAGATGACACCCAACCCAAAAACCTACCTTCATTAACGTTCTTCGAGATAATACCAGGACCCATTGCACCAGGATGACGCCAATAACGAAACCCGACAGGTCCCGTTACACCAGCACCACAGACCATACATAAACAATAGATTAAAAAGCCCATAATAGCCACAACTTTAATACAAGCAATCCAAAACTCAACCTCACCGTAATATTTTACTGGAAACATGTTGCCAACTGTTAGAATGACCCAAAATATACTAATCCATGCAGGAAGTGGGACAGCAAATGTCCAAAATTCGATAACTTGGCCAACAACACTTAACTCTAAGGCAAAAGTGACACACCAAGAGAACCAATACATGTAACCATTAGCTGCACCGATTGAGGGACTTAAAAATCTTTGAGAAAAGACGGTGAAAGAGGATGTAACAGGTATAAATGTAGCCATTTCACCAAGCGATTGAGTAACACTATAGGCAAGAGTACCCATAAACAAATATGCTATTAGAGCTCCTACTGGACCTGCTTGTGATAGAGGAGTAGATAAACCAATAAAAAGACCTGTACCGATGGTGCCACCAAGGGCAATCATACCAATATGTCTCTGCTTTAATTCTCTTTTAACTTCTACGTCTTTAATAACACCTAATTCATCTTCTATTGATTCTTCGTCATTAATATTATCATAACTTCTATTTACACCTAATTCACGTTGCTCACGTTGGGATGTATACGATATAGCAGTTTTCAACTTCTCATCTTTATAATCTATTGAGTTCTTTCTCAATCTAATATTACTGGAGGAGGGAGACGTTGGAGGAATTTGCTCTTGGATATCCATTTTAAATCTTTATATCTTCTTATTCTTTTATTATATAGAAATATTAATATTGTTTATTTTTTCTTTAAAAAATAAGGCCTTTGTTAACTCCTTGAAATATCTATCCTGAAAATTTAACTTCTTAACTAATAAACTTTAACTATAGTTCAACGAACAACGATACGTTAACCTATGCTATTATGAAAACAAATATATAATAATAACAAACAAAAAAAAACAAAAAGAAAACTAATCAATGAGTAAAAAAAAAAAATAGTATAAATACAGTCGAGTGTCTTCTTCTGAAACAGTGCCTTATAAATAAAAATAAAGCTGTGCCTTTAAATTTGATAAAATATATAAAAAAAAACTACTATACATTATGACTCTTAATAAATAATGTTTTTTTACAACTATATATGCAAACACTTTTCATCGAGAAAGTAAACTACTTTTAAATCTTTTCCTTTTTTCTTTTTCTTACCTCTCCAAAAATTTCCTTTACAACATTAGAAATCCTATCGAAAAACGAAAATAATACAAAGAATTAAAAAAAAAGCGTGCTCATAGTGAAAACATCGCCACGGTAAAGAATACGGCCCATGAATTGTAAGAAAAAAAAAAAAGACAAAAAAACCACCATAAAATACATGACTTACCAAAACAAAAACACTAAAAAAATAAAGGCAAAGAAAACAAATAGCGGAGATACAACTTCGACACAGATAAGCGGGCCAGATAAAGGAGTGAAAGAAAAAAGACAATAGGACAGGGAACGGAAACAATAAGAAAATCACCAATTTCCTCGAACACTCTGATAATAAAACCCATACATTTTCCTCCGTATGACTCACAAGCAATTATAAAATAAATTGCATATAGGAAAGGTTAAGAAAAAAAAAACTCATCAAACCTAAGTATCTGTTAGGATTTGGTTAAGGGTTTTTGAAATAAAATTTAGAAAATTTCAAGTAAAGGAACAAACATATTAAACAAAAAAAATAAGTAAATAAATAAAATAAAATAAAATAACAAAGGGTAACTGAAAGTACATCGCCGGTTGCTTTAAACTTAATAAAGATGTGTATATCTATATCAATATAAAAACATAAATATACGCAGATGAGTAACTTGACATCATTTTAAAACACATAATCACTATACAAGCAACAAAGCTTCTTCTTAAAAAAAAAAAACATAAAGAAAGAAACTTTAGTACATAGCGAGGGGAAAGCATAAAAAATACAAAGAGAAACAACTATTGGAAATACAAAGATAAAATGTATAGACAATCAAATAACAATATCAATGTAAATGACAATATGCTTCCGGTAGACCCACCACCTTACATGGAACATGAGGAGCAATATGAACTAAGCGATATGGGAAATGAAGATTTTATAAGAAACCTTATAGAGGAAAATAATTCTAAATCTCCATTACATATGGCTTTCATGAATATGGCAAATAGTATATTAGGGGCAGGTATAGTATCACAGCCATTTGCTATCAAAGAGGCTGGTGTAGTTGGCGCATTTATAGTGTACATTCTACTTGGTATCATCATCGACTGGACATTAAGGTTGATAGTGAAAAACTTAGTAATATCAGGAACAACTACTTATCAAGATAGTGTGGAAAGAGCAATGGGGAAAAAGGGTAAATTATTAATTATGTTGGCTAATGGCCTATTTGCATTTGGTGGATGTGTTGGATTTTGTATTATTATCGGTGATTCAATACCTCATGTTCTAAGAACTTTGTTCCCTGCAAACTATATTGAGCGTAACTGGGTTATAATTTGTACCACACTTTTTGTATCTTTACCTTTATCCTTACATAAAAATATTGAAGCCTTGGAAAAAACATCTGGGTTAGCTTTAATTAGTATGGCTATCATTGTACTGACTGTGGTTATTAGAGGTCCTTTACTACCGCAAAACTTGAAGAGCCAAATAACTTTGTTTCATCCAAAATGGTGGTTAAGAACCTCTATCTTCAAGAGTATATCTATTATATCATTTGCATTAGTATGTCACCACAATACAAGCTTTATTTATTTCTCTTTAAGGAATAAAAGTATTGCCAAATTTAGTAGATTGACTCATCTTAGTTGTATTATATCAGTGACAGTATGTATGACTATGGGATACTTAGGGTTTCATGTTTTTAAGGATAAGACTAAAGGTAACATATTAAATAACTTCCCAGGTGACGACAACTTTATTAATGTTGCAAGGTTGTTCTTTGGATTTAATATGTTAACTACATTCCCACTCGAAATATTTGTATTGAGGAATACGGTAATGGATATTTTAAATGATTTTTTATTTGATGAAAACTATTCTATGGTGACAGATACCCAAAATGGCAATCCTTCACTAATAGAACATAATAGTGGACACAACGCTGGAAACAATATCAATACACATATATACCAAGAAGAAAATACAGAAAAATATCACACAATAATAACACTTCTATTAGTATTAAGTTCAATGGGTATATCTTTGACCACATGTAATTTGGGTGCATTATTTGAATTGATTGGATCTACAACGGCATCTATAATAGCGTTCATTTTACCACCATTGACTAACATTATATTGACACAAAATTCAAATCATTCGTTTTCTGAAAGAATACCATATTATAGCGTTATATTCTTTGGGTTCTTAGTTATGATAGTATCAAGTTCCCAAACTATTTCAGCATCTTTACATAATCCCGATGTCAAACATTGTGAAACATGAATTAGACCATACACATAAAATATGTGCACACAAAAAATCTCAATTTTTTTCATATTTTTTATTTTTATAATACGAATTGACTATTACTGTCATTATTAAGTTTATATTTCCACTACAATAAAAAAGAATAAATAAAACAAATATCTATAAAAGAGATCAGCAACTAAGATATTATAGTTTAATATATAACATTTTCCTAAAAAAAAAAATAAATAAATAAACGAGAAAGACACAGAGAACAACTCACAAAAGATGAAACGTCAACCTCTCGCATTATACTAACTTATATACTGTATTAAATGACTAGATAAAGAAAGTATTTTCTCTTTTTCACAGTACAAAATCGTATTATCTGCTTGGTACTTTTAACTCATCGTATAACGCACAATATATATATATATATAGAAAACTTACACCTAATATTTCACCACATTCATTCTTTTTTGGGTTCCTTTTTTTCTTTTGTTTTTCTAAACAATAACACGAGAGAATAACAAAAAGAAAATCCACACATCTCTTTTTGTTCTTTGTTTTCTAATTTGACGAGCTATTGTGACAAATTTCCAAAAACAATACATTCTTTGTTTATTTTTCTCAACAGCCGCAAATCTATAAAATGTGTCAAAAAATAAAAAATATACAACAACCCCACAGGAACAACATTAAGCATATAAGGGTTCTAAAAAAAAAAAGGATATAAATATAAAAAAAAAACACAAACGTAACATGTTGTTAAAAGAGGAACAAATAACTTAAGGCTTTATTATTAAAAATGGAGGTATGATTATTTAGAGAATAAAATTACTTTATTTTGGCAAATAGCGCAAATAATAAAGAAAAACACAACTAAAGTAAAGAGATGAACAAAACCAGACATTGCGCACTTTACAAGAAAGCGCTAATAAAATCCACAACAGAAACTAATTCCGAAGAAATGACATTATATCCAGATGCTTTGAATTAATATTAATTATTGGGAAACTTTACAACAGATAAATTATTTTCGTTATCTTTTATATGATTTATCAAACAAACGACATAATTCAATGTATAAACAAAACAGCATGACATTTTTTTTTTTTTTGGTTGTTGTTGTTTTCTTCAAGATAACTTAAATACATCTATATCATTCCTAACTTTAGTTGTAGGTTTAAAGGTATATTTATGTCTCTTGAGAAAAAAAAATTAAATAAAAAGACTAACGAAGCCGATTACTCATAATAGAAAAACCTCGATAATTACTCTGTTAGAATTTGTTAACGTTCATGGTTGTTCTATTATCAAAAGACGCATAATACAGCTTCAAGACAAATTCCTTCCAGTTTCTCGATATTCATTAATAAAATGACTGCATATCTACCTAGTAACTTTTCAAGAGTGGATATGGTAATTAAAGCCAACAAGTGAATTTTTGACATAACATCAACCAATACTTTTGTATTCCCAATAGGTGGAGAGGAGAAATATAATAATAAGCAAATAATAAGAGTAAAAAAAAAAAAAAAAAAAAAATTAAGAAAGACACAGAAAAAGAGGGAAAAAAGTATTTCTTTGTTTTATACCATAAACTATGAAGACATATCTGTAATAGTTATAATAATAACACAGTGTTGATTTCCTTACACATAACTAGCCACGTTAGTCATATTCTTTTACTCATGCTATTTTTCCTTTACTTGACATAGAAACCATGGCCTAATAAGTGAATACTTACAATATCTCAAATACACATTTTTGAAAAAGAACAAAAAAAGCATATACATATATATACATCTCCACAATTACTACGAAAGACAAAGATATACGCAGATAAAGAGGAGGGAGGGGAGGAAAATACGTAATTTTTTCTTTTACCTTTCTGGTTACCTCTTTTTATTTCATTTTTCTCTCATGTAATATATTGAAACTCCAAATAAAAAAAAAAAGGAGAGTTTTTTTCGAATCCGAAATATCCTTATATAGCATATTACTGGGAAGGAGATGATCATTTGCGAAGTAAAGTGTAGGATGGTAACAAATATGTCATCACGCTATATTGTTTTCTAGAAATATCTTTGGCTTTATTGCTAAATTTTTTTTTTTTTCTTTTTGGGAGAATAATAAGTCTTTGTTTTCTGAAACAACACCTCTAATAAAATGGGGGGGAGTAAAGAGATAAATGTTAGGTCTTACGATTTGATATAATTTCAAAAACCCTGACAAAATTTAACAAGAATTCGAAAGAAAGAATAAAATAACAATTTTGAAATAAAAAAGAAAAGAAAAGAAAAGAAAAAAAAGTCTACGGTTTTTTGCTGCTTCCAACAAAAAATATAACATGATAAATTTATATCAGGAAATTTTCCACCATGCCAAAAAAAAAAAAAAAAAAAAAAAAAAAAATTTCGGTGGAGAGATATGGGAGGGAAAAAAACGGATAACTGAAAAACTGTATCTACGATACAAAACCTCAGGGTTATCTAACTTTTCCCAAACAAAATTAATCTACTTTATCTCAAAGTAACTAGGTTTGGTTGGATAATAGAGAAAAATATACAATTAAATCGGTAATTTTCCCCCATTTGTATATTTTTTTCTTGAATATCTTATTTAGGATTAAAAGGAATTTAACATTTTTTTGGAGGGCTTAGCCTTTGGATTTGTTGTGCTAACTTCCCACAAATTACCTCTATTTTTGTCTCCACAAAACAAAAAAAAGGACAAAAAGAGTAAAGATTTTAAAACTTTTTTTTGCCATTTTTAGTAATAATTAAATGAGCCCATGAAATATTTTTTCCCCCTTTTACAATATGCCGTTTATCTTTCTTCAATTTAATTCAAGAAAATAGAGAGTGAAAATAAAAACAAAAAAAAAAAAAAAAAAAAAAGATAAAATACACCATTGAAATAAAGGAACATCAAGCTCATTCTTCTCTTAGTCTATTCTTTTTGGTTTTTTTCCCTTTTGTTTACTCATCTTTTGATTGTTTTATCACTCTATTATTCTCTCGGTAACTTCCACAAAATAGCACATAGTTCGCCATACTCGCTTGATATTTTGTTTCCTATACAAACTATATTACCATTACTATTATTATTGTTGTTGATGCTTTCATTCTAATAATACAAGTATTTCGAAAATATGGTAAGGAAAAAAAAAAAAAAAGACAAATAATTCAAGAATATACTATAAGATAGATAAAAGTATAGCGTGAAATAAAAAGAAAGGTGAATACATACTTGATCAGTTTCAACTTTTTATCCTTTTAAAAAATTTTATATATAAAATAATTTTGACACACTAAATACTACTAGCTAGCTATTTTTCATCTAAATTTCATTCTTTTTTCTTTCTATTTCTACTCACTGACAAGAGACAACTCTTTTTCAAGGAGTAGTGATTCATACAAGATTGATCTCTGTCTAAGAGGACCAATTTAACCAGTTTTAGAATAATACAGTAGCACTGGACGCATTACTTTGCTTTTTTTTTTTTTTTTTTTTTGTTTCCTTCATAATTAAATTATCCTCTCATCTCTTATCCAATTATATCATTCGTTAAAATATTTTAGCTATTAACGCGACGCTGTTTTTGTGAGATTTTAGTTGTTGGTAAAGTTTGGCTGACTAACAATTGTTTAGATCCCCTCTTCTACTACCCTATAACCTTTATATTAACTAACTGCTAAAATAAAGATCAATTAAAAAGTTCAAAAAAAATTAAAAAAAAAACAATAACAAAACAAAACAAAAGAAGGAAAACTTTAATAAATATTTTCATGCAAGAAAAACGAATCTTCGATTACAAATAATATAAAATATAAAATTAAAAAAAAAAACTGCATCACCAGTCATAAAAAAAAATATATATATATTTTTCTTTTTTTAAAGATAAAAACACATTACCGCATTGCATTTTCCACAATAAAGATCATCATTATTAAAATTTAAAGCATATTCTTAAATTTGTTATTAACGTATTCTCTATTCTTACTAATTTAACTTTTTTTTAAAAAAAAAAAAAATATATTTTTTAAGTCATTATGTTAAGAAGAAAACATGTCAAACTTCATCCAAATTTAATTCAATCAGAAGCTTTAGCCAGTGATGCGTCCATCTCTTGTTATAAACAGGATATTTTAAAACATTACTGTTCTTTACAAAGGGATATAAGTAAATTACTTAACCCTGTCATGATTGATAATCAACCTGAAATCAAATGGTCAATGAGACCATATTTAATAGATTTCTTAATTGAATTGCATATTTTTTTTGATTTATCTCCAGAAGCCCTCTATATAGCTTCTACTATTGCAGATAGGTATTGCTCTAAAAGAATTGTTTATAAAAGACATTATCAACTGTTAGTCGCCACTTCTTTATGGATTGCTGCTAAGTATCAAGATAAAAAGTCTAAAGTTCCCACCCTTAAAGAACTTTACTTGCTTTGTTACCAAATATACGAACCTCAAATGTTTGTTCAAATGGAGAGACACATTTTGACTACCCTTGAATGGTCTATTGGTAATCTGTTTTCAGTCAATGAATGCTTAAATATTATATTCGATCAAAGTAACCTATTTTGTAAAGGGAAGATTCCAGAAGATCAAAAACTGTTTCAAATGACTTCATTTCTTTTGGACTTGTCCTTGTATCAAAGGGATTATCTGACATTCAATTCTTCCATTAGAACAATATCTGCTCTTTTACTTGCATCAACAATACTGAATCAAACCATTTTCCCTGACTATATTAAATTAGTTGTCAACACTAATAAGTTTAATCCAAATAATGAGTCATCTTCAACCGTAGATGAGGTGGCTACAGGTGATTTTTTATTTAAATTCATCAATGGTAATAAAATTGATGAGTTTACAGAATCTAAATTGTCTTTGGATTTCATCATTGATGATAATAATTTGAATGATATCAGAAAATGTTTGTTGTTATACTTAAATGATATTTTTAAAGAAAAATTGGCCTTGGTTAATCCTTCTGTTTCTTCAAATCAAATTGAACATAAGTACAAGATATCAAAAGTTCTTTTCAAAAAATATGAAAAATTATCTGTAAAAGAATATTTGGATACATTTGTATCTAAGAGATTGGAATTGTATATCCATTTAAAAAACTTAATAGAGAAAATGGAAACTACAAAGAGGAACGGTTGTTATATTCAACCTTGGTTAAAAAAATCGGTTAATATGTTTATCGATAATTTTGCTAGTCTTCAGGAGATCCACTATGAAGATGAAGATCTTCTACCTACTACTACAAATCATGTAAATACGAGTTATCATAATACCGTTCCAAAGGCAGAAACTATTGGTTTACCAACAGATATGAACGCATGTGTATCCCAAAGTCTTAGAGTTCAAACACCAATTGATCTTAACGCTACTACTCCATTAATCAATAGGTTTGCAACAGCGGTTACCCCGTTGTCATTGAGGTCGACATCCTCATTATCTGAAAATTCTTTATCTGAATCTACCTCAAGAAATTCATCTATATTCTCTCAACTTTCTTTCGGAGTTGAATCGCCTATTTACATAGACGCCACTACACCAATGTCCGCCACACTACCTGGTATTCCTTCCTTTAATACCAACAGCAATAATATCGGTGGATACACGAAACCAAGAAGTAAAACAATAAATTATACAAGTTATTTACATTTTAAAAACTCAACTTTAAATAAGCATAACACTACTAGATTCAGTAATGGTGGATTTGTAAAACATCATTTGAACACTGGTGGTCCTCCTACTCCTTCTGTTTCCAAACACAGATACAATATATCATTTTCTAGTGCAGGCCCATCACATTTATTTTCCATTGATCAATCACCTGTGATTTCATCAAATAAGAGAAACGATGTATCCACTGATAAGCGTTCTCCTACAAAAAGTAAGGACTTGGTGTCCATAAAAAATTGGAATTTAAATGAAGACATGGTGGATCCAATCGATTCATTACCAAAAGCATATGATAATACTAAAACACAATTTAAACAACACGGTAAACCTCCTCATACTAGTATCAATGGTATACTAGATCTGGATCAAGTGGCTCTACAAACAACTGAATGATATATTATTCTTTTCTATTTTATGTATTGGGGGAAATTGAATTTTGTTTATAAATTCCATAAATATATTTGTATATATAAACAAAATATTATTAATGAGATAATGTATACTAAATTTTAGATCTAAAGAAGTGATGTAGAGGTGGTTGTGGAGAGTATAAAAAAAATACTTTCGTAAACGCTAAAACACGCGTATGTACTATATAGTTCTGGAAGGTTAATTTAATCATAAAAACATTATGGATATCACTTCTTGTATATTGTTACAACAGATTATAGAGAAAACAAATCCTGTAGAAACATAAAAGTTTTATACTAGGTAAGTATATTTAAAAATAGTAATATAAAATTAAAATGGAGTAATAATAACAATAAAAATACTTTGTTGGTAAAAAAGTTTTTTATTTTAGTTTCATTGACACACTTTCCATTTATAACTGTAAATTTTCTAACTGGGAAAGAAATGTTGAGGACAAAGAAAGACTATGATAATTAAAATCAGTAATGACTAAAGTGAGAAAATCTCTGAACTTCCTTTTATTCCAAACGAAAATAATGGGTAAGGATCTTTGATTAGGAAATCAGAGAATACGCAGTTCACAGATAACGTTTAATGTCGATGTAAGGGACCTGGAACAGCTGGAACTCCAGGCCCAGGTTGTGACAAAATTCAAATGATCATCCGATTAACTTTAGTAGTACTTTATTGAGAAACTTATTTAAGAAACCTTTACTTATTGAAACGGTGCTAGAGCTAATTATCAGAAATAACATTCTTTATATATATATTAGGTTATACTTGACAGATACAAGAGAATAACATTAGGATAAGATAAGATTAAGAACTAAATAATTGATTTATTAGTTTGAATCAACAACTATATATTTTGTAAGTGTTTATATACAATTAATAACCATATTCTAGTCTACAATTAAAGATAACCCGTAACAGAATGTACATTATTTTTTAAATTATGGTATTAAATTTCATGTCTGAATATTAAAAATTATGTACTACACTATAAAAATAAATTAGCACATGTAGCTACTTACTTTCTATAATATTTGAAATCTTTGTTTTATTAACACTTGATTGTCTTCTGTGAAGGAGATATCTTAATGTTTCGTGGTAACACATAAATATCAGAATAATTATGCATAATATAAGTAATTTCTTCTGGAATCTAACATCTTCTTCTAGTTTTTGTATTCTAAATTGATTCTTATCATTAAAATCCTCGTTGTTTTTTTTCTGTTCTTCCAATAGTGCCAAAGACTGTTCTTTCAATTGTTTAGCAAAATTTTTTAATACGTCAATGTTGTTCATCACAGTAACATTAAAAGTACCAACTAAATCATCAAACCGGTTTAGATATACCGTCTCTAGCTGATAGAAAGACTTAGATAGTAACTTGCTTTGTTCCTCAACATAAAGAATTATCATAGTGGAATTATTTTCCAGAAAATTTAACCTTCTTAAAATATTTCTAAAAATTGAATCTTCTGGAGAAGATGTAGAAGCTATAGGAGGAAATCTTTCCAAAATATCTGTATTATTCATATGGATAGTACTTGTTGAATCGGTGTTATTTAGCCCTTTATCTGTCATATTTGAGCTTGATAAGTCATGTGCCATTTCCCTTTCTGAAGGATCACAGTTAAATAAATCTGGACTTAGTTCTTTTAAAAACTCTTCGAAACGTAATGGTTCTAATACATCCACATACCATTCCATTGGGTCAGGTAGCTGTGGGACCAAGGTCTTGTTTTCGGTATTAAAGTACGCCCAATTATTTGATTCATCCAAAAGATCACTCTCCATGATATACTTTGGTTCAATCATTTTTGATTTTTTAGATTTTAATGAAGTAATCTCGGTCTGTGGTATATCTACATCTTCCTTCTCTGTTTTAATTGAATCAATATTAGGGATGTTTGGTCTTTTACTATCAATGTTATTATCATTATTATTAAGGACCTGTTTTTCCAAGGTCGATGCCTCTTTTTGATCTTCTAACACTTGAGATTTAAACTCATCCATCATTGTTTTACCATGAACTCTGATTAACGAAATAGGACAATAAAATTCATCGTCATAATGATCTAAGATTTCGATTCGTACATATTTAGCCCAAATTTGAGGATTTGAAATATTAAATCTCTGTAGACTTTTAGAATTAGCACCTTCAAACTCACCTAGTTGTGTCCAGCCATTCCTTGGCACTGGAAATCTATCAGACACAGAAACAATGAAATTTTTGAAATTAGAGGAAAAATATTCAAAATTGGCCATAACGATTTGTTCTATCAATATATCCTCACATAATTCTATAATGAAAAACTGACTTGGTGCAGAACATAAATTTAACAAATATTTATCTTTATTTTCAATCAAGATATACGATGCACCAGATGCTTCAGAATTTGTCTTTACTATGGTAGCAGCACAATCAAGAGAAGCATAATTGAATTTATCGTTATATATTTTCCCTTCTGGTTCCGAATTTGAATCGTCAGAAGAACTAAAAAGATTTAAATCAATTTCCATCTCTTCACCGATACATTCCTTATCACCATAACATGATGTATCAACATGATTTCGAGTACCATGTGGCTTGTCAACAGATCTTTTATTGTTAATTATATCTTGTTCTTTAATCTTTTTCCATTCGTCAAATGAAAGAAATGTCTTAGAATTATTTACAATATTTTCTTCATCAACATAAACCAGGTCAATACTTTTATTTGCAATCTTATGTAATTCAGAAGCAATATTATCTACAGGAGTGATAAAAGATTCATTTTGTAGATCTCTTGTAATATTTGTGAGAATAACGGATTCAACAATGTTTGTTAAGGTAACTGTGCAGCAACATAGGACAACTAAACAGGAGATAAGCATGCCACGTGATGGATGAGACTTATAAAATAGTAATAAACAATTACAGAGAGAATTCGTTTAATCTATAATGTGACTTTATATTTATATTCTATATATAGTAAGTGCTTTATTCTTAGTCGTAATATATGCTTCTCGCAGAAATAAAACAAAACTAAACGGAATATCAAAATCTGTGAAAAAAAAAAAAACTTGAGAAAAGACCCTTTCCTCTAAATAACCTTGTATATTAAGCGGTAGACTTAAATAGTTCTAAATGACTTTGGTCAATTTCGTGTCAAACGTTATCGAGTTTTTATTTATGCATCCTCTTTTCTTTATCTTGCCATTTAGTGTTGTATATTGCTTTGCTGTTTTTTTATTCTCCATTTTCTTTCCCTTCGGGTATGTTTCAAAGTATTTTCGATGATTAAAAGAATATTATCGGCAATTTATTATCACACAATACGAAAACTATTTATACAATCAAATAATTAACCGGTTTGGATAACATTACTTAACAGTAACAAGCTGTATTAAAAGTTGTAGATTATTCTTTTGTTTTATCTAGGATACCAGATTATACCTGTGGTTTAGGATATTTTAGTTTGACAGTAAAAGATCTTGTGTTTGCTTTCACAATCTTCACCTTATCGCTGAATGGAGCAGATGAGACTGTAACTTTCTTGTAATTGTTGGACAATTTGATAAATCTGATAGGTAGAAGTCCGATTCTATTAATAACAGGCTTATTTGATAGTTTTCTTGGTTTTGAAAGAGTGATTTTAACTTTACTTATACCAGATCCAATAATAGTACTAGACATTTTACCAGTCTTCGAATGACCTTCCGGTTTTTGAACTACTTTTAATTTTGGTGCTGTTAAATGTAACTTCAAGATACCATCTCTCTTAATTATCACTTTATTATTACCAATGTATCTTGCTACGAGTTTTTTCATTCTTGGTGAAATTAATTTCACTTTGAAACTATCCGTCAATGTATATATCACACGTGCTATATCAAATAAACTCTTTCTCTGATACAAGGTTAATACAGGTGTATGTAATATATCCCAGATAATTTTCTTTAAAGGTGAATAATTCTTAAACTTGTTTCTTATTAATCTTATCCTTCCACTGATATCGTTATTCATTTTTGATTCTTTTGGATCCACAATTTCATGGCCAGTCTCTCCACCGATAATTAGTGCCGCAATCTCATCTTCATTTTCAAAATTCATCTGAGGAGGATTAATTCTTTCACTTAGATATTGCAAATCATCGTCGAAAGTATCCATAAGTTTATTCTCTGCAATTATATTTAATGATTCAACAAAAACATCAATCAGTTTATCCCTTATGTAAATATCGGGACTGAAACATAAAGTTTCAAAAAAATAACGTAAAATATATTTATTCTTAATACCGCCTTCAACAAGCAATATTTTAAACGACAATAATGCTATGTCTTCCAAACCCTCTCTAACCTTAGGTACTGAATTATTATTATAACTATTTCTTATCTCTTCATTATCAAGGGAGCACTTCAAAATATAATCTATATCATCAAAATCATACAAATTTGACATATGCATCTTTAGTTTTTGTTCGATAATACATTTGGTGATCAATAACTGATATGAAGGAATCCATCTATCCATATTTTCTAATCTTTTTAATTGAGCAAGGACTCTTTTTGTAAATAATTTATCATCGTGATTTGTTAAAGTAGAGGAAACAACACTATCGATCAATACTGAGACAAAATGACTGTCATCATAATAATTTTCTGAATTTTCATTATAAATTAAGATATCTAACAGAAAATCTTTTACGAACCGAGGACATTCATTCGTTTCATTTTTTATTTGACTTAGATATTGAGGAATCCTTTTTTGCAAAATATATCTTTGAATATTGCTGAAGTCATTGTTTCGAGGGATACTGGAATCTTCTAAGCAAAATAATGCTTGGTATATCTTAATCAAGTGATATGCACCACCAGGGAAATTTTCCATAGGGTTATATATATATTTAGATAGAGCCCGACAAGCCTCTTTCCGAATACCATAAAAATATCTATCATCCATTGCCGTTCTTGTTAGTATGGAAGAGTATACCAAAGAAGAATGATTTGAAGAGGAAATTACATCTTCGAAATATCTTATACTCTCTAACTGAGCCTCCACATCACCATCTTGCTGAAGTTGTGAAGTAAACATAAAATCGGGTTGATTGATATAGGTTTTACAAATCCATTCGAAATCAGAATCAATTCTGATCCATTCAAATACCTCGTTTTGTAATTGTGATTCATATCCATCAGTAACTTTGGATAAGTCTGTTAAATTCCATTCCTCACATTCCTCTGGAGTCACTAAAACGTTACCCAATCTTTTAATATCTCCATCATCTATGATATTTTTGGAATTACTTGGATTATTTTGTGATGACGCAGATAGAGATATAGGATTATTAACTATATTGCTGTGTGAATCATCGTGATCTAAAGTATTTAGGGCTTTATTAGACTTCTGTGACCTTCTATTTCTAAGTTTTCTATATTTAGTATTGTATTGAATGTCAATTTTAGTAAACAGATCTTTTATTTCTACGATATGTTCATAGGGTGTTCCATCACTCTCATGAATTCTAATTGTCATTGAACCAGTAAAATAAGCAGGGATATTTCTATTAGGGCTTTCCAAATGATGCATAGCGCTACTGTAGAACCCATCCTTACCAATTACTTTGCCTGATGTTTCTAATTCTTGTTGCTGACATTGTCTAATGCCCATCTCTACCATCATTCTCTTTTTATTAAACCTTTGAGTAACACGGAAAATAGGCACACCAGCACCATATACCCACTGTTGAAAAAAGTCTTCTAATTTATACTTATTAACACGTTCACAGACATGTTGAAAGTGTGCGGCTGATAAGGAATTGTTCGGTAAATCACCTGACATTGCTTGTAAAAAAATCTTTGGTAAAACACGAGACATACCAAAGGATCTTTCTGTTTTTGTCATTCTTCTATCTAAGATATAAAGTACCATGGGGGCCTTTATTTTAATAAAATCTAAATCTTTACTTGATACTGAGATAGGCCATGATTTTCCTCTAAATGTAGAACCAATTGGTGGTTTTTCCCAATCCCTTTCTACAATTTCTTCGCATGTTCTTTTTAATCTGTATTTAAATTCATTATTGCCATATAAATGTTTGGAGAATTGTTTAACCATATAACCTGCCATACCAATACAACACCAGATGTCATTCATTTCTAAAGGTGTGATGTTGATACCCGACCATTGAGATGCAATTGACCAAGCAAACAAATCTGTAGTTGTAAACATCTGATCCAAAATATTGGAATTGTATAACAATCGTGTATTACATATCGTCATACTAGCAAAATCCATAGTGGGATTTGATACTGATGGTAAAAACACTAGAGAATAAGAGGTAAATGGATATGAACCAAATTCTTTTGAATAAAAATCTATTATTCGTTGACATACAATAGTTGTATTAAGTACTGTGTTTTCATTGATATCACTTGACGGTAAAGTATAAACATTTATCGGTATAATTTCCATACCTTCTGCACTATCGAATAAATCATTATTCATTTCATCGTTTGCCATATCTATATTATTATCATAGTTGTTGTCAATATTCTCGTGATTTAAATTGTCTTTATTTTCATCATTTTCCTCATTTTCTTCCTCATTATTATTGTGTAAAAAACTATTATTATTATCAACTAATGACGGTAGAGTCCATACATCAAATGAACCTACTGCCCAACCAATATGATGTGGAGCTACAGGATTGAAAATTTGGAACAGGAAGACTTTTTTAGTTAAGTCAATCGGGTGGGCAATTTCCCTCATTGTAGAAAATTCTGAACAGCAAGCTTTTATTTCTCTATTTAAGTATTTTGTATATTCATTAAAAATAGGATCTTGACCGTTTGTTTCATTAATATTATTTTCATAATCAGAGTCCTCATCTTCCTCATCTTCCTCATCATCATCTTCGTCTCCTTCCTCATCTTTATGATCCGTCTTGTTCTGGTTAGTGATATCATCTGTATTATTCTTGTGATTGAGTTTATTTGATTTATTCGTTGCTGTTACATCATTTTCATTATTAGAATTTGATTTAGATTTTAATTGTGCCTGAAGAAGATTATTATCATCGTCATCCTGTCCGATTATTTTACTTTTACCAATATTTCTAACTTTTTTAGGTACGCTAATTTCAATTTCCCAAGTAGATTTCTCTTCAAATGAATCAATACAAGGCATCCAATAAGACGCAGTGGAACATAACTCATTATTTGTAGTGTAGGCATTCCATAAATGCGGTTTAGACTCATCTAATGTATCAAAACGGACACCAGTATTTGGATCTTTAATTTCATATTCGATTCTAACAGTTAATGGAGTAAAAATAGCATCTTGTTGGAATGTTTGTGGTGTACTCCTAATCGATGGTGTTATTGGCGTGTAATTTGTCAGTGAACTTGTATCTTGTAATTTAATATTTATAGAAGACGGAACTTTAATCAATAATTGACATTTATATCTTTCCTTTGGAAATTCATTCAAATCTGAAAATTTTTCTCTGAAGAAATGTGATTGTTCAATTGAATTATCTCTATAGAGTATATCATCATAAAACCTATCCTTCCTATTGCTATTGTTATTATTATCGTTGCTATTATCTGAATGAATGTTAATGAATTTATTTAAATAATCTTTAATTGGATTATCATGAATATAATGTTCACAACGTCTGTTTTCAATCCAAACGTCCAAAACATTCAAATCTTTACAATCAAAAGTAATATAATCTAAATTTTTGACTAATGGAATAATAACTATATCTGCAATACCTTTAATACTATGATCTTGTAATTGAATATCCAAAGATACCCTTTGATGAGCCACTTTAAAGTGTCTATACGACAGAGTATCTAATATAGAGGGTTGTTGTGATAGCAAATTTTTACCAGTAGGATCATTGCTATGATGAGTTGTGGTGCTAGTAGAGTTATTACCACTAACGAGAAAGGTAGGAGTAGGCATATGTCCAAAAGTTTATAGTTTACAAATGTTTCCAATATAAAACAGGATGAATATTAATATAAATACTATACCTAATTCTATCGTAGTTTTTCCTGTGTTGAAACCCACGAGATTAGAAAACTAAATGTATTGTGACACAAGAAGAAGATTTGTTGAATGGTATATATAAGATTATTTGAAAACATCACTAATGGATATGAGGTGTCTATGGGGTGTGGTATTGGAATTTTTACTTCTTTTACTTTCATTTTTCATTTTACTATATTTTTTTATATATATTTTTTTTTCCATTTTCTAAATTCTTTCATAGCTTGTTTCCTATTTCGGTTATTCTTTACCAAATAGGATATTGCAAGATCTAGAGTGGATTGTGAAGAGGAGAAGAAGACAAGATAAATTGTTGAAAGTTAGTCAACAATAGTGTAGATTAACCTGGATCAAGTATTATCGTGGTAATTATTTATTACATTATACTTTATTCCTCTAATACACTTTTTTTGGTAAAATATTGACAGATCTACCCATCTATATATACGTATATATACATATGACAATTCTTTTCTTTTTATTATGCTCTAATATAATGGTATTCTAATTCATCAGATCGATAATCATTATGACTAACATTATAAGTATAGTTGGCATTATACTTGTATTGTCTTTTGATAAATCTATTTAATAAAGGTAATTTAGATAATGAACCAATAACAAATTGCCAATTCAAGATAAAATAACAGGCCCATATAAACATAGCAATAAATAAAATCACTAAGCATTTAACAAAGTTGTCATATATGTCACCTCTTAATTTATCTGCCAAATTTGGTTTATATATCTCCTCATTGATTTGAAATTGATAATTGAAATATCCTAGTCCGTATAATTTTTCGCTTTTGAATTCACCATTATGATAGAATTTATTAGGGTTTAATACAAAGGTTATATCATTTGTATCATGATAAAGATGATCTCTAATTAAAGCTGAATCTATGGGATATTGGATCATTTATAGCTATCTTTTTTCTTAATACTCTTTTTTTATATATTTTTCCTGGTCAAACAAATAAACAATTGAATAGCGATTGCTCAGGGCTTACTTTTTTTTTTTTAATCTAACGCTGTTAAATGTATACGCAAAAGCGCACCAAACTATTCTATATAAGTTTGTATCAATTAATTGTCTATTATCTATTTTTACTTATGTGTGTTTGTATAAATCATAGTTTTTTACATCTTTCAAAAGCTGGGGATGTTCTTATTTTTTTTTTATTCATTTATTTTTCCTTCGAACGCATACAAAAATGAACCAAGAAGTAAAACAGAAACAAGAAAAATAAAATACGCAATGAGAAGGACAAAATTTTTATGTACACACATATATATATATATATATATTGTATCTATATGCATCTATATTTTTATTTCAATATTTTTTTGTTTGTTTCTACAATGTAATTGAAATCTTCAATTAAAAATTTATATAAATAATACGTTGGTATTATTGTAGCTGCATGCCATAACGCATGTGCATCAATTTGATAATTATAGTTGAAAAAATCAAATAATTCTAGTGACATAGCTAATCCAGTAAATGTAACCAACCCAACTGGTAAAACACATAACATAAATATTCTTTGCTTATATCTGTAAATAACATCCTTGGACGATTTTAAAGATAAATAATTTTGATATGACAATAACAATAACAATAAATATTGTAATATACCGAAAAATACATTAAATCTCATATTATATGTGTATGACCAATCCAAATATAATCTTAAAAGATGGATAACAAATATAAATATCACACAACATTTGAAGACTGTAGAAAATGTTTTATATAAATATAATCTTGTCATCCTGGAGAATAATCCATGAAATGCAGTCAATACAGTCATCCCTGCAAAAAAATAATCCAATTTTTCAGTGATTAATAGGTCTCTTAAATGAAATATTGTACTAGCTGACCAAGCTAATAAACCTGCTACCGCCACATACATATAATTAACAAGGATATTACTATATGGAGTGTTTTGATATTTATTGAATTGAACTTTCAATTTTTGTAAACCATAATAATGTGGGATAAAATTACCAATTGAAAATAATACAGAGAAAAACTCTTGTGTACCAAATATTCTTAAAAATGGCCATTTACCGTGAAATTGGTAAATTTCTTCGTTTTGCTTGATCCTTCTTTTTGTTATAATTTGTTGACATTGATAATCACAATCAGAGATACAGTCCCAAAATAAAAACTTTTCATATATATATGGTGTATCTTGAAATTTGACCCCATTATAAAATTCATTTGTTACTGGATCGATATAATTTATCATTGAACCTGGACATTTCCTCTTATATTCACAGGCATATGCACAATCAATAAATTCATCTAAATTATCACCTGGTGAACTTAATGTTTGCTTAATAAAGATTGGTGACAATAAAAATAGAATTAATCTGAAAAGATTCATAATTCTTCTTCCCTTATATTTTTTCCTTATTTTTTTCCTTCTCTTCTCTTACCTTTAGGGTAATAGAATAGACTGATAGATATTCTAATGGTATGAGACTTCCTAGCAAACCTCTGGCATTTTTTTTGTTACTAAATCGTTTGAATTAAACTGACCCTGCGAATGGGTCTTGTTACGAAGAAAAAAAACTTTTGTATGAAGTGCAAAGGAAAATAAAAAACAAAAATAAAATAATCTCAAAGAGAAAAAAAAAAATCCATTAATTTAATCTTTTGTGAACGAAATATAGGGAACTATGTTTTGATAATTTTTATATACATCTATATATCTATGTATAGCTGCTTGGGAACGTTTTTATCCCTAGGTATTGCTTTCTGAATTTCCATTAGTTTTTTGATCTTTTAATGTTTCGATAAGTAACCTTCTACTTCGAATGATAAAGTTACGTAATCCGTCAGGTTGTTTCAATGTATCAAGCAATAGTTCACGGTCTTCTACATTGGTCAGCTTTGGCACACTATCTACAATCCTAAATGGCTCCTCATTTTCATTTAATGATGTCTCCAAAGTTATACTACATTCTTTATTTAAATCACTTTCATCAAATTTGTTGAATGTGAATATTACTTGCGGTGGGGTATCCTTACCTTTATCTTCTTCCCTTTCTTCTTTCCATTTATTACTCTCTATTTTTAATCCAAGTAATTTCTCATATATTAATACTTTCATTACCTTTCTTTCCTTTCTTTTTATTACTCTTTCCTTTAAATGTAATTGCCTTTGTTTCTCTTTATTTAACAAATCTTCCGCTTTTTGTAAATCCTTTTGCAATAATTGTTCTTGTAATTGTAATGACTTCAATTCGGATTCATATTCATCTATCTTATTTTTAATGTCATTATTGTTACTCTGAATCCGTGTGTATTCTTTATTTAATTGATTGTTATAAAGTTTCAAGTTTGACAGTTTTTTAGTTAAACCATTTTCTTCCCGTGTTAACGATTCAATTTGATTTTTGTAATCTGTATATGTTTTTCTAGCTGAACTCAATTTATTCGATAGATTCTTATTTACTGTGTCTGTAAATATATTTATTTCATCTTTGACAGTATCAAATTCTTCAAACATAGTTTCTCTCTAATAAGAATAATATATATATATATATATATATATATTTCTGATGTCCTTGTGTGTGGTTGTTAATTTACCTCTTCCTTTGTTCGCTTGACAGTTAATTCCATCTTATCATTCTTCTTCTGCTTTTGGTTTCCTATGTGTCTATGTTCAGAGGTTTCGATGGTTTGTTTGTTTGTTTACATTTTACTGCTTGCAGTTACAATGTTTAAATTTTTCATAAAAGTTCATGACAAAAATGGAATCTTTTTTTCTCGAACGA
This sequence comes from Arxiozyma slooffiae, assembly GCA_017347545.2. Lineage (NCBI taxonomy): Eukaryota > Fungi > Ascomycota > Saccharomycetes > Saccharomycetales > Saccharomycetaceae > Arxiozyma > Arxiozyma slooffiae. Next base: position 140,667 of record JAFHAQ020000001.1, on the reverse strand, counting down.
TAAAGATATAGCAATATCATTCTATGATAACATAAATTGCTATTTAAATAGAAAACCATCAGTTCTACACGTATTAATAGATAACGTACATATAAATTATCTTGTAATATTAAAGAGTATTAAGATAAAGTAATAAAATAGTTGGTCGCTCAACCCAAAGGCATACATTATTATTATCATTATGACTCAGGTTGTTGAAGATAGACAAATCAAATTTTTAACTTTTAATACATGGGGGTTAAAGTATGTGTCTAAACATAGGAAGGAACGGTTAAGAGCTATTGCAGATAAGTTAGCTGGTACAGGAAACGATACCACTAATAACAACAATTCTTCTAGCAGTAAAATAATTCCTTTACATGAATGTATTAAAAACACAAATATGGGAGGAATCATCGAGGAAGACGCATATCCAGAAGGTGAAGGTGTGATCGACTATGATTTCGATATCGTTGCATTACAAGAAATTTGGTGTAAAGAAGATTGGGAATATTTATTAGAAAGATGTAGTTCTAAATATCCTTATTCTAGACTATTTTATTCCGGGATATTGACAGGACCCGGGTTGGCCATTTTATCTAAAATCCCTATTGAATCAAGTTTTCTCTATAGATTCCCAATTAATGGTAGACCAAGTGCCTTTTTCAGAGGTGACTGGTATGTGGGGAAATCTATAGCTATCACAAAATTAAAACCTGTTGATACAAATTATCCACCAATCGTTGTTATGAATAGTCACATGCATGCACCATACGCTTTAACTGGTGATGCAGCTTATGAGTGTCATAGATCTGTACAAGCATGGGATTTCAGCAAATTAATTAATCTTTATAAAGAGGCAGGTTATGCAGTTATTGTGGTTGGTGATTTAAATTCAAGACCGGGTTCTTTACCACATAATTTATTGACACAAGAGACTGGATTGGTAGATTCTTGGGAACAATTAAATGGTGAAACAAATCTGTTTGAGTTGAAAAGAATGAATCCATTGGATCAATTGAAATTTGGTTGTACTACCTGTGATTCTTTATTAAATACTTGGAGAGCAAGTAGAAAACCTGATGAAGCATGTAGACTGGATTATGCTTTAATAGATGCAAAAAAATTAAAGCCTTTAGATGCAGGTGTAAGATTTACAGATAGAATTGAAAATGTTGGTAGTTTTTCTGACCATTTTGCATACTATTGCAAGATGAAAGTGTTACCATTGGATACTAATCAGAATATCAATAACAACCGTTCTAATAAAGAAGTAAATGATATCAGTAACGGTAAGGATTTGCAACTAGTTAGATATTCAAATTATGAAGCTTTGTTAAAATGCATTGATAATTATATGGTAACTGCAAAAAAACAGAAATTCTATAGAGGTCTTCATTTCCTAGCATCTATGTTCTTATCAGTTGCATGTATGGTAGTGACTAGTTTTACCTCGATGAAAGCAAGTTGGTCATCTGTGTTTTGGGTCTTGTTTGCTGTGGTTGTCACTGTGACAGGCGTTATTGATGGACTAATCTCGTTTCTTTTTTGTAGAAGTGAAATTAGAGCTCTTAATGAAGTTCGACAAGAAGTTCAAGATTCACAAAGGAATTTACAGGAGATTATTGATAAACAATAGTTGTTGAGTCACCCACTTTTCATTGAGTTTGTCCTATGTTTTGTTTATATACTGTTACAGATTTATATGAAGTAAATACACATAATTGTATAGCCTATAATTGATGAATAAAAAAATCATCAATATATTAATGAATAGTTCAAGCCCGAATTTAATTTTTATTATGAATATAAAAATAATATTTCAAAACATGTGAAAACTCATGATGAAACATAAATTAAAATTGAATTATTCTTCTACTTTTTTATGAAAGACAGCGTTTGTTCATCTATTAAGAAGAGTTATTAAAAACTTATAAAATCATCCAGTAAATGTAAAGAACAACTTCTTCGAGTTTTCTTTTTGCTCAGAAAATTATGATACGTGTCGTTTTTTTCAAGCAAAAAATTGGAATTACAGAATATAGTAGGAACAAGCATTATTTATACTTTGAAAGAAGATAAAATACCTTATAATGCAAGTTAATATCTCAATGTTTTTTTTTATCAATTTACATGATACATCTTTAAATAATGGTTTTTCATAACTTAAACAAAACTAAAGGATATTGTCCTTGAACGTTATGATAATTGGATAATTCGAGATTGCTGGGCGTCGAGAAAAATATACAAATCATACTAGCTATCACAACTATATCTGCTTTTCATTTTGACAAAGTATATGTTAATTTCACTATAGTTTAATATGTTACATATCAATTTTTATTACATGGATATTATATTATTTGTTATGTATACAGTAATATAGTACAATATAATATATTAATAATAACTGAAAATGTCTGATAATAAAAAGAATGTTAGTAAACTAATATATCAATTTGAATATGGGTTCGTTGTTGGAGAATTTGGCATAAGTTGAGAAAATCCTTTTCTATTAACATGTAAGTTACCTGGCAGTTGAATTTTTCCACCCCTTACTGAAAGGTTATTTGGTGAACTCAATGATTATTTTCCGTAGTTAAGATGTGATGAAGGGGGTACACTTTGATGTGCATACATTAATTGTTAAATCTGTGAAGATTCATTGAAATTTCTTTGAATGTATGATGGAGAAATACGTTCTATTAGGCGGATTACGATAACGATTTAAAGGAATTTTCTTATCTACCCCTGGTGGAAATTCATAAGGTTAAGAAGTGTTTGGTATTGGGGTTATGATAGGAGTTGCGGTTACAGGTATATTTTTATTCTCTTGAGCTAGACTATGTAAATCCATACTTGTATTAAATTTAGGAATAAACATCATAGTAAAGCTATTCGTTATATGCTTCTCTACTCCTGGGTCGAATTTACTTTTATATTGTTCATTATAAATCTTTTAAGCTTCCTTGTTTTGATATTTTTCAAAATATTGGGGATCAGTTACACCAGTAATGTTCCCTTGACTAGTATTTGTATACCTTAGGTTAGTATTCTCCGATGATTTTTCTTCAATAGATGAGATATTATTCAAGTGTAATCCAGAAATAATAGAAGGATCAATTGCATCATCAGAAAACATTTGCGGTTCCATGCTCAATCTCGTTTTAAAAGAGTCGGGACCTTTCTCAATTATCAATACATTCTTAGACTTATCTATAGAAGTATCATTAATTTTATCTATCAAGGCTGATAAATCCCCATCTATACTCTCTGTTCTCCTGATTGGTATATCATCCACATCATCATATCCACTGGATTGTCCATCTTCATAATTTCTTATATCAAAATTTGAAGAATGTGCCGAGGTAAAATCTTGTTCATCATTGTGATCAAATGGTTCTTCAATTTTAGAAATTTTAAACCGCTTACTATCTGGAGAGATTCCAACATATTCTTCGTATGGTGATTCATATCCTCCTGTACTACTTTGGTTTATAATATTTATATTACTATATTCTGGAGAAATAATGATAATATCCTGTTGGTTGATTCGTTTTGGTAATTGGGGTGATGAATTATCAAAAGCCTCAGGTTGGTTAGTGTATGTGCCATGCATTTGATTTAATTCTTTTTGAGGACTCAATGGAGTGTCACTATTTGGTAAATTTATTTCAATGCCAGTTGAATTATTTGGAATTTTATTATAGATTTTTTGATCATTTGACAACGGCACACCAGATCCGCTATGTTTACTATCGCTTAATTTTTCGATTATTGGGATGTTGTTATTGGACATTCTCGATAATGCATCATTATTTGATGTGTTACTTTCAGGAATTGCTTGGTTAAGGATGGATGATGACGAGACCAGTTTGGATGCATGGAATAGTTCTTTGGGTCCTACAATAGTGGATGAATACATATTTGATGATTTACTCTTTACTCTACATCCAGTATAATTATGATTAGTTATCTTTGTCTCTAGCAGTTTATCAATTTCATCATTCCAATTATTATTATTCCAACGTGACGTATCATTGGAATTGATAATTTTTAAGATATCTTTGACTTCTAAATAATAGATGGATGGTAAGGTCGGTAATGCAAACATTAAAGACTTTGGATCATTTCTGTTAGCTCTTAATTGTTTAGGTCTACCGTATAAATTGAATGCATTCATTGCAGGAATTAGAAATCTGATTGTAGTGTCATATGATGGGACACCTGAATGTTTCTCGGCCATAATGAAAATACTACCATTTCGAACTGAATCTGTTGAAGAATCGAATGAAATAGTACCGTCCAATTTTATAATCGTTGAATTATCAATCAATAATGGTGAAGACGGGTATACTGCATATAAAGCAGTAGCTTCTGTGACTGTTGCCATACTATTTTTCTTTGACGTCTTTTTATCACTCTCATAAAATTTGATTGTGCCGTTGTCAATATTATTAGTAATACTGTTTGGATCATCTTTACTATTTTTTTTATTGTTCCTTTTCGATTTTTTCTTTACAGTTGATTGTGAAATGACGGCATAACAACGTTTCCACGGCATCCCTGCGGCAAACCTGACATTAACCCATTCTGAATAAGTAAATTTATTATCAGGTGACATAATATTCTTAATATCCCCCAATCTACTACCTCTAGATGATAAAAAGGCACCAGTGTAAGCTTCTTGTAACGATACGTTTTCGTATAAAGATAAACGTAGAGCTGCAATCCATTCATGGTATGATTCTAGATCACTGAATTTGAGGAAATATCTATTTTTCAGAGTAGTAGATACGACAAGAACATTTTCGAAACTTGAGAATCTTTTAGATTTATCATTTGAAATAATTGAATCATTAGAATCCAATGGTCTTAAAGTTGCGTCAGTAAAATTAAGATACTTGGGTTTTGATACTGAATTTTTCAAATCCGAGTTGTTGTTTGCTAAATCCTTTGCATCCCATAATGCGAGTTGTGAACCTAGGATCATTGCAAAATATTCTTTCCAAATTCTATCAGCTGGGGTCCCATCATTTTTCAAATCATGAAGAAGTAGTATGACACCATTATGGTATTTTCTGCGTGACTGAGCAGTTAGTAATGTAATGATTGGTGCTAGTTCTGGTGATAAATCTTTAGTAGCAGAATTTCCTGTCAAAAATTGACCCTCTGCGAATTGAGGGATATTTGGGGATGCATCTGAGCCAAATAATTTTTTCCCAAATGTACTTGAAAAGGATTTTATTTTCGGTGTTGAATTTCCAGATAATGAAGAGAAATCTTCCACACTATTATTATTATTATTACTTAAAACAGTATTGTTATGTCTACTGTCGTTGGTTGTATCATTTGAATTATCGCTATGATTAAAAAAGGTCTTAGGAGATGATGACAAATTTGAGAAACCTGGATCAGATTTATTTTTGGATCCTGAAAAGAATCGTTTCATATTCTAGAAGTAATGCGTGTGTATTCTTATTATGGAATAGTTCTTTTTACGGGTTTATAAGGTCAATGATAGTTGCTTGACCCAAGGACTCGTCAAAAGAAAGGGACTATTTGAATTTTTTTTTTTTATTTTTATCAAAGAAAAACTTTTCCTCTTTTATGCTGATTCATTCTTTTTTTTTTGATTTGATTTGACACTTCTTAGAGATTATATAAAAAAAAGAGAGAGGGAGAGAAGGAAAAAGGGAAGTTGCTCGAACCTCGAGGCTGTGTAGAATAACAAGCTATTATTTATAATTTTTCCCCGCTCCTCAAAACAATTAAAAAAAAAAACTAGAGACCAAAAAGGAAATCGAACAAAGTGGTTGCATTATTTGGAGAGAGAGATTTATATTTATATTTATATAATTATATTTCTCTCGAAGAAACACCACACTTTCTAAAAATAGACGATATAACCAAAAAGAAAAGACAGAATTTAACCTTTTTTTTTTTCCTGTTTTTGTTCTTTCTCTCTTCTAAATGTCATATTTTGGGTAATTATTAAAGAAAAATGTGAAATATTAGAAGAAAAGTACTGTATAGTAAGAAACCAGAATCGGTAAATTATTTGTTAACATTTAAAAAATTCAAGAAACAAGAGTATTGAACTTTTCTAGAGTTAATGTAATTAATCGGATAGTTTGTCTTATTCAATTTGGTTACTATTTTTTTTTTTTTTTGGACTATGTAATTTAGGGTAAATCAATCTTCAAGGTCGATCCATATTTTCTTGATAATTTAAGAATCAAAAAATACATAAAAAGATATGTTGTCTAATATAAATTAGATTATTTAGGTATATCAAATTGTCCATTATAAAAATCAAACACACACACACACACACACACGTACATGTATAAGTACAACACTGATTTGTGCCACTTGTTAATATGTTTTCGGATACCACCAAATACTTTTGTAAGCTTCACTGATTATATTATACATCCATTATTTTTGGTATTGTTGATGGTTCATTTTTAATTCTATTTTATTTTATTTTATTTTATTTTATTTTATTTCGTTGAGTAAAACTGTGAGGAGAAAGTGTTTGTCCTCTTTTGTTTTCTATTTTGTTTTTTTGTGGGAAAGTGTGCGGTGTATGGGTGCTTGTAGTTGGTCTCTTTACGAAGCAAAAAAAAAAATATGTGTATGTACATATAATATTTATTGTGGCTTGTCGACCGCAGACGCGTAACTCTTTTCTTCTTAGAAATTGTGGCGATTGTTTGTTTACGAGAACGTGACGCGAGGTAACGCGTAAGCACAAGCACTCGTGTATAGATAATGCATCAGAAGAATCTATGCCAAAATAGATTCAAATACTTTTAAATGATAGATTGATATACTACGTTTAAGCTACAAGGTTTAAAGGATATTTTCACTTCGATATACTTAAGTTTCTTCCTTCGGTTGTTTATTTTTTATTTTTTTTTTGTCTTTTGAAAACTGCTATCAACTACAATTAATATTTTATTTTTTTTTTATTTATCATCATAACATATCGGTAAATTGACATCCAAATAAATATTAATAATTTAAGAATGTCCTACCAATTTCCACCATCTTCACCAGTCCTTGGTGAAGCCAATAAAGATAAAGATATTCATTTTAAAAGAGATCCAATTCCAAGGAAACTGGACTTCGAAAATGTTAACTACAATATTAATAATACCGTCACTAACCATCATATTCATTATCCAACTCCTCTCCCTTCTTCAAGTATAGGCACTTTGTCTTCTTCTCCAATTAAAAATGCAAAACCTATCCAGAATCTTTCCTCTTCTCCTGTAAAGACTGGTAATAGTCTTGTTTCCTCCTTTACATTAGAAGATGAGTCTCACGTCAACAATAAATTAGTTATACCTATCCAACTACACCCTAATGAACCAGCTACATATAAACTTGGTCGTCAATCAAGTAGTTGTGATATCGTGTTACCCAAATTCAAATTGATCTCAAGAAACCATGCAATTTTATCATATTCTCCCCAAAAAAATCAATTGAAATTGACTTGTCTAGGCTTAAATGGATTGATCGTCGCCTTACCACGTCATATTTCGTGTCATTTGATGAAAAATTCTCACAATCAATTTGAATTCTCTTCCAATGATGCTCTTGATATAGTCGACAAGGAGAGACAATTATTGAAGGAAAAAAATTCGACTTCCTTCGCTTTAATGAAAGGTGATACCGTTATTTTGCCCTTTATGAATAACACAATAATCGATTTTAGAAACGTGGAAGTATTGTTAACTATGAAACAATTGTCGTATCATGATCATATGTTACATGAAAGAGAAATGGCACAAAGGCAAAATGATTCACATGTTTTGAAACCATTGATACCAGCAGATAATAATCTCTCAGAGGATGTATCTTCCACACCAATAAAGGCATCAAACCACACAGATCCATTCTCGGGATCATCGCATAAAGATAAGAAGGTTAAAAGTCATGTGAAAAAGTTGACAAAATCTGCTGAACGTAAAAGAACCACTGAAGAAATTATTGATTCCTTGACGAAACGTGGTATAGACTGCCAAGACCTGCAACATATCTTAGCCAATCATCTGGCTTTTGCAAATGTACAACAAACACCTTTGTCTTTGTTAAGAGATGCTAATTCACAGATTAAAGCTTTGAAGAAAGAAGAACTGCGTGCTTTATTAGCTAATGAACCTTGTATTGGGGTCATATATCGTAAGGGGAAAGATGCTGCAGGAAAACCTTTGGAAGAAGAATATTATTATGATTTAGAAAATGATCCAAATCAAGTTAGAAAGTTTAATGTTTTATCTATTAAAGGTGGCAGAACAGGTTTAAGATCTTGTAGGAAAACTCATAAACAATATTTCTGGAAAAAGCCTGCCAAATAGTGGTATATTGAAAGATGCATGTGAAAAAAAAAAAAAATAAATAAACAAATAAATAAATAAATAAATAAATAAAATAAAATAAAAAAAGACAGATTCGATATTGTAAAAACATAATAATTCTTCATTAGTTGTTAGATTTAATACAATATATACGTATATATATATATATATGTAAGTATAACTAAAAAAAACACGTAGTGGTAACCTTTTGTTAATGCTGATTAATTATAGTTTCAATAAATATAGTACAAGTCTCTAGACGACGGCTTTATTTATGGATTTGATTTCCAGTTTTAAAGTAAGCATTAAACACATGTTTTATATTTTAGTTTTGTTGTTTAAACAATTGCATGTTTATTTAAAAATTCTTGCATTTCACCAGTGTCCATATCTTCAGGATCTTCCGATGATATGGCTTGTAAAAGACCATCCAACATACTGTCCACTTTAGATTCATCTACTTTTAGACAAAGAGATAACACTCTTCTAAATTTGCCTTCTAAGTTAGATTGTTTCTCATGGATACCATTCAATAAATTTTGTAAAAATTCATCATTTTTCTTATAAGCATTTATTCTGGCTTTCAATAATGTTGCAGGCGGTAATTCATCCTTTATTATATCATCATTGTATTTGGATCGTATTTGTTTCATCACATTTTCAACAGACTCCTCATTCAATAACTTTTCAATGTCGCCATGATATTCGTCATTTAGTTTTGTCTCTAGGAAATCATGTATCAATTTTATTTTAAAAGGTTCATCTGCATCAAATTCGCCAGAATTCCAGTCTATACCAGCAGTTTCCTCCGTTGAGATACCCAATTTTTTTGATTCCTCGATAAAGTTTGTTTCTTCTTCTCTAATACCATTTTGTAAACTTATCAACTGTTCTTTTAGGAGGGCGTATTCGTCATTTAATTGTTTCGCATTCTGTAACCTCTCTCTGGCAAGAGTCAATTGTTTTCTTTGTGAATTCAATTCTTCATGCAATTTGGACAGTTTTTCTTTATGTTCGGATAACTCATCTTCATAATCCTTTGTTACATTTGCTAGTAATACTTTTAAATCGTTGATTAGACTTAGGGTGTCCGGTTCTCTCACCGAGTCTAATTGAAGATTTGTGGAAGGGGTACCCTCATCATGATTCATGTCGTTATACACATCGTCTTTATTGGTTCTACTATTGTTATTTTGAGGAGGCGTTAAACCTCTCGCATTATAATAGTTACCAATAGCAGCTATAGGTGTTTCGGTTACACTATTATCGTTATTCGTTGTATTAGAATCTTTCAATGTTCTAACACCAAAATCAACCGGTCTTAAACCAGATTTATTCGCAATATATGGATCGGCGCCATACTCTAATAAAGCATCTACAATACCTACATTACCCAGTCTTGCTGCGATATTTAAACATGTATCCCCATTTGAATCTTGTAAGTTTAACATGTTTACCAAGACCCAATTTAAAGTTAGATTCTTTAAGATTGGATCTATGTCATTTATATTGGATATTCTATTCTCTTTTTTCACAATCCAACCCATTAACACATCGAGATAATATTTTGCCACTGAAGAACAACCAGCAACGCCAGATGTAATGACGATATGGTGTAAAACTGTTCTATTCATATTATCTTCGAGGATTAAACAAGGATATAAATAGTCTAATAACTCTTCGAAAGTACCAGAATCATAGTTATTTGTTGATTTTACCGCTTTGATAAGTGGTGATTCACCATCATTGTCACCTAACAATCTATTTGAACCTAATTTTACCAATGATTTGATCAAGTTAAGGTTGGCGATTGAAGTGAGCCAATGTAATGGTGTATTACCATGTTCATCCACCGGGATATTTAGATTCAACGATACATGAGGAAACATAGAATTAATTTCGTGTAACAAAGTCTCTTCAACTGAATTATATGAATGTTCATTTGTTGAAGAATTGACATTCTCACCAGTTGATGGGAATAACAATTTTTGTAAGAAAGTTTCCAACTTTAATCTTTCATCTTTATCTATAACAGTTGCCGCTGGTATTGTTCTTTGTATAGATAATGGGATGTTGATCAAATTTGGATCTAAATCATGTTTATATATTGGGATTGGGATAATATTTTCATCTAACGACGGATCTAATTTAAGACTTTTATCTACTTTCATTTTTTTCAATGGAGACCCAAGTTGTCTCTGTGGGTCAACCATTTGTGAGAAGGAATCTGTATTCCTCTTAGAAGTTGTGGAACCGGCTATTGTAGTAGTAGTAGTAGTATTCCCACTATTCTTGTCACTACTACTGCTACTACTGCTATGTGAGTTTTCTATTGAACCAATTCTATTTCCACTGCTGTTTAATTTATCCTTAAATAAATCATAAATATTAGCTCTTTTCAAGATTTGAATAGCTTTTTCACCAGTGATCCATTTATCACCATTAGAATCAGTATCAACCAATACACCGAATTTGGTCAGGAGCAAATTTTCTTTATTCGAATCTATTGAATTCATATCACCATTGTAATATTTATTTAATCTTATGGAATCGATTGTAAATGAATCAGAACCTGACTCTGAGAGAGCCGGATTGATGTTACTATAATCATTTAATTGATCCAATATGGGTAGAAATGGTTTCAATGTGACATATCCGTTATCTGTATTCCTTTTAAGAACAATACAGGTGTCGTCATTCAAATATCCAGTAATATCAACAATAGTCATTCTAATTGCAGACAGTAAGTAGTACGATATAGTAAAGCTTTAATAGAATCGAACTAATAATAATAATACCAATATGACTCAATGGAATATCACTATTGGTGATGCTACTTCTACTTACTTGGTTGGATAGATCGTTATTTATAAAAAAAAAACACTTGTTTGAACTCCTCTAAATCTCTCTCTCTCTCTATTTTTATTTTTTAATCTGTTAGTAACTTCATTTTCTTGAAACTTTTTCAAAAAATAAAAAAAAAAAAATTTTTTTTTGTTCAAAATCTCTATTACTCTTTTAAGAATCTGAATAAATTAGATGAGGGGGGCGGTATAATTTGTTACCTACGGGAAACCCAAGTGTTTAAAACTGGAAGTAGAAGTAAAGGTAGAGATATACAGGATTTATAAGACACAGAGACTGTGATTATCCTGATGCAAATTGTGGCTATAAATAAAGTGACAATAAATAGAATATCGGAGACTGCGAAGGATTTCGATACGATCAGATTAGTGGTTATAACCTCGTAGAGAAGATATTGAATGAAGTTAACAGACCTGAGGAATTGACTGGATTGGTATCGGATTTAGTGGCTCGTGAGGAAGATTGTGGAAGCAGTAATGATGTAGCGTTGTTGTTAAATGGTCAAGATAAAGCGAAAGTATGTCTTGTTGATTTTACAATGAATCTTTATAAACAAAAATTTCTGAACAGATATCAAATGGAGTAAGTTGAGGATGCAAATAGTTGTGGGAGTAGTAGTAACTGCGATGTTGAACATGATTTAAGGGGGGGGGTGAGTTTTGGCGTTGTACTGATTTATTTGAAACGATATTATATTTTTGATAATATATCAGAAAATAGTAGTGGTGATGATGATGATAATGGCGATGAAGAGGAGCAACAACAACAACAGGTTTTAAAGAAAGCATTAAAATAATTTTAAATTGTATTTAAGTGAAATTGCTAAGGGACAATTCAACAATAGGAACGATGATAATATTGTTGAAGGTTCACCAGAGTCAGTTAATTCTCCAAAGATGAGGAAGAAGATGATGTAAGTAACGTAAAGGAAAAACAACAAGATGAAGGGAAGGGGGAAAAGACAAACGGTAAAGAGACGGATACGCTAAATTATGATATAATATTGATAATAGAGAAACCAATTTCCAATTACCTAATGTTCCAGCTCCGTTGTCAACGGTGTTTTAAAAAAATGAGGAAGAAAGAAAATTTTGCAATGCAAGTACGAATGTGGATGAGGTACAATTAAATCATCATGATCATAAATATTCTAATAATGAATTAGTAGAAATGAAGGACCATGCTTCTAAGATAGAAAGGATCCAAAAATGGCCTAAATGTGTAATAAATGTATTAAATTATAAGGATATTGTCACTACAAAGGATTAATTGACTTGAAGCATTAGATTTATTGAACTTTTCATAAGTGAATAATATATATATATTGAGGAAGTGAGAAAGGAGGAAGTAGGGACAAAAATCAAAGATAACGGCCTGTAATTAATTAATGGGGACATGAATATATATATATATTTTTGTTGAAAAATAATATACTATACACTGTTTATGTAATGCACATATATATAAAAAAAAGGCAATATTTGAGGTATTAATTGTGTACACAGCGAATAACAATGAATTATACGGTTAAGTATTTCCATTTTATTCTATTTCGTTATTAAGTTGAATTAATAATCTTAGTCATCGACGATTCCATTTATGATAATAAAACATACGGAAGAAGAAGAAAAGGGGAAGGTTGGAAATAAACAGATTTAAAGTAATGGAAGTTGAAGAAAAATATAGTAGTGTCTGAGAAAATGGGAAGTCAAAGTTAAATAACGATAATAATGTGTTTATATCTATAAAAGAATAACAATAAAAAAAATAAAAAATAAAAAACAAATAATTGAAAAGAAAAGAAGAGGAATGAGGGGGGAATATGAGTAGTTGAATATCAAAGATAAGAAAGAATGTTGGAGGTGGATGAAATAAAAGAGAAGATCTCAATTACACGTTTAGAACTTTAAAGTCTTTGGCTTTTCCCATGGGTAATCTTGGTTAGTGAAGTGACCGTAAGAAGCGGTAGGTAAATAGATTGGTCTAGCCAAATCCAATTCTTTGACTAAGACACCTGGTCTCAAATCGAAGTTCTTCTTAATGATGTCGATGATTTCATCATCAGATTTTTCAGCAGTGCCATAGGTGTCTACGTGTATAGATAATGGTTCAGCGACCCCGATAGCGTAGGAGAATTGGACAGAGACCCTCTTACATAAACCAGCAGCTAATAAAGATTTGGCTACCCATCTAGCGGCATAAGCAGCGGAACGGTCGACTTTAGAGTAATCCTTACCAGAGAAGGCACCACCACCTACGGCACAAGCACCACCATAAGCATCGACAATAATTTTTCTACCGGTCAAACCTGCATCACCTTGTGGACCACCGATGACGAATCTACCGGATGGTTGAATGAAGTATTTAGTGTTTTCATCTAACAATTCTGGTGGACAGACCTTTTCGATGATCTCTGATTTGATCAATTTTCTCAATTCTTCAGTGGAGATAGATTCAGCGTGTTGAGCGGAGACGACGATGGTGTCGATTCTCAATGGGATCCATCTCCCATGGTCCTCCTTGTACTCGATAGTGACTTGAGTCTTAGTATCTGGTCTCAACCAGTCCAAAGTGCCGTGTCTTCTAGCGTCAGCCATGGCCATGTTTAACCTGTGAGCCAAAAGGATAGTCAAGGGCAAACCTTCTGGGGTTTCATCGGTAGCGTAACCGAACATGATCCCTTGGTCACCAGCACCGATATCCTCTATGGCTTTGTCTTCATGGACCCCCTGAGCGATATCAGGAGATTGTTGTTCGATAGCGACAAGGACGTTACAAGTCTTGTAGTCGAACCCTTTATCGGAAGAGTCGTAACCGATTCTCTTGATTGTCTCCCTGACGATCTTCTGGTAGTCGATGACAGCCTTAGTGGTGATTTCACCGAAGACTAAGATCATACCAGTCTTAGCGGCGGTTTCACAGGCGACTCTTGAGTGGGGATCTTGTTCTAGACAGGCGTCTAGGATAGCATCAGAGATTTGGTCACAGATCTTATCTGGATGACCTTCACCGACGGATTCAGAAGTGAATAAGAAAGTACCAGCCATTTTTGTTTGTTTGTTTTTATTTTACTTTATTTATATAATGTGAATGGTATATGTTGTGTGTGTGATTGGAGTTGGTATTACAGGAAAAAAAGGGAAAGAAAAGAAGATGGATTATAGTAAGGAAGGACGTTGTTTAGAATGCAAGAAATTTCCATACATCCAAGTACTTTTTTTTTTCTCCCCCACGATATATATATTAGTTATTGAATAACTAATGAAATTGATCCAACGATCTCAAGAGACACAATATTGGTGGAATGGATGGATATATTGGAAATAACTGTGGATAAGAAAGAGAACGATCAAGAATATTGAAAAAATAAACTAAAATAAAATAAAATAAAATAAAATAAATGAAAAAATTTTTTTGTCTCTGTTCCTCGAAGTAGAGAGAACAGAGACAAAAAAAAACACAACGAAGAAATTGCATCATTTATCTCATCGGATATTTTTCTCTCCCAACAGACAACAAACAAGAGAGAAAAGAGAAAAGAGAGAAAAAAGATCGTATACAGTAAATTAAACAGGACAAAAACAAAAAATACAAATATCTTTAAGAAAAACTGGAGGGTCAATAATAAATAATTTATAATATTCCCTTCTTTTCTTTCTTTCGGTCTTAAAGAAAAACATGACTTTTTTTGTTCCCCCCTTTTGTGATTGTTATTAAACGAGACAAACAATAGATTTACTCTTTTTTTCTTTCTCTTTCTATCGCATCCACAGTTTTGCACTCATAAACTGTGGGAGTTGCTGACAATAGCAGGCAACGTTTCCCTTTTTGTTATTTCCTTTCCCTCTCTCTGTGTGGCGGCGATACCAAAAAACCCAAAACAGAAAAAAAGAGATATCGATTTGGAAAACCTCTGTTGGAAGGTCACGTGCCCTTTCTTGGGTCACGTGCTCTTGTTTCTATGGCAACCGACGTCGTCTTCTTTCCCTTTTTTCCTGTCTCTCCCCTAATAAAAATATAACATTATATATATATATATTCAACCTTTTTACATATTCAAATATATATTTTCCTATGTTTACTTCTATCTTACTTAATATACAATTGTTTGTTTTGTACATATTCCTTCCTACACAGCAATACAGCAACTCTAATTGCCTTTTTATTTCCAATACTAATAATAATAATGAAGATGAAAAGTATATTAGAAACTCTGAATAAACATGAGGTGATAAAGGATCTTTTCCCTAAAGTCACAAATCCAACAAACTTATCCTTGTCTGGGACTCTATCCATTGAATATCCTCATCCCAACATCATAGTCAATCAAGGCAACAAATTACCTACAAAATTCACTCAAGATGCTCCAAAAGTCACATATTTGGCTAACACCAACTCTCCACTGAATATACATAAATGTTACACACTCGTAATGACAGACCCGGACGCTCCTTCAAGAGTAGATCATAAATGGTCCGAATACTGCCATTTTATTCAAACTGGTATCAGGTTCCATGATCCAACTGGTGGCTTGATTACAAGCGGCCATAGAGTCGTCAAGTATATGGGTCCAGGTCCTCCTGCAGGTACTGGTGAACATCGGTATGTCTTTCTCCTATTTGAAGAAATCGAAGATAATCATATTTTCACCTCAGTTGATGAAAGAGCTAATTGGGGGTATGGTACTCCTGCTACTGGGATTGAAAAATGGGCTATGGCTAATAAATTGAGGTTGTTGGCTATCAATTTCTTCTTTGCTGAACATGAATGAATCAGTACGGCTCTGTGTCTTTTTAAGGAATAAACTAAATAAGTAATTAATTTATGGTATATATATATATATATATATATTTTTATAATCTATTTATAACTGAGTGAATAAGAACAGTTAAAAAAAAAAAAAAATAATAATAATAATAAATTGTGTTTGTCTATAAGAGTGTTTTTTGTTTTTCACTTAACTTTTAGATGATGTTGAAAATAGAGCTTTCACTAATTCTTTGTATACACCGATTTGGAAATCATCTAGTTTTAATTGATTCAATGGTGGTGCTACAATAAATCCACCAGTTCCATTTTTTTGGAAATTTGTATCATCATTCAAATCTTCACTAACATAATGTGACATCATATCTTGATACATCTTCAATTCATACTGTTGATTATCATAATATTTTTCATCTATATTCAAATTGTTTGGAATCGCACATAACCAAATACGCGTCTTATAATACTTGAATAACTCTTTAATCAACTCTCTGAAATCGTTACGTTCCTCACATATGTAATAGAAAGTTAGTTTCTTTCTATCAAACTGGAATTCCGCATTGAGGATCTTAATGTTCAATCTCGTATTATCTACATGGCGACTACTAATATCGGCTATACCTCCAGATAATATCCCATGATTATTTAATGATTTCAGTTTCAATTGTGCAATATGTAACGCCTTTAATTCATCTTGGAATTTATTATGTAAATTCGTGCTCACCTCCCATGGAGTAGCAAATCTGACTATTTGTTTAGATGGGGCCACCAATTGAATCAACTCGATGACGTCATACAATTTAGGATCCAATTCATCCGTTAGTCCCCTTGTCGCACTGACTAATGCATCAATGAATTTGTCATTCGGATAATGTTGGTCTCTGTTTGTAATCAATGAATCGAAATGGATTTTCTTCTTTAGGAAGTTTATCATTAATGCCATATCTAAATTTATCGTTGGTTCTATCACTAATGCTAAATCTTTACCGCGGTCTCCATCGACAATAATCAAATCTCCACGTTTCATAAGTAAATTACTGTTGCTTGGGATTGACAATAATTCTAATTTCCCATTCTTTAAAGAGACTAACACTAATGGTTTATAGTGTAAATAAGTAGACGTAGAATTATTGCCGTTATTCATACTGTTTAATTTCTTGACATTATGACTTGAAGTTGTGTTGCCATGGCCACTATCTTTACCTTTACCCTTTGACACAAATGCATCAGATTGTGGATTATAATTTAAATTACAACTCTTTAAAAATGATAAAAATTTTAACATTGATTTCTTAATGTTTGTATATTCAAAGTCGTTATTCTTACTATTATTTGTATCAATATTCAATAAACTTTTAATGTAGTCACTGAATCTAAACGCTTCCTCACTAGAAAAATAACTTTTACCACATTCTTCATAAGTTTTGTGTAAATCTGAAGATGATGTCAATTGCCCCGTGTTTAATAATATCAATCCGTTATCTAAGTTATTACTACCGTTTAGGTTGTTGTTTGTAGGGGACAAAGTGGTGTATCTTGGTTTGTTTAGATAATTAAAACATATATATTGGCTACTCTTGTTTGCATTGCCGTTGAGGTTCCAATCGCCATTCATAAAAGGGATCGTTGGTTGTGTCTTTCTTCTTTGCCTATTCATCATTGGATTATTCAAATCGTTTTGATGGTTCTTCTTAATATCATGGTATTTATTTTGAGTGGAATTAGTATACCGCTCATTTTGTGGTGATGATGATATATTGGACATTTTACTATATGGATATCCATCAGTATGTGTCTTAGTATCAGAAGGATGGATATTGTTTGTATTGTTAAACATTTGGTTCAATAAAGTGGCAGGACTTTGTGAACCGATATTATTTTGTAATAAACCATTATCATTTGATCTATTCATAGTACTGATACTGTTGGAATAATTTTCTTCGTAATAATTCCTTTGCATGATATTAAAATTGTTTCTGTTTTGTATTATTGGGATATAACCATATTGATAATTATTGAATATTGAGTTGTTGCCGGTATCGTAGTTATCATGATTAATTAAAGAGTCGGATATATAAGAGGATCTTCTTTCATTGGCAAAAAGAGTTTGTCCATTAGGCCAAAAAATGGACCTGGAATCCTTCATATTCATATTATTACCGTTACTGGGAGTATGGAAGGTGTTGTTATTAACATTTTCCTTACGATTAATGGTTTCATTAAAATTAAACAATTTTGTTATAGGTTGATTGTTTAAAGTATTTTTGGTACTGGAGTCGGAAGAATCCATTTTGGTGCCTATTCCATTATTAGGCTCTGTAGTACATTCTGAGAACTTGAAGATAGATTGTCTTCTGCCATTAGGTTGGTTAATGGCGATGTCATACTGAAGTGGTGACTTAGTTGGCTTAAACATCGATACATCATAATCGTCAGATTGTTCCGTTGAATTACTATCTGATTCATTTGAAATGATTTGTAAAGATGGGAAAGTCACTTTATTTAGTCTTTTCCTTGGATCAGCATTTCCTGGTTGTTGTTGTTGTTGTGACTCCAAGTTGTTTGAGTGATTTTTCACATGCTCATCAGAATTACTGGTGGTCGTTATGGTGGCGGAAGAAGTTAAAGCAGAATCCGTCCTGTTGTTGAATCCCTTAATGAAGTCGACTCTGTTATTGTTATTGATAATGTCATTTTTATGAAATTTCTCTTCTGCGGAGTTAGAAATACATGATGTATCTTGGAAATCGACTAGCGATTTGTTGCTGCTATTTTTAAATAACAGATTTTCATAATAATTTCTCAGTGCAGCGTTATCTGATATGCTAGTAGTACTATTAATAGAGGGCAATTCTATTGAATCCATTGTCATTTGATTTAAAAAAAAAATGGAAAACTAACAACAGAAAAAAAGTAGAGATATTGGGAGTGTATATGTATGTGTGTGGAGAAACAGAAAGATAGAGAGAGAGAGAGAGATGATAAGTTAGAGTGATAATATGGTTAAAATGTGATTGAGTTGGGTGTAGTTAATGTTCAAAGGGAAAAAAAAAGAAAAAAAAAAAAGTTTGTTTATGTCAGTTTTATTCTCGAGGAGTGTTAGTTTTGTTTATAGGAAAAAAAAAAAAAATTGTCTAAAGCCATTTTGATGAAGATAGAGAGATGAAGGCAATTTGAAAACCTTTTTTCGGTTTTAATTGCGGGTTTATGTTTCCTTGATGCGGTTTCCCAATTCCGTAGTAAAGTTCCGGCTCATCTCTTTATTTTTTTATTTTTTATTTTTGATGTCATTTGGTGGCCAAAGAGGGAGCTGTATTCTATGGATCCACGACGATATTACATCAAAAAGTATATGAAGGGTAGGGGGAGAAGGAGAGAGAACGATTGTTATTAATTTTTAGAGGTGAAGTGTTATTTAGTTAGAGGGTTTTTTTTTTTTTTCTGTAGTGATTAATATGTACAAGTTTACCTTTTTAAGTATATGTTTCAGAGAGGTTAGTAATATGCTTACTGTAAATATTACTTTGTTTTTATTAAAATGTGACTATTTTTGTTAAGTTGTATATCTGTAACGATATATAGATCTTTGTTTAAAGTACTGAAAAATATATATATGTGTATGTGTATATATTAATGTAATGGAGGAAAAACTCTTCCTTCCTTGTATCAATATGGTTGAATTACATAGAGGCGAGACTAAATATTAAAAAATCAACAAAAAAAAAAAAAAAAAAAAAGTGAGAATCTCAGAACTATTCAACTACACAATATAATTGTTCATCTTAGTATCTCAACATGTTTTTGTATTATTATCAATTACATTACAAGTTTACCCAATATTTCATTTTCATTTTCAATTAGACACATTTATTCAAAGGACAAGAGTACTATGTTATTTAACTTCATATAAATAATGTATCAATAAAAAAAAAAAAACCTAAGATATTTTCAACAGTCCCTACAAAAATAAAAAAAAAAAAGATTGAAGAATTTACATATTAACATTTAATATTAGTATATTTTGCATCAGATGTATATTTCCCAAATGACTTGAAACAATTTAGATATGGAAAATGTGATCAGTAAGTAATAGGAGGAAAATATAATTTTGAGAAAGTTGAAAACCTGAATCTCTCTCTCTCTAGAACCAAAATGATCCAGCTAGAAAGATAATGATTAATCTAGAATACTGTAATCAGAAAATTTCCTTCTTCGCCGTATTTTATATACACATATTATTGTTATAAATAACTAAGAAATCTTCTTATATTTACTATTTTATATATACACAACAGAGATAACCCACCTCCTTTCCATTATTAAGTCAGCTGATATCTAAAAAACAAAACAAACTCCGGGACATTTTCAAAGAATCAGCCAGTAAATAAATATATTGCATTAAAGTTATGAATAACCATATTCTTTCTTCCTCTTTTTTTTGTTGCGGGGAGGGGGGGGGAATTCTCCAAGGGAAAAAAATATAAAAAAAGACGAAGAGGAGAAAAATAAAGAAATAAAATAAAAAAACAATACAAAAAATCTTTTCTTTTTCTCTATTGTGCATAAATCCATTGTATAAGGAAATGTTTGGTGCCGTGCAGAAGTAAACGGCACCAAACATTTCCTTATCCAAACAATTAAACACATACATTTCACCTCTAACATATATAATAATTGTGGGTCATGCCAGTGATAAAAAGGAATGAATGATCAATCCAATTGATTTGTCTACTGATAAAGAGATGGGATAAAAAAATAGGAGAAGTTCTTATCTATTATCTATTACATGGTGGTCTCAAAAAAACACAAAGAAAGATAGATTGGTTTTATAATATTGATAACAAGAACAATAAAACCTCCCAGCAAAGAAAGATAAAAGATATGGCCTAATAGTAGAAAGGGAGGGACACACACTAGAGAATTAGTATTCTCCTCTCAAATGCAAACATATCTCTCTATTCAATTAAATGTGACTTACATACACTTCACAGCACCACCGTTTTTTTGATTTCGAGGCAAAGAATATATATGTTATAGTTTCTCAATTTCTTCAGTAATCCCTCGAAGGAAAGGAAATAAAATAAATAAGCCATAAAGATAAAAATAATAATAAAATTCTTTTTCTTTTCTTTTCTTTTCTTTTTTATTCCTTACAAAATGAGGAGTTTCCATCTTCTTCAATTTTTGATAACGATACAAAAAACAAAGATTATTATTATGGCGACGACATTGCTTTGGGGTGTATTTCAAACTTAGAGGACAGATCAAATTATTCCAATCCTCTCTACATTTCATCATGTGTGAGATATACACACAACATTTATAGATATATATATATATATATATATATATATATATATAGTGCCGTTTTGGTAACCATGTTTATCAGTCATTTCTTTAATTCATTAGGATAATACAACGTATATAATACATGCGAAATGATATGAATGAATTACTGGGATTCTCTTGGCAAATCTTATCTTTCTTTCTCCTTTGACTAGTACTACCCATTATCATTCATTACTCTTCTCTGCCTTGTCTTTTTTTTTTTCTCTCTTTCTTTCTCTCTCTTTCTCTCTCTTTTCACACAACTATATATATATATATATATATATACAATCTTATCTTTTACTATAAAAGTCACACTCTAATACTTCCTTCCCCTATTAGTATTATTACTATTATTACTTCCACATTCTTCTTTTGAACTCTTTCTAGTATTACAAAGGATTAAAAACAACAAGATAAAATAAATACATATATCCATTATTCTAGATTCATTTAATACACTATCATACCTGTTTGGTGTGTTAATTACTTACTGGGTTACTTTCAACTAATACAATATTTATTTATTTATTTATTTATTTATTTCTTTTTTGTTATTTTATTTTATTTTATTCTTCAATACTTCTAATCCTTTTCATCAATAATAAATATAACCATTCAATATGTCATCCTCTCCAGTTGGTGGATCGGATTCAAAATATGAATTAAAGGACTTGAAAAAGGGTCCAACAGAGATTAAATCTACTGAACAAGATAACGAAGTCGAATACTTCGAAACTCTCAAAAATAATAATGGTTCTCAAGATGACTATTCTTATTCTGATAATCAACCTGTATCAAGGTTTAGAAAATTTATAGATTCCTTTAAAAGAGCAGAAGATCCTGTACATGAAATCCATAATACTACTGGTTCAGATATCGACATGGAATTGGGTTCAAATGAGGGCGATGCTGACATGATTGTAGACGCTATGGCTAAGAAAACAGACGGCGAAGATAGTAACGATGAAACTGATAAAAAATTGAAAAAGACTATCAAACCTCGTCATGTCATTATGATCTCTTTGGGTACCGGGATCGGGACAGGTCTGTTGGTCGGTAATGGTGCTACTTTATCTGGTGGTGGTCCTGCTTCTTTGGTTATCGGTTACTCCATCATGGGTTTGATGGTTTACTGTATTATTCAAGCTTGTGGTGAAATGGCTGTCAACTATTTGACTTTAGTCGGTGGGTTTAACGCTTATCCAAGTTTCTTAATTGATCCGGCTCTTGGGTTCGCTGTTGCTTGGGTGTATTGTATTCAATGGCTTTGTGTCTGTCCACTGGAATTGGTCACCGCTTCTATGACAATTAAATACTGGACTACAAAAGTCGATCCTGATATCTTTGTCGTCATCTTTTACATTTTAATTGTGGGCATTAATCTTCTTGGTGGTGCCGCAGGTTATGCAGAAGCAGAGTTCTTCTTTAACACATGCAAGTGTCTAATGATGGCTGGGTTCTTCATCTTGGGTATTATCCTTATCTGTGGTGGTGCTGGTGACGATGGATACATCGGTGGTAAATACTGGCATGATCCAGGTGCATTTAGAGGTGATAGAGCAATTGATCGTTTCAAGGGAGTGGTCAACGTTTTCGTTACTGCTGCTTTCTCCTTCGGTCAATCTGAATTCATTGCTATCACTGCTTCTGAACAATCTAATCCACGTAAAGCTATTCCATCTGCTGCTAAAAAAATTATTTACAGAGCCTTGTGTATCTATTTGGCCTCTATCACCATCGTTGGGTTCCTTGTTCCTTACAATTCAAATCAATTATTAGGCACCCAATCAAACGGTATCAAAGCATCACCATACGTCTTAGCTATTGCTCTTCATGGTATTAAAGTTGTCCCAGATATTATCAATGCAGTTATCATTCTTTCTGTTTTATCTGTCGCAAACTCCGCCTTCTATTCTAGTCCAAGAATGTTATTAACTTTAGCTAAACAAGGTTACGCTCCTCAAATATTCACTTACATCGATAGAGCCGGTAGACCATTGATGGGTATCTTAGCAGCCACTTTATTCGGTGTCATTGCTTTCTGTGCTACATCTCCAAAGGAAGATGAAGTCTTCACATGGTTATTAGCCGTCTCCGGTCTTTCTCAACTTTTCACTTGGATGTCTATCTGTTTGTCTCATATTAGATTCAGAATGGCTATGAAGGCTCAAGGTAGATCGCTTGGTGAGGTTGGTTACTTGTCTCAAGTCGGTATCTGGGGGTCTATCTTTTCTTTCAGTATGATGTTCTTGATCCTTATTGGTCAATTCTGGGTCGCCCTTGCACCAATCGGTGAGGGCAAATTAGATGTTCAATCATTCTTTGAAAACTATTTAGCTATGCCAATTTTGATGGCTTTCTACTTTGGTTACAAGATCTGGAAGAAAGATTGGAGATTGTTTATTAGAGCTTCCGATATCGATTTAATTTATCAAAGACAGATCTATGATGAAGAAGTATTAAGACAAGAACATGAAGAATACAAAGAAAAACTAAGAAACGGTCCAAGATGGAAGAGAGTCTGGGCTTTCTGGTGTTAGTCTCGTCATCGCCCCCCCTAAACCTCACTTTCTTCTAATGACTTTTGATGATCGTTAACTACTAGTATTTTATTTCCTCCTCATTATTATTCATGTGCATTCTACTATATATATATAATATTTATTTCTCATTCTGTCTCCATGAAAATCTGTTGATAAATTGTACTGGTTGATATTACACATTTCAAAAATTTCGTTTACCCTTACATTCTGCTTCTTTCTCTATTCCCTAATTTTTTGTATCGTGTTCTTT
The DNA here is from genome assembly GCA_017347545.2 of Arxiozyma slooffiae. Classification (NCBI taxonomy): domain Eukaryota; kingdom Fungi; phylum Ascomycota; class Saccharomycetes; order Saccharomycetales; family Saccharomycetaceae; genus Arxiozyma; species Arxiozyma slooffiae. The sequence continues at coordinate 116,563 of JAFHAQ020000001.1, read as the reverse complement.
TTATTCAAAAATAACTTTTATATATATTAGATCGTTAATTATATAGTGATTATTCATTCAATCGCATTTCTATCCTTTTACAATATATTCTTTGTCTATTTCAAGTCAAACGTTATATCAGGTAGAATTTGAACTTCGACAAGGTGAAAAAAATTCGTAAGATACGTTATCTTCTTAATTGATTACTGTTAGAGTGATCATTGAAAAGAGGAAATGGTCCGTCACATACGGAGGAACTTCACGTAAAAAAAAAGAGAGAGAATAAAGATTTCAATATGGAGTGATCGTCGTTGGTACCACTTGGAATAATTTATCTTGTGGGCAGAAGGGTAACAGATAAACCATCCTTGAAGCTTAATACAAGAGACGGCTCATTTAATCTTTACCGTTTTTTTTCTTCAAAAAAACTGAACAGTACAAGTATTCCTGTAACACTAGGAACTAAGAAAGATGGAGAGGGAAAACAACAACAACAACAACAACAACATCTATATTATACCATATTACAATTCGCTTTCCTAAATCGTCTATCTTATTCTCTCCAATCTCACAACTTTCTCTATATAAATTCCGTTTCAATTCAAAATATACCAATTCATTAAACATACATATCTACTCTCTTTAAACAAAGGATTGATTCTTTATTAATGTAAACTGAGATATATGTTTATTCTGTATTTACTATATATAATTCACCAATTACTAATCAAAAGAAGTTCACCCCAAATTGTGACATTTCTCAATTACTCAGCAAGAACAAATAATTTTTTTTTTAAAAAAAACAAAAGTACGGTGAAATAGAAGTAAAAAATCATAATTATTGTTTTTTTTTTCTTTCCCCCTGCTCCTAAAAAAATCCTCATAATATAGAGAACAACATTTTCCTTATTAATTACAAAAGAAAAACCCATAAAAGAAGACTTTTCTTTTTAGCTTGCACCTTTAGCTAAATGTTGAGATAACAGAATCGATTAATTTGATATTCACATGATAATATTAATATAATAGAAGAGATCTTTAATTATTTTTTTTTTTGTTCAATTGTATCTTTCAAGAATGCTTATTAATTAGAAAAACCAAATAATGTAAGGTGATACTTCTTATGAGTAATCAAAGTTTCTATTAATTAGCTCAAGCTACAATATAACTCAATAACTATGCCTGTAAAAAAAATACACAAATATCAATGGTGATGGTAATATAATATAATGTATATATAAGGATGAATTATGAAAGCATATTTACAAAATCTTCTATTACTCCCAATACCAGTTTTCACTTGATTTTTCAACAAGAATAACAATCAGACATATAAACCAACCGAACACTCCAAGAAAACAAACAAACATACAAACAAACAAAATCCTACAAATGTCTTCCATTACTGCTAATTTCCTACACACCTTTTCTTCAAGACGTACTATCTATAAGTTAAAACCAGAATTACCAGCTGGTGTATCAATCTATGACGTTCAAGCTACTGTGCAAACCATTATAAAAGAATCCCCAACTGCATTAAACTCTCAATGCAACCGTGCTATAATTTTGACTGGCGATATCCACAAAAAGGTTTGGGACCATGTCACTAAATCCATGCCTAATGATGATGCCAGGAAGAGACCACAATCCGTTAGGGATGAAGCCTTCGGTTCTGTAATCTTCTTTACCGATGATACAGTCACTGAAAAATTACAAGCTGAAATGCCACAAATCGCTGATGTATTCCCTGTTTGTGCATCCCATGCCACTGGTGGTGCTCAAATCGTTACGTGGGCAGCTTTGGAAAGTCTAGGTTTAGGTGTTCATATTCAACATTATAATAACCAAATTAAGGAAGTTTTACCAAGTGCAGTTCCAGCTAAATGGACTGTTGTGGCTCAATTATGTTTTGGTACTGGTATTGAAACCCCACCAGCTAAGGAGTACGATCACAATCCAGTTGAAATTTTCAATTAACAACTTACAGAAAGAAAACAGAAATATATATATATATGGTTTTTTTTTTTAAAAGAATATTTTATTAACTTATTATGTTAAAGCCATCATATTTCACGTTTTTAACGAATTGAAAATAAATCAATACTTTCCATCTCATTCTATATAAACCACTTTATAGATATAAATAATCAAAATAAAATATTGTTATTATGGTGCATATACTTTTTATTCGAAATAGCAATCAATCAAACTGACTAACACCTCCAAAACTACACAATTATAAATTTCTCTTAACTTTATTATCATCATTGCACATTGGTTTGACCTATTCCCTCATTCACAAAGATAACGAATAAAGTAACCGAACTAAGATATGTTGACGTATTAATTATCTTTTTTTTTTTTCCCTGGAAAATTTCCTCAACTTCTTCTTTTGCTTTCTAAAATTCCTTCAAATAAAAATAACCTTAGATCAAACCCTAATAACATTGATCTTTTCTTGGTAAGAAATTATTATTATTTTACTTGCTGCTTCACTTTTTCATTTCCTCTTATCCAAATTAAAAGAAAGTATTTCCTTTGTAACTGCATTTCATTTCCGTCAGTCGACAAAATCGGAGAGTTCGGGCATAATAACAGGGTTACCAAGTTCGAGAAATTTATAAAGTCGGAAGAACAATATAGATCAAGATTCATGAAGCAAGAACTTATTCGCAGTGGAGTGAACAAGAAAACGACTTATTGTATGAATGGGGATAAGGTAACACTGTATCTATTTTCATTTTTTGATAGAAGGCAAAGATTATTTTAATATATTTTTTTTTTACGTAATAATCTTATTCATTGTCTATTATTATCGTCATCAATAATATTATTACTACTGTTTTCTTTTTCCTTTGATGGATTATATTTGCACGTTTCTTATTTCCACAAAAACAAAAGATTGAACAAAATTTGTTATCATATATAAACTCTCATATTTATTTTCTTCCTTTGAAGAACAAATTATGTTATGTTGATTTTTCTCTGAACTTTTATTCGAGACAAAATCGAACACAACAACTCTTCATAACTTGACATCCCATCCATCAATAACTCTACCTGCATATATGATTAAACCTATAAAAAATTTCTACTGTTCCTCAGGCTAATTTTTTAAAAGCTATTTCCACTTGTCGTACTATCTATCAGTTTAAACCAGAATTACCATCCTTTCTTACAATGGCCGATTTTTAAAGCCGCACTCCAAGAAATTATTAAGGAAACTCCATTTGCATTCAATTCCCAACCTAGTCATGCATTATTTTTAAGTGGTGTTACTCACAAAAAGGTTTGGGACCATGTCACTAAATCTATGCCCAAAGATGATGCTAGGAAAAGGCCACAAGCTATCAGAGATGAAGCCTATGGTTCAGCTATTTTCTTCATTGATGATAAAACCACAGAAAAATTAAAGGTCGATTTCCCTAGATGGGCGGTAGCTTTTCAAAGGTTTGCTGATCAAAATTTTGGTGTTGCTCAAGTCTAATCCTGGATTGCTTTTACATAATCTAGGGTTAAGTGCTTATTTACAACATTACAATGAATTTCTTAAGGCCACACAAGAAAAGATTCTATCTAATTGGTCTATAGTTGCCCAATTTTGTTTTGGGAAACCTTCTAAACTTGCTCATGAAAAGACCTATATTGATAATGAAGTTAAGGTCTTAAACTGAAAAGTTGTATCAAATGGATTGTTAATTATTTAGATACATTTAAAATAAAAAAAAGAACCTCTATCTAGACACGTACATATATATTTGATATTTAAGGAAATATAGTATATATCCTAAAAACTTATTTTTAAAAAGATATTCAGTAGTACTTATTAATATATTTTTGTTTGAATATTTATCGTTTTTCTATTTTATATATACATCCACAGAAAAATACAAAGATATACTTCCTCTAAAAAATACAATGCTATACAAAGTCTCCTTTTAATATGCATTCACCTGGTATTATTCCTCTATCATCATTTAAGTACTTTCTGTTGTTTCTCATTTGATCACCAAAATTGATTAACGATTTAGATGTCCCATCCATGGTACACTTTTCAACTAGACACCATCTATCATCATCATGGACCATAAGGACTCTCACGTATTCGCCAATAGATAGTGAAATTTCATCTGTTAATTGAGGAATATATGGTCGTATAACCGGATACACTCTGCCTACTGTCAATTTTGTATTATGTTTATTGTCCTCTTTACTGTTTTCCTTATCTAAGAATGAATGGCCTGATTTAACATGCACTTCATTTTCGTTGGGCAAAATCTCAATTTTAGGCTTTTTAGAAGTTTTAGTTTTGAAAGGAACAGGCTCAATAATAATATCCGACCTCCTGTTAGTTTTATTGTTTTCTAAAACCTGTCTTTCAATTAAATGGTTAATCGATGAATACCTACTTTCCACTTGCCCCTCTTTAGAAATATTAGCATTGAGCAGTGAAGGTAAATCACATGATTCGGTATACAAATTACGCGTATCATGTGCATCCACGTCCTCAAAGTTCACATGGTGAGATTTTTCTAATATTGGAGACCTCTCATTCTCATATCCAACAGGTTGTTCAGCGTAATTTTTATCTAATCGATTAAGTATCTTTAGGTTCTTAAGTTGAATTGTAGGAGTTAATCTTGGAATTAGATCATTAATCCTTTGGTATACCGAACTCCTATTGGTTCTTTTATCCAAAGGTGAACTAGAGACAAATTTGGAAGTAAAATTCTCTTTGCCCTTATTCTTTTTATATATAGAATCATCAACGTAAGTATAATCGTAACCATCGTTAATTCCTTTATTACTATTTTTTACATCAGTTGAAGCATCACTAGCAAAAGATAAACGATTTTCAGAGAAATTGAGACTTGATATCTTCTCGAGCGGCTGTGGTTTTATCCTTGGATACTTTCTGTATACATCCTTTGGGGTGCGTATATGAAAGTTTTCATATCCTTTATGATGGAAATTGGAGCACTTGGCGTCCTTGGTAATGTCTGACATTTTAGTTTATATTTTGCTTGCTTCCTTTTTTCTTTGTATAAAATGTTACATACAATATTACATAGAATTGTACAAACACATGTTTAAAAGTATTTTCTTCTTTCTTAAAAAATTTTTTACTTTTAGCGAAAATCAAAAGTTTTCATTCATCCATCGTAACTTATAATTCTAGATCCGTACACCACATAATAATTCTCAAATAACTGAATTATAGAACAAAATATCATTGTAAATAATGATAAAAGATCATTATTTCCAACATGCCGCCGTAATTCAGTTTTTCTAGTACTCCCTAACTGTTCAAAATATTAATTTTTGTCAGAATTACCATGTTTCCACTGGACAGTTAGTGGGAGCAACATTTCTGGCGTCAAGGCATGTTGCATTATATCAACTAATTTGAGAAATTTATTACGGGGTAAAGGTTTGGTGAGTGCATCAGCCGGATTATCCTCACCTTTAATTTTTAAGATTTTACATTGTTCGTCTTTTATTCTTTCCTTTAATCTTTCAATTCTTAATCCTAAAAATTTAGTTCTTGCTTTAAAATATTCTTGTGATAGCCAGTCAAGTGCCGGTTTTGAGTCTGTGACAACTCTCAACTCAATGATCTGGTCATCTAAGATCTTTTCTAATTTTAATTTTAACAATAATGCAATTTTATCTGCAGTGTTGATAGCATCCAGTTCTGCCTCAGCCGATGAAGTGCAAATAATTGATGATTTCTTCGAGAATCCATAAAAGAAATTGTTTCCAATCCATATTAATCCACCAGATCTTGATTTCAAGTCGTATTCTGAGGCCAATGATGCATCCGAAATCACGGTTATATCCAAACATTTCCCAAAACTTTCTCTAAAAAATTCAGTACGTAAATTTTTAGTATTGTACACGTATCTTAAAATCTTCTCAGTAGCTTCAATTACCTTTTTATGAGGATATAGTACTAATCTAGCAACTTTACTAACAGCAAATTCTAAATCAATTCTTCCCCTAGACCTAATATAATTTAGTTTACCAATCAATTCTTGTAGGTATTTTACTTTCTTCTTATATTCATTCTTTTCAAGTATTAAATCATTTTTCTTTGGGTCCACTATATAGTTATTAACATATGGAACAATTTCCTTTTTCATTTTATCATTTATTATTTGAGGATATTCATCTTGTAACTTAGCAATATAACTTTCCATACTTAAGGTGACTTTACCCATGTTGTAGTCATAAATTAAGTCCATCCCTAAGATGTCGGTACTAAGCTTATCATTTTCCATAGTTCCAACAATCTTTAGTGAAAATCTTGATTTTAACTTTTCAATAATATTATCCAAATCTGCATCAGACTCTGCTGCTACAACACAGTCATCAACATAAGCGGCAATCATAATCTTTCTATCTTTCGAAACAAATAGGCCAGGAGAATATATACTGTCAAACAATCCTAATTTATTCATAAACTCCTTTAATGTTATATTCCATCTTCTTGGACTCTGTTTCAATCCATAGAGAGATTTTCGTAATGGTGTGACTGCCTTTGGATTTTTCGGATGAGTGATATAAACTTCCTCCTCTAAATCTGCATAAAGGAATGCATGATTTATATCTAACGTCCTTAATCTCATCCGATTATTGTTAGCAATGATTAATAGGATTTTTAATGAGTCTAAGTTTAAAATCGCAGTGTCGATATCTGTATACGTGGACTCAGATTGTTGGTCTCCACGGCATACTATTCTTGCTTTATATGTACCATCTCTTTTAATATTGAATATCGTGTTGATACCAACAATCTTGTCCTTAGGTACCTTTTTTTTGTCTATAGAAATATTCATATCAATGACTTTCATGTTAACAAGATTATTCAATTCTTTATTGTACGCCTCAATAAACTTAATCTTTTCCTGTAAATTTGAATTATTGGTTATTGCTTGTTTGAAAAATAGTGCTCTTATTTTTCTGGTCGGTTTCTTTTCTCCAAAAAATTCAACTGTATTGTTTTCCCAATCTTGTTCGGGATATAATAATCTAATTACCTTTTTCTTCTTGAAGACCTTTTTCGGATGCACTACTTCTTTTTTATCAATTTGTTTTTCTAGGTCAGCTTTCGAAATTGTATGCACATTGTTTCTGTTTAATTCTTCCTCTAGTAATTTGTGTTTTAACGAATCTTGCTTTTTCGATTTTTGAATATCATCCTTTAAATGCGATCCGACATCATTTTTCTTTGGTATAATTGTGATAGTTTTCTCTATGGTTGAATTGTTGTCAATTGAAGTATCTGAATTTTCTTTAATTAATTGCCTATTGTCTTCTTCAGTGTATAATGGAATATCATGTTCATTGTTCAATTCTTCTACCATTATACTCGATGCTTCCTCTTGTTCTCCATTCTGAATTATTGTATAATTCTGTTGTTCTTCTACATCAGATAGGTTATCAGAATTGTAACTTATAGTATCCGTATCATCTGTTGATGGTAAAGTGTCATTAATAACATCTGTCTCATTTATCACCTCTTCAATTATATCTTCTTGTGTGACGTTTTTAACTATATCAGTCATATTATTATTTTCATCATTTACATTATCTATATCTTTAAGACTTTCCAGATATTCATTATTGCCTAAGTTTAATTCTTCCAAATTTTCTGTATTTTCAACGCTTTCCTCCAATTGGTCTTTGCCTTCTATTTCTTCTTCAACATCTTCTCTATCATATATTTTTTCTTCAACATCGTCTCTATCATCTATTTCTGCTTCAATATCTTTTCTCTCATATATTTCTTCATCAAAATCATCGAATAGACTATCAAGGTCTGCATTTTCTATATCGTTTGGATGTAGACTCAACACATCCTTATCTCCTTCTCGGTCCTCATTATACGAGAGGTATTCCATAATTCTTCTATCATCTTCATTTTCGATATCTTCATCATCACTCTCAGGTTCATTATCCATTGGTAAGGCATTCGTAATATCATTTTTGTCAAAGTTGACATCATTGGTATCTCCTATTTTTCTCTTCATGTGTTCCAAAAACGTACCAATAATATCCTTTTCTTGATTTCGTCCAGTTTGTCCATGATCAATGGAATAATCTGGCAGAAGGTAATTGGTAGTACTTATAACTTTTCTTTCTTTTGGAACATAAAAGTAATACCCAAATCCATTTGGATCCTTTGATAATGTCACAGCCTTTTTCCCGGGTGCTTCTGTTTTCTTCGTTCTATGATCCCATATTATAGCAGGTGCACCAAAAGGTAGAAACGATCTTAATTTAATTCTCACTGAGTGTTTACTTATGTTCATCAATGGAGACTCTCCGACATTTTTGTTGTATACACAATTTCTGACATTTACTGCAGCCTTAGCTGCATAGGTCCAGAAACTCAAAGGAAGTTGAGATTGTAAAAGTAATGTCCTTGTATCTTCAATAATCGTTCTAATACTTCTCTCAGCTCTCCCGTTGGCTTGATGATCTTCAGTAGAGGTGTATATAACATTTATTCCTCTATTATTAGCCATAGATTCTACAGTCTGGTTATCAAATTCCTTCCCGCGATCCATAATTAATTCTTTAACAGAAGTATCAAATTGTTTCTCGACCCAACGAATATTATAGTCAATTTGATCACCAATTTCATTTTGATTTTTCTTGGTATGTGTCGTTGCGATAATAAATCTTGACACATTATCGATCATGATCAATAAATACCGTTCTTTCACATGTGGAACTGGACCAAATATATCCAGACTCCATGACTCACCAGGTAACTTTTGTTGTGAATAGTGGTTCATAGATCCAGTGTAGTGAAAATGTCTATGAATTCTTCCTGAAGCACAAATTTCACACCACATTTTCATTGTCTTCCTACCTTCTTTGATTTCTTGTACATCATCAAAATTATTCATATTGATAGACTTAATAATACCATTAGCTGGAAAATGATTCAATCTTAAATGAGCTTCTAAAAGACTTATTTTAGGCTTGTAGGTTAATGGATTCTGCGGTCCTATAGCTCTGATTACATTTCTCTTTCCTTTTTCAACGTCTATAATTTTCTCAGTATCAACCCACACTGTGTTTCCACTTTTGAAAGTATCTGTGTTGAACTTGTATTCTTCACTAATTAAAGAGTTATATCCTCTATCTAATGTAATTCCAGTTTCATGATATAATTTATCAGCGGACAATATGGTAGCTTCCTGATCAGGAGAGTAAAAAGCTGACACACCAATTGACCTATTATTGCCTACTTTTATGTATAATATACCTTCTCCCGGAATATTAATAGGCTCTGTGTCATTTCCAACTCCCCAATATTCAGGTGCTTTTATCAATTTTGTATAATCATGTAACCAATCTTTATTGTGTACCAGGTGAATACCAGCAGCTGTATCTATCACTACTTTATCATGTATTTTTCCACTATTATTTATTTTCCTGATAATACCCTGTTCAGCAAACTGTTTATCTTCGAAATTCTTGTTTGTTTGACTCTTAATCTTTAAATTTACCTTAGTTTTTAAAATTTTTTGTTTATTTTTTATACTTGTACTTTTGCTTTTGCTTTTGCTTTTATTTTCTAAAACTGTTTCCATTAATTTCACATTCTTTTCGTTATCTCTAATATGGTCTTTGTCATTTCTTACCATATTATGGATTTGTCCTTTCCCATTAGTTTTCCTTGTATCAGATTTCCTTTTCTTATTATGACTAATTCTCTTAACACCACCACTTGACTTATCTGGTGTTTTTAAATTAGTATTCAGCGGCATTTTCACCTTCAAGCCTAAGTTTACCATTTTGATCCGAGGAATCAATTTGGTTGGAGGAATTTTTATATGGATAAGTACTGAATCTATATCTCTTTTTGCAGTTTTTTGCATAGTGGAGATATGAACCACAATTATCACACTTTTTCTTTTCCAATCTAATTAAACCTCTGGATTGGCGGAATCTTTTGTTATTCAATTTCACTGTGTCTCTAACAGCCATGATGTATCGGTCAGTTGCCAATTCCTTGATATTACCTTTCAATTCACCTGATGAAAAGTTGGTTATCAACTTCATGTACAATCCATCCGATAGGCACTCACGAATTTTACTATTTAAGAATCTAGAATTCATTTTGATAAAATCGTTATCATCATGACTCCAAACTTCAATATTAACCATGTACGTCAATTCCTTGACAATGGAATCAGGATCAGAACAAAATTCATCAATCATAATTTCATCCCACATTCTGTCCTTGGTGATCCTGTCAAAATCTTGACGTAGTAAATCTTTGATATACAAAATGCATTCAACTCCAGTTTTATTATCAAATTCATGGTCGTTCATGTTCCCACAAATTGAACTACAGATAATTTGTCTAATAATTTCATCTTCATTTTTATCGATATTAATATCACTATTAATTCTAGTGATATCGTCAAATTTCCAAGATCTTAGATATCTAGATAGAGCTCTAAACCAATTTGGAATATCTTCGATAGTTTCCAATTTTTTATCAAACTTATAAGATGAATTATCATAATAATACTTAATCTTTTCTCCTCTCAAGTTGACAAATTGATAAAAATTTCCAAATTCATCTCTTTGTATTAATAAAACATGACGAGTTTGTTCCTCAAATTCCATCTCGTCTAGTACGGAAGTCAATTTTGTGGATGTTATGCTTTGTTCTTCATTCTTAGCTCCGTCATCAATATTTATATTCACAAAATTTTTTACCAAATTTAACAATTCAGTTAATTCTTTAGTCTTAGCATATTTTTCTGAGATTGCTAACTTGTCATCTCCCATAATCTCAGCAAGTTGTTGTTGCATCTTATCCATTTCCTTCAATAATTGCTCTTTTCCAGAAGGTTCCTGATGCACAGAATCTAATTTAGCGACGCTACCATGATGGAAATTGGAGCACTTGGCGTCCTTGGTAATGTCTGACATTTTAGTTTATATTTTGCTTGCTTCCTTTTTTCTTTGTATAAAATGTTACATACAATATTACATAGAATTGTACAAACACATGTTTAAAAGTATTTTCTTCTTTCTTAAAAAATTTTTTACTTTTAGCGAAAATCAAAAGTTTTCATTCATCCATCGTAACTTATAATTCTAGATCCGTACACCACATAATAATTCTCAAATAACTGAATTATAGAACAAAATATCATTGTAAATAATGATAAAAGATCATTATTTCCAACACTTTAGAATTACATGGATTTATTCCAATCTTATATTGGATTGTGGACTCAATTGCATGATTATTTGACCATTCAAGAGAGTTTACTCCATAGTTATTCTCAATATCATCATCATTTTTACTTTTATGAAAACAATCAAAATTAAAAAACCTATTTAACCATGTACTTTCCGAGCCTTTTATTGATTCTTTCGGTGACACTGGTTGTGCTGACAAAAAAATGGAGTTCTTAATAAAATAAAAATATATTAAAAATATCATTAAACCAAAACAAAATATTCCAATAGGTAATCCAATTGACAGACCAATAATCTTCCCTGACATCTCCTTAGGTTCGTCTGAGAGAGCAGTTAATTTTATTCGAGAAGTAGAAGTAAGAGCACTTATCTGTTTTGTAGATGACACATTAAGACCATATGTTTGACTTGCAACATATCCAATCACATTTTCCCTTTTCTCCAGACCAACAAACCTTTCCATTGTCATTACCTTTGTTTTTAAACCATACTTGACCTGACTTGGCATATTAAATTTTCTAGTTGAACGTTACTTAAGATCCAAAGTACATCTATTCAATTTATATTGTGATAAAGAAAATTTAACTATGCTGTCAGAATGATTTCAAGTATCAACAACATATTTCAAAGAATATGCTCCTAATCATAAACACCCATTCTATTATCTCTTTAATGGTAGAACTATAAACATATATATATATACATATATATACTGATACACATCAAGTGAATATTAAATAAATTTATGAAACATTTTGACTGTCTTTATGTTTTATAAATTCCAATTTGTTTCATATTTGTTTCATACTATATCACTTATCCATGATTCCCTTTGATCAAACATAGGAAAAAAAAACAGAAACAAAAATACCAAAAACAACACTTTTACGATATTGTCACAGGTACCATTCAACTACATCTCTCTAGTAGCAAAATATCAACTGTTTTGGTTCATCTTATTATAACTTTATTCATTATTCATATACTTAAGTATTTCTCCATGAGGGAATTAGCCAATACAGTGTTGCCATTTTCCTGATATATAATTAATATAGTTAAAGGCTGCATACTTGTTCAATTTCTTATATTCATAATCATTTAAAAATTTAATATAATATTTGATTGCAATTGACACCAAACCTATCAAATGGAATGCACGACCAAGATTATAATCTGCCTCTTGTTTTTATTTTTGGGTATACATAGTCTTTCTAATATCATAGTAACGATAAAGGTAACAAAGCCCATGCAAAATTTGGAAATGTCTAACGGCAGTAAATCTTTTCATTGAACATTGTAGATGAGAAAGACCCAACAAAAGATTAACCATAAGATCATCTTGAATCTCATTTTCTAATTGACTCAAATATTAAAGTGCTGAAAGGAACCCTCTACTTGAATAAAGTAAAACAGAATATATGCAGTAAATATATGGGGATGGCTTGTTCTCTGGATTATCTACAACATTATTAGTAATAGATGTCCGACCTCTTACATGGGTATTATATCTAACCGAATCAAATGCTTTGCTCAATCTAAGAAAGAATTTTTGTTGAATAGTAGATGTCAATATATTTGTGGCCAGCTTACCATGTGATAATGAAAATATAAATAATAACAATATTTTTCTATTAAATTGGTATTGATTTAATAGTAACCTTAAGTTTGCCAATAATTCCTCTTCATCGTCTAACTGTAAAACGATTGCAAGTCTAACAAATTTCATAATCTTAGCTCTCTTAGGATCCTGAACAAATACATTAACTTCTTGTGCCGTTTCAATCACACTTAAACCATCATGAACACTTCTATATTTAGTAATTGTCAAAGCCAAATCCATAAATAAATCAAACCACTGATCATAAGTCAAACCACGAAGTTCCTTTGTAGATGTTAAAGTCACTCTTTCTTCCATAACTGGTAAAGAATCAGATAGTTGATCCCCCTCTGATAAACGTGATAATCTCTCTAATTGATAAGCAACCACAGTGTTAAATCTAATAATACCAATGAAATTTTTGGATCTACTTCTTACGAAAATGTTTTTAACAGAATTGAAAACGTCAACTAGATCTGAAACAGTTCCTATTCATTGACTAATCTGCCCTTTGTTGTTACCTGACATGTCCCTCTCACAATTTTTCAAACTGTTATATTTCTCTAATACTTTTAATGTAATCCTTTTTTCTCTTTCTGCCTTTTCTCGTTCGATATCTTGTGGTGTTTTCTTCTTCTTAATCGTGTATGTCTTATATTTACTATCTTCTAGCAATGGCTTACTACTAGCATCTCTTCCATCTGATAGCTCTTTATTCAAACCCTTTTTTTCTAATTGTTCCTTATCCTTTTCATCAACCGCACCATACAATTGAGCCTTTTGTCTCTTTCTAATAACTGTAACCTCATTTAATACACTCTTAAAAATATCTATATTACCTAAATGATAATGTACTTCTGCCAAGCTTAATTTATATTCCAAGGATTCTGAATCCAATTCAACGACTCTTTCTAGAAATTATCTAGCTGTATCATACTCTTTTGTTTCTTTATAACATTTTGCTATATTTTCATAGAATTTTACAATCGAGTAATCAGAGAGAGATAACAGTTGAGTCAAGAAATCTAATAGTTCTTGAAATTTCTCAGCTTTAGTTAAGGCTACACCAACTTCATAATTTAAATCAGCTACATCTGAGAAATTTCCATCATATAAAAATTGGAAATGATTCATTGCTTCTACGAAGCTCTTATTTTCTAATATTAAAAGATCCAATCTGACTCTAATACCAATTGGTAAAATATACGATTTCAATTTTTCGTCATCTGGCAAAGAATCAAATCGATTACTCTTCAATCGTCTATTATCGAATTCTGAATCATCAACCACATCATCCCAACATTTTTGTAATTCATGATGTTGTATCCAACGTGCACATTCCTTAATAGTCTTTATACTTTCATTACTTTTTTCACCACATTTTAAAAACAATTCTGCTATAATATTAAGAGAAGACCAATTAAACGGGATACACCTATATTTTCTATTACTTTGTTTCCAATTGGCTCCAGAATATAATTTTTTCTCTTCTGTATACATTTCTTCAATTTCCTCATTTTCTACATCTGATTAAGAGTTATCATCATTACTCTCATTACCATCATCATCAGAAGATCCCACTGCTTTTTCACTTGCTTCTATTATTGCCTGTCTTCTTTTAACATTCATTTCATTAACATCCATGAAAAGTTTAATCGCCTCTGATACTCTATTATAATCAACATTTAAGATAGCTAATTCACGTAAAATGTTCGAATCATATGGGTTATTTTCATATAATCTTTCAAAATCTTTCAAAGCTTTCCTTATCTGTCACATTTTTTTATATAACAAAGCTCTACAGTACACAGATTCCCATTCTTCATTATTAAAACTGACAACTCTAGAGAAACAATATATTGCTTGTCTATAGTGCCCTAAATCATAAGAAAATATAGCTACAATCTTCCAAAATTCCCAATCAGATGAATTAATATGTGCAGCTAAGAATCATGAGTTACAACAGTCGTTTAATCTTCCTTGAAGTTGATAAATATTACCTAACATCTCATATGCAGCACAATTTCTAGGATCCTTCTTAATAACTTTATTAAATAATCTTTCTGCAGTAGGTAAACCATTTCTCACAAAGACTTCATTGGATTCGGATAATAACTGTGCAACTTCTGGATCCATTGGTCTTTCTCTTTTGAATTCATTTTTACCTCTTCTATTCTTTTTCTTAATCTTAAAATTATTTGCTTCTCTAATAGCATCCATGAAATCACCTTCGTCTTCATCTGAACTACCATCATAATCAAAAAATTCTGCTAATAATGCATTGTCAACACCATCAGAATCTACATATTCATATTCATTGTCATAATAATAATAATCATCATCACCATCATCATTTTCACTTGCCATTTCACTATTATAATAAGACTCACCAATATAATAATTTCGTCTATTTGTGCTTTTCCTCTGGTTTCTTTTAATCTTTTCATCATTTGAACTATCACAAATAAAATCTCTCAAATCATCTAAATTTTTATATAACCCTTCTTCATCCTCATTCTCATCCATTTGGTCATTATTTCCATCACATGTTAAAAATATCTACATCATTTTATTTATCAGCAACACCGTCAGTTTCATTAAGAACGAAGTCATCTTCACTTTTACAACTAGAGAGAATAGGGTCATCCAAACCCAAAGAATAATCAACTTCCTTTTTTGTCTTTCGTACAGATCTTCTAGTTCTTGTCCTTACAGCCATTATCCTTTATTCCCATCAATTCCAAAAATAAAGTATAATATTACCTCACGTTTCACCAAAACCATATAATTCATGCTTAAATACAGAGATTGATCGCTTCCTTTATAGTTGGTTGTATCAACAAACTATGCCTCTTGTCTTTTTCCTTCTACCAAATATCGTTCAATGTTTTAAACACTCTGTATCTCCAAAGGGAAAAACTTCCAAACAACTATGCGCAGAGAGAGAAAGAGACAGAGTGAAAAGGATGAAAGTTTCTGTATTGAAACTACTTTAAAGTTAATAATAAGTGAGGTTGTCATGATTAATTGTTGGGGTGGGTGCTAAGAAAAGAGGAATACACAAGCGTTCAACAACCTCAAACAGACAAGTTGATATATTATTTCCAGGTTTTAAAATACGTGTACACCATTCGAAAGATCGAGTGGAACTTAATAAGCGAGTATATTAGCAGCACGACTACATTAACTACATAGATATTAATATTCTTTATATTGAAGTGGTTTTTTATACATTATGTTTTCTGGATTTATGTCAAATGCAATGGCTAATGCCAGTAACTCGTTCCAATCATTCATGTCTCAAACATTTGCAGAATTATTCAGGTGTTATCCCATCACTATGATGAACGATAGAATAAGAAAGGATGATGCTAACTTTGGTGGGAAAATATTCTTACCTCCAAGTGCTTTAAGTAAATTATCTTTACTAAATATACAGTACCCAATGCTATTCGAATTGACCGTAAATGAAACAGGTAAACTGACACATGCTGGTGTTCTTGAATTCACTGCAGAAGAAGGGAGAGCATATTTACCCAATTGGATGCTAGAGACTTTAAACGTTCAACCTGGTGCTTTACTTACAATAAGATCCACTGAATTACCTAAAGGTACATTTGTCAAATTGGAACCACAATCTGTGGATTTCTTAGATATCTCTGATCCTAAAGCCGTCTTAGAGAATGCATTACGTAACTTTTCCACTTTGACTGTGGATGATGTCATTGAAATAAATTATAATAATAAAATTTATAAAATTAAGATCCTAGAAGTTAAACCACAGAGTGGGTCAAATAGTGTTTGTGTCGTAGAGACAGATTTAATAACAGATTTTGCTCCCCCTGTTGGGTATGTGGAACCAGATTATAAAACTAATATACAGGGACAAAGTTCAAATGATTCAAATAAAAGTAATATAAAGAAGAAGACTGCAGATAAGTTTGATGTAAGTATCGTTAAACAAGGGTCTATGTCTACAAGAATAAATTATCCTAAAATCGCAATGAGCAGTAATAAAGGCAATACAAATAATAATTTTATTGGAAACGGAGAAAGTTTATCTGGTAAAAAAAAAGTAAATGATAAGAAAAATGATATAGTGGATACGAAGCTTCGATCTTTGAATATCAACCTTGATGGGGAACCTGCACGTTTAGATTTACCACTGGGACAATTATTTTTTGGATTCCCAATAGTTTTACCAAAATTAGACACAGAGAATGAAGATGATAAAGAAAATCAGTCGACTACTTTTCAAGGTCAAGGACAATCATTGAGGAAGGCAAATAAAAGAAAAACTAAAAAAGATCATTCTTTTTCAAAGGCTAAAGCTTCAAGAAGTCCTTGAAGTGATTGAAAAAGATTAAATGTATATTTGTATCTACTTAAATTATATTCTGTTAAGGGAGACTGTCAATGGAAAGCGAGAGAAAAATCATTTTTATACCTATTTATTTCATATATTTCGTCACCATTATTAGTTTAACGGTTAGATAAAGTTTTTTTAGCTACTATCAAAAACAAATATATAAGAAAAAGATTTTTTTATAGCGTTTTTTATGGAAATCTATTAAATAATATTAATAATACATTTTTTTATAGAAATCAAACTATATAATATATAATCAAAAAATATTAATGCAAGAAGGTACATCGTTTCTGATGATACCAAGAGTTTTATTGTCTGTGATGAAGCTTGTGGTCATATACAGGCTTATCCTTCATGCTACTTACAATTCTCTTTAATGCTAAAGGAATATCATCGTCATCAGATTCATCATAATCATCTCTTTCTTCTAATGTCACGTCAACATCACCTAAAGTTCTTGTCCTTGTAATGTCATTAGAAGAATTCAATCCAACACCAGCTCTAGAACCGATGGAATAAACACGGCTTCTAAAGGATTTAGGTAATAGGTTCTTCTTGCCACCACTTAGTGTTGCAATCCTTGCCAAATTGACAGATTCCCTTCTATTAATAATTTGCGGGTTAACCCCATCTGTGTTAACATTAATATCATCATTGGTATATTTTGGATTGAATTGGACAGGTTGGTCACCAACCTTTACTGATAATTGATCACTATCAATACTAGAATCCTCATCATTATTTGATACAGTCAATTCAATGTTATTACTATTGTTAGGACTAACACTAGAAATGTTATCAGTATCAATATATTTACTATCTCTCTCACACTCACCACTTGGAATCATAGCTAGGTTTCCTGTATGTGAATCATTAGAAGAAAAGGAGGCAGTAGATGATGATTCATTTTCGGAATTTCCACCTTTAATAAAATCGTCGAATCCTCTAATGGCCTCTGCAGCCCAATCTTCATATAACGGACGTGATAAAAACCCATACTTAAACTCATTTATACCTACAACCAATTTTGCTAAATACATAAGTTCTTCAATATATTCAATAATTTCTTCCATAGCTGCACATGACGCACTCCAAGCTAAATATTTTTCCTTTGTTAAAAATTTTTGAGTACCCGTATCAATTTTTTTCAAATGTGTAGTTAATGTTAAAACTTCGTTTGATTCGCTACGACTCTCTGAAGAACTTTCTGTATCAGATACCAATGAACTCAGTGGAGATAAATCATCAAAATTATTTTTCTTAAAATCAAACTTTCTCTGTCCTACATTTCTATTTTCCAAAATCTGTCGCACCCTATTAATCAATCTTCTATGTGATATTCTAGTACTTGGCATAAACTGTGGTAAAGGTGTTTTATTAAGGAAAGCTTCCTGCACAGCTCGAATTGATACAGTCAAATTACCAACAAATTGTCTTCTATATGGATAAACTGCATAATTTAACTCTTCGATGATTGCAGAACCATATTGTTTTCTTAATAATGTAGCTGTATCCATTCTTTCCACTATTTGTCTTTGAATAAAAATGATCTGAGAAAAAATATTTTCCAATTCACTAAAATCACCCTTCAACCGTGGTTCTTGTCTTGTTAATCCGTTATACGATTTAGCTCTATCCAACGCTGCTTTTGCAGAACTAGATAATCTAACAATTTGTCTATATTTTGATTCATCTAATGATTCTAGAGTAATTTCGCCTTCTAAACCTGATGCAAATATTAATTCCATATGTGATATACAACCACAGACAAATGCTACTTCTGAAGTGAGTTGATCTCTAGCTTTTACTGGATAAAATAATACTTGAACAATCAATGCAATTACACCACCATAACCTACAGCCAAACATCTTTTAGCGAATTGAACCACAATACCATGAGGAAATTCTGAAGGAAGTATAGCAGCTAACATAACAATATATATACTGATAATCTGGATAATAGCAGCTTTAACATATGGTGTACCCAAAAAATAATAAAACCCAGGAACAGCACCAAATATAGTGATCACAGTCTCTAAATAAGGATTTGTTTGATTAACACCAGCCCAATATGAGACCAAACCCCAGAATGCACCAAGAATAACACCAACTGCACGTAAAAAGAACACCCAAAACGTACCACCAACAGATGGTTCCATACATAAAATACAAACGAAACCAATCCATGCACCTTTATAATCCATGTACCAAGTTCTTAATTTAGGTACAAACATGGGAAAAGATGCAGTCATCAATGCTACTGTCACTTGGAAACCAAAGATGAAATGAGGTTTGGTACGTCTACAAAAATTATTAATCCATATCAACAGATTTAAGATTTGACTACCAATTCCAATTCTTATTCTTTCTCCAGTATTGTTTCCTCTTGTTATAGGTAAAAGATTTTTCTCTGTAGATATACTAGCTCGATGTGTGCTAGTTCTTTGCATCAATAGATCATCTTCTTCCACATTTGGTCTTCTGGCTACAACTTCCGGCTGTCTATTATAATGGACTCCACCCTTTAATGTATCATTCTCTGTAATGCTAATTGAAGTACCAATATACCAATTTTTCATTGACTTAAAACTTTTCAAGAAAGTCAACCAAACACGTTTACCTCGAAACCATCCCATCTTCTCTCGATTCTGTCTATCTATAAAAATTTGCTTAGTGACCTCTGTCAATTTGATAGTTTCATTAGTAATTTCTTTTAAGTTCATCAAAAAGGAGGAAAACAAAAACATTTCATCATTGGGACTCAATAGATCATGATCAATTTGAAATAATTCTTCTTTGAAAACTTGATCAAATTTATTTAATTCTGATTCCAATTTTTTTATATTTGAATCAATATCTTGAATTGATGGCAACTCATTTTTTTTAGTGATTACTGGATTGTATTCGTTCTGTTCAAAACATTTACTTCGAAAGACTCTGTTAAGTTTTACATCATATGAATATGCCAATAAAATATTAACATAATAGAGACATTTATTTAACTGCCGATGTAAATTATAAATTGGTAATCTTAAATGGTCTATGACACATAACAGTCTATCTGCATCAGCATATTCAATCTCCTTTTCATTATGTAAATCAACATTATCCTCATTTGATTCAGTATTATTTTTATTATTTCTACCTAATAGAATAAATTGCAATTGACATGCATTAATAATACCATTAATATAAATAGAAATTTTTTTATAATTTTCCAGTACCTCTTTTATACTATAAGGTGGAACATATGAATATGAGATTTCATATATACATTCTTGTAAAACAAGGTCACAATTATTAACCTTTTTAGACACCAAAGTTTTAAATTTCAATAATTTTGATAATGTAACAATCTTTGTTTCATATAAATAATCTGAATTACGAGTGGATGTGTTGGCTATATCTTCATCATTAGTTGTGTTTTTGTCATCATCATCATCATCGTCATCCTTATCTACGCCTAAAGATATGAAAAATTTAACAGATTCATTAATATCTTTATGAATTTCATTCAAAGCATCTATGGTAGCATTACCTAGATAAGTACTACCAAATTCAGGAAATAAAACGATATTCCAAAAAAAGGACATTGCAATACCCATATAAAACGGAGTACTAAAAGAGTTTGCAAGTACGCCATAATCTTCTGTAATAGTAGCCAAAAAGGTGAAATGAACCACTAAGAATAAAGGGAACACAATACCGAAATAATAATGTGAAACGGAACGCATCCAACCATGAAAGAAAAGCATAAATATTTCAAATATTGCCAATATTGCCAGACCAGCTTCATACCTTTTATAATTATATTTATACTGTTCTTGTTCATCCATAGTTCTCCATGTAGGCCCAATACATTGCATTGCAATAAATTTACCAAATAAAGCATAAGCTAGACCAAATATAAGACCTGTTATACAGTATATAGCACCTTTTATAGTACCACCGACTCTTCTACCAGGATGAACGATGACTGAAATTAATGGCAACATTGCAGGTTCAGTACCAAGATGGTCTCTAACCTTCGGTATTAAGCAGAATATTAGAGCAACAGTGGTATTGACAGTGGATTTGAAAATTCTTTGTGCCAAGATTCGATCTATGTGGACATGCCTTTTCCATATTCGAATTAGATAGTTGACCTTTGAGTTATGTTTCAAAGAATCCATCATTTTAGATTCCATTATTTTTCTTTCTTCCTTGTGACTTACCTGTTATAATGTTAAAAGCATACTCTATAGAATTCATATGTGAAAGATACTCTTTCTAATATAAACCATTTCATTTCTAACTTTAGTAACCAACTCTCTCTCTCTTCCTTCTTTCCTCTTCTCTTCATTCATCATCAACCTCTTTTCTAAAACATTTCAACTTCGGCTTTCTCCGAAAGGAAACAGAACGGCATAAATAAATAAAACAAAACAAAGAAGAAGGAAAAAAATTTTTTTTTTATTAAGTTTAATGTACCGGAGTTGTACACCCGTGTCTTCTCTCAGCACTCAAGAAAAAATGTGACACTTTCACTGGGTGACACAAATTCGTGCTGTTGTCTTTTATTAAAAATATTTCAATAGCTTGTGATGATGGCAATGATAACTGTGTCAGTAGAATTATTAATATAGTTATTACTAAATTATTTATACTCTTGTAATAGCTTGTTATAGCCATAAGAATACTTCCTATAAAATACACATCCATATACATAGATATAAACATGAATCCTTAAAATATCAATACATATCAAAACATATAATTAAAGGAATATATAAAAAAAAACATCCTAATAGTGTGAATTCCTGTTATTGATATTGTAATATGACTGAGTTTGATCATAATTTTGATTTTGGTATCGATTTTGATTTTGATATAGATTTGATTCGCTATATCCGTTTGGTCCATGATTATTATTGTTATCACTATTGTTGTTACTACCACTTAAATACGAACTAGCCATTGAAGCAAGTGTAGAAGTCCAAGATGATCCATGTTGTTGTTGTTGTTGATATTGGAAGTTTCCATTGTTATTGTTGTTATAGTTTGGGTGATTATTATTAGTATTATGGTTAATACCATTACCACCACTCATGTATGAGCTAGCAATAGAAGCTAATGTGGAACCCAAAGAGGGACCATGGTTGTTGTTATTACCATTGTTATTATCGTAGAATTGATTATGACCTTGTCCATATTGTTGATTACTTGGTCTATTATCATTATTGTAATTGTTGTTATTAGAACTTAAATAAGAAGATGCCATAGCTGCTAAATTAGCAAAAGAACCACCATTACCATTATGTTGTTGTTGTTGATTTGTATTGGAAAAGAATTGTGAAGCTAAAGAAGCTAAAGCAGAACTCCCCATAGATGACACACCACTACCATTTTGTTGTTGATTAGAAAATATGGACATCACTGAGTAAAGATTAAACCCTGATCCATTACTATTATCATTTCCATGAGACAACAAAGTAGTCAATAAAGCTAGTTTACCTAATTGAGATTGAGAAGAACCGTTATTATTAGTCATAAAAGTTTTCATTAAAACTGATGCCATATCACCAACATTTCCAGCATCACGATCATTTGAACCATTCGAATTCCCAATGATATATTCAGCAATCTTACGAATTAACGTTTCGATAATCGACATCTGACCATCATTTGGGTTTGATCTAGCCGCTTTTGTTAGATTAACTATAGCTTCTTCATGGTTACCATTTTCGAAATAATATTTGGCTCTTTCAATGAAATTATCCACCTCAGACATTTTTTTCCCTCCTTCTTCTTTTTTAGTTTCTTGTTTCAATAAATATATATATACAACTATACTGAAATACCTTGATGGAATATAAACAAACCTCCTTCTGTATATATACCAATGTGTACCCACCTTTCCTTTATATTTAACTGTATCCAAAGATTCTGTTGCATTTACTCCAAAAGAAAACAAAATTGGGAAAAAGTGAAAAATTTCATATTCTCGAACATTTCTTCTCTTTTTTTTTTTTTTTGACCGTTTTTATATAATACTAGACTTTGACTCATCTTCCAACGAAAACATATAATTCTTCATGATATACAAAAGGAAGTGACATACATCAGAGTATATCCACAGCTACCACTTCTGTTGGTATCTTTTAGTTTGTCAATTAACCATTCGCCACATTTCTCAATACTAAGAGTTGCCATTTATTTGTTATATATATATTTTCAAATAGATCAAATAGTGATAGACATATATACGAACAAAAGATCGGATGTATGATTCAAATACCTGACATTGGTTGTGGCCAATGGGGAGATATTGCATAGTCATGATCATTCTTATTGCTACTAATAGCAATCAGAATTATACCGTTTCAAATAGATTACCTGCTGATACTCCAACACCTAATAGAAATGGTTCTGTGTTACATGGTGATCCTTTACTGAATAATAATGTATATGAAAACTAATGATAGTGATATGGATATAAGTAGAAATTCAATAGATGGGAATGATAGTAATAATAACTGCAGTAATTTATCTATGGAGAACTCAAACGAAAATGTTCTTTTATTAAAAGAGCATGAATTAAAATTAGAGAAACAAACACGTAAATTGATCGAAATATGAAAGCTTATTAACTGATCAAAGAATGGTATTGGAAGAGATTCAATCTACGAAAGAGGAATACTAATCTTGATATTGATACTGAGGAAATGAAAAAGACGAATAGAGATGTTAACTAAGTATAAAAACGACATGGAAAATACTAAAGATAAATGAAATAAAGAAAGGGATCAATTAAAGATGCACAATGAATCTTTAAGGAAAGAGTATCAGGTATTAAAATCCCACAAGTTAAAATAGATGCTACTACAGGCAGGGAATTATTGTGTTCGTTGTGTGAAAAATCAGGTCATGATCAAGTAGATTGTCCATACCAATATGAAACAAGAAACCAATCATCCACATAATATCACCCAAACTACATCTATATCCAATAATAACAACAACAATAATTTTTGTAAGAAGACTTCACATAATACATCAATAAGAATAGTCATATTCACCTAAATAAAAAAAAAAAAAAAAAAAAAAAAAACAAACACCATATAATATTGTCAATACTTGATACGTACGTACAAATTAAGAATACCGTATAATCTGTTTGTATGTTTGTGTCTTTAACAAAAATATGTGTGACATAAAAATATTATTGAAATGATATATAATAATAATAAACAAACCCTAAAAAAAAGAATCAATTTTAAAAATAAAAAAGGGAAAAACAGAAGAAACCGATAAAAGCCCTAAATAAATATTTAAGAATATGTCGAAGAAAAATGAAAACCATAAGACAACCCTATTTTTCACCTTTCCATAAAGAAACGAAGAAAATCGCGAGGGATTTTTATCACCGGAGGTATGGGTGTCTTCCCTATTTTTATTTTTATTTTTTTTTTTTTTTTTCTTTGAGTCATTCTGTGGGAAACAAAACAAAACAAAAAGCAGCAAAAAAAAACCAAAGTTTATTTTTATCTTTTCTCAAACACAATAAAATGCATTCAAAATCGCGGGTATCTTTTGTTTTTCTTTATATTATTTCCCCCCTTTCAATGAATGTGTCTCGAGGACACTTATCTCTGTTTTGTCGAGTAAAATGATAAGTATTATTGATAGACCGGTTTGTAAAAAAAAAATGCCTGAATAACTTGATGACTCATATACATTCATAGAAGCATACACAAATTTAGATATGCTCTTTGTTAATGAGTAACAAACATTAGTGTTGCTCTCGTATTGTTGTAACAAATGGTTTATGACTGAATATTCCCCGTATCTAATTATGTTGAATTTTTCTTACTCTTATATATATATATATATATATTAGCCTCTTGTGTCTCCTGTGTTAAGAAAGTTTCAAACCTTGGTTACTTTTCTGTAAAAAAGTTGTTACTTTCTTGACACTTTTATTCTAGTTTGTAAAATGAATCAAAATTAGTTAACCCTTTATCCAAGTGACCTTATTGTCAACAATTTCACCAATTCAAATAGTTTACTCACTATGAAATATCCAATTTTACCATTATTTGGTACAAATTACAAATCTGTTCTTAACAAAAACCCATTCTTATACTTAGCTCAAAGGGCTGTAATTGACACCAATCAACTAAACTCTGTTGAATCCATTAAGCAATTTATTAAAAATGTTCAAAATAGATTTCACTATATTAGCATCTTAATAAAGGATCCAAATCTATTCAATGAAGACCAATTGATCGAGCTATTAAATAACGGTGTTTCCATAATTTTCACTTTAGAAGATTTATCAAATTTTAAATCTATCCCAAAGGAAAGAATCGTATCTAATATTCCAAATTGTCTAATATCTGCTGAAAATATCACTTTAAATAAATTTATATCTTGTTTCGTCGATTCAATTAAGACCGATAGAAACGATGGTTTATATACTACTTTAGTGGTAGATTCCAATGAAAGAACTTTAGGTTTGGTGTATTCTTCTAAAGAATCTATTCAATTAGCTATTGAAAAACAAGCGGGTGTATATTATTCTCGTTCAAGAAACAAGATCTGGGAAAAGGGTGCTACCTCAGGCAACACTCAACGTTTATTAGCTATTGATATTGATTGTGATGGTGATGCTTTGAAATTTGTTGTACAACAAAATGGTAATGGTTTCTGTCACTTGAATACAGATTCGTGTTTTGGCGATTTCAAATATGGTCTATATGAATTACAATCACTTCTACAAGACAGAAAAATTAATTCTGTTACTGGTTCATATACAAATAGATTGTTTAACGATACTACATTATTAAATGCTAAAATCGTGGAAGAAGCAGAAGAATTGACTGATGCAAAGGATAAAGATGAAATTGCTTGGGAAGCTGCTGATCTTTTCTATTTCGTTTTGACTAAATTAGTAGCTAACGGTGTCTCTCTAGCTGATGTGGAAAGGAATTTAGCATCTAAACATTTAAGGATTACTAGAAGAACTGGTGATGCTAAAGAGAAATATTTGAGTAAAGAAAAAGAGAAAGATGTTAAAAGAAGAAAGATTGAACAAGAACAACAACAGCATACTGATATTGATAGTCCAATTCATTTACGTGTTGTCAAATCTAGCGATTTGGAAGGTGTTGCTAGAGCTATTACTAGACCAATTCAAAAGACTGCGGATATTATGCATTTAGTTAATCCAATCATTGAAAATATTAGAAGTAAAGGTGACCAAGCCTTAATTGAATATACTGCAAAATTCGATGGGGTTCAATTAAAGAAACCTATCCTTGAAGCACCATACCCAGAAGAATGTTTTGAAGGTTTGACTCAGGAGATGAAAGATGCTTTAGATTTATCCATCGAAAATGTCCGTAAATTCCATGCGGCGCAACTACAGACTAAACCATTAATCGTAGAGACACAACCTGGTGTCACCTGTTCAAGATTCCCAAGACCTATTGAAAAAGTTGGTCTATATATTCCAGGTGGTACTGCTATCTTGCCAAGTACTGCATTAATGTTGGGTGTCCCTGCACAAGTAGCCGGATGTAAAGAAATTGTCTTTGCGTCACCACCAAGGAAATCTGATGGAAAAGTATCTCCAGAAGTCGTATATGTAGCATCTAAAGTAGGTGCTTCTAAAATTGTCTTAGCCGGTGGTGCTCAAGCAGTAGCTGCAATGGCATACGGTACTGAATCCGTTCCAAAAGTGGATAAGATTTTAGGTCCAGGTAATCAATTTGTCACAGCTGCTAAGATGTATGTTCAAAACGATACTCAAGCGTTATGTTCCATTGATATGCCAGCTGGTCCAAGTGAAGTCCTCGTCATTGCAGATGAATATGCCGATGAGGATTTCGTCGCCGCTGATCTTTTGTCTCAAGCTGAACATGGTGTTGATTCACAAGTTATCCTTGTAGGTGTCAAAATTAGTAAAGAAAAAGTGGATAAGATTCAAGAAGCTGTCCACAGACAAGCTTTACAATTACCAAGGTTGACAATTGTTCGTAAATGTATTGAACATAGTACCATTATCCTTTGTGATTCATATGAAGAAGCATTTGAAATGTCAAATAAATACGCACCAGAACATTTAATCTTACAAGTGAAAGATGCTGATAGATATGTTGATTTAGTAAACCACGCGGGTTCAATCTTTGTTGGTGCTTACACACCAGAATCGTGTGGTGATTATTCAAGTGGTACTAATCATACATTACCAACCTATGGGTATGCTAGACAGTATAGTGGTGCTAATACATCGACGTTCCAAAAATTCATTACATCACAAAATATTACACCTGAAGGATTAGATAATATTGGTAGGGCTGTCATGTGTGTTGCTAAGAAGGAAGGTTTAGATGGTCATAGAAATGCAGTAAAGATTAGAATGAATAAATTGGGACTATTACCAAAAGATTTTGTGTGAAAAATAGAACACACGAATAACTTTACGTATAAATTTACAAATAAGATATTTTTAATTACTATTTACTTTTATATATCTTAATTATTTTTAATGAAACTATTCTTAGACTATGTCATGTTGTTAAATAATTTGTAACAAACAATAAAAGAGAAAAAAAAAAAAGAGTATTTCCAATTGGCTATTTCAAATGTTGTAGTAAAAAATGTTCTACATAATCAATATACAGTGTATTTGCATATTCGTCAACAACTTTTTTCATCACCATCTCTTATTTTTTAATAGTATTTAACAATCTAATAATCCACTGAAGAAAATACAGACAATATCGCAATTTGTAAAAAAAAAAAATCCTTAGAGTGAAAGAGAGGTATGTTAAACCCATTTTCAAAACATGGAATAGTGGATTGCTTCATATAGTAAAGAAGGAAAAAACCACGACAAAAATAATTGATAACAAACTGGTAAAGGCATGTTATACATTAAATTCAATGATGTTTAAATTCAATTTTAAACATTCTATAACCAATTCTACAATTAGATTTGATAATATGCGTCAAAAGTTAGTACCTCCCTTAAAACTATATAGAAACATACTTACAGGACATCTCAATTCCCTAATGTACAAAGATTATTAGGAGATGAATATATTAAACGTGAATTTACATTACATAAGGATATCAAGAGTCTACTACATATTGTTGGTTTTTTAGCTAGTTGGCAAGATTATTTAAATTTAATTAATAATGGGAAATGGCAAACCGGGTCACTTTCCAAAGCGACTTTTGAAAAGATGTCTACTGGTCAAGTAGTGCAATTATATGAATTAATGAAAGAATCGGAACGTATTAGAAAGAGTGTCGTAGAAAAATCAAAGGAGGTTTAAAAGTGAAACAATAAGCACAAAGACAAGAAATAAAAAATGAGAGCAATTAGAAAACCCAAAAGAAAGACAATTAAAATAACAATACCAACTAAAAATTTTTATAACTCAACCTGTTACATCTTGTGTATAGTAATTCATCATTGTTACCGTTTAATTATACACTTTTCACGATTCTTTGTAAATATTTGAAAATAAAAACACTTGTCTCAATATATTTATGTGTTCATCCTTATTTAATAAATTAACAATTGTCGATTTTTTTTAATTGATTTTCCTCTTTATACACTATTCAATATTGTCACGCATTAATATTAAAAGCAACTGTATGCTATATCTCACCGTTTACCTACTACACTCAATATCATCTACCTTCCTCAATATTATCACTTTCTATATAGTTCAATTCTGGTAACTACCTTCAACAGAAGAAGTTCTTTATCAGCCGGAAATGGCACGTGTTTTATGAAATTCTTCATATAAAAATACATTGCGGTATTATTTTCCGGGCACGTTACCATAATAATTCCGAAACGGAATCTTCTATGCCCTGTCGCTTTCTTTCTTTCATTTTTTTTGAGTCCTTTGGGAGGAATTAATAAATAAAAAATCTACAAAAATGAAACTTGAAAACTTTTCATCTTTGCTTCAACATCACCATATTCTTTTCACTCACCCTGACGTTTTGATATAATTATTCAATGATCTTTAATGGTTGTTTCGATATTCAATATATTAACTTTACATATATGATCTTTATTAACAGAGGTTATAAGCATATATCATAGATACTCTCTTTTATTTTAACATAATTTGTTGGTCTTTTATTTTATTTTACTGTGTTTTTTAATAGATAGACAGTCAGAATTCAAAATATTTAGTTATAAAATGATACATGTTAGTTCTATGAAAAATGGGTTTTTAGTGATACCGTTCAAGTTGTTGGATCATCCAATTCTTTCGAAATATAATAACGACAGCAGCAGTACTAAGAATAATAAGACACCAGCATGTCATTATATGTTTATGAAGAAACATCAAGCAAAACAAGAAGAAGAATCTAACTGTATATTTTTGGTTAATATACCATTATTAACAAGTTTGGAATCTATGAAATCTGTAATAAAGGAAATATGTTCAAAATATGATACCGTATCTTATGTGGAAGATCTATTATATAACGATGAATTCGGCCTCAATGATGTCAATTTGTCTAGTCTTACATCAGATTTAATGAATGTACCAAACGATGCCACAGAGACTAGATTTACTCCAAGAAACACAGCATTATTAAAATTTGTAGATAAATCAAGTCTTGACAACTGTTGGAACGCTTTGTTAAAATATTCAAATTTATCTGATGCGGATAAGTTCGTCACTTGGAACTATAATACACCATCTGTTTCCACATTTATCAATTTCTATAAACCTATCGATATAGATTATTTAAAGGAAGATGTTCATTCTCATCTATCTATCTTTGAACAACGTGAACAAGCTGCTCAAGAAGAGGTTCAAGGTACTATTGTAGACGAAGATGGTTTCACTTTAGTTGTTGGTAAAAATACAAAATCCTTAAATTCTATAAGAAAGAAAATTTTACAGAAAAATCCACTAACTAAACATTCAACAAAGACTAAACCGGCTAATATGGTTGATAAAAAGGCAAAAACTGATTTCTATAGGTTTCAAGTTAGAGAAAGAAAGAAGCAAGAAATTAATCAGTTATTGAGTAAATTTAAAGAAGATCAAGAAAGGATTAAAGTTATGAAAGCGAAAAAGAAGTTTAATCCCTACAGGGACACTCTATAATATGTATGTATGTATTCAACATATATTCTATTAATTCTATTATAATCCGTATATCTATTGTCAAATGTCAATAGAAAATAATAAACAAGCAAACGACTTAGTTACACTGCATTTTCATCAAAGTCTACCACCAGGTGTAATATCATTATTATAATTAACGGAAAATTCATTAGATTGAAGTTCTTTAAAATCCCCACGTTTTCTTAACATAAGAGTTGGGTGAAGTCCTTGTTCTTTTAAACTCTTAAAGATAACAACAGGATTTTCATGTGATTCAACTATTCTCTCTTTATCACCATAGCCCATAACAAGAATATATTGTCTCCAATCTTCATTCTCCAAGTTATGTTTCCTCATTGCACTTTTCAAAATCTTTTCACTGGAATCATCCTGTGATACATGTAGATGTTTTATTACTTCAGATTGAACAGGTGATGGTTGATTTGGTATAGACTCTAATTTCACTGAATTATCATGCTGATCAGGACTATTGTTCAAGTTAGTACGTGACAATGAGTGAACCATATTTCTAGATGGAGTTCCTGGTGTACTAGATGTTGTTAAATTCTCCATTGTCTTAGACGACATATATGTTTTAATATTTGATGCAGATCTGTATACTTTGGGATGTGTTACACCTTCATCACCATTTTCATTATTGCTATGAATATAGCAAGCATTATGATTTTGTAAATAAGATCTTTGTTTTGTTAAATCTGATACTTCTGTTTTTAATTGTAGATATTGAGACTGATAGTCTTGGAACTTTGATTCTAACATAGAATAAAGATTATTTAATGCTTTTGTTATCATTTGTTGCTGCTGGGGCAATATTTCGTTGGTACCACTATTACTATTACTCGTTAACTTATTTATCATTATCTTTAATCTTACAGCTTTTACCAGGTTCTCTTGTTTTGTCTCTGAATTTTTTTCAACGACATTAACACCTATTAGACACAGTTCTTTACAATCATCTAAACTCAATTCTGGTAACAGCTCACCAGTTATATTATTAACACGAATGTTTCTGCATAATTGATCATTCTCATCAATTTGTAACGTCTGAATACACCATTGAATCACCATTTCTGATGTCCAATTCAAATAATCGTTTAAATCAAGTTTTAATGAATTTATTCCTATTCCTGTACCTTCATTCATTTTTTTTTTATCCTCTATCAATTTTTTGTTCAGTTATTTATTTGAATTTGTAAATTCAAAAAATCTTAGTTAATAATTCAACCAATCTTAATAAAATCACTAACACAGTCAAAGATTTGTATTACTTGCTCAGAAATCTAATAAATAAATAAATAAATAAATATATATATATATATATATATTTAATGTCAACATCTCATACATTCCCTCTGACCATTAAAGCAATTAAAAAACAAAACTTTTAATTTTCAAAAAAATTATAACGGCAGTTATATAAATTTGGTTATAATTTTACATATCTTTCTACAAACAAAGAATAGCCAAAAAAAAAAAAAAAAAAAAAAAAAAAGGTATTATTAGACACTCAAACAGAAATAAACTTGTACTTGTAAAACATCATAATTAGATAACAAATATTTGATATTAGAACATTTCAGTCGATATTGCTAGGATAAACTGTGGTAATCATTTAGATCATGTCGTTGGAGATGAAACTTGGAGACAATCTTTAGGTTAGTTGAAGGATGGAAAATGTTGTTGTATTCACCTTCTTTCAACAACAAAAAAAAAATTATAAAAAAAGAAAGATGAGTAAATAAAAGTAACATATATAATGCATTACAAAATCGTATAATAAAGGAATATTATTATTTTACTTTTATTTTATTCTTTTATAAACCATTACTAGTCAATGTTACTATAATAATTTGTTTTCACATGCTTATTTTATTTATCATTATCAACGTTATTACACTCTAAAAATTCGTTTTGCCCTCTCACTTTTGATGGATATTGAACATTCGAAACGTGTATTTACAAACACTTTAGTTGTCTCTTCTTCATCTGCGTTATATTCAAAACTATCATTTCCATTAGACTAATCATTTGAAAGACTATCATCTAGATTATAATCGTATCATTTTTCTGCATTCTCAAGTTGATATCCACTATCGTACCCATTTAGGCTTTAACCAAATCATAATTCATAGGAAGAATGCTGTTTAAAACTACACATTTAGTAACCAGTTGTAAATATCTTCCTAGTTGTTCTTAATTAAACAAAATTAGTAGAATCTTTTTCATATGTGCAAAATATTGTAGAGACACTCTTATTATGCAATTTTCCTCGAGACTCCCTTCCTCTGATCTTTTTCCCTCTCTTCCAAAAGATTTGCGAAATTTTATTCCTTCAATAGAAAAAACATAGGGTTGAAAGTGCAATTTATTTTTTTTTTAAATATCCACTTCCATATTTTTTTAGGGCATGAACTGTTTTTTCCCCAATTTTGGAGTGTAGATAGATTTTCCTCTCCTTAATGGAAAATAAAATATTATTATTACTAATAAATAAAATTTCCGTTCTTGTTGTTTGCCTTCCATTAACAGTAGGGAGTGGGAGCAGAGGGGGGGGAGATTAGGACAAAAAATTGAATAATCCTATAAAAGGTGAGAAACGGTAAGAAGTTGTTCAAATTATTCTCTCAACCTCTATTTGTAAATAGTTTAAAGTCTTTATACTTTTGGAGTCAGAAGGAGACTTATATATATATATATATGTTTTAATTTTTTTCACTTAAATATTTCTTTGTCCCAATAAAAAAGTATACTTCAAATTGTTTAGATTATCTCTCAATTCAAGAGGATTATTATTTTCCAATCATCAACTATCTAAACTTTCAATAAAAATATATACTCCTTCCTTTCCTTTAATTAATAACCACATTTTAAGCAGGAATTATACTAAAATGGTTTCCCAAGCTACTATCGAACACGTTAAGAAATTAATTAATGAAAAGGATATCTTTGTTGCATCAAAGACTTACTGTCCTTATTGCCGTGCCACTTTAAAGACACTTTTCCAAGATTTAAAAGTCCCTGAATCTAAGACTATTGTTCTTCAATTGGATGAAATGGATGATGGTGCTGAGATCCAAGAAGCTTTAAGAGAAATTACTGGCCAAACTACTGTACCAAACACTTTTATTAAGGGTCAACATATCGGTGGTAATGATAATCTACAATCTTTGAGAAAATCTGGTAAATTAGATGATTTATTAAAACCAATTTTAGCTTAAATTTTTATTTATCTAATTAGCTAACATGAAATATATATATATATATATATATATATATCTAATCTTTTTTTTTTCCCTTCTTCTTTTCTTTCTTTATTACTCTAATTTTGATAGGGTATTAGGATTTATATCTTCTACAGTATAAAAACCGTCGGTTGCATTAGTAACCCATCTACATCCATGAAATTGTGTTATACCCAATAAATTTTCTCTCTTTTTCCTTAAATCTGTATCTTTCTTACTACCATGACTACTCTTATTGTTGTTTGTATTGTTTTTACTATTCATTTTAATAAACTCAATAACTGATGCAATATTGGTCATAGGTATACTATATTTATACTTACCGGCAGGTGATACCATATCGTTACCAATAGCACAATTTTTATGCATCGAAATATCGTCTCTTTCTTGCAACATATGTATTTTCTCATGCATATATCTTAAATTATCTAAGTGATGTATTTCTCTAAACTTATAATTCCCAATAGTTAATAACAATTGTAACGTATAATATGCATCATTACCAGCATTATGCATATATGAGTGTGGGATATTATACAATTTTAAAAGTTTTCCTAGACTGCCATACATATCACCATACAATATTTGATGGAATTTACTTGTGTCAATAATATATGTAGTGTCCGCTGTTTCATTTTGTAGATATCTAAAGGATACATCTTTCAGTTGCGTAGGTAATTCAATGTTCATGGATCTTATCCAGGTTAAATCGTTCGATATCCCATGTCCTACAAAACAACGTCCCCATGTCTTATCCTCTTCCGTCTTAGGTACCATATAAAAATTGATCAAGGACTGAATAAAATTGGTACATTGTTCATAGGTCAAAATTAAGGATTCATTTAACAGATAACAATCCTTGAGATCCGATAAAAATTTCTTGTTTCGAAGCGTTAGATATTCCGATACAATTAAATGATAATTATGTAAAATCGGCGTCATTAATCCAAACTCAGGTAAGTTTTCTCTCGGATCAAAT
Organism: Arxiozyma slooffiae; assembly: GCA_017347545.2. Classification (NCBI taxonomy): domain Eukaryota; kingdom Fungi; phylum Ascomycota; class Saccharomycetes; order Saccharomycetales; family Saccharomycetaceae; genus Arxiozyma; species Arxiozyma slooffiae. The sequence goes on along the minus strand of JAFHAQ020000001.1, from coordinate 82,005 downwards.
ATAGAGATACCTATCTCTGTGATAATGTTTTGATTTGATTCAAAACCTTCGATGTCTAATGCAAACAAAATCGAATCTCTACGTGATATCGTCAAGATAGTCTTTTCTATGTATTTCCAATAGTCTAACTTAACTTCAATACGTGGAGGTGTTTCTTTCAATTTAATGTTATCATTCTTGTAAGTTATCAATTTAAATAAACTTAGGTTCGAATGTAATGGGTTCATGTTGTCCATTGTGTTATCTACCGGCAAATTGGGGGTCATTCTACGTCTTTGAATATATTTTAATGTATCTATTTGATTTTGATGGTTCATAGCATTCATGAATTTACTGTGTTCATTAGCCACACTTGATAAATACTGCTGGATATTTGAATTTAAAATTGGATCACAATACGATTGGATGGAATGTAGATCATTGAAATATGGAATATTATCGTGTAAGATTGACGGTGTACCTTCTACTGTAGTCAAGAAATTTAAAGGTGGCTCAATCTTCAATAATCTTTTAACCGATGGTTGTATATTTCCCTGTGTAGAAGATAATTCTTTATTACCTAGTCCTAAATCCTTCTGTGGTTTAAGTTTATCCTGTTTCAATGAATCCAACTTACTCCTTTCCTGATATAGCCTTTCGACACGAGATTGTTTATCTTGAGCGACCTCTTTAACGTTGTCTCGAATGATTTTTTCTTTATGAAACATATAATCCCATTCCTCCCTTGGTATATCATTCAAATTGTTAATTGAATTAATACCAAGGTTTTGAATCATGTCATTTAAATATTTGATCACCAAAGTATCTTGATTTGATTTACTTGGTCTTCTTTTAGTGTACCTAAATTTATCTTTCCCATCTGTCATCTTGAGTTGTTATTTTGTAGTACTACTACTATTATTATTATTATTATATATCTTATCCCAATCTATAGTCAGAGTCAATTTACTGTAAAGAGACATAAATACACATTAACAGTTACAAACATAGATAAAATGGGAAGGAACGAATTTATTCACAAATAAAAGATAAATAAGAAAGTAGAACCTTAAAAAAAAAAAAAAATAAAAATAAAAATAAAAGTAACAACAAAGGAAATAATAGTAATAACTCACTACTGGACAAACATAAAGCACACAGTGATATAGATACACATACAGAGAACAGAAGGAAGAACATAATAATAATAATACTAATAACGAACAATCAAGAACTACGTTAAACTGTCTCTTCAAGTGGAGTCTACTGATACTAAATGTCGATTATGGTTATTAATAATTATTGCACTACACCACGTTGAAATTGGTATACTTGTACATCTTGTATGGAGTGACCTAGACTCTAATCAGCAAAGACCACACATACACACACAGAGCTTACTGTGCAGATTCTTTGTTAAACCATAGAGAATGCTATATATTATATATATTATATATATTATATATATATCATCAACATATTTTTTTGACCAAGAAATCCTTCCAATTCTTTCTTCCGTCTTCCCGAAGATCAAAAATAAATTGAAATAAATAACAGGAAAAAATTTTCAGTCACTTCCAACGACAAACTCTCTCGAGCCCACGCAAAAACACACAAAAAAAAAAAAATAAAATAAAAAAAAAACAAAAATCGATGAGCTGAAAAATTTTTTTTTTGTATTTTTATTTTTCAACATTGGTGCTACGACGACGACAAGAAACGTATAAACTAAGTTATCGAAGTTCATTACTTAAAGAAATTGGATTGTTGTTGTTTTTTTTTTTGTTCTTTTTGCAAGTACTACTTACTCTTAACTTTGTTCCAATTGTCGAATCTATTCCCTATACTATTCTACCATCCGTTTTGTTTTATTCTTGTACTTTTTTTTATCCCCTCTCTCTTCATCTCTTGAGCTAATAACAACGACAAGTTAAGTGTATCGAACCTTTATTTTCTCTACTAACCATAAAGTAATTGTTTGGTTTCGTTTCCAGGAAATAACACCAGATCCTCCAATCGATAATATATTTATATACTCGTAGAGGACCATAGGGAAAGCACAAAAAAAAAAAAAATAATAACAAGGTATTTAAAATAAAATAAACTATCCCAAAACAAGAAGCAGCCGAAAACAATTTTTATTTTTTTTTTTAAATCAATTAAGCATGTCTACCGCCAGTGAAACTACAGTTCAAGAGACTGTACAACCAGTACCAACTGCTCAAGAACAAACACAAGCTGAATCTAACGTCAATTCAGTCGAAAATAAAAAGGAGTCTTCCGTTCCACCTTCAACAAATTTAGTTCCTGCTCCTATCCCAACTTCTTCTCCTTGGAAATCTGTCAATAAAGATATTCCAATAACTTCAATCTCTGTAGAAGATTTCGGATCTTTGAAAAAGAAGAGTTCAACTACTTCTATTAAATCTCACACCTCTACTAAATGGGTCCCAATTAAAGCATCCATTACTGTTTCAGATAATAACAACAAAAATGGCAACAAAAATAGAAACCATCGTCATAATCATAACGGTAAGAGAAATTCAAATAATAATAAGAATAAACAAAGTCATTCAAAGAGGAACAAGAAGAATTCTAATCAAAACAAAGGGCAAGAAATTACGGAAAATGTAGAGTCTTCTCAATCCGTTGCTTCCTCTGATGATAACGTCTCTTCTACTACTACTACTTCTTCTTCTACAGTGGATGAAAAACAAACTTCCAGTCAAAATAATGATTCTAATACTCCAGTAAACACATCCGAAGAACAACCGCAAGAACAACCACAGCAGCATTCTAATAATAGTAACAACAACAACAAACAAAAAAGATTTAAAAATAGACATCATCCACATCATTTTAATAACAATAATAGCAGAAACTTCCATAACAAACATCAACAAGAACAAATCTCACAAGAACAAACACCAAATGGTTTCAGTCAAAGACAGAATAATAATAACACTAACTTCCGTCATAATAATAATAATAATAACAATCAAAAACATCATTCCTTTAGACCACAACAGATGGCACAATTATATTCAATGTTATATCCTTTCCACTACTCAATGATGGCTGTCAACAGTGTAGCTAGACAAATTGAATATTATCTATCCGATGAAAATTTAGCAACTGACGACTACTTAAAACAACACCTTTCTAAGGACGGGTACGTTCCATTATCACTCTTATCCAAATTTTATAGATTATTGAATATGTCATTTGGTGGTGATTTGAATATTATTATGGCTGCTTTAAGAGAAATTGTTTTCAATGAAAATGCTACTGTGGAAGTAATTGAAGGCGAACAAATTATTTCCCCAGCTGAAGAAAGCAACAAAGAAGAAGAAACTAAATCAGAAGAACTAAAGGAATTAAATGAAGAAAGTCAAGAAAAGAAGGAAGGAGAAGAAAATGATGATGAAAAGAAAATGGTTACTGAACCATCTCCTTTAACTAAATATTTCGTCCGTTCTAAGAACTGGGAAAAATGGTTACCAGAAAATCCAACTCTTGAAGTTGAAGTTCATAAAAAATTATCTGGTAATGATTTGGATGATTTTATGTTAAAGATGGTTACTGTTCCACACCATCACAACCATCGTCATCATAATCATCATCCTCACCGTAACCATCGTAATAACCAACAACAAAAAGACGAGGAAAAGAATGGTATCAATGAAACCACCGAATCCAATGAATCAACCAACGAAGCCGTGCCAGTAGAAGAAATTACCACTTCTCCAACTGAAAAAGACAACACTTCTACCTCTACTACTGATGTCGAAAAATCTATTCCAGTTGAAGATAACTCCAAAGAAGGTTCTGATTTAGTTGAAGTTAATCAAACTACATAGTTCATATAATAAGTGTATTATTTAATTATTATTATTATTTTTTTTTTTAAAAGATTATATTTTTAATTGTATTCTTCTTCTTCTTCTTTTTTTTTTTTTTGCTGTTTGCGCTTATTATTTCTTCTATTAATTACCACAATTGTTGAGAGATGTGATCTCTCTTGTCATATAATAAACAACTTCAACGATTAAATAAAAAATGTTTTAAAAATAAGTGAATAATTTTATTAAAACTGTAACGAAATATTTATTAAGCCATTCTTCATAGAAAATTAACTAAACAAAAAGATATGTTATATATTTATGTGTTTCAAAAATTTGTATTAGATCAGGATAATTTACAAAACAGCAGGTGAGAAGAACCTAACATAAGTCCTAAATCGCTTTTATATCAGATACATATCTTACTTTTCGTTTTATATATCTTTATCTTTAACATGAATTATAAACAAAATCTACACTTTTTGTGTGGCTGTATTTTTTTTTTTCTAAACTTAAGTTAAATATTAAATAACATTCGGAGTGTTGCAACTTTGGGATCCGTTAGTAATGTATACATGCATATTATGTGTTAATTTCATGGTGTCATATGAGTATTCTTAAGTAACTTGTAATATATTTCAGTAATCTTATTCAATGTCGCTTCCTTCTCCAATTTTCTTCAAATTATAGTCTCTCTCTTTTTTTATTAATTGAAATGTAACGTTCTTTTTTTTAAAAAAATACCAAGAGATATATATTTTTATCAAATTGCTTAATGTCTAAATAAATAGACAACAGTATTTTCATAACTTCCAAAGAATAAATTTGTTCTGCTACAAAGTACTGATAAGCTATCGTTGTTTCGGAAATACCCGTTTGATATAACTTAATTTGGATTAGGTAAGATAATAATATTAAAGATAGATAAAAATAGGTATTTCCCTTTTAATAATTATAGGAATCCTCTGTTATACATTATCCTATTAGGTATCTTTTAATCTTCCCTTTTTCCTTCCTTATTTATTGTTATTATTATATAATTAGTAATGAATTATGGATCTCTCCTTCAACGAGAACATGATGAACAGACACACCCCAGTATAACTATCAGTCAACCATGGTCAAATCATGTCCAAGTAATACAAAATAATATAAAAGGTTGGTATTTTTATTGTTTCTCAAGTGAACCATTTATTGTTTCTGCAGTAGCGACATATATACCATTATTGTTGGAACAGTTTGCAAGAGTAAATGGCGTAACAGTGGATGATCATTCAAAACTTTGTATTAGTCCATCAGATCATTGTGTTGTACCTCTATTTAACCATGAAATATTTGTGGATACATCTAGTTTCCCATTATACACATTCTCATTGTCTGTCTTTATACAAACAATTATCGTGGTTACTGTATCTGGAATTGTTGATAAATGGAATTCTGTTAAGTTAAAGGGTAAAATCCTGGTGATATTTTCTATTATAGGCTCCATTTCAACTTATTTAATATCTGGATTAAATGACACTCAAATATATTCATTGCCAATCTTGTACATTATAGCAAATTCTAGTTTTGGAGTCATTAACGTAGTAGGAAATTCTATGTTACCCATATTTGTTTCCGAATCAATACAGCTTAATGCTAATAACCATAGAAATGGTACTACATCATCTGATGAAACTATATTAGAAGATAAGCTAACTAATGTAATTAGTGGTCGTGGCGCCAGTTTAGGTTATCTAAGTGCATTTTTAGTCCAGATCATTTCATTGTTTCTTATAAATAGTAGTGAATCGAAACAAGATATTCAATTAGCAATTGCTTTTGCTGGGATATGGTGGATTATTTGGCAATTACCGATGTTTTGGTTATTTCAAGATATTCCTTTCACCAACAATAGAAATGTTGACATAGAAAATGTTGTAACGGCTTCCATTGATACCCCTTTAATAATTAATCTACAATCTATAGTAAATAGAGAGTGTACTTTAAATGGTCATTCAATTTGGAGAATACTTACTTGTGGTTGGGTATCATTGTGGGAATCATTCGAACATGCAAGACTATTGAAGGATGTCATGATCTTCTTATTAAGTTGGTTTATAATAAGTGATTCTACAACAACAATAAACTCTACGGCTATTCTATTTTCGAAAACTGAATTGAAAATGACCACAATGAACCTTATTATAATCAGTATCTTAACAATGATCAATGCCATGATTGGTGCATATATGATCCCACAATTTCTTTCTAAGAGATTAAACTTACCTCCTAAGAGAATTCTAATATTAATTGTTTGTTGGACTTGTATTATCCCCCTCTATGGGATCTTAGGCTTTTTGTTCCAAGATATAGGTTTAAAACATAAGTTTGAGATGTATATATTGGCTATCTGGTATGGATTATCCCTTGGTGGTCTTGCTGCTGTGTCGAGATCAGTATTCAGTTTGATAATTCCAAGAGGGAAAGAATCTACTTTTTTCAGTTTATTTAGTATAACAGATAAGGGATCATCTATCTTAGGTCCCTTTTTAATTGGATTAATCACAGACAGAACTCATAATATTAGATATGCATTTTATCTTTTGTTTATATTATTGGTTCTTTCGTTACCATTTTTAGAGATGTTGAATGTAGATAGAGGGAAGAGGGAAGCTGAGCAATTAAGTCTACTGAATCCACAGACTGCTATTACTACTGGACAAACTTCAAATGCTCTCTAAACTTTCCCTATTGATTTACTTTTTCTGTTTTATTTTTTTCCTTTTTTTGTTTTGTTTTTGTTCTTAGAATGAATATATAATTTAATAGTATGTATGTTTTGGTATATATATTTATGTTTTAAATAAAGTAACTAATAGTATGTGATTTTCCAAACTTTTATTAACCCATCATCACCACCGGAAACAAAGAGATTTTTATCGTGTGGACTCCATGCCACAACATTGCAATTTTTGGTAAACTTTCTTCTTGTATTAGAGTCACCATTTGCGGCCATGTTATTTGGGACTGTATTGTTTGGGACGTGACCAGGTAACACATTAAGAATGTTACCGTTCGATCTATCCCAAATATAAATTTTTCCATCTTCGGAACCACTAATTACAACTCTATTTTCGTAACCAAAGCATGATCTGATAATAAATTGTTCTTGCCTTTGACCGAAAAATTTTTGAATCAAGATATTTTCTTTATAATCCCATAATTGAATTTCATTGAATTGTAAATTGATTAACACTAAGTGACTTAAATTGAAATTCATTTTATGTTGAAGTTCATCGATATCGTTATTTGTTTCAAAGCTACATGCGTCAGTTTGTTCAGGTAGTGAAATGCATGTCATATTTTTACCAATATTTAGTTGTGTTACCCTTGGTGGGAAAAATTTCTCTAATATATAATTGTTGTTTCTTTTCAATAGATTATTAGTTGGGAAACTTGATATATCGTAGACATCAATAAACCCATTATGTGTCATTAAAATTAAATATTTATCATCATACGATATTTTCAAATCATGAACCCTTGGAAATAGGTTTAGGTTTTCAATGACGTTAGACGAACTATCTACATTGAAATTATCATCATCTTCCTCTTCTCTTTCGTTGTCATTCTGATTATTATTGTTATTACGACGTGATGATTCGTAACGATAACTTCTTTTATTGTCTCTATTATTTAATTGATATAAGGAAGAAATTTGTGACATTTGGAAAATGATTTTCTTTGTATTGAAATCATAGAAGATCACGTCTCTATCGGGAGAACCAAATACAATAATATTTTCATGTTTCTCTGTGTGAAACCAATCACAACACCAAACTCTTGGAAAATTTTTAAAAGAATGAGATTCTTGATTATATGGATGTTGTGAATCTGTTGTGGGTGAATCAGGAGATGTAGAAGATGGAGCAGTAGAAGAAGGTGAATTTGTTGTTGTTGTTGTTGATGATGATGATGAAGGAGAGGAAGTGGATGTAGTCTCTTGATGATTTTTTGAAAGTTTATGACTATGACCAATTTTCAAAGAATCTATTGGATAAATGATCTCTGGTAGTGATCTTTCTTCCATTAGTGGCGCATGACTGTTATTATAAATATTTGTTGCTGGTGTCAAAGTTTGGTTAGTGAGATCAGATATTGGCTCACCCTTTGAATGAATATAATATATATTTGCCTTGTCATTAAAGGGACACGACACTAGATACTGACTATTGGGAGAAAACGAAAGATACAGTATGCATTGATCATTACCGGCCAAGATCCTATAAATCTGGAAATCATTTTCCACATCATAGATAATGATTTTCCTATCAGATAAAGAATCGGCAATCGAAGAAGCAAGATATTTACCATTTGGAGAAAACTGCAAATACCAAATTTCGTTATCATTAAGATTACCTTTACTGTCACTATTACTATCATTATTAGCTGAAATTGTTTTAATGTTTTCAAATTCATAATTCGTATGGAAATCTTTATTGTCTTCCAATAATGAATATTTAGAATAATCTAAGCTCTTGTTATTGTTGTTACCATCCCCATCAAAGATGTTGATACCACTAGTCATCCTTTGGTATTGAATAGATTGTTTCAACAGAGTAATAAGTCTTCCATTAGGAACCAACTGATCTGGATCAATGACATTTGATATTATTTTTATGAGTTCCCCTTGGTATGAATGCTGTTTTGAGTATATTTGACTAATCGACTTAGGATCAGTGATAAATTCGGTCAGTTTACTCAAGAATTGATCAGGGTGATCAATCAACAATTGATCCAAAGTTATGTTTGTGAGGATGTTGAAGTTAGGAGAATCCGAGATAGACGATAATATCTTTTGATATAAGGAATGGTATTTTTGAATAACATTTCTTAGGAAATTTACCGACTGATTAAAATCTTTATTAATTGAGACCAATTCGATAAAGTATTGTCTTTGGACAAGTAACATGATTTGTAAAGATATAATAAATGAGGGTACTTGGTCTAAGGGGACGATGTTTATTTGTTTTGATATAGATTCAAATAACTGATATTGTTTATTAAAATGATCAATTATCGTAATATAAAGATTATTATTATTATTATTCATTGTGGCTTCATTTCCATTTTTGAAATATCCAATTCGAGATAGTGTTTGATATAAAGTATTCCCATTTGGATTAATATTGGATATTAGAGGTAATTGAGATAACAATTTGAGTGTGATACCAAGATAGAACGAATTTTGAATATTTTTGAAAAGAGTCTGAACTAAACTAGACTCTATTTGAATACCACCACTCTCACGTTGTAAAATCATACTTGTCTCATCATAACCTAACTCTTTCAAACTATGAATCAATAATTTTGTCAATTGAATCTTATTAAACGACATCTTTCAGTTATTTTTTTTCTTTCTTTTCCGTATTTCTCTTTACACACACATACACGTGTATTTTCTTTAGTTTACCTTGAGTTATAGACACAATTATATATATATATAAGTTTGATTATGGTTTAACACCACTCACCCTCCCCCCACACTCTCTTATATAGAACATTCAAACAACTTACACCAACTTACCACATTTCCCCGTTGTTGTGTTCTTCTTATTTTCAGATAGGGTTGACATATTAGGGTTTCCGCATTCCCCCCACAAAATAAAATATAAAAATAGAGAAGGAAAAAAAAAATGACTAACCCTCCTTTTTAGAGGTACGGATGTTGTGTGAGTAGAACACAGGGACAGAATTAAAGAATAAGAAGAGAACGATATAATATAACGTGGAAATACAGTAATAGCAGATAAGATTGATTGGGGGGAGGGAGAGTGTGTGTAGATATAGAACATTAAAGAAGACATGTTTAAACCATAGTCATTTAATTGTCATTATTTATATAAATATTCTTGTTTACTTATATATATATATTGGAGAAACAAAGGAAAAGGAGAGAGAGAGAGAGAGAGACAGAAAAATACACAAACTGATCAAGCCACCAATGCACATAAAGCTGCACCAACACCAGAACCATCCTTAGCCAGTTTAATATGGATCTTTCTTTCACCCTCTGCACCTAATGGCGACAAAGCCAAAGCGTGTCTCAACATGGACCTGAAACCTGGGTAATATTCAACGACGGAACCGTCACAACCGATCTCTACCTCACCATGGTACCTCTTATTTAACACGCCGGTCTTAATGATGATTGCGGCCAATGGGACAGCAGACAAGTATGCGGATCTTCTTGAGATGGCACGTACCAATTTTTGGATCTGTAGTCTTTCAGAGGGTGAAGTTGGCAATCTCAAAGATTGTAACAAAGAGAGTTCCGTTTCTCTTAACCCAGTAGAATCATCGATTTCGATATGAGAAAGGACTTCAGAGTCCAACTCGAAGGGGGTTTGCAAACGGTGAGGTAATTGTTTTGTAGTTCTGTATTGGTTAAAGATAAGACCTCTTGAATGTAAGTCGACCAAGATGTTTCTTAACAATTCACCCAAGAACATACCAGAGACTCTCTTTTCAAACAGATGGAAGCCAGGGTTAGAAGAGAATTTCTGGTCGATATCGACGTCATATTTGGTGACGGGTAAATGTTTCAATTCGTTATCGAAGGACCCCCATTCTGTGTTAATCACCATATGGGTCTTACCTTCCTTCAATAACCTTTCACGTAAACTTTGTGGCAATTTTTTAATGTTGTTGATTTCCTCCATGTAGCAACCGTTAGTACCAGTACCGAAGATACAACCGATGATAGGTTCTGAGATTTCCCCAGTGGTCATTGAATCGGTGTTATTTGAGGTGTAGCAATGAGAAAGGAAAGTGCCTACGGTATCGTTAGTCAAAGCGACGACGTTAACGAATTCAAGACCCAACTGGTTCAATTGCTGTTGATACAATTGGACGACGTCTTTACCGACGGTGTCTGGGATAGAGAACCCTTTAGTCCACCTGATCAAAGTACCACTATTCAAAGAGGTTTGATCGACGGGATAAGAGAAAGTGAAGCCCATACGTAACGATTCCGAGTTTGCGTCAGGGGAAAGATAATCCGGGTGGTACTTTTTCAAGAAGATAAGGGTTCTTCTAGCCAAGTAGCCGAACAATTGATCTGAAGTGACGTCTTTGGACTCCAACAATTCGTCAGGGATTTTAGATTTCATTTGTTCCATGGAGTAGGTATGGTCCCCATTTAGAGTGACGGAACAGACTCTAAAGTTGGTACCACCGAGATCAGCGGCTAGAAGAATACCTTGTTCAGTACCATTAGGAGTGCTTGTGACGAAAGTAGGGATCATGGGCAAGCCTTTATCTGTAGTTTTATTTTCTACAGGGGACAAACCTTTCTCCATTTGTTCAATGAAATATTTAGTCAACTCCTCTAATTTTTGAGGGGTGATTTCGAACTCTTTGACAATTGAGTCAACTGCATCGTTCAATTGTTGTGTTTTAGCTTTATGTAAGTCGTCAAAGGACATAGTAATAGTAGTAATAATAACAACGGACGGAGGAGGATATGGGGAAGTTAAAAGTTCTTTATTGATTTAAGTTTTTTTTTGCCTTCTTAAAAGAAACTAAACAAACACAGCTCGAGAAGGGAAAAAAAGGGGAAGAAAAAGAAAAAGACCATGAATCCTTCTTCAAACAAACAAGCAAACAAACATACATGTATATATATATATATATATATATATATATAACTTTAAGAATTAAACAGAATAAACCAAGGGAGGAGAGGAGAGGAGAGGAGAGGGCAGGCAAGAGAAATGAAAGGAAATGAAAAAATACCCCCACTACCTTTACAAAACGGGGCAGACGACAGCGTGCGGGGGAAGAACAAGAATAAAATAGAATAAAACATACATACAGAGAACAAACAAACAAATGAAAAAAAGGCAAACTCCTCAATTTCTATTTTGTCCTTTTTGTTTTCCGTTTTTTTCTTTGTCTGGAAAAAACAAAAAACAAAAAATTTAAAAGAGGGGACCCCCCCCCCCCCTAACTCCCCACCCCCGGATTTTATTTATTTAGTTGTTTTATATATATTATATATTATATATATATCTAATAATAAATATACGACCACTCTGTAGAAATTAATTTGTTTTGTTTTGTTTTGTTTTGTTATTTATTATAAAATTGTCGTTGAATTTTCACAAGTACGAAAAACAATGGTCATGTTATACGACCAAGCAACCACTGTGTGTTACCTGGATATCACTGTCTACGTACTCAATTGGTGAGCTGTCATGTTCTTTCTCCCGTCTGTCATATATAATGTGTGTGTGTGTGGCAAAGAACCACTCTATCTATAATAATAATAATAATACTTACTTATGTTTTGGTTCGAATCATATATATATATATATATATTATATGTTCTTTTCACTTGTTTAACCCCTTCTTACTTGTTCTATTAAACTTCCATAGTCGTTTGTCTAATATATATATATATATATATAACGATTTATTGAGATACAAGTTTTTATTTTATTATTGTTGTTATCAAAATAATAATAATAATAAACAAACATAACAAGAATGTTATTCTCTAAATCTACATTATTTACATTGGCCACTTTCTTGGTTGGTAACGTTCTTTGTCAACCTGATGATCCATCTGCAGTGGCTCCAGATGATTCAAAAGTCATTAAATTGTCTAATGGTTCCGAATTCAACCAATTTGTTAAAAATAATACTCTTTTCTTAGCTGAATTTTTTGCTCCCTGGTGTGGTCACTGTAAAAGATTGGGTCCAGAATACGTTAAAGCTGCTGATACCCTATCCAATCTAAATATTCCTTTAGTTCAACTAGATTGTGATGCAAACCAAGAATTTTGTCGTGATTTAAATATCCCTGGTTTCCCAACCTTAAAAATATATAAAAATGGTCTCTCAAAGGACTATCTCGGTGCACGTACAAACGAATCCATCGTCACTACAATGATCAAACAATCTTTACCTGTAGTCAATTTGTTCAATTCTACTCAACAAGTCAAAGATTTCATCAGCGGTTCAGATTTGCCTGTCGTCGTTAACTCTAACTTACAATTGAATCAAACTTTCTATAATATAGCCGATAGACTATCTGATGATTTTAATTTCGTTTCTTTACCATTGAACAACGATTCTAACACTACCGGCCAATTGGAACTATACTTGACTGAGGCTCAAGAAAACTCCGAACCCTTCGTCTTTAATCTAAGGGATGCCACTGAAGACATCGAATCTGATCTAACATCCTGGATCAAGATACAATCCATCCCCTTCTTTGGCGATATCAACGGCGACACTTTCCAACAATATATGGATTCCGAATTGCCATTGGCTTACTTCTTCTACACATCACAAGAGGAAAGAGACAAGTATGCTAAGGATTTCGTTGCCTTGGCTACTAAATATAGAGGCCAAATCAATTTTGTCGGGTTGGATTCAACTAGATTCGGCAGGCATGCTGAATACGTCAACATTAAACAACAATTCCCCGCATTCGTTATCCATAATTTGACTTCTAATCTCAAATATGCTTTGCCTCAATTGGACGAACAAGAATTCTTGGCTTTAAAGAAACCTTACACCATCAGGCCCAAGGATATCGTTAAACACGTCGAAAGGTTCATCGAAGGTACTTTGTCTCCAACCATCAAATCTGAACCAGAACCAACTGAACAAGAGACTAATGTCTTCAAGTTGGTGGCTACCACTCACGAAAAGATCGTCAATGATCCAAAGAAAGATGTCTTGGTCAAATATTACGCTCCCTGGTGCGGTCATTGTAAGAGGTTGGCCCCCATCTATGAAGAATTGGCTGATGTTTATGCATTCGATAAGTCTGCTAATAAGAAAGTCCTTATTGCAGAAGTAGATGCTACTGCTAATGATATTAACACTCTAGAGATCCAAGGGTTCCCAACTATCGTCTTATATCCAGCTGGCAAGGACTCTGAACCTGTCACCTACAGCGGTTCTAGAACTTTACAATCTTTCCTACAATTTATTCATGAAAATGGTGGTAACGATGTTGATGGCGAAAGTATCTATCAAAAGTACCAAGAAGCTAAGGAACTCGAACAAGAAGAAGACGAAGAAGAAATTGATGCACATGATGAATTGTGAGTGGACTCCATATATATATATATTATCTTTTTCCTATTTTATATGTGTATAAGTTTCCATAAATATATTTGCTTCTATATCTTATCTTCTAGTATTATATTATCTATAAGCATGGTGTCACCATGTATATGTGTTGTATTGGCAAATTCTTCTCTCTCTCTCTCTTTTTTTTATATGATGCTACGTAATCATGGGAGCTTTCTGTGTTGAAAATAAGGAAGGAAAAAAAACCAAAAAAAACAAAAAAAAGAAAAAAAAAAAAATGAGGAAAGAACCATTTCTTTTTGGTATTACTGTGCAAATCACATATAAGACACTCCAAAAGAGCGCTAAACGTTGGTTGCTAGCCAGAGGTCACCGTTATCATTCTTCTTCTTTAAAATTCAATACACGCCACTTCTTGTTGTGTAGTCATCATATAGGTGCATATATATTTTTTTTTTGTTTCGTCAGAAGAATAAGAAGAAGAAGTGTTCTGGAATGTCAAATAATTCAAATCATAATCCGGATAAGGGTCCAGTAATTAACAACGACAATGATAGGAATAACGAGATAAAGGTTTTTACCAATAGACCGAGTTTAGGTTTAAAGTTATGGGGACCGTTAGTCCCCGCAGCAGATAATAGAAGGGGGCTATGGACGTTACTATCTATCCAGACTGTCGTTGGTGTTTATGCATTCTATAGGTTCCATAAATTGTCCACTACTCTCCGTGTTTTAAACAAATTTAATAATATCAACCGCTATTATAATTTACCACCGAGTTTAAACAGGTTCACTAGTCCGCAGACAGCGCTGGCTACTAGGTTCCGATCTAACAAAGCCCTGGCTTGGAGGAAAGTAGGTGCCTTATTGACTGGTGTGGTTTTGTTATCACAATCATGTTTGGAGTATTGTAGATTAATGTTATTGCCATTTGATCCATGGTATGATGAGGCAAAATTAATGAGAGATAAAAAATTCTTTAACGATATCGTCAAATTTTATTACACTAAAGACGATAAAAGTATGGATTCAATTAAAATAGTCAAGATGGTTGCTTCTACTTCAGATAATGGGAATGATTCAAATGAAGAAAATGGGGATAGAAATACAGAAGACAGCACTGGTAATAATAACAATAATAATGATAGAGATTCTTTGGAAATAAATAAAAAGGAGCATGTGCGGACAAGATCGTTAAATGCTGATGAACGAAGACAGAGTATGGCTATACTTAAAGCTCAGAAGGAACAAGCTAATCCAGTTATCAAATGGTTTGGACCCATTGATTACAAACCAATGTCCTTTGGACAATATTTAGATTTATTAGAATATTATTTATCTATGAGGGAAAACCTGGAAATTGGCAGATCTAATAGTAATGCTATTTTAATACGACCTGATTGGGAAGAAAAATATTTGAAATTATGTAAAAGAAATCAAAATTGGAGAGATCAAATAATTAAACATCCATATATGTTGCCAAAATCAAATGCAGTTGATCCTTCAAACTCAACTGATGGAAATTTAGAGTCATTAACTCTTCCTACAAAACTTTCAGCCAGAAATATATTTATTGATTCAGCGATAGAATCTAATGATAAATTAGATTTAGATGAGATTTGGACTTTATATGATCCATGGATGAATTTGGCTTTGGATACATCCTTGAGTATTAAGTTTATTCCTACATCAGTAAATACGGAAAATAATGAACAAGTATAGTATATAATTTTATTCAGTGAAGGTCAATTTTTTTTTTTCAGTGCATGGAAATGGCACATTTAGAGATTCATTACCCCATGGGAACTGTAATTTAGTAGAAATTAATAGATTATACTCGAAAAGTGACTCTTATATTCTTCAAATGGATTGCAAAGAATTAGTTTTCAATAGAACCAATGTTGTTGTTTCATTAAATGATATGCATTGCCACAGTGACGATAAACGATTTATTGTGACATATGATAACATTACTATTTAAAGCTATATTGTCTCAAATGATACAAATAAGTTGATTCCAACATGGCAGATGAGTACGAATAATTCAAATGAAAAAATTGTAGCATTTTCTTCTAGACAAAACGTTAATACAGTCAACACAGGTTTGGTTTTAGGAAATAGAAATGTTCTTTACAAGTATTTGTATCTAAATATTACCAGTTATATTGTTTTTGATGAAACGACTAACAAAATTTATATTAATATTATTGATATTTTGAAAGGTGAAATATTGGTAACACGAATACATGAGAAAGAGTATGTCGATATTGATTATATAGTCAATTTAATTGTTGGAGAATATTGGGTCATTTATTCATGTTTCAGTTTGAAGCCCATTCCTGAACAAAAAATTAATGCTATGGAATTATACGAATCTTTGACACCAAATGAAAGAAAATTTGAACCAAAGTACAAAAATGTCAATCCTTTAAAGCAATCGATTAAACCTGTATATGTACCACGTTCCTATTTTCATCCTGAAATCATTAACAAAATGAGTATTTCAGAAAATAAGTTTGGTACTACAATGAACTCCATCATATTAGAATTGGCAAATGGGTAAATTATCTTTTTACCAAAATGTGTTCTTGATGCTAGGAAAAAAATAAAATCAGAAATGACAGAAGATGATAAAAAGGAGTTTATGACTAGTCCATACGTTCCAACTGTTCCAATAAATGGCATGTTAGTTATTACCTATGTAAGAGATTTAGTGTTTGGTAAATCATCCAAACTTGGTTCAATCTCAACAAACTTGGAATCTACTTTTATTGTCTGTGATGTGGTACATGATATATTCTGTTCAAGGATCATGTCATCTGGTTCATTCGATGTTTTAAACCAAAATTTTGAGACTGGTAAATTGGTAGTTTCAATATTACTGTGTTTTGTACTATATTTGTTTTTACGTCCGCAAGTTATAAAAAGAAGGATTAAAAATTTGTGGCTTGTTCATGAGTAAATAAAGTTACTAGTTTTCTATAATGGTTCTACATATTACATAAAGATGTTCTTATATTTTGTTTTCATGCATTATATATTTCAAAGTGCTTTATAGAATAGTATTTCCTAGTGTACTTTAGTGAAGGGTATCTTGCTGTAATACTAAATTTAGTATTTATTTTTCGAAGTTATTTAGTGAAACATTCTACTTGCTATATGAAAATTATATTTTTTTTTATATTTTATTTTTTTTTTTTTTAACTTACCCCATTATAAAATTAGAATAGAGTGTTTCTTCGAAAACTCATTACTTCTAAGAAGGAAGAATTAAAAAATGTTGAATAAACTTATATATAAAGAAGGAGGATATGTTATAAAATGTACCATCTTTTGTTTGAAAAGAAAGGATGGTGTTGCAGACAGAAACTGAATCATGTTTGCAAAAGTATTTAGAATTTGCAAATGAAAAGGATACCACACAGTTCACCATTGTGAAAGGAAATGATAGAATACCATATGATCATGAATCCAATGAAGAGGACCCTATTCTTTTAGTTCTTGACTCCTCATTTAATCCACCACATTGGGGTCATTATACATTGATTAAGAAATCATACGAACATTATTCTCAATTATATCCCAACAAAAACATTCACGTGTTATTGCTATTATCAATTCAAAATGCCGATAAAGAGGTAAAGCCTGCCAGTTTTGATAAAAGAATGGAAATGATGTGTATTATGTCAAGATTGTTGAATAAAGATTTTGAAAGTTTGTCTAGTTATGTTGGATTGACTATCTTTGGTAAATTTGTTGATAAGGATGCAATCATCAGAAAGAAACTTTTCAATCGTGGGAAAATTGTTTATCTTGTTGGATTTGATACTATTATTAGGATATTTGATCCAAAATATTATGTTCCGGAGACACCCGCAGTAGCATTATGTAATTTTATGAAAAATGTTGAGTTTTGTTGTTTAACAAGAATAAATTACAACACTAGCGAATCTGAAAGTTGTGTAATTCAATCAAATTATTCAAAAGATATTTCCCAGGGTAAATATGAACCATTGATCCCGAGGGAATGGGGTCATAAAATTCATATGTTATCTAATGATCCAAGATATATCAATGTTTCGTCATCTGCAATTAGAAAGGTTATGATACCATTAAGGCAACCATACTTTTTAAATGAAGAAATATTGAATGACTTAAAGGAACAATTACCGATTGAAATAATTGAATATATTGTCCAGTCTAGTGAAAGTAAGTCTATTTTTACTAATTAGTACGCGATTTTTAGTCTCTTCCCTTCTTTGTTCATAAAAATACTTGTATTTGAACAAAAATCCAATGGTAATTATGCATTAATAGGGATTATATAATATATATATATTTATATATTTATATTTATATTTATCAATTTATTATTTCTACTTATGAATCTTAAAGAACTTATCGGAAAAAAGATGTAAAATAATAAAAGTAAATGTGGACTACTTATTTAACGATATGGTAACAATAAACAGGCAGCTATGAAAATTGACTTTCCTCACTTTAAACTGCCGCTACTTGTTGCTTTATTTGGAATAATTGTAACGTTTGCCTTTTCACTCTTACTTTCATTTTCTTGAATATCAATAATCTTACTATCTTCAGCAAGACTAACAGAAACTTGTTTCTTTTGTGATGTATATTTAAGTTTACCTCCATGGATGAAAAATCCACCATCTAGAGGTCTAATCCATTTATTACAGTCCATTTCAGCTGAGAAGGTTTTAACAAAGGTACTACATTTGACCAGTTTCAGATTGGGAAAACGTGTTTCTTTAAAATCCCCATCAAAGTGAATTGCACCTCCAATAGTTTTCAAAGTTTGGAAGTTGTCATTTTTTTTTTCCAACCTTGAATTATTGTCTATTAGTAATCCAACCTGTATAAAACGTTATGTTATTGAAATTAGTTTTCGATAAGTATCTGTTGTCAATGATTCCAATAGCCCTCCCTCCCCCACGGTTTATAATGTTCCCAAGTCTATGTCCACACAACTATTTTCAATAAACTCCAAATTTGTTTCCACAGTTTTCAAATTAGGTAACCAAATAGACTGTACGTCTCTAATTATCATATTTTTAATATCTTGTAAAAATGGTAATTCGATCTGTAAATCCTTCGAAATTGTATAGATGGTAAACTGTGTTCTAACATTAATCAAACTTGTTTCAATAGTTTCCAAAAACCTGTTATTATCAATATTGAATGTATCCAAAACTTTAATCAGGTTAAATCCTTTTAAGTTAGGGAGAGATGTGTAAGAAACAATAATTTTTTTTTTTCATGGACCGTCATATTATGATTAATTTTCATGTTATTTAAACTTGGTATAATTTTCCGTTCAATGGAATTAACATCAATTAAATTTGGTACTTCACCAGTCACTATCGATGTCAAAGAATTTAACCTGAACGTTCCCTGAATCGTCTTTTTTTGCAAATTGGGTGCGACGAATTTTAATAAAGTATTATAACTTTATTCTATTAAATGACCTTGACTTATAGTCAATTTCTTCAAATCTTCAATACTTTCTTTATATTCCAACGGTACAATTAAATTATTAGATATGGTGACACAATGATATAGTATTCATAAATCACTCATCCTTATAACAATAAAGTTTATCCACTGGACATAGAATTTCATTTTTATTTTCCTCCTTTGGAGTCTCATGTTTTGTTTCTTTATCGATCATTGTGTTATTTCCAGACCTTATATTATCGTGGATATAATGCGGAGTGTTATTGAAACTGTTTTGATTGAGTAGTTCGAAAGTGGTTAACAGTAAGTTCTTAAGAGAAGGAAGTTGATATGAATAAATTTGAAAAAAGATAATATTTGACGCTATCATTAGAATAGTTATATTTTCGTTCTTGAGTATTTGGATGCTTGACAAAGTATATATAATGCCGAACATAAAAATGCAAAAGAAAAGCAGGGCAAAATACAAAAATTGTTAAAGAAAAAGAGAAGAAGAGGAAAACTCAAACGCATATATATATATATGGCATATATTAAATATTAAAAAAATTAAAATGAGACGTATATACGAATGTGTAAATACAACTATACAAGTACATTTTAAAAAATATCATTTAAAATTGTTGTTCCTGACGCACCAATACCATTAACTCAATAATATATATCCTATGTAGATGGTGTACTCTGTAGTAACTCAGAAACCATTGAAAAGTATTAATATATTAAATTTCCTTTGATTATTGTTCACTATAATATAAAATAAAATAAAAGTTATCTGGGAATATTAGATTAAAAAAAAATGTCAATAAACTTACAAAAAGAAAAAGCGTTAATTACGGGAAAAAAAAAAAAAGCAATATAAAATTGTATCATTTCTCATTCTATAAACACGTTATTACCTGCAGTTAGCCAACTTAGAATAAAAAGGCAACACCGGCAGCGACAGCAGCACCGAAGATACCAGCGTTTAAAGTGTTGGAAGCAGCAGCACCAGTAGAGATTGAGGAGTGAGTATGGTTTGTGGCGTTTGTAGCGTTAGAAGCGTTAGAAGCATTAGCAGCTTGAACAGCAGCAACAGTAGCGAAAGTGGCGACAATAGTCTTGAATTGTATATTTGTATTCAATATATTTGTGTGTTTATCTATGTTTGATTAGTTGATATTTCTTTTTTTTTCTTTTTTTTTGTATTGAAAAATAAAATCAAAAAAGAAGAAACGGGAAGCCATTAGAGCCCAGGTACCTCTAAAATATACTGTCTCTTATATACCAAAAAAAAATGAATAATTTTCGATAACAGTTAAAGGTTAGATAACGATATCATCTCATACTAAAATAGTAAGAGAAATTCCTTTTTTTTTTGTTTTTTGGAGGCTGGAGGGGGAGGAAACTATTGTTCTCGAAGACCGTTCTTCTTTGTTTTCACGCAAAAACACAAAAAAAAATAAAGGTTATGTGTGGAATCCGACTTCCTAATTAGGAAGTTACAGAGTCTGGAGTCTTTCACATTCCCTCAACCAATTTGTCGATATTTTATGCAATTAATTTTCGAACAGGAAAGAAAAGAAAGGAAAAAAACTTAGCAGAAAAATTCAATTAATGGAAAAGACAATAGAACACAAAAACACGTGTTCGCCTCAAAAGGGTGCAGTTTTCCTAAAAGGGTAATGCATGCTGAGTAATTGTATTGTTTCGAGAAATTCCGAAAAAAAGACAAATATTCAAGGGATTTTTTCTTGGAGACAAGGGAGAGAATTGTGGGATTCGATGCTTTCAAAGAGGGGGGAAAGAGGCAAACAATTTGGTGTAATCAATAAATGGGGGGGGGGGGGGGTTCTAAATTTTTTTTTGTTTTCTTTGTAAAACAAAATATATTAAAAGACCTAGAGAGGATAAACACCAGTTATAGGCCAATATTCTTTTTATTTTCTCTTTTGTAAACTAAGAGAAACTATACTTTAAGAGTAAGTTCTATATAAAAAACCAACCTAAAAGTTCCTAACAAAAAAAAAATGTAATCAATTACACTTGTTTCTGCTTTTTTTTTTTTATTTTTAGCATACCAACTTGTCTTAGATAAGTATAACATCCGAAGTTTCGTCAGTATTGTTTTGTTTGTCAAATAAAAAAAATAAAAATAATTGATTATATTAAAAAAAATACATAAGTATCACCCTATTTTTAAGACATAAATTTTTTATATATTTTATTTTGTTTTATTTTGACAGACTTTATTAAAATGATAATAAGGTGTTTTCTTTTTTAACCTTTTCAGTCACCAGAAGGGTTCCTTTTTTAGGGAGATAAGCAAAAATTATCTTTAAATTATTTGCAAAAAAAAAAAAAAAAAAAAAAAAAAAAAGGTTCTCTTATTCTGTTTGAATAAAAGTGACAGCAAAGAGTTTAACTACGATATATTATTCTTATTTACTTTTGTTGCTTAAATTAAGGAATAAATAAACAGGTTGGTCCTTATTTCTGCAAATTTCTAAAATAAAACTGTTTACAGGAAATATATCTTTTACTAAGGAAAAAAAACAAAGAAGATTTTGAAATTCCTCCAGTTAAGAGTTTTTTTTTAACTTACTGACATTTTAAAAATGGGATTTCAATTTATCAGAGTAATTGTATAAGTTAATGTAGACAATATAATAATATTTTGTTATAATTATATTTTAGAGGCGATTTCAAGTGGGGATATTCTCACTAACTTTAATATATGTAAAACACGTTCGGAATAAAACAGATAGGAATAAGGTTGTGTTTTTTGTATTATCTACCCATCCTTATCAGCATTTTTCTTTTATATTGTTTTAAACGTAATATAAGAATATTCAGTAATCCATCTTTTTTTTTTAATAATTTAGTAGGTATACAAGATTATTGATCATAGATAGAAATTATACATATAAATTTATATTACATACCAACTTTCTTCTAAAAAGCGTCCAATTGTTTTTTTCATTTTCATTTTCATTTTTTTCGGTGTTTTTAATTCCCCGCATCCTTTTTTAATTTTCCCTCTCCGAAAATTTGGTGATTTCAAATGTTCGAACTGACGCGTTACGTTTATTTCATTTCTTTAATCCACTTACGCGTGAGACATTTGGATTGGTAAATCATTAAAGAAAGAAAGACTGTTAAAATAACCACAATGGGCTGAAATAGATTGGTCTTATAATTGTAGGTGTCTTCGTTTTTTTTAAGTTGGATAAATAAAATATTCTTAAATTTAATTATATTCTTCATTAACTCTTGTAATTTATTCTCTTGACTTAATGGATTTTAAAGAAATAATGGAAGGAAAAAAAAAAGATTAAATTCAAAGATATTATTTGTATCTTCCCGCTTCTCATTTTTTTTCTTTATGCACATTACACTCAAAAGATATATATTATGACTAATAGTAATAGCAGGTTTCTATCTTTTCGTAAACGTCTCTTATACATTTGGTTAGTAAAACCCAAGGGAAAAGTGGAAATTTACTACGTTTAAAATAAGATAAAAGTTGGGTTTTGACGTTGTTGAGACATCCTAATGAAATAATATAAAATAATTCCTATATTTGAGAAATTGTTTGTGTTTGGGTACTTTTTGTTAAAAAAAATGGGAAATATGTAAACAGAATGTGTTTTCGCGTTTTATTGTATTTTATTGTTTTTTTTTTTTTTTTTTTTTTTTTTCAATAAAGATTCTCGATAGAACTTTTCTTAAATATGTAAACTAACATCCTTTGATTAGGTGAATATTTCATAGAAAATAAAATAATCTGATGTATGTTTTTTTTTTTTTTTGCTGGTATTAAATTATGATGTTTATTTGAATATTAGTTTTTTAAAAGTTGTAATAATATGCGAACCCCCCCCCCCCCCCCCCCTGTATTACAGAGACTAAAAACGAAAGAAAAGAGAGACCAATGTTAGCTGAGAATATCAAACGTCTAATACATTCAAAATATGCAGAAGCCTACGAAAACAAGGTGTTGTCCTTCAATGATGGGAATACATCGATAGCATACAACTCTGTAAATGGGATGATGTATTGGATTAGGTACGTTCCTACTCTACTTACAAAACCCGAAAGAGGTGATACACCAACGAATTATGATCCATTAGGCAAACATGAACCAGAGTTATTGGTTTTACAAAATATGGATACTATTGAAAAAGAATTTAAATTGGTTTTAAATAAATTTCCTGTAATGCCACATCATTCGTTATTGATCACAAACCCTTATAGACACCAAAATGACATGTTAACTCCATCGGATTTGATCAAGTCTTATAAATTACTTCAACAGATGGATTCATCCACAGAGAGACATTTTATAATTTTTAATTGTGGGCCCGATTCCGGTTCCTCTCAGAATCATAAACATTTACAATTGTTACAATTCCCAGACGGGTTTATACCATTCCAGGATAGACTATGCAACGATGTTGAACCTTTTCTACCTAGTTTGAAATTACAGCCTCTACAAGATAGGTTTGTATCATTTGCACACTATGTTGTTCCATTACCTGAAACACCTACAGAAGAATATTTGATGACTTGTTACGTTTCTCTATTCGAGCATGTATTGACCTTTGCGAAGGGTAATGATAATAAAAATGGGGCCCCCGTTAGCTACAATTTCATCCTTACAAGAGATTGGATGTGTTTGGTTCCAAGATCTAGTATTAAAGCTAAAAGCTTAACAGTCGGGTTTAATTCTCTTGGCTATGTAGGATTAGTAATTATTAAAGAAGAAGATACTTTATTGAAAGTTAAAAAGAATCCAGATATAATAGATACATTGTTATTAGAATGTGGGTTTCCTAATGCCATGAAACGTTAACCCCTAATAATA
The DNA here is from genome assembly GCA_017347545.2 of Arxiozyma slooffiae. NCBI lineage: Eukaryota > Fungi > Ascomycota > Saccharomycetes > Saccharomycetales > Saccharomycetaceae > Arxiozyma > Arxiozyma slooffiae. Next base: position 57,768 of record JAFHAQ020000001.1, on the reverse strand, counting down.
TGCACTGAAGTTTACTAGAAAGGATGAAGTAGATATATTGTCATAGACTCTATTTTTTTTGGTTGATTCTTATATATTAGTAAATAATACATGTATATGTGTTGGTATTACTTGTGGAAAGTTATGTATAAATTTACTTGTTTACTTTCCATTATTTGAATAGATTATTGAGTAGTGCACTCAACCTTGATTTCTTTTTACGGTATCCTTTCTCTTGTACATTTCCAGTATTGTTTAAATTTAACTGTATAATACCGTCACTTATGGATCTGATTTCCGGTTTATGTGAATGAAGATTCAATGTTGTAACTTCTTTTGATTTTGCAATCACAGATTTAGATGGTTGTGTTGGTGGTGTATTTCTATCAAAGGTTGAATTTGAATTTGCCGTGTTTTTGTCTATAATTTTTTTACTTATTGAAGACGCCCTTTCAGCAACGTTTATTTCTGGATTATCAAAGTCGGTTGTTTCCTCTTTTGTATCCTTAATATTTGTCATGGTCCGTCTTGTGTTGTCTACTATATTACTAGTATTATTACTCAATTGCTCTTGCCCAGAGGAAGCAGAGAGATCAACTACATCACCTGGTTCACCTAACAATATGTCTTTTGATAAAGTAGATTTGTTAGCCTCGTCTAATGTATTTGTTTCATTTGTATATGTGGAGTCTGTTTGGTATACATTATCAAGTACATTTTCTTGAGCTTCATTAGATGATTTTTTATCCTTTTGGTCAACATTATATTCAATATAGTAAGCTTTAGTTTCAAAATTAAAAGAACTCTGAGTTCCATTAGTTGTTGGTTTTTTCGTGATGTTGTCATTATTAAAATATCTGGTATTCCAGGATTGTGAGAATCCTTTTGTTTGTTGTTGTTGTTGTCTATAAAATTTGTTGGGACTCATTTGACGTCTTGTTTGATCAATCCATGACTTTTTATTAAGATTTCTATAAGATACGTTTCCTATATTATTTGTGGTATTATTATTATTAGCAATGTTATTAGTATGTGATTCTATAAAAGATGGTTTTTTATATTCAGAGTATGATATTGGAGTAGAAGGTGTATTAGTTTGTTGTAAATGAGGGGTATTGGCTGGTGTTAAAGATGTTTTTGAAAAATTGGAACATAAAGAACTCATGGATGGTTGTTCTTTTAATGAATGAGACTGAATAGTGGTGGTGTAACCGCTATTTGACTTGACTTTTAAAGTATTTCCATATGATGTGGAACCTAATAAAGGATTTGTTGTATTGATTGGGTTTGTTAGTTGTTTAGTATAATGAGAATATCTTTGTTTTTGACCTTTTATTCTCATTGCATTATAAGTGTCGTTTAATTCAAAATTAGAATTGTTTTTGATTGGACTAGCATTATAATCTCTGGATATTGATTGAAATAAAGGTGATGAGGGTCTCATTGGTGACATTAGTCCGTTAGGTATATTCTCGCTATCTTCACTATTCGTAATTTGATCCATCGTGTCCTTGTTTAACTGTGAAAATTTTTGTCTATATTTATAAGTGTTTGTATTAGCATTGTTATTGTCGTTATTATTGTTGAGGGAATTATTATCTTCATAAATATCTTCTTCTTCTTCTTCTTCAATTGGGTTATTTACGTAACTGCTACTGCAATCATTGTACCGGTTTTTATTGTTATCGAATATGTAGAACGGATCGAATATAAACTCTAAACCTGCAGGAGCAGACTCGGTCCTTCTATGAGATTTAAAAGACCTTGGCTTAGACTTTAAGGCATCATCGAGATCGATAATTGCATCAGGGACCCCCTTTATAGGCGAAGAAAATTTAGTCTCTTGAGTAATGAAAAAGCTAAGGTTTGGAGAATCGATTAGATCATTTTTCTTTTTTGGAGTAAATAGATTTGAGTAATCCGTATCAGGTAATTTGTTTGGTATTAAAGGTGAACTTGATGTAGTAGTGTTATGTTTCATTTGGTCTATTTCAGAAGATATGAATGTCTCGAAAGGTGGAATTAAAGTGGGACCATTTGTTATATTATTTGAAGTAGAAGATGGTGGTGGTGCTTTTAAAAATTCAAAATCGCCTGAGATGGCAAATGATCTTTTGTGACGGTGACTTCTCTTTGTAGGAGTAGTTAGATGATCAACTGAATGTTGAATGTGGGGGATAGATAAATTCTGAGTCTCTGTCATTGGCTATTTTGTATATATTTAATTCTGGAGAATAATGTATGAATAAATATATTGAATCAATTGAAAATGTAGATTGATAAAATAATAGGAATGAAGAGAAGCCAAAAAAAAAAGAAAAAAGATTAGTGGATCAAAAGGTTTTAAATATTTTGATAATATAAGTGAATGGAATGAAGAGAAGGAGATGGAAAGGTAAATATATAAATATGTATGTATATTTTTTATTTCTTTATTTTTTGTTGGTATGTTTATGTTTTTTTGAATAGCAACAGACCACTTTGAATTTTAAACAGATGACAGACAATAGTCTTATTTATTATATATCTATTTATTAATCGAACCTAGCAAGTGAGTTTGTCTTAATCTCACCTCCTTAATAAGGTATTATTTGGATATATCAATATTCGGAGAACAGTGAAAGCGAGTATCTATGTGATTTATTTTTTTTTAGGTTGTTGAAATATATATAAAATATAGAAGTAGTTAAGACCAATATATCATTATAACACACAACTATCAAGAACACACCTCTTTCTTCAATTAATCCTGTCTTCTTCTTCTTCTTCTTTTCTCTTGTTAAATTAAAAATATCAAAGATTCGGTCAATAGAAGAATCCAAAAAAAGAAAAAGGAAAACAAAACTAAACTTGACTTTTCAATAGAAGAAGAATTTTCTTTGTGTTTTTCAGTTTGGGGATTCTAATCTTATAAAATAATATATATATATATGTGTGTATATATTTAAGAGATGTCATAGATTGTGTTTTAACTATCTCTTAGAATGTTTCATTGAATTAATATATGTATATTTATAGTCAAATAATAATAATTTTAGAGGTTATTTACTCAGAATAATAAGTGTTAAGGGGAAGGGATTTGAAGTTTTTGCCTAAAAGGGTAATTAACAGCCATCTTCTTGTTTCTCGAGGGAATCAAGCTTTTGTAAGAAAACAAAAAGAGTCCTTTAAACATTGTTGGTATTAAAGTGTTATTAGATAGTGTATACTATATTTATTATGACTATTCTTTGTTAACACATTAAAGCATTTGTTTGATGTTATCTTACTAGTTACGAATTCTTATACTGTGTTTGAAGTTGTTGTTGTTTTTTTTTTGTAAATAGGGTATACTCTATTACATACGCACATAAACGCACACACATATATATATTTGAACATGTCTATTATAAAGAAGAGAGTCACTTTATTGTTTCAAAGTCCAGAGGATATTGTGGATAGTGTCCAAAGAAATGAAACTCACTTGATTATAAAGAATCGGAATGAAGTTTTGATTCAAACTAGATGGCAAATCATAAATGATAGGATAGACGAAAATAACACAAATGGTTTGATTCGTATCACTTGGAAAGATAGAAAATATTTTACTAACGATTATGACAATAATACTGGTTCATTTATCAATACCATTAACGGAATTATTAATACTGGGTTTAACGTCTACCTAAATGATTCTACCGTAACTCACTTAAATGGTTATCCATTGATAAAAACACCTAAATATAATCTTTTACATTCTAATAAACCTTTATTAGATATATTTGCAAATCTTTTTTCTGCTGATGAGTCTTCTTTAATTGGTTTTAATGATTTTAATCCAAGTAATCAATTCGATATCTTAAAGGATTCGAATATAACAGAGATCAATAAATATGAAATATTGGAACCAAATAGTCTTTTTCTTATTGGAGAAGAAAAAAATAATAATAATAATAATAATACATTATCTAATACCGTATCTAATCTAGAAGTTGGTTTATTCTATATTGATTTTTTTGATAAGAGTGACATTAATTTATCTGGATTAAGGTGTCTTTGGAATCAAACTAACATGATTGAGACATGTTTGAAAACTTCTCTTTTCTATAAACCATTGGTCACCAGAACCAATAATACCCCATCCTTACAGATACAGTTAGAAGAACCAATTGGTTTACATCCAAAGATTCTAGTTAATTTATCTAATTATGAAACAGAGACAAATTGTCAATACTTTTTATTCTCTCAATTACCTTTAGAATTATTTATGGATAAATTTCAATCAGATCCCGTTTTCTTATTCGGTGAACATGATTTAGAGTTACCAGAATATAAATTGACTGAAAGGTCATGGGGTTCGGAATTCTTATACCTATTGGAACCTGGACAAATTAATGAACTTACCTTACATTCAAGATATTTAAACATTAGTACTCCAAATCCTTCTATCTTTAATGTCACATTTGATCCAGTTGTATTTAAAGCTTGTGACAAAAATCCTTTAGATATTGTCAAAAATCCTTTTTATTCTAAATCTCTGGGATTAGAATCCTTTTTCACTGATGATACTAACTTCAATATACTTAATTCAACAAGTCTAATTGTACCAATTCCAAGACCTGGGTATAAAGATTATAATAAGATTCAATTTTTTACTGGGTTAACTTTATTATTATCAATTATGTATTTAATTTGGAAAGTTATTCCCAAAAGAGCATCAACTGAAAAACGTAAAAATGAATAAGTAATATAAATATATATAGGATAAAAAAACGAAATAAACTTACTCTTGTTTCTCTCGAAGTATGTAATATGTTAAAATTAAATTATATGTAATTATACGATATATAATGTACAACAGACGATTTTTTTTTAACCTGTTTATATATGGAAAATGACAAATGAATAATGATTTTTTTCAAAAACATGCTATTTTATTTTGGGATATGATTTCATTTTTTCTTTTTGCGATGTTTCTTAGCAATACGTCTCAATGCCCTTTGTTCGTTCTTTAATACACCATCAACCATCTTATATTTACCCTTTACACCCTTTGGTCTACCGGATAGACCCTTAAATCTACCCGTAGCATACACTAACGTAACCTTCTGTGTGTTTCTTTGTTTCTTGGATACTTTACGCATCAATTTAGCAATCTCATCTGCTTTATCCTTTTCAGATTTATCTGAATCATCATTAATTAAACCTGCTTTCTTTTTAATTCTTTCTAAACGAGCCACTGCACGCATCTTTTTTCTTGCTTTAGCTTCTGCCACTTTCTTAATTGGACGAGCATTTAATGCCTTCATTTTTTCTTTCAATGCCAGAACAGCTTCTTTGGTAATTGGTCTATTAATCTTAGAATGTTGTCTTTCATCCTCAATAAACCATGCTGGTAAATTCTCAGTGTCACGGAATGTGTACCTATTAAACCCTTCATCTATTAAATCATGTTTGGTCTTTTGTCCAGAAGCTAATTGATGTGCTAAAGTCATGGCCTCCGCAGTAGCAATATCTAAATCTCTTGCATGTTTAGCTTTAGATGTTAATTTCATTTCTTCCTCGGAATCATAATCCGAGTCGACATCTTCATAATCAGACCCTTCATTGGAGACAATTTCGAAATCAGAATTGTCAGAAGAATTTCCACTTTCATCCAATAAATTATCATCATTATTATTTGTCTTCCTGATATCATCTTTAGAATCCATTTGATCATGTGTTCTCTTCTTAATGATCTTTGAAATATCACCAACAGATTCTGAGGAGATTCCATCTTGTTTCGAAATAGTTAGATCTGCGGTAACGCCATCAAAAATAGGATTATTAAAAAGCATACGAGCTTTCTGACTCAATTTACTATCTCCAGATTTGCCCTTTAATTTACTTATTAAATTATTAATTGCCTCATCGTCATCTGAATCAGATAATTCACTGTCATCATCATTTATATAATCATTTTCTTGTTCGTCACCTGCGTTCTCATTCTTGGCTTCATCAGTGAATCCAGTCCATTCATCATCATCATCTCCACCACGAGCCATTTTCGCTCTGTAATTGGCGTTTCTCTCAGCTTTTCTAGTCTTGTAATTTTCATACATGGAATCTAATTGAGCCTCTAAATCATCGGCTTCAGTATATTTATCAGGTTCGTACACTTCATTGTCATCAATATGTATATCATTATCTTTGGCTAATTCTTCATCAGTAAAAATCATTCTCCTCTTACCTTTAGCCAATTTATCTAATATACCTGTCTTTTCAGCAGATTTCAGATTGAATAAAGAATCTTTACCAAGATTTGCAGCTTCAATACCAATGTCTCTAGGATTTAGCATATTCATTTGCATTCTAATTATTTCCTTTTGTTTACTTTCATTTTTCCTTCTCTTTTCACGTTTTAATTGTAAACGTTTTTTCTCTTGTAATTCTTGTAATTCTTTTTCAATTTGCTCTTCTTCAGTCAACGGAGTCTCCATTATTTGTTCCTTTTCTTCTTCTTTATCTAAACCTAAAAGATCTCTGGCATTTTTACGCCATCTCAATATCATCTTAAAATCTTTCTTACCTAATACTTTCAAATCTTCAATACAAGCTAATAATTCTTTATTTGTTTGTTTCATCTTTTTAACAATTTTCCATTCATGGTCATCATCTATTATGTCAAATTTATTCATGTAACCGAGCATATTAATTGGATCATCTGTCTTAATAAAATCCATAATTGATGTAGTATGATATAATAAATTATCACCTTCTTCATAACCTTCTCTTTTTCTAATTTTCTTTTCAGGGTTATAGATCTTGGCTTGCATATTTTGTGGTCCATCTGGTATTTCTTCAAAGACTTCCTTTGGGTCTAGCAGTCTTGGATCTATCTTTTTGGGAGCTTTAAAACCTTTGCAGACAACGAAAATTTCCGCAGAAACATTTCTTGAAGCAGGAGGTTTTGTTGCTTCTACTTTGTCAAAGAATTGTTGGAACACCCAAATCAATTTATTATAATCCTTTGATCTGAACACTTTAGTCACGAAAGTACCATTAACTACTAAATTTTCAACAGCTAGTTTTAAAGCTTGTAAAGTCAACTGAGATTGAGTGAAAGCATCTTGAACCCAACCTAAACCAACATTAGGAGCACCGTCATGTAAAACTGTATCTGCTTTCCACGTTTTCATATAACCTCTTAATTTAGATCTACAATCCTCAGTAGTAATATCACTTTGGAAAGTGATAACATTTGGCATAGGTTTCATAGGGACAATATCCACACCAATAATTAAGGAATTAACCGGACATAATTTTGTAGCAACTTGACACCACGAACCTGGAGCAGCACATAAGTCGATAACCACTTTTGATTTTTCTAAGAAATGGCCAAATTTCTCATTAATTTGGATGATCTTAAACGAAGAACGAGCACGATAACCTTTTTCTTTGGCAAGGTAATAGTACCTATCTAAACGACCTTTACTATTTTTTTTCTGTGTCTTACCCATTATTTCTTTTAGTTTTTGCTTGACGCTTTGAATATTCTTATATAATAACTCATTACCATCCTAAAGAACATTATTAATTTAATGTATTAATCTTATAAGTTTTTACTATGATTTTTAATTTATGACTTTTGAGATGCTCATCGCAATATTTGAAAAAAAAAAAAATTTTTTTTGAGAAAAAATTTAATCTTGGAGAAGTTACCCGCACTTTTATCAAAATTTGAGAATATTGATTCAATTAAAGATAGGAAAGAGGTATTAACTGTTGTGTTGGGAAGATTAATAAACCGTTGAAAGGAGACTTTTGGTTGTTAGAGTTTTTTAAAAGTTTTTCCCTCAATATTGTTGTTGTTGAAGGAAAAATTAAGGAGTTGATAAAGTGGGACGTATTTTTTTTTTTGTTGGTAACAACGTAAATGAAAATTTGTAAAGAGAAAAAAGTAAAAGTTTTCTTGGGTTTTTTGTTAAGTTGTTGACATGTAATTTATTGTAGTGTTGAATTTAATTTGATGTTTGTCAAGAGTATGGGTGTTGTTGTTGTTTTTTTTCGTTTTAAAGGTATCCTATTCTTTCTTTAGACATTTTACATTTTTTTTAAATTTTTCAAAATTGAACCGTTTCTGGGAATGAAAACTGACATGGAAAAATAAACAAACTTTACCACTTAATTTACATTGATAACTACTTATTATTCTAACTAAAAAAAAAAAATTAAAAAATACAGAATGGAAAATATAATATCTGGTTAAGAAGAAGAGTGTTAAACGAACAAATTATTTATTAGTAAAAGTTATTTTTGATACCACCTTTGTCTTTGCATTAAAACACGAATACTATATCACAAAAAGAAGGTGACCATGTGCTTGAAAATATCTGCTAAATAATTCATTGCACTACAAAATGGGTGAAAAATTTTTTCAACGATATAATGATACAAATAACTTTGAGCTTACTGATAAATAAAATAAATTATAAATTATTGAATATAAGTTATTAAACTTCTAGAAAAATGAAATATGTATAAACGTGATAATTTTAAGAATTAGAATTATCAAAATGTTAATGTATATTAATTACCTATTCATTTTGTATATTACTTATTTTATATTATAAGAAATAAGAATCAAAGATTTAAATGTTAATTTATTGAATCAATATATTTTCTTCTACTATACTCTACTACTGGTACACTTTAGACATAGAAAGCATCGTGCTCAATAGGAAATCCATTTGCAATCATAATTATGAATTTAACGAAAAATAATGCACTTAAAAAAAGCTATTATAACGTGGCAAGGAAATATATGTTTTTTCTCTCTCTTTTCTTTCATCAAGAAACCTTTAGTGGAAATATTAATTTATATCCACTGGAACAGCGACTTTCTAGGTTCTTTTTTTAATATTAAGAATGTTTTTATACAGGTTTAGCTTTTACTATGCTAATGTTTATCTTTATTAAAAACCTACTTAGTAACATAAAAGAAAATCTTTTTTTTTTTTTTTTTAAAACACTTTTGAATTCAGAGAATATTTTTTGTTTTATATCTCTATTATATATAAGTTTTTATAACCTCATCTACAAATTTGATCACTAAGTATACTTTAACATATAAAATATCACTATTACAAAGTTATTATTAAACTACCTCAACTAGTAATGAACTAAACGATTATTATTAATAATATGTAAAATTTGACTGAAAATATAGACAACTTACATTAACCTGAAGAAAAACATTTAAAATATATGAGAAAGTTTACCCTGTGTTTGTCGGTACGGTAAAGGTACGGCTCAAAATATGATATAAACATGAATTAACAGAAAATTCTTTTATAACTTAATTTATTTAGAAAAAATTTCATCCAAAAAAAAAAAAACAAGTAATTATTTAATTAAATGTCGCCTTATAAAAAATATTCCAAAGTACAGTATTATACCAGATAACGTTAAAGTAAAACTAAAAAGAAACATCAGTTAAATTTTGTTTTTGAAATTCTAATCAATATTCGGTAATAATTGCTGGTTCTCATTAGATGTAATGATACTTTCAACCATATTCCTAAACTGAGTTCTAACAATATTGGTGCTCACTTTTGAAAAAAATTCTAGTTGGATTTAAATTAACTTCCTTAGGTAAGTTAATTATTTTGATTTATAACATATTAATTTATCCAAAAATCACATTAAACAATAGCGAGAATTAACATTCATAATATTTAATCATATAAGTCGTGATTACTCTATTGTCATCAACATTATTTAGTGGTAGGTTATTAAGTTAAGAAAATTAGAAAAACTTTATCCTCAATGATTTGATAATAAAGATATACTAACAATTTTTATATTGGCAAGTAAGAAAATATGTGTAGTGTCATAAATATTGGACCAATTCAGAAAAATACACCTTAGCAATTACTAGCTTTTTTTATTTCAAATAACATTCCCTAACAATATTATATATCCCTTACATTTATAATCCTACCCTTCAATATTTGTTTTTAAAAAAACACTTTGTAAGCAAATAAAATTTTTAATTTGTTTATTGTAGCAGGAAAAGAGTAGCCTATGTTTTAGGTATTTCAGATAGACATGTTTCCTTAGACTAGCATATATAACAATCACATATAACAAATTGAAATGTTTTGTTCTGGTAACTTTCGTTATATATGATATATTTCCCAATTAAGATATTTACATGATCTTCAACATTTTCCTAAAAGCAAAAATGGTAAAGCTAGTTAAGGGTAAAACTTTCAGAAAAAAAAAGAATCTTATTGTTCTCCTTTTAGGATAAAATAAACATTTTTTTTACTACCCCCAAGCAATCAACAATATATACTATATATATAAAGAAAATAAAAAGGGTGTTATTATATAATAGCTTTTTTTTTTTTTGAATTTATATCACGCGGAAACAATTTTCTTTCTTCGTAAGCTTGTAAGTTTGTACAGTTATTTATCTTGTTTATCTTGTTTATTTTGTTTATTTTGTTTATCTTGTTTATTTTGTTTATTTTGTTTATTTTGTTTATTTTGTTTATTTTGTTTATTTTGTTTATTTTGTTTATTTTGTTTATTTTATTTATTCTAGTTTCTTGTTTATAGCAGTTTTTTTCTTGCTCTTTATCTCTTTTGCATTTTCTTCATTTTTTTTATTTACACTAATGATTGCGGTTTCTTCTGTTTATTTTCTTACATTGTTTATTTTTTTTTATTCTGTTCTTTTCACCTTTCTTGCTAAATAAAACTATTACATTTACACAACTAAAGTTTGCATATTTGTTAATGTTAGATTTTTGAATAAACATTAGCTTGGCTATATATTCTCTTGTAATAAATTTCTATTCTTAGTTCCAAGTATATAGTAACATACTAGCTTATTTGATAGCAATAAAAATGTATTAGCCCTGTAATACTTTTTTTTTAAAACTATTTTCCCTTTTAAAGTTATTAAATAATATCATTTCTCAATCAATACAAGCTCTATAAATGATCTGTACTCAATGAATTTCTAGTAGCGAATCAACGTAAAAAATATTTTCAACATTTATTATAATCGAAACAAATAAACCATTCATTTTTATTTTTTTATTTTTTTTTAAAATATATCATTTAGGTACAGGACTTTTAGGTCTAAGGACTTCAATCTCATTTTTTAACGGGACATAATAGCCAATTTTCGAAAGCTCGCTTTTATATTTCTTAGGTGTGAAATTATTCATCATAACATCTGGACTCATAATAACCCAACCGGGTCTTAACCTAACCGGGGTGTCAAAACCTGTTCTAGCAGGTATGATGTGTAGTCTTCTAGTCGCAGTTGAAAAGTTTTCTGCGATTTTGTACAAATGAGAGGGCACTGCACTATTACGTGTTTCTTTCGTTTCGATTGTCAAATCCGTATCAACATTACAGTGAATTAAATGACCATCGGTGGAACGTCTAACAGTACCAGTGATACACATCCAACAGTGCCATTGCATTTTTTCCAATACTGATGAATCATCACCATCTAGTCCTGGATAAAATGGAGAATTTTTATCAATGGGAACAAATATTAATTCTTCACTTCTTCTGAATTTCTTAGCCCAGACTTCATTGTTTAATAATCTACTTAATTCATTAATTTTATGAACACTAGCCCAAATAAATAAAAACCCAGGCTTTGATATCAATTTATCTAAAGGAAGCTGAGTCAACAGGGGGTAAATAAACTGATTATCAGTAAGACAGCCAATCATCACTACATCAAATGAAAGTTTATCATGCTGTATCCATTTATTTAGAGTCGGAATCATTTCATCGATATCAACTTTGCAACCATATGGTCTTGTTGTATAGTTTGCAATCTGCTTAGTCTTTTCCTTAAACAATTTTTGTAACTTTGGATAACCTTCAACTGTATTTTCTATATTAGTTACATGTTTCTGTGGATATGAGTTTGTATGAATATAATTATTTGAATAATTATTATTATATAAATTTTTCAGTGGCTTAAAATCAACATGTTTTATTTGCCCTGCCAAATCATGGGAGTTTCTTTGAACGGATGACATTTCGACTTGAGACATTTTATTAAAATAATGGAGTGTGGTTAATTGTATATGCAGGTAATTGAATAATCTATGATATGATTATATTATAAAAATATTAATTTTTTAGTGTCGATTAAGCAGGAAAAAGAAGAAGAACAAAATAATAAAATGATAGAAATAATCTTGTGAAAACAACTGTGTTCTTATATATACATGTTTTTTTTTTTCACTGATTTTGTATATCAGCATAATTAAATCTCAAAATACAGAGCGTAGTACCTAATACCATAACATGTTTCACAACATTATCTTACTTTCCTCAATTTTGTTTCAGATCTTGACACTATAACTTCTGGCTCCACCACATATTCCTATTAATTTAATTAGTTTATTTTTTTTTTTTTACAAAATAGCGGAAAATTTGTTTCAGAGCGTTTCATGCACACATCTCTTCAAAAGTAGAAAACAACGATCTAACAGTCAAAGACCGAAAGATTCAACCAGAAACTGATATAAAACAATTACATTTTATAAATTATATATATGCATATAGTTAATATATTCATACATGAATAGATATTATCTAGGGTTCCTCCCCTTCATCTATTAACATGTAGCCTTCTCATAGGACAGTAAGACTCGAATCAACATGGTTATCCTCTCATTAAAACCGTTTGACGACACTGATTAGCATTTGTTATACTGAAAAAAAAATAAGAAACTATCGATATTGTATATTTAACAGTATTTAAGTCTCAAAAAAAAAAAATAAAAAAAAACATGTATTTATAAAAAAAAAAAAATGAAAGATCAAACATAAATACACTTTGTATATTTATAACCCATCCAAAATAGAACAATAAAAAGAAAATACCCTCAACCTAGAATAAAAATACCAAAAAAGAAAGAAAGAAAAAAAAAGAATATATCAATAAAACGAATGCAACAAAAAAAAGTCTGTTATTAGAAAATATAATGACGTCTATTCATGAAAATATCTTCCATTCTCTAACTCTTTGATAGCATCTTCAACAACCTCATCATCATCGTCATCCTCCATAACCTCAATAACGGTATATTTTATCATATCCCAACGTTTCCAAAAAATTATTGAGTCATCAAGTTGCATTGAGTCATACACTTGTTCCAAATCATTTTTGGCTTTAGTTAGTCTTATTTTCAATGACTCCAATCTAATAGAATCCGGTAATTTGGACACAGTACGGTATACAGAACCTGTATCAGTCTCATATTCAGTGACTTCTGTTTTGTATCCATCTTCATCGTCTTCATTAATTATGTCAGTACTGTTCTGTATATTTTGTCCCCTTTGTTCATCTACTAGTACACTCGTCTTATGGTCAAAAATCTGGTCATCTTCCCGATCATCATCGTCATTATCATCATCATCGGAATACTGTATTGATTTATTATAGTAAAATCTTGTTGGTTTGTTTGTATTTCTATTATTTGATGCACTAGACAGTTTTTGTCTTTTCACTATATTCCAACTATCATACATATCTACTTCAGCTGATGAAGTTGTGTCACAATAACGTGCCCAAACTTCATCAATGGCTTGAACAATATAATCGAAACATCTCTCTCTTGCCACAATATCTTCCCTTGGCAAATGATTTTTCTTATTCACACTGATGTTGCTAGTGTCGTTAATAATATATGATTCCAAATCATCACTATTAAAAACAAGAGGATTTATCATTTGTGTATTTTCATGATCACTTATATTTTTCCCCTTGTTATTACTACAAGGGTATGAAAAGGAAGTAGGTCTATTCATGGGTAAAATTTTTTTACCTGACCCCAAATGAAAGTAGTTATTATTCCTATATGTAGAAATAATATCATAATCATCTGAATCACTGCTATTATATGTATCTAAATTCCTAGCATCGTCAAACCTGTTTGAATATAATAGAGAAGTTGAAGACGAAAGAGGAGAAGGAGATAAAGATGAAGTTGGGGATAAAGAGCGTCTTTTTGATATTTTAAAAGAGTTAGAGATACGGGATGATGATGAATGTTTAATAAACCGTGGAATATTATTTTCAGTAGGATATTGAAATTTATCTGGATGGTTGTTATGGGTATCATTGTTTCCAGATAAGGAAAAATATTTAGAGTATGAGCGTTTAGAAGTAGACATTACCAAAGCTTATTTTATTTTACTTTATTTTTTTTTCCAATAGAAAATTAAAATGAATAATAATAATCAAATTAAATTAAAAAATGAAAAAAAAAATAATATTAATATTTATCAAAGAAATGAAAAAAATAAAACTTTAATATTTTAGTATGACTAAACTGCTTAAAAAAAAAATTAAAGAGTTCTCAGTGTAGATTGTGTGGTGTGGTGATCTGATCTGTCACTAAACTAAAATTTAAAATAATAAATACTAGTATAATAAGCAATGAAAAAGAAAAAAAAAGAGTGCGTCAACAATAATATGAATATCAAAAGTAAATGGATAGAAAAAAATAGGAGGAAAATATTTAGCTAACCCTATAATAATTTCCTAAAATTTGTTGTATAGAAAGGTCTAAAAACCACAGAAAGCCCTAACAACCAAAAAAAGTGCAATGAATGAAAATGGCCAAAGAAGAGAGACTTTGAAAGAAAAAGTTGAGGAAAATGAAAAACCAAAAAACCAAAAACTTGGGAAAAAGTGGTGTAAAAAATGAATGAATTGACAATTCTTTAATGTAGTTGATAAATTTTTATAAAAAAACGGGATAAAATACTTGCACGCGATTGGTCGGAAGTCACGTGGTAAGCGGGTAACCCCCCTTTACTCCTTGAAAAACTCAACACACAAAACGCCACCCGTCCACATCGTAAGAAATGACTAAATGACACCGCTAATCCCCACCAAAATATATACAAAAAACTATACAATTTTACATACTACTAAATCACAGAGTATCAACTACAAGTTGTTGTTGTTGTTGTTGAGTCTTATTTTATTAGCACCAGATAGATGCTGCTCTCTCGTCTACCAAATTCTGTATAGTCTGTTTAATATACTTTCTCCCCATCATTTTTAACTGCACAGTCAATTTCTCTCAACAACAAACGCCACATTTAACAAAATCAACAATTTTTTCCCTTGCCGTTTTTCTCTCCCTGAAAATAAGGAAAAAAAATATAAGGAAAAAATATAAGGAACTTTTTGGAAAAACAAAAATAAATATTCCCACAAACCCTAATATTTATTACTCATGTTGTAACTCCAGGAAATTTAATATAAACAAAAAAACTAACATGGATAAAGCATGCCCTAAAGCTGAAGTTGGAGGGAGGAGATCTATCATAATATAATTGAACCTGACTTGTCTATTTCGATACACTAAAGTAACATCTTAGTCAAAATAATATATTGCCATTCTCTTAGACAATATATTGATATTATTAGTGTTCTGTTTTATAACATACTCGAAATTAACCCCAAAAGGAGAAACACTCACAATAAACGGACTCGTATTCAAATATCTAAGTGTTCATATCTACTTAACTTCAATTTTAATTCACTAATTAGTGGACTTTGTATACAGCCATTGGAAAGAAGAAAAAGTATCAAAAAAAAAAATTAATAATAATTAATAGAAAAAGACACATCCAATTCCCAGAATTCAAATAGAATCACATGTGTAGTTCATACAACAGTCATACATGATTCTCTATTATGATAAAAATCAAAATAAATGAAATATCACTCATAAAAAAAAAACAATTCTTGATACCGTTTGAACTTATACAAAAGTTATCATTAATTGCATGAGATAACATAAGTAGGTGTTATATATCATTGTACAATATTGCTAAATTGTCCCAATGGCTGTTAATACACTCAGCACTTCAATTTGTATCTTTTATCCCCTGTTTCCAAACAATTAATGGGTCATGAACTCTAGTTTAAAAGTAAACATTATAATTTAAACTAACAATCTTTTAAATTACAAAACCTTGTATTATAAACAAATCCTTCATCCCTACAAATTCTCTTTCGATTTTGAAAGTTCTCTTGTGGTTGTGCAATTTTAAGAAAATATGGAAACAGTCTCCTCTCTCCCCTTCTGGACTCAGACTTTCTTACACGTCACTAATGATTTTTTTTTCTTTCTTCAATTCAAATTAATGATCTACCGAAAATGGCAAAAACAACAGTCACTATTATTATCATTATTACTATTATATTCAATATTTTTCACTTGATAGAATAAAAAAAAAATAATTAATTAAAAAGGAACATGTAAAGTAAAACGCATAGTTGATATCACATACATTTATACACACGTACATATAACTTCCCCCCGCTCGAGATAATTTTATTCAATTATGTCTAATATATATAGAAATAAAAAAAAAAAAAGAAATATTATAAAACAGTAGAATGATTGGATATTCCCAGAATATAGAAGTTATTATAACAGATTCAGACGATTTAAATTCCACTAATATTCATTCGATAGAAAATGTATTAGTAAGTAGTATTAATACTATCTCCAATATATTCGATTATTTGTATTTTTTTAAAAGTATTGGACTAATAAATGACAAAAACTTTCTGTATAGAAATTTAAATAAAGGTAATTGGGGGTCCAAATTTTGGTCTTTATCATTAGTATTTGCAATTAAAAAATCTGTAAATAATTGTTGGGAATTGCTTAAATATAGAATCAAATTGAATTTTTATATTCAAAATTTCGATTCTTTTAAAAATCAATCAAATTCACCTGTCAATGGAATTATCTTAAATAAATTGAGATTAAAATTGAATAAAATAAATTCTTTACTGCTTGAACAGATATTTGAAGTTCTACAAAATATACTTTATTTCATAATATCAATACTCGACATTCTGAAAAATATAACTACTTTTAAAGTATCGAAGGATAAATGGGAACATTTTAAACATCTGCTGGAGACTATATCAAATTTACTTACGATTTTCAAATTCTCAGTCAATAGTTATAATATTTTAAAGATAATTCAATAACTTTGTGTTAATAGAAATCATATATACATACATATATATATACCCTAATTTTGTAAACCTAATTCCTTTAAGAAAGCATCCTTAGATGGTTCTCTACCTAAGAATTCCTTTAAATCGTCATCAATTTCATATAACCCACCATTACCAAGCACTATGTCTCTATATTTAATACCAACTGCACTGTTTAATGGATCTGGGGAAAATTTAGTATGGTACATATCTGCTGCAAACACTTCAGCCCACATGTAACCATAATACCCAGCTGAATAAGAATCTGACATGATGTGACCAAAGGAATCATACCCCTTACTATAACGACCACCATTTTCAACAAGAGAAATCTCTTCACGCGATTCATTCCATAATTTTAATAAATCAAGAGATTCAACGTCATTTGTGGTATGGACTTTCATATCAAAAAGACCGAAATGTAATTGCCTTAATGCAAATAAAGCACCATTAACATGTTTAGTGGCAATTAATGAATCTAATAAATCCTTGCCTATCTTTTCACCTGTCTTGTAATGATTAGATAAGTCATATAGACAGTTTTTATCCCATGTGTAAAATTCTAGCATTTGGGATGGGGCTTCAACGAAATCCCATGGTGTGGCACCAGGTCCATTGAATCTACCAATCTTATTTTTGCCAACTAAATCGTGAATACCATGTCCCAATTCATGGAAGAAAGTAGTGACTTCATTATGTTTCAATAATGCCGGCTTTGTAGGAGTGGCTTTAGAAAAATTACAGACCAAAGCAGTAATAGGATAAGATTTAACATCATCTTCGAAATCGTAGAATGCTGAGGCAATACCAAAATTGGCTGCATGACCATACTTACCATCACGAGGATGTAGATCGAAGTATATCCAACCAATAAACTCTGGTTTATTTGGTTCATCCATTTTCCAAACCGCCAATTGTTTGACATCTTGATGCCAAACTCTCTTCCTAGATTCCGAAGTCTCTTCAATAAATTTCAATTTAAAAACAGTTTCATAAATCTTTAACATACCTTTGATAGTAGAGTCCACCGGATAAAATTCTGCAATCTTCTCTAAATCAACATTATAGTTATCTTTTAAGTATTTGTTATCATAGTAACGATGATCCCAGACATAGTAATGTCCATCAAATGGGATACCCATTTCTTTACATTCACGCGCTTTCAAAGATTTCAAAATTTCAAGTTCTTTTTTTGCTAAAGGTTTTAATCTATCCTTTAAATCGTTTAAAAATTCAAATACAGTCTCTTGATTTTTAGCCATCTTGATATCCAAATTATAATTAGCATAAGTGGAGTAACCAAGTAATGAAGCCAATTGATTTCTTAATTTCAATGTCTCAACAAACAATTTTTCATTTTCTGGAACCTTATTTTGATCACCATTAAATGCAATCTCTCTTGTCTTTGGATTCTTAGCTGTCTTCAATACAGGGAAAATATCAGGATATTTGAAAGTGACTTTATATTTTAAAACACCATCCTTTTCAACTTTTTCAAATTGTTCCATAACTGAATCAGAGACACCATCTAATTCCTCCTTAGTGAACAATAAGAATTCTTGTTGTTCCCCAAGATTCTTCGAGAATTCTAGAGATTTAGATCCAATCTGGATTTTTATGTCCTTAATCTTGTTTCTTACCTCCTCTGGCAAATTCAACCCAGAACGGATATAATCCTTGTGACATTTTTCAACAAATCTGTATAATTCATATTGATCTCTATCCTTTAAATATTTCTCTTTATTATCCTTAATTCTTTGCCAAATCTTATCGAATTGTTTAAATGTTTTATACCTCAAAGATATTTCAATCTCAAAGTTTTGTAATAATTCAGTAGCTTCATTAGAGGCGTCTCTAATTGATTTATTTGAAGAGACATGTTGTAAGAAGCATAACTGATTGATTAAAGGAGTGATCTTATTTTCTTGGATCATGAAAGGTTTAACAAAATTTTCGAATGTTGGATCTTCAATTGATTCCAATTGATCATATAATTTAGTGGTATTGTCAATAATACAATTAGCATCAAACATAATCCTTTCAGGGGTCCAGTTCCATGAGGGTGGGATACTTGGTGCAATAAAATCGTTTTGCATTGTATTTTTATTGTTAGTGATAGTGGAATATTGCTTGTATATGGTGGGGGCACTTTGTCTTAAACAAATGGATTTATTTGAGGAAACTTTATAAAAATGAGATAGGGGAAATAAGTAGTTTAAAATTAGTGTTTTGATAGTAGTAGGAGGAGTACCTGTTATTATAAGTGGTAAACTTTTTCTTAATAACATCCACTTGAACTCGACCTATATATGAATGTTTGTATTAAAATTAATTAATAAAAATTAATCAATATACAAACTTATAAAGGAAAATTTACCCCTTGTTTTCTTGTCTGCTCTACTCATTTGTATATATATCATTAAATATATGCAAGCATACTCGTTTATCTATCGTTAACTGGGATGTATATATATTTTTCTTCTTTAAAATTCCAGATAGTTAGACAAAATCCAGAACACAACAACAGAAAACAACGCTTTCCCTACACTCCCGTCCAAGAAGAACAGAATGCACATTGATAGAGAAGACAATCAAACATTAAAAAGAAAGTTGTAAAGACATATAAAAAAAAATGTATGAGTAATCCACCTAACCATAAACTAACCACCACACAACATGGTCGTACTCTCCCTCTTGTTTTTCTCAAATAACGTATTCATTTATACAATATACATTAAATAAATGAATCATCAGTTATCTCATTTCCAGTTTTCCTTTTTAACAATAATAATAATATCACAATATTTGGTAAAAATACTATACCTACATATTTGATTTAGTGTAAAATGAATTGTCCAGTACCTCAAGTCACTATCAAGAGACAAGAAAAAATGTATATTATGTATTTTTTAAACCATCTACTATTCACCTCTTCTTGTAATCAACTAAACCGAAGTAAATAACAATATCTCTAGCTATCAACCACTGATTATACCTTTCAACATGTTGTCGTTCTTCTGCCTCTATATTATATTCAAAAACAATCAATCAAAACACAACAAGAATCAATCCTGTGGAATTGTTTTTGATTATATGTGTTTTAACCAAAGCGATAAACTGCGCGCCAGTACAGTCCTTTAATTTTCTCTGTTCCCCCCTTTAGTTTTATTACCTCGTAAGATTAATATGATTGAGAGGGAAGAGGGAGAATCTAGAGTAAAGGAAGACAGACGTCGAACGATATTGTCCCATTTTAACTATTATCAACAACAAAAGTTTCTTCTAAAATAACATTGAAAAAATTAGCTCGATACCTTGAATAACAAGACCATAAGTTTAACATTATAGAATAAGGTAAATATATAGTTTTTTTTATATAAAAAGTACAAATGCCAGAAAAGAATGAAACTGCTCAAAACACTAAAGATTGCCGTAAAGAATGTCATATGACTCAACAATTGACTAAAACGATAGACAGATCTTTATTGAATGATAAATGGGATATCGTTCTTTCTAACATGCTGGTTAAAGTTGGAATGGGTTTCGGTGTTGGTGTTATAACATCCGTATTATTCTTTAAGAAAAGAGCATTCCCTGTCTGGCTTGGTATTGGCTTTGGTTTAGGTAGAAGTTATTCTGAAGGTGATGCTATCTTTAGATCTACTGCAGGAATTAGAGTCATTAAAGTATAATAGTAATAACAGTCATCATCATCATACTCACCACATTACATGTAATTATAATATATACTAAAACAAACAAACAAAAAAGTTAATGAGTCTTTATTCTAAATAAATAAATAAATAAATATATATATATATATTTATATATGATATTCTTATTCTAAATAATGAAAATAATAATATTTTTAAAGAAAAAAAAGTCAATCCTCATGATGTTTATAACACTGTATCCATTTACATACATACATACTTATACATATGCATCTATTCCATATTATTTAACCAACAAACCCAAATATATTTAAAAAATAGACAAGAAAAAAAGAATATATTAATTATTCAGTATTACAACGAAAATCCAGATATCATTTCAATTTGTTTCAACATATCATTCTCTGCTTCTTTTTTCTCCTTCTCTATCCTCTGTTGAATTATTTTATCCCTCTTCTGATCATGAATTAATCTTTTTGTATGTAAAGCTTTAATACTTGTATTTTTAGAATTATTTTGAATATTGTTACTTATATTATTATTGTGATTAGCAATAACTTTCTCAAGTATAGCTCCATCAATCCCTTTCATTTCTAAAGATTTATTCATTTGTTCTACTTTTAACTTAGTTTTTTTCCTATCTGAGTATGATATAACATTCTTGTTATTCTTACTCTTTTTATTACTCTTTTTACTCTTTCTTTTATCTGTTATTATATTTGCTCTACCCATCTTTATTTTCAATAACAATACTAGTTTATATCCTTTTATGGAGTTAACACTATATACATATGTATATCATCCACCTTTTCAAATTAAAATAGAAAAGAGAGAACATGAAAACGTTTCTTTAAAATATCTTATTTGGATTCTCCATCTTAAAGAACTATACCACTTATACCTTTGCTGCTTAACAAGTCATCTTCTCTATACATTTTTACCTCATCTTTACAGTAATTTTGAAAATTTCACGGATATTTTTCAATTAAGTCAAAAATGAAAATGAAATTGGAAGGAAAATTTTTCAACTTTTTTTCTCCATCTCTGCGTGATAAGAGAGATGAGATTTAAATTTACTCTCTTTCCTTAACCGTTGGCCCCATATATTTAATATCAGTTTTCATAATCTGAAAACAATCCAAAATATTATATACATTTATCCCATAAACACTTATCTATATACACAGCTATTTTTTCTATTTTTAATCCTCTTTATTTATTTATTTTTTTTAGATCACATAAATACATAGATATATTTATACGGATAATGGTTTCTACATATAATAAAGATAAACCTTGGGATACTCCAGATATAGATAAATGGAAAATTGAAGAATTTAAACCAGAAGACAATGCCTCAGGTTTACCATTTGCTGAAGAATCTAGTTTCATGACTCTTTTCCCAAAATATAGAGAAACTTATTTGAAATCTGTCTGGAGTGATGTTACAAAAGCACTAGATGCTCATCATATTGCCTGTGTTTTAGATTTGGTGGAAGGTTCGATGACTGTCAAAACTACAAGAAAGACATATGATCCTGCTATTATATTGAAAGCGCGTGATTTAATCAAACTATTGGCTCGTTCTGTTCCATTCCCTCAGGCTGTTAAGATACTTCAAGACGATATGGCATGTGATGTCATTAAAATTGGTAACTTTGTTACTAATAAAGAAAGGTTCGTTAAGAGAAGACAACGTCTTGTCGGTCCAAATGGTAACACACTTAAAGCTTTAGAGTTATTGACCAAATGTTATATTTTGGTTCAAGGTAATACAGTCAGTGCAATGGGTCCATATAAAGGCTTAAAAGAAGTTCGTCGTGTCGTAGAAGACTGTATGAAAAATATTCATCCGATCTATCATATTAAAGAATTGATGATCAAGAGAGAATTAGCTAAAAAACCAGAATTGGCTAATGAAGATTGGTCTAGATTCTTGCCAATGTTTAAGAAGAGAAATGTTGCACGTAAGAAACCAAAGAAGATAAAGAAGGAAAAGAAGGTTTACACTCCATTCCCACCTGCTCAACTACCAAGAAAAGTCGATTTGGAGATTGAGAGTGGTGAGTATTTCTTAAGTAAGAGAGAAAAAGAAATGAAGAAACTGGAAGAACGTAAAGAAAGACAAGCCGAAAAACAAGTTGAAAAGGAGAAAGCAAGAGCTAAAGATTTTGTGGCTCCAAAAGAAAAGAGTTATACTGGAACTTTAACAAAATCTAAAAAAAATAAGAAAAGACATTCTGATGAAGAAGATGACTCTAAAGATGAAAAGGAAAGTCCTAAGAAACTTAAAAAGATGTAGAATTTTCATATTTAAATTTATTTAATGAAACTGTACAATAACAGACGAGGAAGGGAGAACCATGGGCATACTCACCCATACACACACATATATATACTTATATATTGTACATAAGTATAAAAAGCTATAAATCAAACATCTCATTACAATTTATCAAATCTTTTTGAAAAAGTCTACCCAACTGTGAAATATTTCATCTCCTCTCAGGTTGTTGTCTTAGTATACATTTCATAGTGAATAGAATCGGAATTTTCTTTCCTCAAAACGCGTAGACGGTTTAAAAATTTTCATAGAGACGCGAAACTAAATAAAACAGAAAATATTAAGCCAAAAGGACTTTTACGTGGTCCAAAATAAGTTAATAAACTACTTTTGACAAGACCAATTCGAATAAAAAGGAAATGAAGGCCGTCTCCGATATAATATCTATACTAGTAGCTAGTGAAATAAAAATATTAAAAATATCTAAGAAGAAGAAAACAAGGAATAGAATTAAAAATCATTATATTGATATAATTTCTTAACTTTAAATCATGAATGTACTTTTTAAAGAATTAGAATCGATAAAACCCAAGAAGAGAACTACTTATAAAAAGACAGCAGAAAATAACGAAAATGAAAAACAAGAACTTCCACCTATTGGTAACTTAGATGGTGGATTTTTATTTCATCATTCAACTTTAGAAAAGGTCAAAAAAAGATTAGCTAATGATAATAATGAAGATTATTCAATAGATTATGATATTAATAAAGAGTCTAGTAATACAGACAACAATATACTTAAAAACACAAATCTCCTACTATCTAATAATATTCAATTGTCTCAGACACAACTATTGAAAAATATGTATGGTGGTGGTGAGGACTTAGAATCAATTGAAAAGAAACAACAAGAAGAAAGAAAGAAAAAAGAAGTCAGAGAATTCCAACAAAAGAAAAGAGAGGCTAAACGTAGACAAAGGGAAGAAGCTAGAAGAGAACAAGAGTTGTTAGATGCCACTCAAATTATTTATCAAAAATACGACCTTAGAAACAAAAATAGGTATAGACATAACAATAGGACTGTTAATACATCACGTACTATTGAAGAGACGTTTCAAGAACTAGAAAAAGAAGCACAAAAAGCTGAAATAGGACATATCAGTAGAGGTAAAGATGATGAACATATTGATGACCATACCAATAATGACGAGATCCCACTATCTCAAAGTACGATACCTTTGTTTTATGAGAAGAAAAAATCTATTAAAGAAAAGTTCGAGATAGACTCAGATAATACTTTACATATATCCAATACAGGTGATCAAAGTCACACCGGACCCTTAACACAAACTACCCAAATAATTAACATGGACAATGAAGTATCACAAACTTCAATAAAAAAGTCCACTCAACAAAGACCTAAAAATATCCCGATATATCCTAACCAAAATAAATATGATGCTAGTTTAGCTGAAACTGAAGAAGTATCAAAAGAAGGTTTACAGTATGACAAATCAAACAAATTTAGGATAAATGAGAATGACTCGATATTGTCTACGAATACTGACCTGAAAACACAAGTATTTTATCCAACAAATAAACAAACACAAATAATATCTACTGTAGAAGAAATTTCAATTTCTAAAGATAAATACAACAACCTTCCAAATATGGGTAAAAATGTTGTACAATCTATTCCACTTTTCAGTATATCTCAAAAAATAGAACTTCCAAAGACTGTATCTGAAACAAATATTTTTAATGAATCTTCAACTCAAATTATAAGTAATTCTGGAAATTCTGGCTTTTTAGAAGGTAATCAACGGAAACAATCTGTAGAAGAAGAAGAGGAAGAAGCTACTCAACCAACTCAAGTAATTACTACTCAACCAACTCAAAATATCAGCATCAATAAATCCACACAATTTACACAAGAGATACGGTATACAGATGCGACTCAAATTACTCAAGTAACTCAATCTATCCCAACTAGTGATGGTCAAAATAGTATAGCATCTACAATAGTTGACACTATTGTATCTGGCAACAATATGACAGCCACAATTGCTGATGATGCTACCGGTAATCTTAGAATTCATGAGATTCAAAGACAATTAGAAAACGAAAAAGAGGAAGACTTTGATAGAAAAAATAAAGAGTATCGCAAGATTGAACCAACTGTCAAGGCAAGACTAAAGTTCACAAAGGATTCATTTTTAGCAAATTTTGATAGCGACTTATCAGAATCTGAGACTGAAGAACAAACATTACAGGACAAACCTTCAGATAACATACTCTCTTCGAATCCAAATATTAAAAAAGACAATTTAGGTATCCAAAATGAATATAATAAAGAATTAGGTGGTTTAACAGTCTACAAAACAAATCTAAAAACTCAGATGGATGCTGAAAATAGAATAGAATTGGATTCAGATGGAGATTCAGATTTAGATTTGGAAAGAGGTGACCATAGGATCATTTCAAAAAATGCAAAGGCAACTATTTTAAATATTAGAGCAAAATTATCTAAGACAAAAAAGAAGAAACCACAAGCAAACAATAAAGGCAATTTGGGTAAACTTTTAGAAAAATTAAGGAAGAAGAGCAGACGACAGATTTTAGATTATCAAACTGAAATAATGGAAAGCAAGGGCTTAACGAGGAAAGATTTAGAGAAGGAAAAAGAGGTCATTGAAAACTTGTTAGAACGAGAAATTCTTAGAAATCAGAAGATAAGGCAAAGAGAAAAAGAAAGAGAAAAACAAAAACAAAAACAACAAACAGAAAGTTCTGATTCAGATTTTGACCACAGTGCCAATGAAATAGAGGTATCGAATTTTGTTGATGAGGATGAAGATACTAATGAATATAATAGCAAAAATCCTGATTCCGAAGACGAAATAAGTCATAACAAAGAAAATAAAATAAATGATGAAAATGTCGAAACTAAAGAGTTGGATGATGACGAAGAATTTCGGTTGACTAAACCAAAAAAATTCAGACATATACATGTTTCCGTGGACTCAGAATCTGATAATGATTCTGAAGTGGAAATAACAGAGGTCCCAACAACAAATAAATCAAAACAAAACTTAGATATCATGAGCCATCCCAATACAATCTTCTTAGGTCATTACGGGGATAACCTTGATAATACTACATCAAGCATCGCAGACCAAGCTAAATTAGCAAATGAAGATGATGACGAAATTGATGAAACAGAAGAAGCAACTGACGAAGACAAAAGAAGAGCAATGATTGATGAGCAAAAGTATCAACAAAGATTGAATGAGCAAAAATTAAAGGAAAGAAGAAAAGAACTTGAAGGCCTAACCAACTTGGTTGAAGAAGAAGCTGAAGAATCAGAAGACGAATGGTATGGTATTGGTGGTGCTGATGGTGAAGACTCTGACGACTATGACTCCGAAATTGAAAAAATGATCGATGATTATTCAAAGACGGATATGAATCTTGATGAAATCAGAAGATCATTGGTAGAAGAAAATAAAAACATGGATATTAAGATGATCAATAAAATTCTTTATGATATCAAAAATGGTAATTTCAGGAAAAGAGGAAGATCTACTTTAGAGTTAGAAATAAGTGATGATGAAGACGATGAATTACGTAATTACCGCTTAAAGAGAAGGGAATTGATGAGAAAAAGGCTTTTAGATTTAGGTGATAATCAGAAATTAATCAATAATCCAAAGTCAAAAGCATTTTTCGACAGCTTAGTAGAAGATATTATCGAAACGAAAAACCCATTTGGCAGTGTTGAAGAACCTAATCTAGAAACGCAAACATTCACCTCATCATCGGATGAAGAAGAAGATGGACCTTCTCACCAAGATTCCATAAAAGATAACGAAATAGTTAAACATGGCTCTCAAAATAAGAAAGTTGTTCTTTCAGAGGCTTTTGTCCACAAAAGTCTATCATTCCTTAATAGTAATGGGGATTTAGACGAATACGAAAGAAATAAAAAATTAGCACGCTTACAACATGGAGATGATACCGAAGACTTATTTACTTTAAAACAAAACAGTTCAATAAAATCTTTCAGATCTTTAACAAACATTCAAAAGACTGTTACTTTAGACGATAACAATGACGATATAAATACAGATATTTTTGAACCATCAAGACCTCCATCTATCATCCAATCGTTCAGTAGTAAAACAGATATTAATGATAAATTCAAAGAAGGCAGTAAAACGGTTAAAATATCGAAGTCCTATAAGACAGTTGGTGGTTCTAAGGCATCCATTACATACATGAGTAAAATACGTAAATTAGTAGCACCTAAGGCGAATTCCAAGAATAATCTATTGCATAATCTTCGGAAGAATAATACTAATTCAAGAATTAGTAAACTTTTCAATAATGAAATAAGCAATTTTGGTAAGTAATCATTCCTTTTAATGTTTTTAAAGTATACAACTTTGCGTAAACAGAGACTTACATAGGCAGTATGTATATTAAAGTATATCCCATATATAATTATTACAATGAATTAGGCAATATTTATCACCACCATCCTCCAAATTTCTGACGTTATAGCTTGCTTTACTACTGCTAGTACCATTAAAACAATCAATTAAAAAAAAATTGACAGTGTAAAAAAACGTTCCTGGTTTTTACTAAGACAAAAACAAATTCGGAATAGGTGAAAATAAAGAAAGGTAAAATATAAAAGTTAAGAAAAACGAATAGAAGGAGAACTTAGATTAACTTTTCTTTAGTTGTAAATGCTATTTTTTTTTTCAAAATTATTTATACCTTTCAACAATCATACCCATTATAGAGGGAAGATACGCATAAAAGCATCCAAAATGTTATCTGAAAAGGATAGAAACATTTTACAAAAATTTTCCAAAGTTCAAAATGCATGTGCTCAGTTGAAGAATGCCATTGCAGTTATATATGAAAATGCATTGTCGAATGAAGAATTAACTAGTATGAGTGGTGGTTCTGACACTGAAAAATCTGTTGCTACTTCTGCTGCGTCAATGATATCTACATATTTGGCTAACGCCAGAGCCTCTGTCGATATCATCAAAATTTGTGACTATTATAAATACGAAGCTGACATATCCAATAAGATTCCATACTTCAAACAACCAATAATCAGTAATAGTGATTTAGAAGCTTTGATCTTTATGGATAAAAACTTAACTAAATCGCGTGATACTAAGACAAACGATGCTCTTAAATTTTTTGGTGAAACTGAATTACAAGCTTTAATCTCATACAGTTTATCTAAGAAATTTCCATCTTCTAATAAACAATCTTTAGAAAACTTAAAGGAGTCCTTATTATCCGACAAAAATTTAAAGGATTGGGCTCGTGATATGACTATTTTAGAAGGAGTTCCCTCACTTGCTACCAAAGTTAATCCAAAAATTACTAAGCAAGAAATCGAAAATATTCAGGTTGATTTATTCAAAGCTTATATTGGTGCATTAATCTTAGATAGAGGCTATTTAGGTTTAGAAGATGTTTACAGGTGGATGGAAAAATTAACATTTACCAAAATCCAATTATTGAAATTTAGCAACTTAAGAGGTTTATATGCCAATGACTTAAAGACCCAATTAGAACAATTTATGATTGGAAATAAATCTGGTCAATCATTACAATTTATCAACAGTAATGAGGGTGGTATCCACCGTGTTAAGGTTACCTTAGGTCAAACCGTTTTAGGTCAAGCAGAAGCTCTAACTGAAGACTTAGCCAATAAAAAAGCTGCTTCAAATATTTTATCTAACACATCCTTATTATCCAAATATTCCGTTCACCATGAATCTATTCCAATTTACTCAGTAGCTAAAGAAGAACCTATTAAAAAGAAACAGGTAGCTAATAATACTAAAAGTGACATTTTTGAAAAATCATCTCAAAATGACAAAATATTACAACCACCAAATCATGAAACAAGCGCAATGAATATTCAACCAAGTCAAGTTTCAGCTGCTACAAATAAAAATGTCGCGCACGTGGCTAATCAACAGCCACTACTAACCGCGGATGCCTTAAACGAGCAAATTATGAGCCAACTGACTTCTAAAATGGCATCAATGGTTAGTCAGTTGACTTCTCAAATTTTACAAAATAACAATATGTCTTTATCTACTGAACAGATCACCAAAGAACTCACTTCTTCCAGTATCAAATCCACTTCTCAACCAGAAACCATTGTTCAAGAGGAACCAAGCAAGATAATTGTTCCAAAAAATATTGTGGCTACTGAGGACAAGAATACAAAATTTGAAAAGGAGTCAGCAGCAAATAGTTCAAATACAACTGTTAACGGAAGCGCCGAAATTGCTCAAATACCAAAGGAGGAGGAAATTACTTCTAACGTAAACAACACAAGTCCGCTTGTACCAAAAATTAAAAATACAAGAAATGTTTTAACGAATTCTTTAGAAAAGAAAAAGAATGCTTCTACTACTGATTCTACCACACAAAATAATGGCGACAGTAAAACTGCAAAATCATTATTGAAGAAAGAAATTCCTCCTGTTCCAAAAGTTGGTGTGTCACTAAAAGATTTACCTAAAATACCACCAAAACAATTTGCTTCCTCTGAAACAAAAAATAATAGTCACACTGAATCAATAGTTAATGATCAATTTCAAAATAAGGATAATACTCAAAGGTCCCAAGAAACAAGAACAGAAAAACCCGAAGATATTGAAAGTGGTAACACCACAGTTTTATCTGAAGAAAGTATAAGAAGAATTAACAAGATCCAATCTACTAATCCAATCAAGTTGCCATTGAAGACGTTATGTGACAAAGGTGCCAAAGCTAAAGTTTATGAAATTTTTGGTAGATTCAAAATGTATCCTGATTACACCACGATCCAATTAGGTGTTAACGACTTTTATTCTATTTGTAGTATTCGAGGTGAAGAAGATTCCTTTATGGGTGAAGGCCGTGGTACCAGTAAAAAAATAGCAGAACAAATTGCTGCCACTGAAGCATTGGAGAATGAAAGACTAAAGGAACTAGTCGAGACACGTAAGAAGCAAGTTGAAAAATTATTAGGTTGTAATATAGAAGATTTGGAACAGTCAGATAGTGATGCTGCTATAGATGAAGTTGATACATACAAACATTTTCAACCACAAGAGGACAAACAAGAACTTCCAGTCTTCGATACATGTGATAAAAGTTCTATGACTAGATTATATGCTATTATGGGTCAATATAGATTATACCCAAAATATGAAAGTGTTCAAGAAGCTCATAATATATTTCACAGCATATGTAAAGTTAAAGGCACCGCAGTTGTATTAAGTGAAGGCCGTGGTACTACCAAAAAGATATCCCAACAAATTGCAGCTGAGAATGCTTTGGAGGGTGATGTATTGGCTGAATTGCTTTCCGAAATAGTATTAGAAGAATAATCTTGACAATTGTCTTTTTGGGTATTACTGATTTCTATGTATTAATATATTTGACCATTGATATCTCTTCAATTTTCTTCGTATGTCTTCAGTGGTATAAGAAAGACATCAAAAGATAGAACAAGCAGCAAAACAAAATTAAATGGAAACGTGAATATAAAATATTATTCAAAATAATGCATGATAAATAATATTTATTAGTTATATATTTAGCTTACATATTTATCTTGTTATAATGTTTATTCTGTATTTAATGTTTCTTATATCCATATCAATAATTAGTTTTTTTTGTTTAACAGAAGCAACTTTCATGTTTTCACCTTATCATGTTTAATAATAAGATAAACCACCATTAAACCAAGATTTGATGGTCTTCCTATATTATTTTTAATTCATGATGTTCCGGACTGTAGATTATAGAAACTTCTCTCAAGGACAAAGAAATTATTTAGACTGCCTTCCAAAAAGATTCCAATTAGAAAATATACTATTTGAGTTTGCAGAAGTGTTAGAAACAAGATGTCGTGTTTGATTTTTGGTAGACACTGATTGTTCTGAATTAATAATATTTGATAATAAAACTTTTGAACTTGTTTCGTTTGATTTAGAAGACGTTTTAATAAAAGTCGGTTGTGTAACCACCACAGTGTTATCTAAAGTGGTTTTGATTGGCTCATATCTTGATCTAGTTCCATTCGTCAGAAAAGAAGAAGTATTATTTGTGTAAAATTGATAAAATCTGAGTGGTTTTTTGGTTATCTTTTTGGAAAAAATACTATCATGAGAATTTGACCTTTGTAATCGTGGAAACTTATCGATTTGCGAAGCTAATATTGGAGTCTTCAAATATCTATTAGATGACATATCATATGATAGAAGCAAAGTATCTTGATCCAATTCATCATCATTGTCATCGGCACCATAAACATCACCAGTATCCTTAAGATGATCCAATTCATCATCAGAATATGTATCGTCATACTTACTATTATTGTTCTTATTTGTTTCTTGTACAATTTTCATATTTTGAAACACCGCCAAGGATAACCTATTATTTTTCTTAAAAAAGTTATTCATTTGTTTGTCTGTATCCTCGTTAAGTTTTGATTTGTTGTTGGGTATATTATAGTATGATTTAGCCAATCGTAACTTTTTCTTTGGTGTTTCAATGTTTGATAACGATTGAACGTTTCCGACATTTGAATGAATTGGAGAATTGGGTAAAGAAGAAACTATCAATTGTTGTTTCTTTGGTGTCGAATCAATGAAATTATCAACAATTGACGAGGGAGATGGAGAAGAAGACATGATATGAATATTATTACTTTTATTATTTTCATTCTTATTTGATGTATTGGACCGAATATTTCTTCTAGATAATATTCTTAAAGGCTTCAATTCTAGAGAATCAGCAAAACTAGAAGAACTAGATGAGTCGGATGATAAAGAAGAAGGAGAAGATCTTTTATATGAAGGGTAAAATGTTGTATTTTTTTTAGTTTGTGCCAGTTCGTTTAATTTCAAAGTTAAATCTTTAAACTCATATATTAAATTTTCCATATATGATATATCATCTTGTATAATATTGACACTATGTCTATTTTTCTTCTTCTTCTTCTTCTTCTTTTCCTTTGCAAAATTATTGTCATCATTATTAGTAATGATATTATTATTATTATTATGATTAGTAGATGTATCTATATCTTCGAAGGTATATGATTGCTGTTGGGAATAGTGCGGAGTATTAGTGTCAATATTATATTTAAGACCTGCATGAATACAATGTTTTAAATATAGAGATCGTCTTTGTAAAGACTTTAATTGTTTATAATAATGTTGTTGTCTTTCTTTAGCATAAACCATTGAATCATTGTGAGCAGTACAATCCTTAAATTCAGTGCCATTATTATACTTATTTATTTGATCTTCTTGTTTTCGAATCCAACACTCCAATTGCCATATTGCATCCTCTGATCTTTTCAATAATTGTTCTGTGATATTTTCTACTGTAGATTGGTCCATGATTATTTTAACAATGGCCACAACAACTTTTCCCTTGAAGTAGTAAATAAAAGTAGAAGACAGAGATAAATCTTTGATAAAATATTCCAGAACCTTGTCAACCACTTTACAACATGTATAGAAAGTTAGTCAAAGTGTAGAACACACCTTATGAAAGGTATAAAGTCATCTAACAATAGAAATAGAGGGGAAAAAAACAACCTTTACCCTCTTTATTATCCATCGAACACTCATTCTTCTCATTCAGTTTCAACAATGTTATGTTTACCAGTTTTTTTCTTAAAAATATTAAAAATTTAAAATAAAAAAGAGAGAGAGAAAGAAGGAAAAACAAACCGAACAAACGACGGAATTCTAAAGCCGCCAAAACAACCAGCCGGAGTTACAACTCCATAGTGGATCGACATACTTTTTTCCGCCTCACTATAAAATAGCGTAATAGCAAAAAAAAAAATTGGGACGGAGACAGAATTCCGCATCTCGATGTAACAGTCGGCTGGTATTCTGCTGAGTCCTTCCAGCCGTCTCTCTTTTCTTCTTTTAAAGTTGTCTAAACTAAAAAAACACTCAGACCCTCGACTCTCTCTGTATGTGTATGTAGTTCCTTCTACAATGGATTGAATGAGTCCACGAAGTAATGCAATGGCAGTGGAATTATAGTCCCGAAGTATAGTGACTATCGAAGCTGTCTGTCTAGATTATTTGTTTAATTCAATATATTGAATAAGAGTAAAAAAAACATTAAGAGAAGCTCATCGATCGCATTTCATGCATTTTTAGGTGTCCCTTTTGTGTTTATTATTCAGTTAATTATCTTTTTAAATTGTGATATATAAAGAGATATCATGTTCAATTAAACTTTCTATCAACTGACCATGGGGTTTTGTTTGTATTCTTGCCATTCCCCATTCTTACTCTTCTTCTTTTTTTTTTTTTTTTGCTTTAGTACTAAAGAATAGTGTAAACATAAAAAAAAATATGTCCATAGTTTATAATAAAACTCCATTATTACGTCAAATATTTCCAGGTAAAAATTTACCACAATTCTTTTTAAAATATGAATGTTTACAACCAAGTGGTAGTTTCAAGAGTAGAGGTATAGGTAATTTAATACTTAAAAATGCAATAAATATCCAAAAAAAATTCGCTAATCAAAAAAAAGCACATGTATTTGCTAGTTCTGGTGGAAATGCAGGTTTTGCTGCTGCCACTGCATGCCAAAGATTATCTTTACCTTGTACCGTTGTTGTACCAACCGCAACTAAAAAAAGAATGGTAGATAAAATTAAAAATACAGGTGCTGAGGTTATAATTAATGGCAATCATTGGAAAGAAGCGGATACTTATTTAAAGGATCATGTCATGTCTACTGTTGACACAAGTTCTATTGAACCAATATATGTACACCCCTTTGATAATCCAACTATATGGGAGGGTCATTCTACGATGGTTGATGAGATAATAGACACTTTAAAAGAAGAAAAAATTGATATCATTAAAAGGGTTAAGGGGATAGTTTGTAGTGTAGGTGGCGGTGGTCTGTATAATGGTATAATTCAAGGTTTGGAGAAATACAATTTAGCCGATAAAATACCAATTGTCGGTGTTGAGACAGCCGGTTGTCATGTATTTAATACCTCGTTGAAGTTAGGTAAACAAGTTGAATTTGAAAAAATCACTAGTATTGCAACATCTTTAGGCACTGCTAATATATCAAAGAAAACTTTTGAAAATGCTAAAAAATATAATACAAAATCTGTGGTGGTGGATGATTCAGATGTAATTAAAACATGTCTAAAATATGTTCAAGATTTTAATATGGTAGCAGAACCTGCCATGGGTGCTTCTTTACATATGGCTTATAATATTAGTCTATTAGAAGAGGCACTAGGTCATAAGTTAACACCAAAGGACATTATATTAATAATTGCATGTGGCGGTTCTTCTAACACAATTCAGGACTTACAAGAAACTCTAATTAAATTAAAAAATCAAAAACAGGAATTGCCAATTTATAAATTTGCTGAATTTGATAAAAGCAACGCACAACCTGTTTTCAAACATATTTAGGCATATATATATACAGATACATTTATGTATATACTAACTTTTTTTTTTATTAATTAGGTTAGGAACTAAAAATAAATCAATTATCTCTTTTATTTTTTATTGTTTTTCTTTTCTTGTTTGTTTGTTTGTTTTTGAAGTCAAAAGCGTTTAAAAAATTCAAAACATTAATTTTTTCAAAAATCATTTGAGATTTGGAAAAAAATATATTCAAGGATCATAATAATAATTTTATAAGACGAACAAAGAAGAGAAAGAGACACACACACAGAGAGAGAGAAGGGAGGGGGATGAGTGGAAACGAAGAAAGACTACCCAAACTATAGATAACATTAAATAGATATATCTATGAAGAAATATAACTAGGAAAACAAGGAATATGTCACTGCAAATATCATTTAATGTTAGTTTTCAAGTATGTTCTTACCTTAATTATAATATCTAGAGTGAATAATGGACAAGTAAAGGGCTGTGTATGGATATTTACTAACTTGAAATAAATAAATATATATACATATATACAATTATATATTAATTACTTATTGTTAGTTAATTCTTGAATCTGATCTTTGTTTATGTGAGAGAAAGACCCTTTTACGGCAAATGTATGATAATAGTTATGGTCGAATGCACCTAACCAAAGATACGCGGTTATTCTTGGAGAAGGTGTTTGCCCAGAAACAGTGGTTGACCAAGGAGGAACGACAGTTAATTGCCAGAAAATGTGGACTTAGTCCCCTGCAAGTAAGAATATGGGTATGTTAATTTTGAAAATTGTTTTTGCTAGGTAACTACCTCTTAAGTACTAACCCTAAGTAGTTTATAAAAATTATGCTCTTGACTTCCATTCTACTTACAGTTAATCCTTTAAAGTTTTATCTTGGAGTAGGTTTTGTATGATTGGGGACACTTGAACAGACTTTTCCTTTCTTCTTTTATTAGACACCCAGTTTCTTATTTGAACTTTATTTAGACCAGTGGCTTTTGCAAGCTTTTCTAAACTATTTTTTGTTAAATATGGTTTTTGATAATGATCCTTATACCATTTTTCTAAAATAGCCACATTATCCAACGAAAATCTGTGTCCACGATAGGAATTTACTGATGTTTTTTTCTTATTCATCATATCTTGTGTCATTATATTGAAGATTAGAGGGTTTTCTTCTATTTTTAAATGTTTCTTTAAATCCTCCTTAGGAATATGATAAATTATTTGTTCCATTATACAACATATTTGATAAGCTGTCTTTAAATCATTTATTTCAATCTTCCTACTTTTATCTTCTCCTGATTTTTTAATTTCACAAAGACTCCCAATTATATTGTCGAAAGTTGTTAATAAATCATCAGAAATATTCGATAAATAATTCGGTAAAAATGAACATATCTTAAATAATTCATCTTTGATATTTGCAATATTTTTTTCTTCCTTCTTTATGTTTTGATTATTTAGAATATCTTTAATTAATATCTTATTCATGCTATGAAGTAATAATATCGTTATTGATTTTTTATGTACCTTGAATGGGAATCGTTATGAATATAACTTGTAATCTTGAACTTTGTTGTATAACCAAAAAAAAAAAAAAAAGAGCAGTAGTTCTTGGAGTATTATCAAAATAAATACACAGGAAAAGTTTTTGAGGTTAATAAAGTCAAAGTTTAGTGGTATATCTTTAACTGTGCCCTAAAAGAAAGATTATATAAAACAGGAAAATTTTATATAAGAGCTAAGCTTACTTCTCACCTTCTTTTTATTCTTTTTTTCTGAATAAATTCGTCCAAAACAAATGAACCAAAATGAATTCGAAAAAAATTATATTTAAAGTTACAATTTCAAAAGACAAAACCAAGAAGCCTTTTAGACACAATAAACAAAAAACTAATTTTTATTCAGTAAGCACAACTGTATTTAATTCAAAGTTACATGTGGAAAAATCTATTCCCAATAAAAACATATTAAATATTATTAACAGGCAAATCCCATGTTTAAAATTAACAAACAAAAAATTGAAATCTCCAGAAGAAGTTTTAGAAAGGAGAACTTTAAATCCCTTCTTTGCGTTTAGAATTTATTACTCACAGTTTTACCAAGGGGTTGATCAGAAGCAACTCTCAACATTATTAGCAAGAGAATGGAAAAAAGACCACGACGAACAACAGTTCTGGAACAACCTCACGGAACAGTATAAACAAATTAAAGATATATAGGTGATATTGTTATCTGGTTACTTTACTGTTTTGTTCAATTGGTTGATTTGTGGTGTTTCCTCTATATTCTTGATATTTTTTTTTCTTGCTTTCTCTCTCTCTCTCTCTTTTTTTTTT
The DNA here is from genome assembly GCA_017347545.2 of Arxiozyma slooffiae. Taxonomy (NCBI): domain Eukaryota; kingdom Fungi; phylum Ascomycota; class Saccharomycetes; order Saccharomycetales; family Saccharomycetaceae; genus Arxiozyma; species Arxiozyma slooffiae. The sequence continues at coordinate 20,955 of JAFHAQ020000001.1, read as the reverse complement.
TTTTTTTTTTTTTTTTTTTGTTGGTATAGTTGTTTTCATTTCGTATTTGTCATGTTGTGTTGTATCCTGTTGGGGTGCGTTTAAGCTTTGTTATGTTGTTTTCTTCTTCTTCTTCTTACACATTCCCCTCTCTCCTAATATTCTTTATCCATTTGGTCCTTTGTCCTACTCGCCTTCTCCTTTTTTCCTGACTTTGCTCACTCATTAATTTTCACCTTTTTTATATCTCATCTAGTTGTTTTCTCCCATTTTTGGTCATGAATGATATTACACTTTTTTTCGTCTCCCTTTTGGAAGTTATCTTATCTTGTTATAACAAAAGTAATATGTATAACTAAGGATATACTTTTTCTATATATATATGCATCTCTCTTATTTATGATTTTTCACTTGAATATTTCTATTCAGAGATAAATCTGGCAATGTTTTCCTCTCCTTTTATTTTCTAAAAAAATAACTCAAGGCTTTTAGTTGTAGTTTTAGGCTAATTTCATTTATAAGTTAGAAAATACATCTTTTTTATATTAAAACTGTACCATTTCAAACTCAAACTTATTTTCTTTTTTCTTTAGCCACTGAAATCTATATCCAATTTGCAATCATCTTCCCCTCATCTTTTTCTGTCTTTTTTATTTTTTATTTTTTGTGACGCACGTAGAGAAATATAATCCATGTTTATTCCGTCACTTTATCCAAAAAAGGAAATTGATAGACACACTGTACATACTCTAATTAAGTGAAAATATACTAATTTACAGTTGAGTCCTACTAAGAACCTTTATAAAAAAGTTAGTGGTTGCTTGTAATACAGTGTTATTCTATATTACCATGTCTAAAATGAAGATGTAGGCTTAAATACACAAACTGTTTTAACATGCTTTTGTCTTTAACACTAAATCAAGAAAACAATGTGTTCTTTTATTTACTCCTAGCTTATGTATAACCTATAGGTTATTAAAATATGAATAACAATTTTAAAGACTACAATAACTTTTCCACAAAAACAAAGGAACCAATAAGAATAATGTGTTCAAAGTCTCATAGTTATGATTATTATTATTCTTTCTATTTTGTATGTTAAAACATCTCTTATATGAAAGATGCAAAAACCAAACTTTTATTCTATACATTCTACATGGTTATAAGCTTAAAAATATTACCCTTTTCCTTCTTCTCTCAAAAACATTATCATTTAGTACGACAAACTATAACATCTTGTTTTGTGTTCATAATAAACCAGCTTTTTGACATTCTCTAAATAGTTTCATGCTTTCAAAAACATTCAAAATTTGAATAGAAATTAAAGTATTGAGAAACTACTTTATTCTTACATTTTCATTTTTCTTTCTTTATTTTATCTCTCTCTTACAATATTTGTTTTTTTTTTAATGCATATCACTTTTCTGGCAAAACAAAGACAGACACCGACTATAAAGGAAAATAATTGTATTTTTTTTAAACGAGAGAAAATTTATTTTGGAACAAAAAAAAAAGAAGGATCCAGAAAGTTGGGAAAAAAACAAAAACAGTTACCCTTACTCTCTGACTTTTTTTATAGCTTGGAATAAATGGAAAATTTCGAAAACCCTAGAAACATTGATGATATATTCATATCCTTTCCCAAGATTATTAGTGATGTTTTCATTTTATAATTGCATAAATGATTTTAAACAAAAGGAAATTTCAATAATAATTTATCTTTGAGTTACCATTGAGGACAATATTACAAAGAGTGGTAGTGTTAAGCTGGTTACAACCAAGTGTATGTAGACACTTTTACAGAACACAGCCAATTCCATTTATTCCACTTTACAACCCTACTTTAATTTAATATCAAAGAGGAAAGAAAATTAACAGACGGGAAAACTTTCTACCCCTCCCCCCAACAACAAACCGTCTACACCTTCTTTTCTCCGTTCCTGGGGACATTTTTTTAACTTCTTTCATCTTCTCGTTTATGGCATTACATTGTATTGTGAGAAAAAAAAATATGTACATTCATTTATTTTTTTTTTTTGTTGAATTTAAAGTGAAACTGTCGTTCTTCGAGAAAAAGGCAACAAAAAAAACAATAGAACTGTTTAAGAAAAAATTATCTTGTAAGGTAGGAAAACAAAAGAATACAAAATAGCAAGTGAATTGCCTGAAACTTTCTTCAGTTTTATACGTCCATGACACATTTAATTTTGTTTAAAAAAAAATGATATTAACATTAATAATAAGATCTCGTATCTTGTAAACTTATTTATATCTATTAAACGACACTAAACAAAAAGAAAGGTGGAGTGCACACTCAATAAACAAACATTTTACTTAGAAGGAAAGTACAAAATTTTTCATAGTATCTTTTAGAGTAATTTATTTGTCCCCCTTTGTTTTTGAGAATCAATTCATGTCAATAACTCCTCCAAAAACGTTTCTTAACTTCCTTTTATGGTTAGCAGTAAATGCAATTATTACTGGATAATCGTGGAACGAACAATAATAGTGCCATTCTTATGTTCTTTTTCTAATTCATATTCTTCGTTAATTATTGCTGCATTTGTTTACTCTTTGCTTTGGACCCAATCCTTTCCCTTTTCTTTCCCCTACCATTAATTAACTTAATGAATTCTAGAATATTTAATATATAAATCGAGTACTTTGAAGTTTTCCAATACTTTCCTTTTGGCTCTCTCTTTTTTATTTTTTCAATTTAGTTCTTAGCCAATTTATTTCACATGAATAAGAAAACCGTACAACCTATAAGGCATCAATTATAATATTAAAAATGGTCTCTTTAAGAAACACTGCTGTTTTAGCTGCTGCCACTTTAGCTACTTCTAACGCTGTCAAGACACTTCCTGTCACTGCTGAAGAAGCTCAAATGTTAGAATTATCTGTCTACGTTAGAGATATTGCTGACCACATGCAACAATACTTATCTTTCAGACAAAAGTACCCAGACCAACCATACCCAGCTATTTTAAACACTGTCGTTTTAGAGGCTGCTGGTTCTTCTGGTGACAGTTGGACTTCTTTATTGACCGGTATTGACCCATCTACTGTTCAAATGATGTTGACTGGTGTCCCATGGTACTCCAGCAGAATCTACCCAGCTTTAACTTCCAGATTCGCTGAAGCTGGTGTTGTTGTCGAAGGTATTGATGCTAGCTCTGCTGCCGCTTCTACCTCTACCACTTCTTCTGCTGCTGCTACCTCTTCTTCTTCTTCCTCTAAGGCTGCTTCCTCCTCTTCCTCTGCTGCGGCCTCCTCTTCTTCTAAGGCCGCTTCTTCTTCTGCTGCTGTCACCTCCTCAGCTGCCTCTTCCTCAGCTGCCAAGGCCACTTCTTCTGCTTCTATGGCTCAAGCCATTTCTCAAATCTCTGACGGTCAAATCCAAGCCACTCACACTGTTGAACAACAAACCAACGGTGGTGCCAAGGTTGTTGCTGGTTTAGGTGCCGGTGCTTTGGCTGCTGCTGCTTTATTAATCTAATGAAATTAAAAAATAATTTTTTTTAATAAAATTCATTTTTTTTTTTGTTATTATTAGATTGATATAATCTTAATGACCAAGCTTTTTTTACTACCGTCTCCATTTCTATATTACGAAATAATCTTTTAATATATTATATATATATATCTATTATCTTTTAATCAAGAAATGGGCAATTGTTCGGTTACTGTCATTATTAGTTCTTTTTTATTTTATATGGTTTAAGAACCCTATGTATTCATACGAAACTATTTAATTCTTATTTTTTTTATAAATTCATATATAAGTTTAAATATTTGATATCCACATTAATTGTTTATTTTTCATTAATCATGCTAAATGATTCCACAATCATTGTATTCATACCTCTTGATTTTTTATTTTTTTAAATAAAACTATTTTTGTACTATTGTTCGAAATGTGCTTTTGGACTGATTTACTGCAGCACTTTGACTTATGTCACTAACTAAAGACCTCAATGGACAAGGCTTAAAATCTAACATATTTAAAGTATCCAATCCCATCAAAACTGGGACACCCTTTAGAGCCTAATATTAAATCACAACTATTCTTTTAGAAAAATTGGTAATAATTCCATCAAAAATAGACTAAATGGAAATGTCATAATAAAGAAAAGGAACCTAACAGTATACTATTGTTTCATAATTTTATATATATTTTACTGTTAACCAATAGGAAACCAACCTGAAATAAAAAATTACTTTACCTTAATAAAACAATCAAAAAGTAATAACTTATATACAATACTATTCTAATTGCAGAAATGCTTTTTTTTTTTTTTTAACTTAGTTTGAAATCACTTAAGTGGTTTCTCCAACTGTTTTCAAAAAGATAACCAACTCAAAAATATATATATATATATATGAAATAAATCACTAACATCATATATTTAACTAAAAAAAATCCTCTTCTATTTTTTATATATCAACGCCAAAAATCAGAGAATAAACCCTAGATTATTGATATATTGATAAATATTTTCATTAATATCAATAATATACCTACACCTAGAAAGAAAATATTCGATCCAATTAGGTTTCTGACAACACCATTTTTACTATATAGAGGAATATTCACAGTTAAACTTGGATTGATTGTAATAACACCGTTTTCTTTTTGTTGTGTGACTACTACTGGTATCATTATACCCACAAAAAGAGATGCTATTTACTTCCTAGTAGATATAAGAAACAAAAATAGTTGATGTGAAATATGTAGTAGAAAATAAGGTAAAGGGAAACAGGACAATAGAAGTAGAAGGTATAGCTACAGTTGAACCACCTAACGTTTGTGAAAAAAATGCATAGCTGGAAGGGGATGTAGTAAAAGAAAAAAAAGTTAATAATGCTGAACCGGCTCTTACAATAGAAATAATGGTAGACTCAGAAGACAAGCAAAACTATCTACACTGAACAAGGATAAAAATATGTGAGGAATATGGTAAAACAGTTGAGTATGACGATTCAACAAATTACAATAGTAATGATGAACTGGAACTAGAAAGGAGAATTAGAAACAATGTTGTTATTAGAGGAAGCAATAATTGGTGTGAATGGAGGTGCTGTAGAATAAAATAATGATGAAAAGGAAGTGGTGCAAATAGTTCTTGGAAAAGTGATGGTTCAAGTAATAATAGTTGTAGTGAAACAGGTAGGATATATAAAAGAGGTACTAGTCTTTACAATCAATGTCTTTGCAGACAAGTATCTAAAGTATGTAAAACTATTCTAGACTAACAAGAGATACAACTCAGTATCATTTGAACAGTGAATGAATCCGTTCTTGTTAATAATAATAAAAAAAAGAAAATCGAACTACTACCAGAACCCACAAACATAATTTTCAGAAGGATATTACTTATTTAACTTGGATGAAGTTGGAGGTATTAGACAAAAACCTATATATCGCCCTACATATTTAAAAATATCTTCTACTTAGATGGATAATGTACTTTGCTCAACTTTTTCTTCTGTCATACCCATCGCCGTCATTTCATTGACACAGAATTCAATAGCTATAACCATATCCAATGATTTTCCAACTTTAAACATTTTCCAGTACTGATTATTCTCAATATGAGATTATATGGACAGGGAAAAGTGGTTTTACTGTATGTATCAGTTAAATCACATGACTCTAAAAAAAAATCTTTAACCTTTAAAACAGAACATTATTACTATTGAATTTTGTCTCAATATAAATTCCACCAATACCCTATAAATTGTTTGAGTGAGAAGCGATCCAATATTAATATATTAATTACCATTACATATTTTTAACCATTTGAACTAGATAATGCTATCAGTCGAAAAAGACACAAAGTTAAAGTCAAATATTACCATATATTTTTTCTTTTTTGCCGAGTTTACTAGCGCAGAGTGTAATTTTAACGAATAGTGCTTGGAGGGAATATTCTTTACTATTTTATCAAAACATAAAACTTAGTGAAATAAGTTTTTACTAAATTGACCAAATAAAATATTATACATAACACAATGTCCCAATTCTCAACAGGAAAAGAAGTAATTAAACGAGGACATTATTTAAGATATGATACACAACAAACTTTTGTGGTCATTGAGATCAATCCTCTAATCAATCACCAATATTATTATTATTGTTATTCCAAATAGATATCGATGACTAGATCAGAATTAATAATCGATTAACACTATATATTCAAGAAAAGAAAACAGATTCGTAAAAATATAGTAGTATCTTCTTTAATATATATAGGAAATATAGTTAGCACGGAAGAAAGAATCAATTCCAAACACATTTATGTAGAATATCCAACCATCTGCATACATATATATAGATATATTGAATTCAGACTCCATATAGTAAACTCATCTAAGCAAGATTCCTTCTAACTGTTAGCCAAAGTGCGCCCTTCAGTTTCCTTGAAGACAAGGAAAAGTTCCTTTAGCTTAGGATCTCCTTGTTTTATCCCCTCAATGTAGTCTTTGTAATAGGTTAAATACAAGGAAGTACCTTTGTGGTTATCTTTAATCAAAAAAACAGAAAGTTTTCTTTAAAAGATAAGAAAGATTAACAACAAAAGGTTTTTAATTCTTTACTGCTTGTTTGTTTGTATATGCAAGTTTTGTATCTAATACAGATAATCACTAGAAAGAAAATAAAAAACAAACTACAAACATGTTTCCAATTTGCCCATTAATAGTGGTAACACAATATAGCATTACTATCCACAAAGAATAGAATAAATTAATTTGTGACACTCTTTGCATTGAGAATAATAGTTAACAACAAACACTCTTGGTGAAAGAGTGGTCTAGGTATATCATTTTCTGGAGAGAGTCTTTAATATTCACATTACACAGTATGGCAAGCTCAAGCGTTCTATTTTTCATATTTAGATGATTGTTAAAAGGTCTGTATTGGCTTTAGTTTTATACCGGCAATTGTTACCCGTAATAAAATCGCCTATACACTAAAAGCCAATGTCAACTACTTTTTGATAGACTAAAGTGGCAAGAGCAGAGCGTGTTTGAAGGGTGCAAATGTAGGGTCAAATTTTCAATGTTATAAAAATGTTACTAGAAACCTGTAACTTTGTGCTCAGAACTCATTGGATTAAATGCTTATAGATAAAACCGTGACTTATCACACATTATGATGTTTATATATTTTAAAATCTTTCATGGTCGAGTAACTAAATGATTAATTATCTATTTGTAAAACAAAAGTGTAAAACCACAATTTTATTGAAGAAATTTTGCTAGTCTTATTGTAGAAGTTCTCTCAAAGGCCCCAAAAAAGAAGGAAGATGAAAATACAAAACAGCTTAAATTCAATGCTGTTACCCATTCCCTCGGGCAAATTCCAGGATATTTTTCTGGTGAGATTATTTTGGAAATATACATTTTTTAATATAGTAAGTTACGGATCATTCTCATCCACCCATTTTTCTAACACTCTACATGTCCTTTTCAACAGAGCAGTGTTTTTACCAAGCACAAGAAACTTAGAATCTTCAGACATGGCCTTGTCGCCTCATGGAAACATCTTACTATCCTCGGGGGAAATTCGATAAATGATACCCATTCTTCAATAACATCGTCTACCTAGAATCATAATATAAAAACTCGTAATAACAACTATGGTGTAGACAAGAGTAGCCATATTAATCAACTCGCTGAAAATTATTTAGATTATTACTACGCAAAAAAACAAAAACTGTCTCAAAAATTCTAACAATGCACTACTTACTATACTGTTGAAGGGAAATTAACTAATGTCAAAAAAACAAAAAAACAAAGGTGTTTCAGAAAAAGATCATAAACATCAGACTACTTTATTCGGTATTTATGATCTTTCTGACTAAGGAAAGAAAATGTACAGAAGTTACTTTAAATTTTTATCGACTGAACTACAGAACTTTACAACAAGGATCTCAATGTGAAATAAAATATCCCATGTGCTTCAGACACGCACCATCTTCAGTAAAACTTTAATGTATAGTTTATACATATTGGCAATAAATAAAATTGAATCAGGTTGTTTCATCCATTTTTCTGCCGTTCCATACGAGACTTTGACAGTAAGTTCCATGATGAATTTGCACTACAAAAATTTGGTAATTGAAGACATTAATATTTTGAAGGGTTGTGGAGTATATTTGAAAACAAAAAATATCAATGTGCTAGTTGCTAGTTGAATCCCTTCTCTCCAAGATGTGTTAAAAGAACTCTTTCCTACTGGAATAATATTTCTGATAATATTAAAAGAGGATATATATATTTTTTTGATGAAGCTCACGTTTTGTGGATGAAAAGAAATATTTTTAGGGACAGGCATTCTCAACTTTACCAGATCTACAATTGCAAAGGTATACAATATCATAATTTTTGATACATTCATAGAATTGAGATGTAAGTTGATCCCATTTTGGTTATTAATTGTAACTTAAAAATTAATTTTACTATACTAGAAGCACACTGTGGATCTTTCAATAATTTTCAAATAATTTCTATGGTTAATTTGATGCAAATATGGAAATATTTGCTATAATAAAAGTTGTTTTTTTAGTTAATTTCAGAAAACAAGCAAACAAACAAACAAACAATATTCTGAGTTGATTTTGGAAATAAGAAATTAGGGCAGAGCTAAATAAAACATACTAAGTTTGAAATATATTGTAGTTGTATAAAATACATTAAGATTTAGTGACAGTTCTGAATGCTTTATGTTATACTATAAAATATAAAATGTTATCAAAATAATGTCCCAAACATTGTTGTTAAGATTACAGCTTATTTTCATGGTAGTTTGCTACTATTTATAAGAAGTGAAAAAAAATAATCTATACGTTATAACGGAATATTATAGAAGAAATATTTTAAAAGCAGTGGTTCATATGTATTAAAAAAATAGAAATATTATACACTAACATATATGAAGTATATCAAAGTGATGGATAGAGAAAATTATTTCTATCTTTTATATCCCAGCTATTCGTAGTTGCTAAAAAAAAAAATAATTTTATGAAAAATTTTTCAACAAAAGTTATCATTAAAATCGATGTTTCATATCAAAACCTTTTCATAATAATTGACTTTGAGTGAGGGTAGTGTATTGACGAGAATAGGAAGAAGAGGTAACAGGAACCATTGGAACACCAGCAGATTCTAATTCAGGTTCTAGTCTATTAGAAAACCAAGGAACTTTAGTAATAAATGTTGAGACAGCATTAATATCGACCTCAGAATAATTTGGTACGCACTTTGGATTAGTGGCCATACAGGCACCAACATCAATTAAACCAGCTGGTAAGTTACTAAATGTAATACCAGAATTTGGGTTCATTACTAAAGCAATATAGCTACCTAAATGGTCTGTGACATCTTTGAAAATAATATTCAACTGCTCCTTTTGTGCAGCAGAAATTGTGTAGGCGTTAGCAGATGCGGCAATTGCAGTTAAAAAGATAGCAGTTTTAGTATTCATTTCTAGTAGTTTGGTAAATTGACAATTTTAAGTGGTTTCCTTTCTATGTAAACTATAAAAGAATATTTCTTAAACAAATGTTTTTTGAAATAATTGTGAGATTCCAAAGGCATCTAAGATCAAGAAGGTTATCTTTTGTTCCCCTTTTATATAAAATATTTTATTGGCAAATCCACATTAAATTAAAAAAAAAGACGACACACTTCAATGTTACTAAAGTGTCCATGTGTATCGTATAAAACTAAACCTTTGATGTATTAGCCTTACAATAATCGTAAAGGTGCCAATACTACATATTTACAGTTACGATTGAGCATGGAAATATTCTCATAAAGAAGCCAAACAAAGAGGTGGGTATATTCGAATGACACTAAATAAATATTTCACAGCAGTATACGATACTATACACCACTGCACTTACCTTTCTCCCCCATTGACACAAAAACAAATTTTATCTAAAAGGTACGATTTGAGGATAAGAAAGAGCAACAAAAATAAGATAAAGTATCCTTTTTTAATAAACAAATATATTTTAATGCACTTGTTTTAGTCAAATTAACCAGTGGAAATGTACATGATGGGATATATTTATTTCCTAGAAGCAGTTATTGTACGTATCATCACAAGCAATTGATAACTTCTTTTTGACAGGCTTATCCTATCCTATTATTATTATTTCAAGAACGACATTAAACAAAAGGGAATTTAAAATATAACATTCCTTTATGTGTAGAAAGTAATGCATATTCGTTAAATTCGAACCTACACATACTCAATATTAGGTAATGAACATATTTCAATGTTAATTCTAATATGTATTTAACTTGTTTACAATTTTATAAACAATATATCAGGGCTTGTGTCTTATATGCTCCCTTTTTGATTTTAATTACTTGTAGCCAAGAAGAAAGGATATTTAGTATAATTGATTATAAATGTTAAAATATAATAGTAATACTTCTAAACTGGAAATATTTGTACGACACTGAACATTTCTTAATAAATAATAGTGAATCTATAGTACACATGCATACTTGGCGTCTTTTTTTCTAAAGTTACTGTGCTTCTAGACTTGCAAATTTTTTATTTTTTCCCTATTAGGTTCTACATAATTTGAATAATTTAAAAGAAAGTTTTCTGAAAACTCAAGATCCTCGGTAAACTTTTTAAACGAACCAAATACGAGAACTGTTGATATATTATATCAAACTTCCTAATTATATTACTGTGATATACCTCCTGAATTGATTGTTTTTTATGTATTTTGTTGAAAATATTTTAGAATTTGGTTTGCGTCTGTTTTATTTTGTTGAGTTATTTTAATTTTATTTTCGTTGATCGTAATTTAACATTTTGTTGAGTTCATTTACTACTATAGCAAGGGGGAAACCACTTTTGAGGTGGTTTTCTATTCAACAATCATACAAGCAGAAACTTTGTATTAATAAGTGGTTTGTGTTTGTGAAAAATGATGAGTTTGGCTTAAAGAAAATCGTATATGGGGAACCTTTGTAGTGAAACAGATTTTAATTTAGTGGTGATAAAAGCTGACTTTGTGGTTATTAAGTTTATGTTTATGAGATTTGGAATACTGTAGGAAAAAAAAAGGATATAAGTTGTGATAACAAATATTATACAATACCTGGAAACACCATAAAACAGAAAGAACTAAGATGTAGTAATCTGTTACACACATATATTTCATGGAAGGAATTTACGCGATAGAAGTACTCTATACTTTTCCAGATTAAAGATTTAAAGTTACTATGTATGGGTAATGTGATGCTCAAAGATATGTAGTGGTTAAATCTTTTCTCTCACTTCAATTCATTATATGAAAACCGAATATCACAAAAAACATACGGTTTAACTATATTTACTCCTTTTGATTTTGCACAGATGATTAATGTTGTATCTTAAAAAATCAAAAATATTAGGAATAGTTTAAGACACGACTCCATATGCGTTGTATTCAAAATATCTGTTAGAGTTTTCTTTATACCAATTAGAAGGATGTCCATAAGCTCAATATTCACAACATTTTACATAAATTGAAGATTCTTCTTTAAAAACTCGTTTTAAGAAGACATACGTTCATATTGTTCTATTTTAAGATATTGAATATCAAGTTAGTTTTACTATATCTCAGAAAAGAACTAAAAATTTATGGATGATGTTCCTAGATTTGTCACTGATATTATTAACATCAATAGTTATCATGTAATCGAAGGCCATAGTTGGGTATATAGTAAAGCTATTAGTACTTTTATCTTCTACGTTAATTTATTGCTGCTATGATACCACAATAAAAAGGAGATTATATAGCTGTTTGTTATTATGATATGCTGTTTACACCGAAGTGGAACATGCGGCGAAAGCCGCAATGTTCCGCGAGGTCCTCCGATTCTGTTCAGTGGGAAAAGTAAATTGAACTCCGAATTTTTGCAATCTGTCCTGATTTTTTACATCAGTAAACCACTAGCCTGGAGGAGAGTGTGCTAGGGGAGCTCCCTCTAGAAGTTGGAACCTGTTCCTTTGAGAATTCTAATAAGTAAAAGTGTAGTTAACGGGACATTCCGCCTACAATGATTTCTGTCTGTAACTTGTTTCCCTTCACGGCGCGGGCTAAGAGAAGGAAAAAAAAAATGTTTTTCTTACGTCGGCTTTACACGGAGCGCCTGGTAACCTTTCTTGTTTTTCCAGAAAAGAGTCCGCCTAGACGTAGGCTCGTTTTTTACTAACTTCTCCTGTTTTTCTGGGAAGCATAGGCCGACACATACGCTCGGTAATTGTATATCCTCTGTTCTAGGAAAGTCTTTTTATAAAAGGTCCGTAATTTTTTTTATCAATGTAAAAAATACTGGAGAGTTGTTCTGCTGTTAAAACGCAGTCCTGTAGATTCATTTCCTCACCCCCGCAAATTGGTAGAGGGATGTTTCTTATAAATTTTTTTTCTTTGGGAATATTCTTGTTTATTTATTTTTCCAAGGAGGGAGGGACACGTTTGTTTCTTCTTCCCTCCTTCTTTCTTGTTTGTTGTTTGTTTATTTATTTAATTGATTCTCGTTTTTAAAGAGGTATAGTAGTAGTTCACACAACACTTTTCCAATACTGGATAAACTAAGAACAACAAGCTCTAATATGAATAACAAAGCTACGGTTTTACATTTCTCTTCCACAAGCACAGGAGAAGGGCAGTGATTTATAAGACTGGCATGTGGCATCCACTCTAGGTGCACGAGTGGCACAACAACCTTTATTTTGATTCTGCAGTGGGGTCTGGGGGATTATAAACACTACCCAAGTCTATTTGCTGCGACACTGTTTGCCTTGTTCTGCTAGGTTCTAAGAGATAAGGAATTACTTCTCCATACCCATACACACCCATACCAAAAACACCCGTGGGGAAGAGTTCCGACTTTTCTAGAAACTGGTTGAACATAGCAAATTGTTGTTGCATAGGTAATGGTACTTGGGAGTGTTGTTGTGCTTTTTGGGTAAGCACTTGAAAAAAATATTTTGAAAAGAAAAAAAAATTGTTGTTGTGTTATGGATATTGTCTGCCCTTTTTTTGTTGTTGTGGTGAGTTTGTTTAGTCTACGACGATGTTATTCATGTTTGAAATATCATGGAAATAATTTGTTTTGGCTAGCGGGTTAGTCAGGGACAAGTTTTATTATGTGGAGTAATCAGGGAATGGTGGTTATACAACTCTGAAAAAAAAAAAAGGACTAAACTATCAAATGGTCCTTTGGTTGTTTTCTATCCTTAACAGTAGCTGGTATATAATTTCATTTTTATTGGTAGAGTATTGAAAACTGGTAACTTTGTTCCAATAGGTTTTATGATGAATGTGATGATTTGGCATTTCAAGATAATGATGTATATTGATTGCTGGTAGTGGATTTCAATTTTTGTTAACTAAATCTTTTTTGAAATAGCGTGGTAGTTACATTTCTGTCATGTGGAATATTGTTTTAACTAAACAGTATCTTCAATATCTGTTGATTTTTTTTGTCGGTGTTCACCAAGCTGCTATGTTATAGAAATAATCTGTTAATACCACGGGTAAAATGTTTTATTCGTTGGTACAGGTGAATTCTTTGGTGTTGCTTTTCATGAATATGCTGTATTTTGCTGTTTGTAATTGTTGTCATGGCAGGATATACTTTAGCATATCCCATTTATATTTGGCCACTCTGGATTATTGCCAACAAAATATTTTTTTTTTTTACTTTTTGAATAACGATGAATGGTTAGAGGTAACTTTAAACAAGGTGGTGTTACGGCTATTGACTTATTTCTTTTTAATCGGGTTGTTGAAGTATTTGAGGTTTACAGAGGTAATGTAAATTTTATTTTCACACACTCTTATTTCATAATGGTGACTTCCCTGTATTTGGTTAATAATTTTTTTATTTTCATTGGGATTAATTTTAAAAGCTTCTTTTAATTTCACATTACGTTCGTTCTTTTTTTCTGTTTAATCAAATTATTGGGGGTTTTCACTGTTTTTATTCATTGTCATTTGATGATTTATGATCTTCGTTTAAGCAACGCACATGCATACGCATTTGTAATAATGTATTGCTGGTTAATAAGTATATTTTTTCTTAGCAATGGGATTTTCTGCTGATATTACGGGAGGGGTAACTTTCAATTTGAAAAATAATTTTTTGTTTCTGATAAAATTTCAGGATAAATCCCCTAATAATAATACTTGTATTCTTATTATTAAAAATAGTTTGAATTGTAATAGTGAATAAGGTGTTATTTCTTTGCGGGAAGTCAGCTTAAACTGTTACAAGTTAAATGAAATTTCGTCAAGGTAATCCCAGTTCAATTAACGTTTTTAGGACTTGCAGAGTGCTCTCTAGAGTGTTGGTAATAAATTTAACTAAGGGAAAGAGGTTGCGTTTAGCGGGACATAAATTAAATAATTTAAAATGGGTGTATAGTCGGTCATTTTTATACTTTTATGTAATTCACAGTTGCATATTTGGATGTGTTTTTGTCGTTTGTAATAATGTCCGGGTAACTATTAAAATAATATTTAGGCTGGGTTAAACGTCTGTGTCATCATCATTCCTATATTTTAAATCAAAAAGGTGGATGTATGTAATAAATGATAAAAAAAAAATGGGAATTACTTGAGGTGTTTTAACAGCAAATTATTGTAGCTTTAAACAAACGCACATATTTTTAGTTAATAAAGGGATCTTATTACAAATAGAGTTCTGTTTGGATGAATTTGAGTCATAATTAGATTTTAAAAACACATATCTTCCTTTTATTAAAGATATGTTTAATGACAATTATACTGTGAACATATATATATGTATATAAACCTTCAAACAAACATTTTACAAAAAACATGTGTCTTAGAGGATAGTCGGTTTTTTTTTCTTATTAGATTTATCTATATTTTTACCAGGATATATTAATTATAATAAATCATAGATTTATTTTTAAATATATGTAAAAAATATTTTTTTGGGAAATAATATTATAATATTTTAATTAATTACTTCATATAATGAATATAATCAACTTATAAGGTAATGTCAATAAACTGGAGAACTTATTTTTTGTAATGATTGTTTGAAAGATTTTTTTTTTAAATAACTCAAAAGGAATATTTTAGATTTTGAAACTCAAAATAAAAAGTGAATTTGAGGTTTGCTAAAGCTATACATAAAAATATTTTATTTCAGATAATATTTATTATAATGAGTGTCAATCTCTTATATTTGAACATTCCTAATACTTGAGGACAGATTGATACCTTAAAAAGAAAAAGAATATTTATAAACTATGGTTTTTACAACATTAATTATTACATATTCAAAAATAACTAATATACAAAAAGAGTTCTGAACAGATGTGTTTATTTAAAGAGTAGATTAAAGTATATAAAAGTGTAAAGATTAAAATAAGGAAAAGTCGAGAAAGAAAGAAGAGAAGAAAAATATAAATAAATAGCCTATGTGACTGAAATGTAACTTCATTCGAATAATTTCTATAAGCAATTCTTTTAAAGAACACATTAACCTGAAAATAAAATAAAAAACTTTAATAAATAATTTTCATTTATTGAATTAATGAGTG
The DNA here is from genome assembly GCA_017347545.2 of Arxiozyma slooffiae. Classification (NCBI taxonomy): domain Eukaryota; kingdom Fungi; phylum Ascomycota; class Saccharomycetes; order Saccharomycetales; family Saccharomycetaceae; genus Arxiozyma; species Arxiozyma slooffiae. The sequence continues at coordinate 5,378 of JAFHAQ020000001.1, read as the reverse complement.
AATACTATTTTCTTTTTTCATTGGTTCTTAGAGTTGCTAAAAAAGGTTTTTTGTTTCTCACCATTTAAAATTTAAATATATCTAACAATTGGTTTTAAAACAGAAGAGATTCCAATGGGTGCAACACTAACTTTATATTAGTCTACTCTAAAAGTCTACAATTTTATTTATGTGTTTTAGCCTATAGTTATGCATCACAGTAAAACATAAAACCAAAATATTAAAAACACAAAAAGTATAATAATATAATAAATAATTATTCGGTGTTATACAAAAGTACCAAAAAAGTAAAATATTATGGTCATGAAGGTTGTTACAGTGGAGCAGAATATAGAGTAGAGTAGTATACTGAAATGTATAGAAATACCGAACATGAATTGGTCGTGTCTATTTCAAACTTTTCAATACCTTATATAAAAAAGATGTTTGATAATTCTCGTTAGTTTAAAAAAAGATATACTAAATAGGAAAGTACCATTTCTAACCATTTAAACTGGTAAGGTAGTCAATTCAAGTTAAAATGAGACGAGAAGAACAACTTCATTTTTATTAAAATTTCAGAAAAACAACATATTTTACCAAAAACGCATCCCCTTTACATATTAATAGAACCATATACTAGCAATGCTGTTTGTAAGTTTCATATTACTAATGCTTCTGGATATATTTTATAGAGTAATGCTCAAACAATACTTATTTCTATGGAAACTAGTGTACCTTCGTTAATGTCCACCAATCTACTTTGGTAAAAATACTTTTGTGATATTGATACCTCAACAAATCACAACATGTTCGCAGTTCCACAAATGCATTTAAAAACGGTTATCAACAGTGCGTCTCTCCTTAGTCTAACATATGTGTGAAATATGCGTGTGTGTGTGGTGCTACTAGTAAACGAGATATGAATAGCTTTAATAATGCTCAGGATTCATTCTTTTTTATTTCCATAGCTTTTGACAATATTATGTTAGGTAAAAAAAAAAAATTGAGAGAATAACCAGCTAAATCATTGAAATAACCGAATCAAGCTAATTCTGAAGTGGTATATTTTGATGTTGATTAGTGCAGGATAGGTTAGTCTATATACGTGCCCCTTACTGTCCTTACCAGTATTAGCTTTGTCTTCTTTCTCTTTACTCTTCATTATTTTATATATTCAAGATATTGAAAAATGGAATCTTTTTGTTTTTTCATTTGGTTTTAAACTAACACAGATAAATTTTTATTGAAGATAATTTCATAGCAAAAAAAAAAAAAAACAGACGAAAGAAGAAGGAGGACAAGTGAAAAAGAGGAAAAACACTCCACAGAAGCAGCTGGCAATGTGACTTTCTCCTTTCTCTCCATAACATATTGACATTTAAAGACTACACATTAATGTAGTCTTTGTTTAATTATCATTTTCATCTCATTTTATTATCAGGATGTTCTAAGGATGAAACTAAGAATTAAATTCTGTGGTTACTTTTTATTGTTTCTGGATAACTTTCGAAATGGGAGAGGTCCTGTAAACATATTTCAATATTTTTTTGTTGAAATATACAAATGACTTAATGAGCGGTTTATTCTTTATAAACGGTTGGGCAACAATATCCGAAAAGTAAATATTGTTTTATTTATAACATATTATAACAGGACAGAACCGTGTAATAAAAATTTCTCATGTTATCATTATTATAAAAAACATTTTTCACTTCTAAATATCAGTAATTAGCTATCTATAAGCCATATTATGAGAAGTGAACATTACTTTTAAAAATCGATCCATCTATTATTCTTTGACTGTTTATTGGAAAATATCTGATTGTCGTTGTCTTTTCAGAAGGATCTACCAAATATATTATATTTTTTTTGTTCAACTAAAGAGTTGGGTCAATCTTTACTTATAAAAATATGACTTTCTCAAAATACTTTTAATATAATAGTTTCAATATTCGACACCAAAATCAGGTATTAAGCAATGATTTTCTCACTAAGGCAAGAAATTTATTTAAGACTTCACACTTTCTATTGCCTTATTCATTGATGTGATTTCTCATAGTAGTTGTATTATTGCTTAGATTGCTATTACTATTATATTTTGATCTATCTCATTATATGTTGCTTGAGATGTACCTATATTGAATATCGATGCTTTGTGGTGTTTCTTCTTTAAAAGCTTTTCTTCTAAATACTTAAAATAATTTCCATTAGAATAATAAAAGAAGATCATGGATAAAATTTTATTTCATCAGACAGTTCATTTAGTTAAGACAATATTATATACACTAACCCTCGAATGTTTCAAGTACTTTTTTTCTTTTATCATTGCCAAAAACAAGAATCTTATGGTTATCAGAGTTTATATTATTTGCTCTATTAAAAGATAGATTTATAGATAAAGAAGAGCATAAAAATGGAACAGAGATAACTGCACAAAGTTATCTCATAAAAGATTGGAGACACTAAGTTAAACTGCATAAGTTAATTATAACCTATTAGTTCTTTGATATGTGAATAAAATATAATTGTAAAGAATAAAAGTAGAATTTGGCTGAACTCACATGTGCAATAAGCAATTAATATCCTTGCTCTCATGTTATTGTTACGTCAGAAGCGAATATAGCAAAACGCCAATATTATGTATATTAGTAGTTCCCATAATAAAATGAATAGTTGAGGAGAAAAAAAAAGTGGAATAATAATAGTTTACTTTGATGCTTTGAAAAAATAGGTTACGCTTAAAATGATTCTACTATTTGTTCACATATGTTTTTCTGGTTTGTTTCTACAAAAAAGCTGTAATATGGTGAGTGTACGCTGTTATCATTAATACCACTTGCAAAAGAGATAGACCATACAATATTAGAGTGAAGAAAATAATACACAATATATATTTCTCATAAAACTGTCACTTAATAACTATGGAAATATTTGTACCCTTTTCCATTCACACAATGTTTTTATTCTTCTTTCTTTCCTTTTTATATTGTGTTTTTATTATTTGCTTTCCAATATGTTTTTCAATCATTTTTGTAGTTAAAGTTCATACTAATAAGTCTTAATTTAGTTATGAGATTGCTTTTAAAAACATATTGTTTAAGTTTCAAAAGATTCTTTTTCTGTTCCTCTTTAGTGTTTAAAGTATGATGTGATCAAATATTTTGGGAAAAGAGAAAATATTCCAACTTTTCCTCGATATGTTATAAAAAAAATAAAATAAAAAAAAAGGTTAAATGAAAAACCAACCTAGTAAAGACAATTCTTGATCTTCTGGTAATTTATTACACTATTGCTATCTTGAATTTTTATTTCGACGGAATATTACCAACAGTGCACTATAATAAGACACTTTATATTTAAAATACAACTTACATTTAATATGAGTGCTGCTACCGAATTTCCAGTTGATATCAATGAGAGAATCAGCTATTTTAGTGGCTGGTTGATTGATAAACAAGAAAAGGATATTTTATCTTTAAGAAAAGCTAAAAAATTCCTAACCGCTTCATTAGTTAGAGAATTGGAAAGTAAGAACCTAAAAAAATTATCCCATTATGACATTGCTAGCACGGACCTAATTTATGAAGCCAATAAGGAACTATTCAATTATGTTTCAATGAAAATGGAAGAATTTGTCGAACTTACCAACGGTACAGTAGCTAATATAAACAGCATGATCGCTAGACATAATAAGAGTAAAGTAATTAGAAAGTTTCATGTCACCTGCCATTGTATGACAAGCATTGGTGGAAGGCGTGTATACATAGCACCTCTTCCTTCTAAACATCGTAGCAAAGTTGATATGAACTTATGCATTCCACAGTCTAGGAAATCGAAGGATAATAGCGTGTTTTCTCAAATTATCAAAATTGATACCTTTAATTTTACTACAAGAGATTTTGAAATTTTACAAGGAATTGATGATTTTTCTAATAGCAATAAGATAAATATTGAAGAATTTGTTTTCCACATTTATAGTGTGGCTATTGTTAAAGCTGGAAATCATTTTAATAAGAATTTCCATACAAATTTTGGTTCGTTAGTCAAGAGGTTTGATCCTGCTACTATTAAGGAATACTCAAAACGTCTTAACGTTCCTTTATTTTTGCTATTGAATGGTAGAAGATTGTCTTTTTTTGCTAATGATGAGTTTCTATCGAATGAAGATATCCATCTAGTGAAAGAAGCATTTAAAAATAAAAATTTTACTACTCTAGAGAAGTTACTATGTCCTGTCTTCTTACAAGCTATCGAAGAATCTAAATTTCAGGAATACCTTTTCAGATGGATCAGAATCTGTGGCTTTAATGTAGGTAAGTGGAAAATGAAAAATGAAACGTGTCCAGTTGAAAGCATACTTTCTTTTAGGTATAAGTTGGATGCAATCAGACAATTGATTGTATTATCAGCTTTTGCTATATCTACTAATGTGGGAGTTACTGCTGAGTCGTACGGTACCTTTGAAGATGACAAATTTATCACCAACTTCAAAAAACTGTATACAATGGTAGTAAAGGAAAACCATACCGACACAAAGAACAAAGTTAGTATTGACCCGGAGGGAAAGTATGTTCTTGTTAAAGGTAAAATATTGTCATTTAAAATGATAAGTATTATAAAAGAAGAACTTACAATTTCAATTGAAAAATGTATAAATGATTTAACGGAGTGGTTGTCTTTTGGTACCCCACAAAGAGTTTATGGGTGTATGGGTGTATGGGTGTATGGGTGTATGGGTGTATGGGTGTATGGGTGTATGGGTGTATGGGTGTATGGGTGTATGGGTGTATGGGTGTATGGGTGTATGGGTGTATGGGTGTATGGGTGTATGGGTGTATGGGTGTATGGGTGTATGGGTGTATGGGTGTATGGGTGTATGGGTGTATGGGTGTATGGGTGTATGGGTGTATGGGTGTATGGGTGTATGGGTGTATGGGTGTATGGGTGTATGGGTGTATGGGTGTATGGGTGTATGGGTGTATGGGTGTATGGGTGTATGGGTGTATGGGTGTATGGGTGTATGGGTGTATGGGTGTATGGGTGTATGGGTGTATGGGTGTATGGGTGTATGGGTGTATGGGTGTATGGGTGTATGGGTGTATGGGTGTATGGGTGTATGGGTGTATGGGTGTATGGGTGTATGGGTGTATGGGTGTATGGGTGTATGGGTGTATGGGTGTATGGGTGTATGGGTGTATGGGTGTATGGGTGTATGGGTGTATGGGTGTATGGGTGTATGGGTGTATGGGTGTATGGGTGTATGGGTGTATGGGTGTATGGGTGTATGGGTGTATGGGTGTATGGGTGTATGGGTGTATGGGTGTATGGGTGTATGGGTGTATGGGTGTATGGGTGTATGGGTGTATGGGTGTATGGGTGTATGGGTGTATGGGTGT